>JBBGZY010000142.1:4212500-5412500 GCA_037952925.1 Lithobates clamitans
GGACGCATCCCTGCGCCTCATGCAACAGGCCACCCGTTTTTTAACGAGCCCCCCCGAAGCGGAAGAAGCCTATGGCTGCTACTTAGCCAGCAGGCTTCTTCAGATGGATTGGGAGCAGCGCCTCATTTGTGAGCGCCTATTTGGGGAAACAATCCATAAGGGGCTGCAGGGCACGCTAACAAAAAACACCCAACTACATGAGGCAGCCCCCCCCCCTCCTCCTCCTCCTCCTCCTCCTCCTCCTCCTGCCACAACTGAAACACCAGAGCCACAGCCTCAAAAGAAGGCTACAGGGAAGGCTGCAGGGAAGGCTGCAGGGCAGCGTGGAGGAAAGGCTGCAGGGAAGAGAAGAAAGTGATGACCTGGGTTCAGTCTGGTCTGACAGAAGAGGCAGGCTGTTGTAGGACCACAGTCTGGGGACATCTAGATCATCTGCTGGTGCTGTTGATCTCTGGGATTCTTGGACCAGATTGTGCTCCCTCTTATATGGACTCCTCAAGATCCCAATTTTCTTGTACACCGACTTTTTCCAGCGTTGACTTCCTCTTTATTTTATTTTGACCATGAATAAATGGATCTTTTTTGAGTTTAGCAAAAGACTTTATGTGTTTTCTTTTAAATCATTGATTTTACACACAATGTTAAATTAACAAGGGACAACAATCTCATTGAGTTTTAAAAAAACACACCAAAAATACATTACTAATGTTAATAATGTTCAAGTGGTAAGTCTTGAAAATAAAAAAATATACATAAACAAAAACGGTGCTTTGGGTTAACTTTATCTAAAAACTAAAAAATAATCACTAGAAAAAAAAAAAGAAGAATAATGGGTTCTTTGTGGTAACTTTACAAACCTAAAAAAAAAAAAAAAAATAAGGGAAAAAGTATTATTAGTATGGAAACATTGTTTATAAAAAGCATACTATATCATTCATGAGATCAAAGAGAAAAAGAATTCAGAAATCAGTTTGGGAGAACTCTGATTATGAACAGCAAAACACCTTCGTTCTTTAGAGCATTCGTAAAGAAGAAATAAAATGCGCTGCATTCAACGATCACAGATTTTGCAGCGTGATGAATGTGCTACCTACAATACGAACACTAGTTTTACTAGACCGAGTGCTTCCGTTTAGTTTTTGCTTATGAGCATGCGTCGTTTTTTTGTCCGTAGGACTAGCATACAGACGAGCGGACTTCGGGGTCCGTCGTAGTTACGACGTAAAGATTTGAAGCATGTTTCAAATCTAAAGTACGTCGGATTTGAGGCTAAAAAAGTACGTTGAAAGTCCGAAGAAGCCCACACACGATCGGATTACCAGCCAGCTTTAGTCCGTCAGCGTCCATTGGACTTTTGTAGCTGAAAAGTCCGACCGTGTGTACGCGGCATTAGAATACTTGTTGGTAATACATACAATGTATTAGCAGTATAGCTTGTAACTCACGGAACAACTTGCTGTACATCTATTGCAGTAATCTCCTGTTGTCAGGCTGACCCTGTATCTGGGTTCTCATATGTGAACAGAATGTCCCATTCTTAGGGCTAGCCCATGCACTCCGTGTCTTTCATTGTATGATCTCCTACAGGTAAATATACACTATATTACCAAAAGTATTGGGATGCCTGCCTTTACACGCACATGAACGTTAATGGCATCCCAGTCTTAGTCCGTAGAGTTCAATATTGATTGAAACTCGCTCATCTATGTCTTTACAGACCTTGCTTTGTACACTGGTCCAAATCATTTGGTGGAAGGGGGATTATGGTGTGGGGTTGTTTTTCAGGGGTTGGGCTTGGCCCCTTAGTTCCAGTAAAGTGAACTCTTAAGGAGTCAGCATACCAAGACATTTTGGACAATTTCATGCTCCCAACTTTGTGGGAACAATTTGGAATTGGCCCCTTCCTGTTCCAACATGATTGCGCACCAATGCACAAAGAAAGGTCCATAAAGACATGGATGAACGAGTTTGGGGTGCAGGAACTTGACTGTCCTGACCTCAACTCAATGGAATACCTTTGGGATGAATTATAGCAGCGACTACTTGTAACGGGATCTGTGGAATGGGGGTGAGTCTGATCAGTCACAGTGGAGTTGATTTACTAAAATTTGAGAGTGCAAAATCTGGTGCAGCTCTGCATAGAAACCAATCAGCTTCCATTTTTTGTCAAATCTTAATGGAACAAGCTGAAGTTAGAAGCTGATTGGCTACCATGCACAGCTGCACCAGATTTTGCAATCTCCAGTTTTGGTAAATAAACTCCAGTATTCTCCCCCCATTCACAGATCATTTTACAAGCAGGGAAATCAATCAACTAACTTTTCTCAATGGAGGAGCAGGAAGGAGGGGGTGTGTCACCGTTGGACCATCTGCATTGCTGTCCTGCCTGAAGGCATAAATCTGTTAATCATTGCAGAGCCAGAAATTCAGAGACACGAAGAGGACAGGCATTCCTGCAGTGAAGATTTCTCCAGGATCCAGCTGCCTGCACAACGTAAGACATCTTTCATTACAGGTAAGTGATGTCACTAAAGCTGCAGGAATTTTTGGTTTTCCTTTAGCTAAACTTAAGATTTAAATATTCCAAAAGCGCCCATTCACACAGACGGCCAGGGGGCTTTAAAAGCAGGTGGTTGAGCTGCGGTTTTAACGCCCCAGAACATCCACCTAAAGAAGGACATGCAGCTGCTCTGTACTGTACGCATGCTAAGACAAAAATTAAACTGCAGTGCCTGGCAATTACCCTCTGAAAACCAATCCACTGTGGATCCCTTTTCAGAGCAGTAGAAAGGGCTGCCATAAGTGAAAGTGAGTCCATAGAGAGAAAGACACTTGGAGAGAACCTTCCTTTGTTTGATATCATCATATTCAAAATATATATGCTACAGCAGAAAACAACTAGAAATATGAAAAATATAACAAAAATGATTCTCAGGTAAATTCAATACTCAGTAAAGCAATGGTGTAGATTTACTAAAACTGGTGCACACAAAATCTGGTTCAGCTGTGCATGGTTACCAATCAGCTTCTATTTCAGCTTGTTCAATGAAGCTTTGGCAATAAAACCTGGAAGCTGACTGGTTTCTATGCAGAGTTGCACCAGATTTTGCATTTTCAAGTTTTAGTAAATAACCCCCTATATTACAGTTTTCCCTTAAAGTGGGAATAAATTAGTATAAATGAACACAAGAGTTCTAAACCTGTCTTGAGAATGGATTAAGGGCCTGTGTTCCTATATAAAATGTTGTGTTAACAATCTTTGACAGGGATCAGTACAATATTATATTAACATACATTATTTGAATATTCTTTCTGTGATATACTCTTAAGATGATAAGCTTTGAGAAAGCAAATTTAATTTTAAGGTAAATAAAAAGGAAAAAAGGAATGCGCAGTTTCACTTATCTTAGACCCTCCAGGCGGAAGGTCCTTATCATTCATGAGTCTCAACCACTCCAACTTTCATTCATTTTTTACAGAGACACATTGATTGTATATAGTATGCCCCATAGGCTAAACAATTCTTTTTGATTAGTAGAATGGTTCTGAGTGCCTTCAGGGCTTTAACTATTGTGATTCATTGCACAGGATGTAAAAATAATTACCTGCTTATTATTGCAAATGCTCAAGCCATATGGGAACTTTTGCTTCCAGTGTGAAATCGACCCTCAATGAGGCTTTTTTTATGCTCCTAGGCACTTGGCCATGAACATTTAGTGGTGAAAACAGATTTTTTATCTAATACTATCTGGTGACTTTTGCTAGATAGTCTGCTGATCATCAGATAGTGCTGAGTATGTTGTAATAAGCAGGTGGAATAGCTTTTATCAGATGTTCACACTTCTGATTATCTTTAAAGCCTACCCATGCACAAGGCTTTCTGGTTGTTAGAGCTCATTAGATGCGTAAACGACCCGTTTTAAGCATGTTTTATAGAATGAAATGCACATTCAGTAAAGCACTAGAAATAAAATTCTGCTATTAAAGTTGAAAAAGGCTTATTTTTTAGTTTAGGTGTGGAATTGTGAAAACCCCTGTCAGGTTTTAGTGCTGTTTATGTTTCTGTTGCATAGATTTAGCCTCACTATTGGTCCTGTTAATAGAAATCCATTTGCAGTGAAGAGGTTTCCTCTTACTTCCTACTGTGTCTCTGGAAGTGAAGAGAAGCCTTCCTTAATGGGATACAGATGGCAAAAAGTAAATAATTATACTAACTGTTAGGGATCTTAATCCGTCCCCACTCTTTAAAAAAAAATTGACCTTACATACACTTTAATGTGTATCTGGCATTGACTGACCATTGGTCGGCTGTGTAGGTGTAAAATCAGCCTCAGTCAGCTTTATATTCTACTAATAGCAAAAGTTGACATGACCTACACACATTAGACACTTGGGATCTATTACTGGTGGCAATATACATGATTGCTTCATGGGTTTCTGAAATATTGGATACATATCCCTAAATTCACACCTATGCGATTATTGTGCGTTTTCCATTTTTCACAAATGCACCACAGTCCATTTAACATGGTTTCCTATGATACACAATCACATCCATTTATGCGTTTTTGGAAAGGGTCCTGCAGCAGATTGCGTTTTGTGTGTAATAGACTTCAATGGAGTCGCACCAGAAAAGCAAGTGTTGTGTTTTTGGTGTGTTTTTAATGTGTTTTGCATTTGTTTTTTCCCCCTTTAAAAACACTGTATATAGCTGGCTGCTAAGGAGCCAGCTGGAAAGCCAACCGCTGTGTCCTTAACAACCAATGAGTCCCCCGCTGACAGCTGAATGTAAAAAAAAATTGCCGACCACAAAATTTGTGTAAAAAACATCATGTCTTCCCCCCCCCCCGATCCAACCCCCCCCCCCCCCCAGATCCATACTAAGGGAAAAAAACACAGAATGCCAAAATGCCAGGACTGCTTTTTCACAAGCAAGTAATGGAATAGGACATATAACATTAACATGCAGATAGTGTACACTGGTCAATGCGTAATAATCCAACACTCTATACAAAAATTATAATTATACCTATAACAGGAGAAGTAGGGAATAAAATTAAGAATTAATTGCCATTCCCATCACATGATGGGAACACAAACATGACAGTCTGGCTGAGCATAAATGTGTTTTAATGAGAAGATTTTCCAAAACCATGTAGTGCAAGGGCCTGCCTGATTGCATACAAATTGAATCTCCTAAGGTTTGACCTCATATTATATAGTTTTGGTAAATCTGAAGGGAAAAACCAGCAGAAAATCTGATAGTGTGTATGGGGCTTAAGATTGGTCATTGTCAGATAAGGGTACTCACCGAGGCCGAGATGCTGAGAGCGGTAACCTCTTGCGACTAAGCGCACTCCACTCCTGGAGATGGTACAGGGGGTGAAGGGCACAAGAGGCACAAGTCACCAGCAGGCTGGGCAGGTCTTGCGTGAAGGTCACCGGCAGGGAGACAGCTGTGCAGGACTGGAAGATGCTGAAGCTCAAGAAGGAGGATGAACAGCTGATCCAACAACAGGCCGGGGAGTCAAACACCGTTGACTAGTAAGAGTCTCTAGATAGGCAAAAACAGTCTAGTGCAAAGGACTGTTAGCAGGTCTGTCAGCAGGCTGATGACTTAGTACTGAAGATTGATAGCAGAGTCTGTAAAACAGGCCGAGGGTCAAACACAGGTAACTGGAAGCAAAGTATGTGAGCAAGCCAGGGGTCGAGCACTGAAGACAGTAGCAAAGTCCAGGAGCAGGCTGAGGGTCAATCACTGGAGACAGGAAGCAATATCAAACACAGTAAGCAAGTGGAGAAGTCCGGGAGGCAAGCCGAGGGTCAGATGCAAGTAGAGATCAGAGCAGATCAAGGTCAATCCGGGTCACAACAGGTAATCAAGAATCAGGATACAAGCAGGAAACACACGGGGAGCTAAAAGACAAACCAGCAATCTGGTCATGGCACAGAGTGGCTTTTATAGGCCAGTGGGAGGCTCAAGTTGTGCGTGCTATTGCATACGCGCATGCGCCGTTCCGCTGAATCACACACGCGCATTAGCCATTTCGCTGAAGTGCACACAAACATTGGCCGTTTGGCCGAATTGCGCACACGCATTAGCTGTATTGTGCCCAGGGATGCGCCGGAGTGCCGCTCTACCGTGCATGTGCGAAGGAAGGCAGCGATATTGGCGAGACTGGTACTTGCCTCTTTCCTGACAGTCATACAGTTATTGGACGTGGAACTGTAGATGTCAGATTGTTAGCCGGTCCAGCCAAAAAAAGCAATATCTGGCAAAAGTTATTTCTTTTTGATAGGTATGTTGAATGCTTTCCAAATTTTTGTTGTGCAAAGCTTACAAAACTCCTCACATAGCATGACATTTGCAGGTGTGTGGCCTCTAGAAAATGGCAGACTAATAGGAAAGTTTAGGTTTAGTTAAAGTCACACAGATATTCATCTATCAACATACATGCAGGTCTGTATGTTCTCTAGATCAGTATTTTTCAACCTTGGTTCAGTCAAGGCACCCTTTAGAATCACATATGATGCCAAGGCACACCAGTCCGAGAGCTTGTTCACACCAGGAGGTGCCTCCAAGCACACATGCTTACTTTGCGCGTTTCCACACGTTGCATTATTTTCAATCAGCTGAAACAGGAAAAAGGTTGCCAGAATGATTTTTAAAATTGTGCAGCACCAAAACACATGGTACGACAGTACCCTGCCTGTGATTATATGCGAAAACCCCAGTGGGGGTGCCCACGATTAGCTGCAAGAGGCAGCCCTTCAGAAAGCAATTGGAGGCTGCTGGCTCCCACAGCTCCTCACGTCACTAGCAAGTAATTGCTCATGCAGCAATCACATGTGAGTGATTGGCCCTGGACATAGACAGTCTGCATCCAGGGACAATCGCTTGCATGTAATCACAGCATGAGTGATTACATGCAAGTAGGAGCAATAAGTTGCAGGAACTGACAGTCTCCCATTGCTTTCAATAGGGCTACCTCTCGTAGCTAGTCGCAAGAACACCTGCTGGAGTTCTGGCATATAATCGCAGGTCATCATCTTACCAATCATAAACTGTCAGGTGATGGCCAACCGGCATCTATAAGGACATTTAAGTGTAACTAATGCCATTTTTTCTAGGTTTAGATGGATTTGTATGTGGTTAGAACCTCTGTCATATTTGTTTAACAGGAGGTTTCACCCATTCCCTACGCTATTAAAAACCAAAAAAACACAAAGAATTTGCCATTAGATATATTTTTCTTGGAACAGATGTGAAAACTTTGGCTGCTGATGTATGCTATATATATGTGAAAGTACCTCCTACTACTACTACTAGTTCAGGAAATGAGACTACTTCTTGGAAGCCCACCATAGCTGACGTGCATGGACACTTGGACAACATCATAACTCAACGCATCCCATTACGACAGCAACACTGTACTGGAGATCTCTGATTTGTTTATTTCTAAACTGACTATTTAAAATATAACATGAATCATTGTGGAACTATTTCTCCAAAGTTTCACATTTTCTGTTAAAAATCTGTCTGCAAATATTCCATCAATTTGTCACATTTGTTGCATCTTCTTTATTCACTGAAATGTAATTTCTGGCAGGTTATATGTTAGGAAATGAGCCAGATATATTGTAATTTAATTCAAATGAAAAACAAGCTAGAAAACATTTGAAATAATCTATACCGACAAAATAGTGTGGGAAATGGTGTTACTTAGCAGCCTTTAACACATTGATGAGATCATAAAACCCAATTGTTCTTCTAGCGATGTCCATTTCTGAAGACGTATGTAACCTTCAGGCATTAAGCTGAACCATATTTCACTTCTTTATTGATTTTCAGCATGGACATAAATATAATCTAGTGAGTTATTGGCAATAGGGGGACTGCTTTATACACAACATAAATGATACACTAAATTGAGAGGAATATGCTAGACTGTAAACAATTTAGTGCAATTTTACACTTGTTTCTCAATATAAACTATGAAAATAATAAGTTCAAGGTATTTCATTTTATTTCTCTAAAGAATATGCCTTTAGAGAATATTTGAATGATGATTTGATTTAAGTATAATATTTTGGGGAAATTATATAAAAGAAGAGCTTTAGGCTAAGGTAGAAATATAAATACATTAATAAACGACAAATGTAATAAATCACTTAAATAAATTACATTTTTGTACAATTTAGTGAGTGCAAGACTATGAAACACAATCTTAAACTCTGAGGGGGTTTCAAATGTAAGCTCTCCTATATCCGCTAATGAGGTCCGGAAGGCTTAATTTTCTATTTGGTAGTTTTCTTTCTAAATCAATATGTTGTTTTATGGGTTTGTAGGTATGTATAGCATGTGTAATAGCTTTTTTTAATGCTATCTTTGTTTTTACTAGTGATAAAAGTATCAGTATAGGTGTCATGTAGATGTTTTTTATAGGTCCAAGCACAAGAGACTGTCACAAAATATTGGGGGAATATTGCAAGGAAGAAAAAATACTGCATTTTAGCTTGCACATGATTGGATGCTAAAATCTTCAGAGCTTCCCCTCAATTCAGATCATCCCCTCAGATCTACAGTGACTGCACTTCCAAGTGCACTTTCAGTGCACTTTCAAGTGCACTTGTAGTGCACTTGTAGTGCAAAGTGGATTTGCCTTTAGTAAATAACTTTGCTTCCATCAGAATATTTGACTTACAGAAAGCTAGAACTGTCAGTCTTAAACACTAATAGGCCAGCCACTCACATCTTACCTAGTGGGCTCATTACACCACCAACCAAATAGAGGAACATGATTAAAATAGAAGGAAGAAACTGAATTATCTTTCCTTATAACTACACATCAATGATACAGTATATGAGTAGAAGAAGTTAAATATAAATTGACATTTTAACTGGTAAGCACACAGAAAGAGTTTTAAACTAAAAGACAAAGACTAAAGGACAACTTAGAAACACTGCAAAATACTGTTGGGTTATAAAACAAAGTGTCTTGAATGACATCTTCAAAAAAAGTGCATAGATAAGATATAAATGATCCATATTTGTACTGATTTATACTCTTCACCTCAGTTAAATTCCCCATCGAACTCACTAAAAACAACATAAATGCATTACTACTACAGAAAACATAGAAGAAACTGCGCTCTATTCAATATACCTTTTATTGATTAACAATATTGCAAGTTTAAAGTTATTTAAAGCCCATATACTGAGGATAATCTGAGCAAGTAATCTTGATGATGGCTTGATCTGGAACATGATTTTATGAGAATATTTTTTATCTTTTAATACAAATTAACATATAAATAAAGCGTAATCATATTAAAACACTTATAGGATATACAATATTTCCAAAGCAGTAAATGTGACATTCACCAAACATTTATTACAGGTGAATAAATTATTGTAATTAAAAACACATGTATCTAGAAGAGTCACCTGCAGTGAATGACTGGTGAATTTCGATTTGGTGCCGGGTAAAGGTCAACCAGTTCCCATGGTGAAGATGCCAAACTGCACCCCCTTTTCCCACCCCTCCTCTCATGTGCACAGCTAGTTGTCTTCTGCAGCTGGGATCCCATTCCTAGGAAGTGTGCAGTGACATTGTGGGACCTTGATGCTATGTGTTTCCTTGTGCTGATTTTGAATAGGGCTGCACTGGCCAAAGGCAAAACTAAAGGCAGGGCACAAGATGTATTGCTAGGACTGTAAAAGACCTCGGACACTGAACTAGAGGAATGATTTGGAGATCATAGTGTGCCACAATGAACGAAGGCTATACTGTGCTAACAGTGGAAGGGGCTTAAAGGCTTAAAACCTACAAGTTGTATATAGCACACATATACCACAGTTCTTGTACCCATAAAATATGACTTAAAGAGACCTCTTTATTATTATCAGTGTGCAAGGGAGTCTGCAGGGAATCTCTCCAGAGCAGTATGCTAAAGCTGCGTACACACGATCGGATATTCCAACAACAAAACCAAGTTTTTTTTATGAAGGATGTTGGCTCAAACTTGTCTTGCATACACATGGTCACACAAATGTTGTCAGAAATTCTGAACGTCAAGAACGCGGTGACATACAACACGTATGACGGGACTATAAAAGGGAGGTGCGCCACCCTTAGGGCTCCTTCTGCAAATCTCATTTTTATCTTGTGTTACAAGTTTGGTGAGCGACGATTCACGCTTTTCAGCCTTGTGCTTTCCAGTTCGTTTCTGCTTGTCAGTTTGTGCTTGTGGGTTCGTATCTGTTCTTCAGTGCGTGTTGTCAGTTCATTTCTGTCTTTCAATGTGTTCTATTTAATAGTTCGCTTCTGTTTTTAAGTGCGTTCTTGTTCGCTCGTTTTGGATTTTCAGATCGTTCTTCTCCGGTTCTTTCTGATTTTCAGTGCGTTCTGTCAGTTCGTTCTGACCAGCCGACTGTTTTCAAGCCATGTTGCGGGTATGTTGTCGTCGTAGAGTTCGTGCTGTGCTTGGGCTTGTTGCTGGAGTTCTTGCCTTGACCCAAGTCCAGTCCATGAACAGGGTGACCAGAAGTTCATGGACGAAGAATTGGTTGCTCCAGCATGACCAATTCTCTCATATGCCTTGTTGCAGGAGATCCAGGAGAATAATCTTGATAATTTCAGGAATTCTCTGGATGACGGACCCCGTTTTTCACCATCTGTTGGCTTTGCTGTCCCCTTATATTATAAAGCAGGACACCTGCATGCGGCAAGCCATCACTCCCGAGCAGAGGCTCGTCGCCAACTTGTGGTACTTGGCGACGGGGAGAAGTCTCCAGGATATCAAGTTCACGACTGGAATCTCCCCCCAGGTTCTGGGAATCATTATTCCAGAGACCTGTTCTGCCATTATTCAGGTCCGGCAGAAGGACTGTATTAAGGTAAGTTTTATCCTTTAACATCACATTCTATGTGTTTAATGTTTGCTAATGTATTGTATTAATTTCTTCATTCCATAATTACCATGATTGTAATATGCTACGAATGTCCTCGTGCATGCTGTAAGCTTTTATGCTCCTTTTTTGTCCTTCATGCATATTTGCCTTCACTAACCTCCCCAGCATGCTATCCTGGGCCCATACACACCTTGCCTATTCACTTAACACTGTGTTTTGTCAGCTTCATTGTAGTGGTTACTCTGAACACCCCCTAAAATGTGTACAAATGTTATTGTTGACCTTAAATTCATGCAGAGTGCAAGTGGCTTTTTTTGTGGGCCCAAACTCATTTGGAACCCTCCCTCCCCCCCCAACCACTAACTTAACTGATACCAATACTCTATCTGCTGACTTTGCCAAACCCATACACACTATACCTACCTCTTTTGTGTTCATATTTATGGATGAATTCACCAAAGCATGTAGTGCAAGGGCCTACCTGAATACTTTCAAATGGCACTGTTTAAAGTTCTGTTCTCCTATTATCTTGATAGGTAATTGCAGAATGTAAAAATGTGCTTCAATTTGTACAGTGTCTATTCATATTTTTTGGATTATGACACTTCTTACCTGTCCAGTGGGCTGCCAATAGTGTAAATAAGAAGGGGCTGGCCAAAGAAACACACATTATTTATGCATTAAGCTCTCAATGAAGTGGAGAGGGTTACCTGTCCAAAACATCTCCCCCCCACCCTAAAATGTATACACTGGGCCCTCAGAGGAGGGGGAGGAATCTGAGAAGTGGACCTTATACTTTTGTCTTTAAATACTCCTTAAAATAAATGTTATACTTATGTTGGCCAAGAATGTTTGTGTCTAATCTGCTAGCAACATTATTTGCAAAAGTACTAATTTTTTTTTTCTTGTTTGACACCACAGTTTCCTTCAAACCCACAGGAATGGCAGACAGTGGCTTCCCAGTTTCCCCAGCAGTGGGACTTCCCCAACTGCGGTGGGGCAATTAATGAGAAACATGTCCACATCGTTACATCTCCCCAACTCGGGGTCATACTATTATAATTATAAGGGGTATAGTAGTATAGTGTTGTTGATGGTGGTGTCGGCGACGTATGAGTTTTTGTATGTGGATGTGGGAAAAATGGCCGGATGTCTGATGGTGGAGTCATCGCCCAGACGGTGTTTTACAGGTGGCTCCAGAATGGCAGCTTGGGCTTACCACCTACAGAAGACAATGTGGTGGGGCTCCCATTGGTCTTTGTCGCGGATGAAGCTTTTGCGTTGGGGGGGCCATCTTCTGCGGCCATTCCCGATGAGGACCCTCACCCCGGACCAGAGGGTTTTTAATTACCGGCTGGCCAGAGCCAGAAGAGTGGTTGAAAATGCCTTTGGCATAATGGCCAGCCGGTTCCGCTTATTCCTCACTGCTATTAATATGGCAGAATATAAACTCAATCACATAATTCTACGTGGCCTCAGTTGGGACTGAGGCTGGCTTACCGTATCCAACAACTCTGACGGCTCTTGAAGCTGGCCGTTCTGGCTTTCCCCCCCCCCAAGGGCCTACGAAATACGCCAAAAATATTTTTGTACTTTGCGTGTAGGGGAGCCATTGATATGCCAGAGAATGTGTAACCTGTTTTAAATAAATTATTTGTTAAAAACTGAACTCATATTTCATTTGACTTACTGCTTGTGTTTCTTTTAGCTGTCTCCTAGGTTCTCCAATGGCCTTTTATTTTTGTCCATTTTCTTCAATAGTGCAAACGTAACTTAATTGATACATGAGGTGACAATCTCTTCTTCAGCTAACTAATATGTTGTGCTATGGGTCTGCTACACACACACCTTGTTTTTGTTGTTAATGTATGTAATGCATTAATGATAAAAATAATCATCCTTTTCAATTCCATGAATTAATTGCTTGCAGTCCCTAAAATGGCCTGATTGGGGCAAATTTTAGAGCACTGTGGGGGTTATTTACTAAAGGCAAATCCACTTTGCACTACTTTAAAAGTTCACTGAAACTGCATTGAAAGTGCACTTGGAGTGAAAAGTGGATTTGCCTTTGGTAAATAACCCCGATTGTGACAGTAACTACACCAACTTACTCCAAAAACTGGTATTCTGGTATTGAGCATTGAAAGAAGAAGCCACACATTGTTGAGTATAAAACATTTTACTCCAAGCACATTCACATGTGCATTATAAAAGGGTTTTTAATAAACCAACATCTTTGGTGTAAAAAACATTATTGTGTGACAGTATATAGCCTTTTGTGGCTAAACAGGCATGTTTAAGACCATAACATACACAACTCAGGAACTTACAAAATAAAGTGAAGGCAATAGGAGACATTAGTATGTCAAAACTGTGTTGATTTTGCCTTCATCAGATGGGGTGATGTCACCCCTGTAAAAGCCAAATTTTGAAGATACACACAAATTGAGAGTTAAAATGTGGATTTCACTCATGATTCCATAAAATGTGTGTCTTTTCCCTACATCTATTTTGATAGATGTAGGGAAAAGACACACAGTGTGTCAACATGTGCTATCTGCCATCATGGGATATCAATGTATGCATTTTGTGGGTGCAACCCCTTCCTCGCAACTAAGGTAGATGAGAGGAAGGGGTTGCATCCACAAAACGCATACATTGATATCCCATGATGGCAGATAGCACATGTTGACACACTGTGTGCATCTTCAAAATTTGGCTTTCAAATTACTTTAAAATTTATATCAAAAAATTAAAAAAAACAACAACATTTTTTTTGGGGTTAGATTTTGGATAAAACATCAATGATGTTGGTGAGTCTTTTTTCAACATCATTCATGCTTTCCTTGACCTTCTCTAAATCCCGATTGCACACCGTTATTTCGCTGATCAGGATCTGTGCACTTGCACTGTTGAAGTGAGTTTCTTCTTCCACAACATCCACATCACCTAAAAATAAAAAAACACACCATGTATTATAAATATTCAGGCATGCATCTATTACATGAAGCTGTGGTCTCAGACACTGACCTGTTGTGGTCACCATTTCACCCACTTCATGTACCTCAGAATCCACATCTTCTTCCTGGTGTGTGGGGATTTCCCCTTCTTCATGAGTATTGGGGTTCCTGGTGTCCTCAGATGTCCTGATTCTTTTCTCCCCTATGTGAATACAAAAAATGTATACTTAGCACACAGATATTTGAGGCAAGAAATAGTTATATGAAACATCGCTGGCAAGTAAGGTCCAATTGTCTGTTTTGGCAGAGTTCCAAGCTGAAGACATGATTTTTTCCCTTTCCAAAGCTGGAATACTTACCTGTTTTGTGCAAGTTTCACACATGGAGAAACCCCTAGTATCCACTGGAGCACTTGCATGGGACATCATAAAAAGGGTGTTCTGGTGTCCCACACTAGTGCTCCTGCATCCAGATGTGTAAACCGCTGCTGAGTGTCCTCTGCTTACACTGAATCAAGTTTGCATTTCATTCTAGTTACAAACACATCTAGACAACAATGTAATAAACTTCTTTTCATACAAATAGGCATGAACAAATGTAGTTAACCTGCATCTGCCAGAAACGTTGTATTAGTGGTCGAACAAACAATGTTTAATACGAACGATTACTGTACCCACGAACCTCAAACTCGCCATTTTAAAATATACAACAGTAAAGAAAAGCACATGGACCAGCACAAAAGTAATAATAATAATAGGAACACAAGACAAATACTTTTTAGAAGCACTTTCCTGATCCTTCTATACTGATCGTGCTCACTCAATTTTAGGTCTGACCAGCGTTTTCTCAATTGCTCCTTGGATCGTCGTACCCCAAAATTCCCATGCAGACTTCTTACAACTTTAGTCATAATCTTGGCCTTTTTCACATTTGGATTTTCATACTTCCCATCATAGTCAGCCCTCTTCAAGATGTCCACCATCTCCACCATCTCTACAAAGGACATATTTGAGGCCTTATATCACATCCTGGATCGGGAACTGCCTTGCTCCAGGCTTTCGTCATCCTCCTCGTTGCTGCTCTCTGCATGCACCTGCTCAGTCTCCGCCATGTGCTCTCCCACTGCGCAGAAAGAGAAGGGGTGGGGAATTCACTAGAAAGAAGGTCAGGGACAGAGTTTCATGCATGCACAGTGTATATAAAGCATAACACGCGTGCATCGTACATAGATCTGTAAACGGAGGATGGAGTATCGTAAGCGCCGATCGTGCAAACGAAGGTACAATTTGAACTTGGGGCATTGGTGGTTAGTGGCCTATACTGCTTTTCTAGACTGAGGCCTATATTGGGACAAGATTAGGATTGTTTAGCCTGACATTAGGGTTTATTTTGTGTTGTGTCTTGCAGATAAAATGGATAAATTTACAGACCCAGACTTCCTGCCAAACTTTATAGATAAGTACAGGGAGCTGCCATGTCTGTGGCAAGGCAAACACAAAGAATACTCCAACAAGCTAAAGAGGAAGGCAGCTCTGGAGAAACTGTTGGAATTAGTGAAGCCTGTGTATCCCACAGCAGACATCACCTATTTGAAGGCCAAAATTGGTGGCTTGAGGAGCACATATAATAGGGAGCGCAAAAAGGTCCAGGATTCCATGAGATCAGGAGCAGCAGCAGATGATGTATATGTCCCTAGGCTGTGGTACTACAGTACCTGACCACGAGATTGTGTTTCCAGCGCGATACCATTGCACTGGTTCTCGGCAACAGGGTACTGTGCATGTCGCGCTGACTCACTCATCGGGAAAGGAAAACTTAGTTTTCCTTCCGCGATGAGTGACAGGCAGTGCTGACAGCTGTCTGGTATGAATCCTGAGGCGGGAACACTGCGTCAAATTTTGAATGAAAAAAACGGCGTGGGTTCCCCCCCCAGGGGCATACCAGGCCCTTAGGTCTGGCATGAATTGTAAGGGGAACCCCCTACGCCGAAAAATTGGCGTGGGGGTCCCCCAATCCATACCAGACCCTTATCCGAGCATGCAGCCCGGCCGGCCAGGAAAGGGGGTGGGGACGAGCGAGCGCCCCCCCCTCCTGAGCCGTACCAGGCCGCATGCCCTCAACATGGGGGGGTGGGTGCCTTGGGGGAGGGGGGCGCCCTGTGGGGGCCCCCCACCCCAAAGCACCTTGTCCCCATGTTGATGAGAAGTTACTGAACACCGGGAGACCGAACACCGGGAGAAGTTGGAAGGAGACCCCCGAAGTTGGAAGAAGATCCCGGAGCTGACTAATAAATTACTCTTAAAACCTGTGTACTGTGTTTTTTTTTATATTGACACTTTTCCCTAGGTGAATGGGTAGGGGTACCATGTACCCCAAACTCATTCACACAGGGTGGGGGGCCGGGATCTGGGGGCCCCCTTATTAAAGGGGGCTCCCGGATTCCGATAAGCCCGCAGACCCCGACAACCAACGGCCAGGGTTGTCGGGAAGAGGCCCTTGTCCTCATTAACATGGGGACAAGGTGCTTTGGGGTGGGGGGGCCCCCGCAGGGAGCCCCCCTCCCCCGAGGCACCCACCCCCCCATGTTGAGGGCATGCAGCCTGGTACGGCTCAGGAGGGGGGGGGCGCTCGCTCGTTCCCACCCCCTTTCCTGGCCGGCCAGGCTGCGTGCTCGGATAAGGGTCTGGTATGGATTGGGGGGGGACCCCCACGCCAATTTTTCAGCGTAGGGGGTTCCCCTTACAATCCATGCCAAACCTAAGGGCCTGGTATGCCCCTGGGGGGGAACCCACGCCGTTTTTTTCATTTAAAATTTGGCGCGGTGTTCCTGCCTCAGGATTCATACCAGACAGCTGTCAGCACTGCCTGTCACTCATCGCGGAAGGAAAACAAAGTTTTCCTTTCCCGATGAGTGAGCCATCTCGGCGCTGGCCCCTGCGACAGGGCTCGCAGGTGTCAAATCTCGCCGAGAAATGCGGCGAGATTGACACAATATCACGGTCACCTACTGTACGACATTTTGCGGATTTGCGGATTTTGTCAGACCAGAGTGACCAGCCATCACTATCAATACTTCCTTCCACATCAGATGAGGCTTCAGAAGTCCAACCTGGGCCTTCCACCCAGGAAGAAGATGTGGATGAGCCCAGCTTGAACCAGGTATAGCATTGTTCAACATATTTCTTGTCAAAAATTGAATGATGTTAACTAGATGCTATTATTGATCACTAATTTCTGATTTAACAAAGTGGTTTACATATCAATAGACCATAGTAGCCAAAAATGATTGGGACAAGAATGAAAAATGCTGGGGTCAGAATTATAGTCTTTTCTATTTGTTAACATTCAATTTGCAACAGTCATGAGCTAAAAATTGTGTGTGATTGATGACTAAAAAACTAAAACTCTGTCCCATTTTCATACACAGGAAAGTCTCAGCCAGGAGGAGGCCGTGGAAAGTGGCAGCCAGGAGGCAGCCATGGAAAGTGGCAACCAGGAGGTAGCCATGCCCATCAGCCTGACCGAATCCCAGGTTCCTCCCCTCCGCCTTCCAACAAAAAGGACCAGGAAGGCGAAGAAGCTGGAGGAGTCAGCGACTGTTTTGATTCAGCAGGCTATTGCGGTCTGTACAACAAACCCTGGTGGCCCCGAGTTGTATGGCTGTCTGACAGCCAGTAAACTGGAACAAATGGAGGAGGGCCAACGTTTCATCTGTGAGGAGGTAATATTTTAGGCCCTAAACAAGGGGATGAGGGGCCAACTCACAACTAAAAGCCACATGTGTAAGTTGGACCATATTACTCCTCCACCACCTCCAGCAACACCACTACCACCTCCAGCAACACCTCCACCAACACAGCCACCCAACTCATGACAGCAGCCTGGAAGGAAGTGTGGAAGGAATTGTTGACAGTGATGGCCTGGGTTTGGTGTGGTCTGCCAAAAGACGCAAGCTGTTGTAAGACCACAGCCTCGGGACATATGTGTCATCTGCTGCTGCTCCCGATCTCTCGGAGTCCTGGACCATTTTGTGCTCCCTATTAAATGGACTCCTCAGGTTACCAAATTTGACAGTCAAATAATTGATGTCTGTCCTGGGGTACAAAGGCTTCAACAATTCCAACTGTTTCTCCAGCATTGCCTTCCTCTTTATTTTGTTAGGACCCCTAATAAATTTTAAATTTTTGTTTTGACAAATACTTGGCTATGTGTTTTACTTCAAACAGGACAGTTTGTTTGTGAGTAGGCAGGTACATTTCAAAAATACAATGTAAAATTAACAAGGGACACCAACACCAACCAACCTCTTTGAGGTAAAAAAATACAAGATAATAATGGTGTTGTGGTAACTTATTACACAAACCGACGAAAAAATATTATGGAGATCACTACAAAAAAAAGCTTTTATTCTAGAGATCTAGAGAAATTTAATAAAAAAAAGGAGATCACTAGAAAAAAATTTTAAAAAAAGATTATTCTGGAGATCTTGATAAAAAAAACAAAACAACAAAAACAAAGATTACTCATGAGATCACGAGAAATACTAAAAAATCAGTTTGTCAGAACTCTGTGTGAATATCAGCAACAAAGCAACTTCATTATGCTAGCATTATAAAGAAGACGAGAATGCACGGCATTGAAGGATTAAAATATTTGCTGCGTGCCGAATGTGCTATCTCCATTAGGAACGCTAGTTTTACAAGACCAAGCGCTTCCGTCTCGTACTTGATTCTGAGCATGCGTGGACTTTTGTGCGTCGGACTTGTGTACACACGATAGGACTTTCCAACAACAAAACCTGCTCTCAAACATTTGTGTGCGGAAATTCTGACAGCAAATGTTCGATGAAGCATACACACGGTCGGACTTTCCGACAACAAGCTCACATCGAACATTTCCCATCGGAAATTCCAATCGTGTGTACGGGGCATAAGACTCCCGGGAGCTACAAT
The DNA here is from genome assembly GCA_037952925.1 of Lithobates clamitans. Classification (NCBI taxonomy): domain Eukaryota; kingdom Metazoa; phylum Chordata; class Amphibia; order Anura; family Ranidae; genus Lithobates; species Lithobates clamitans. Next base: position 4,231,328 of record JBBGZY010000142.1, read on the forward strand.
ATACCTGCAGTAGTGGCCAAAGCTCTCTGCAAAGCAGCACACTGATAATGCAAAGACTGAAGGCAAAAGCCACTTGTATGTGTCAGGACAGTTGCATTGGGAGCTGGAAGATGTTAGGATATGACCTGCCCAGCAGTATGAGATTTCTATTCATTTGGCATTGCTTAAAGATAAAGAAGAAAAACTAATTAAAAAAAAATAGCACATGTGTATCTACCATACTTGTTTTAGGAAAAACATCTAAACAAAAATATCTGATGATAGGGTCTCTTTAAATAATGTGCCACAAACGAGAGTTTCAAAGACACAAATAAGCCTCAGCATAATCATTTTATAAAACAAAAGCTTCTTTAATGCACACAGAATATAAAAGAGAGCTAAAACTGAAACTATTTTAAAGAAGACCTTTATTAAATAGTCAGGGACTTCTTGGCAACCAGCAACTGGTGAGTCAATGAACACTTTGGTCAGGAGTATATACAGTATCTCACAAAAGTGAGTACACCTCTCACATTTTTGTAAATATTTTATACAGCCATTGATGTCAGTGAGTATACCCCAAAGTAAAAAGTCCAAACTGGGCCCAAAGTGTCAATATTTTGTGTGGCCACCATTTTTTTCCAGCACTGCCTTAACCCTCTTGGACATGGAGCTTCACTGGTTGCCACTGGAGTCCTCTTCCACTCCACCATGATGAAATAATGGAGCTCGTGGATGTTAGACTTCCACCTTCCGTTTGATGATGCCCCACAGATGCTCAATAGGGTTTAGGTCTGGAGAGTGGAGACATGCTTGGCCAGTCCGTTACCTTTACTCTCAGCTTCTTTAGCAAGGCAGGGGTCATCTTGGAGGTGTGTTTGGGGTCGTTATCATGCTGGAATACTGCCCTTCAGCCCAGTCTCCAAAGGGAAACTTGGATAGGGAATACGGATATTATGGGATGCCAACATGACTTAGAACTCATAAGTGACAACTCTTCTATATACAGCCTATATACACTCCTCTCTCTTCCTCCAGCACTCTTGCTTGCAGAAATCCTAGCTGGCACACTGATAAACGATCTGGCAAAAAGGGAACAGTCGGATCTTGTGGCAAAAGCCCTTTACAGGCATGGCCCTTGGGCCCCTTGGGTTGTGTAGAAATATAGTGTCCAGCTTACATCCCTGTGGCTACTGATCCCAGCACCACCACTTTAGGCACTACCAGCCCGCCTGGCAGCAGCTGCCCCTTTTAAATAACCCACCCAACTATTTCTCCAAAGTCCTCCCGGACTGCACACTCACCAGCCACCCAGCTGACTTCTCTCTGGAGATCTCCTAGACATGCTAACATTCTCCTGCTGTCTTCACATCTGCTCCGATGCATCCAGGACAGGACACTTCTGTTTGTCATTAGATGATCCCTCCAGCACTCGACACCCAGGCCCGAGGTCACCCCCCAGACTGGGGGGCACTAGGGGGCACCCTTAAGGGTTACCGACAGCCTCCTCAGCATTTCATATCCAGCTTTCACTCAACTGCCCCCTGCTGGCATGAGTATTTAAGAGGTGCCCACCCCCTGCCAGCCCACTTGCTGGGGATTGGCTGGCGCCCACCTCAATACTCCAAGCAGCTCCTCCTTACCTCCCTCCCATTCTTCTCGAAACTCTCTCTAAGGTTCCAGGAAGTAGGGGGAGGTGCCAGACTTGTTGCCTGATGAGTCATCCAGCCTCCCTGAGTCACTCACCCTGACCCAGATTCATCCCAGCCTGGCTCTCAGCCAGGCTAACATTTACCTACACTAAACACAAACTATTTACAGCTAGCACTCTACACTAGAGGGTTAGGGTTACGAGTATGTAACATACAACAGTAAGGTGTGTGTATAGTACAGAATATAGTGGTCAGGCAAATGTAATGCACATGGTATGTTACATAATTCTGACTGCTGCACTCTGTAAGTTGGACTGTATGTTTCAGACTCCTGACTGCTGCACTCTCTGCATACAGAGTGCAGACGTCAGAAGTGCTTAACACAACACACGCAGTGACATCAAGAAAATATCTCCAAGAGGGAGTGCATACATGCAGCTGGGATGGCATGAATGTGAAGCTCCGCTCCCCACTGGCCATTTTACTGCACACCCAGGCAATTTGCGATCCTGCCACCACCGATCGCCCGATCTGTCTCCCGCCACCCCTTGGACTTGATGTATGTCTCGGGACAAGCCTAAATTGTCCCTACAGCAGCCTCCCCCGGAACAGTTAACAGAGGGTGCCTGGACGGCGAAGACACACAGGCAGTAGCCTGCCTTGCAGCCACAACAGGAGGATGCCTCACTACACAGTCTGGCAGGTGAGCCAACTGATGCAGCATCCCAGGCAGCTTCAATGTCACCATAAAGGGACATTTTTTCCTCTCAGTCTGACATGGACAGGGCACTATGGGACATAGTACTCAGCGAGGGGAGCATGGAGGATAGCCCTCCACCTATACCCAGTGTACAGGCCGCTCTGCCACCCACTGAGTATTGGGGAGACCCATACACCTGGCAAGGTTTTCCACACTACACTGATTTATCAGGGCCGGGAAAAGGACAGTAAATGCATAATTTCAGACCTTAAACGCGAGTTTCAAGAATGGGGAACCCGCATAGGGACCCTGGAAACCACACTGGACAAAACTATTACCAGAACCAACCAAAACAATGACTGTATAGAGAATAACCATAAGAGACTGGATGATGCCCTGAACAAGATGGATGATTTGGAGAACCAGTCTCGTCGCTATAACTTTAGGGTCTGCGGGATCCCCAAAACTTTTATGGATCCTGAAGCCATAACCAAAGAACTGATTTCACACCTTATTCCAAATATACCTTCCCACAGATTGGAACTGGATCGAGCCCATAGGGCCCTGACTGTGCCCTGGTCCAATGGACTACCACGAGACATCATAATTAAGCCTCATTAACATGCGGTGAAGGAAAGAGTGATGGCTAGAGCTAGACAAATTGCAGATCTGCAACTGAAGGATCACTTCATTCAGATTTTTTCTGACATTTCGCCTGCTACTGTACAAAAACGCAGGGCACTGAAACTTCTGCTACAACCACTTATTGCTAAGAATATCAAATACTATTGGGCCTTTCGACTGAACATACCTCACAATCCAAATCTTCAAACAGAGCAGAGCCCTCTATCTCTGGTGTGGCTCTTCACAAGAATCAAGGCCAAGCTCAAGGCTAGAACTCCATCCCGATGACGGCTGTTGTGGTCCTTTTGAGTCATCTGCCCTGTTTGATTTTTTCCCCTTCTCTGTTCAGGGGTCTGGGATCAAACCTGGCCCTGGGCCTGACCTAGAGCTAATATTTGTTGACGACAAGGGGTCTATGCCCCTCCTTTTTGTTACTATTGTTCAGATATTGACAATATTCTTGTCCTATTCTTGTTCTTTGCATTTTGTAGGACAGCTTTGATTGTACGACTTTTTCTTTCTCTCACGTTATCTTCTTTCCTTTTTCAAACTTTTACGTACTTTGGAGTAGACATGTGCACACTGAAATATTTTGTTTTTGTCCGAAAAATAAATTTATTTCGTTACTTCTTAAATTCATTTTTATTTATTTTGTTTTTCGTTAAAAATTGCACTCGTCCAAAAATCCAAATTAAATGAGGTTGAATCTGTCATTGAAGGCTTATGCCGTGTACACACAATCGGATTTTCCGACAGAAAATGTGTGATAGGACCTTGTTGTCGGAAATTCCAACCATGTGTGGACTCCAACACACATTTTCCATCGGATTTTCCGACACATAAAGTTTGAGAGCAGACTATAAAATTTTCCGACAACAAAATCCGTTGTCGGAAATTCCGATCATGTGTAAACAAATCCGTCGCACAAAGTGCCACGCATGCTCAGAAATAAATAAAGAGGTGAAAGCTACTGGCTACTGCCCCGTTTATAGTCCCGACGTACGTGTTTTAGGTCACCGCGTTCAGAATGATCGGATTTTCTGACAACTTTGTGTGACCGTGGAGTCCCTCGGTCCTGGGCCCTGACTTCTAGGAGAACTTCATCAGCTTGACGATCTGGCAAATCATCTCTTGGGGCATTGGTGAGTGAGTTTCCTTTTTCCTAGGTGCACCATGGCAAACTTAACTGCTGGGCTCCCCTTTAAATCAGTTACTCATAATGTCCAGGGATTCAGTTCCCCAATTAAACATAGACTGGCTTTCCAACACTACAAATCTCTTCACGCGGATGTGCTTTTCCTTCAGGAAACGCACTTTCCAACAAATTACAACCCTAAATTTCTGCACCACCACTACCCTCATTTCCACGTAGACTTACACCCCAGCTTTGTTGAACTGTACTCCCTAAGTTTAGAAAGTCTAACAAAAATCTGACACAGAACCCACAGAAAATAAGAGAACTGTTCCATTCCTACTATATGTCTCTATGCACTGAACAGGGTGGCTCCCCACCTGAGGCCCTGGATGACTTACTTAAGGATGTGGCCCTCCCAACTTTCTCAGATTCTCACCATGAGATCTTGGAGGGGGACATTACTGTGGCAGAAGTACTGGCTGTGATCAAACGGGCCAATATATCCAGGACCCCAAGGCCAGATGGCTTCTCAGATTCTTATTGCAAGAAGTTTGCCCCACTGCTGGCACCCCACCTACAAAAATTATTAATTGCTCATCACAACATTGTGGTGCTTGATACAGATTCTTATAGAGTCCATATATGCTTGATCCCTAAACCAGATAAGGATCATAGTGACATGGCAAACTATTGTCCGATATCGTTGATTAATAATGACTTGAAACTACTCACAAAAACATATGCAAACCAGTCTAATACATTTTTGGTGCAATATATCCATATAGATCAGGTGGGATTTGTCAAAGAGCGGCAAGCTACGGACCAGATCAGACGAGCCATAGATCTGGTCTCTGCCCTGCGCTCCAATTGGGATGGGTTGGGTACTAGGCGATGAATGTTGTTGTCTTTGGACCTTCACAAGGCCTTTGACTCCCTTTCCTGGCCCTACCTCTTCCATATATTGGGAAAATGGAATTGTGGACCGAGATTTTTGAGTCTTATCTGTACGCTATATTCAAACCCTTCAGCTATCATTCTCACATACGGGCGTAAATCAGATCTTTTGCAGATAAGGAGAGGGACTAGGCAGGGATGTCCTCTCTCGCCTCTCCTCTTTGTTTGGCAATAGAAACATTGGCCATGGCCATCTGAGCCAATCCCAATATTCACGGTGTCGCTAGTGGCGGCAAAACTCATAAAGGCGCTATCTTTTCCGACGATTTGTTGTTATTTATAACAGATCCTATCACAACCCTGCTCAACTTATTTGCCACACTTTCGCAGTCTTGAGACAGTCTCAAACTTAGAGTTAACCAATCCAAATAGGAAGCGTTGGACATAAATCTTCCTGGCTCAGTACAGGAGACTGTACAGAGGTCTTTTCCCTTTAAATGGTGTACACAAGCATTTCCTTATCTTGGAGTTAAACTCACTCAGGACATTTCCACACTGTTTCGGGTTAACTATATCACCCTCTATAACTCCATTGAACAAGAATTAAAGAACTGGCCGATGCATGTGCTTTCCTGAATGGGTAGGAAGCGGCCATTAAGATGACAGTTCTCCCTCGTATCTTATAATATTTTCGGTCACTGCCGATTCCAATACCATTTACATTGTTTAAAAAACTTCAATCCCTGGTTTACAAATTCATTGGGGGTGGTGGTAGATGTAGAGTGGCCCACTCCACTCTGTACAAGTGGAGGGGGGGACTGGGAATTCCATACTTTTTGAGGTTCTATGGGGCTGCTCAATTGGTACAACTGTAACATATCAACATGACTGGCTATGGATGGAGACGCAAGCTAGACCCTCACTACCTATAGATCTCCTGATGTGGCTCCCAACAAGAGAATGTTGGGCTATTCTAAGTGCTTCTTTATCCCACTTATACCTGCTGAGGTCTCTCCATTCCCCTGTGGCCCCTATAATTAATAACCCGCATTTTCCTCCAGGACAGAATCCCCAGCAATTCACGTGGTGGGTTAACAAAGGCCTTTACAGGATAGCACATTTTATAGGTCACAAAGGGATTAGGCAACAGTCTTATTTTCTGGACATGCTACAGATGCCCCAGACAGAATCCATTCGCCTGTATCAAATTATTCATTTTATAAAATCCCTGAGTACAGATCAGATAGATATAACCACTAGGACCTTGTTTGAAAACAAATGCTTACGTGGATCTGAGTCACTTTCCATGTTCCATGTTTGGTGGTCCTATTCAAAGGTCCAGCGCTTTTGGATCAGAATATTCACCCTGGTTTATTTAGTGACAGGACAAAACATACCTAAAAATCCTAAAATGGCGCTGTTTGTGGACTTGCTGGACAAGATCCCTAGACATCTCCGAACTCTCATTTTTTTCATAGCAGCTAAAATTACTATAGCGCGAGCATGCAAATCTCCAGGTCAATGTTGCATTAGTAAAACATAAACTTTCCTGGCTCATGATCAATGAAAAACTGATCAGAAGCCCCAGGGACAAACAAGCCAGATTCGAAAAAGTGTGGTCCCCCTGGATTATATACCTTCAAGCCCCATAGCTCCCCAAATTAGGTGGTCGGGGGACTGGGCTAAGGGAATTGACTGCTTCTTTATTGTTATGTCTTTTCTTATTCCTTTTCACTTTTTTTTTGCCTTCTCTTTTTATGCTTATGACATTTACCTTATAGCTGCGAATGGAGAGTCCTAAAACCTCTCATTTTTCAATGTCATTGTGGCAGCTACGTAAAGTGCCTTAAGGCGCTAGCTTAACCTTGGTGAAAAGTGCTCCTATATCTAGGTATGCTACTGTGTTACATTTGGATCAACTGTTGCAGGGATGTTTTTCGAAGTCATATTCCTAAATTGTTTATGCTACAGTGTAATTATGATTATTTTATATCTGCCCTGGGCAAGCTGTAGCTTCATGTAATTGGATTTACTTTTTACAATTGTTTTTTTGTATAATATTTACAATGATCTGACACTTGGTTACCCTTGATGGTGCATGGATTTTTCTATATCTGTATACCATTTGTATCCTAGGAAGTTTGTTAAACTTTTGAATAAAAATCTATTACAAACAAGAAAATATGTCCAAGTAAAACCATAAGTACCTCCCACTCAAATGAAATACTACACCTTGCAAAATTCTCCATTCAAAAGCAAAATCTCCATTCAAAAGTAACCATGCACCTCTTGTCCACTGCTTATTTCTTCACCGATGAACCACCTGCCCACAATTTTCCTCTATACCCATTCATCTATGGTTCTGCTCTGAACTCCCTTGTTTACCAAGTCCTCCCTCTAAAAAGCAACCCCTCCAAAGCTATCATTCACCACTCACCATACAATGCAGCTACCTACCCCCTCCTCGTCATACAATGACATAAAGTGCAGCCAACTGCCCCCTCCTATTCATACACTCATACAGTGCCTTGAAAAAGTATTCATATCCCTTGAAATTTTCCACATTTTTTCATGTTACAACCAAAACTGTAAACATATTTTATTGGTATTTTATGTGATAGATCAACACAAAGTGGCACATAATTGTGAAATGGAAGGAATATAATAATTGGTTTCAAAATGTTTTACAAATAAATATATGAAAAGTGTGGTGTGCATTTGTATTCGGCCCCCCTGAGTCAATACTTTGTAGAACCACCTTTTGCTGAAATTACAGCTGCAAGTCTTTTTGGGGATGTCTCTACCAGCTTTGCACATCTAGAGAGTGACATTTGTGCCCAGTCTTCTTTGCAAAATAGCTCAAGCTCTTTCAGATGGGATTCTTCATCCAATCTGGAGAATTGGATGGAGAATTCCATCCAATTCTCCAATAAACAGCAATTTTCAAGTCTTGCCACGGATTCTCAATTGGATTTAGGTCTGGATTTTGACTGTGCCATTCTAACACATGAATATGTTTTGATCTAAACCATTCCATTGTAGCTTTGGCTGTATGTTTAGGTTTGTTGTCCTGCTGGAAGATAAACCTCCACCCCAGTCTCAAGTCTTTTGCAGACTCTAACAGGTTTACTTCTAAGATTGCCCTGTATTTGGCTGCATCCATCTTCCCATCAACTCTGACCAGCTTCCCTGTCCCTGCTGAAGAAAAGCATCCCCACAACATAATGCTGCCACCACCATGTTTCACAATGGGGATGGTGTGTCCAGGGTGATGTGCAGTGTTAGTTTTCTGCCACACATAGCGTTTTGCTTTTAGACCAAAAGTTCAATTTTCTTCTTATCTGACCAGAGCACCTTCTTCACATGTTTACTGTGTCCCCTACATGGCTTCTCGCAAACTGCAATCATAACTTCTTTTGATTTTCTTTCAACAATGGTTTTCTCCTTGCCACTCTTCCATAAAGGCAAGATTTGTGGAGTATAAAACCAAGTGTAGCGCTAATAAGTGAAACAAAATAAAAGAATAGATGATGCAATAACACATGTAATTAGTGTTGCATATTAATGAAAGTTCATACATAAAAAGTCCATCATATTATGAACCCTTAAGGTCACCATATGCATTGACAAAATAAATAATGGCAATACTGTCCAGAACTAAATAGACACGTGCGATAGACACAAATATTGCGATAGTGATGAACTCCAAAGTATATGATCGTGAAAACTTTTGAATACAATCCAATGTGCTGATAAACACTTGTGCAGAACCACCACCCGAATGACTGGAGGCTTACCGGAAAGTTGGGACCCACAGAGCGTACGCTGTATGGGTCAAACAGGCTTATGTTGCTCACTGGCAATGGAGGTAGGACATCAAGGGCTGATAGAAGGTGGAATCCTAGCGGTGCTATCCAAGGGGAGTCTTCTCCATATAAAAGCTTAGGCGTCCTCGGACATAACCCACATGTAATGAAGAAGGGGCCAATAGTGTAATTCCGTAAACCATGTGAAATTTTTATTATAGAGAAACACTTACATCTCAAAGTAAAAAAGCACTTGCAAGTATAAAATGGCGGCAGTGGAGTCCTCCCGACGCGTTTCGTCACACAGGACTTCGCCTGGGGTACTTACCCACTGCAGCCAGACTCCTTTATATAGGGGCAAGGACCCCTGTAATGAGAATCCAGCTCCCTGGCTTGTTGCAAATTGGCACTTCCGGGGTCATCCAAGATGGCGGACCCGAGTGTGTTCCAAGCCTCTCTTTCACATAATCCAACCCTCATAGGTCACATGTGTAATGTGTATAGGGAAGGGGGTTGTGACTTCACGTCACAGCGTCCGGAACATCCCACGTTTACATAATCCAACCCTCATAGGTCTCATGGTGTAATGTGTATAGGGAAGGGAGTTGTGACCTCACATCACAGCGTCCGGAACATCACACATAATAGAGAACGCGATGGAGTCTGCGATCGCGCATGTGCGCGGCGCGACACGGCGCGGCGACATCACGAACTCGTGACGCACGCGCACAGCACCTCACATCTCCCTTCTAGGCCACAGGCATATACGAGGAACATCACGTTCGTCAGGATATGACCTAAGGGGAAAGTGAGGGGGGAGGAGAGATAAGCCGGAAATGGTGATACATCAACCGGAAACACAGAAAAAGTGTACGCAGTGGATGTATATTAATTGCTTACTCAAAAACAGACTAAAGCTTCATTCATTGATGGAAAACAACTCTGTTATCGATCCAAAAAAAGTAAAGTAAAAAAGGGGATAAACATATAGGTTTAAACAGAGGAAGATGGATTCTCAGCAAGAGAAAAGGAAATGGATGGTTGATTGACCCATCGCATAACCCCCTCCTCGTCCCTATATGGCATTTACCCTATTGTGTCGCGTCAGGAAACAACAGTGCACTGATGATAAATGCACAAATATAACAGAGACATAAATAAAAAGAGAAATATGTAAAACATTATAAAAAACATATAAAAGGAGACATATACACATATGAAATTATGAATAGGTATCAGCCGGTATATATCCCTTAGTTATTCAATCAAAGTTCCTCTAAAAAGGATACTGTTACATATCCCTTAGTGTATCTATCAAGATTCATCTATAAAGGCATTGATATCTACTTCAACGTTCATGCCTTGAGGGAAGAAAGTCTGTAATTCATACGCCCAAAACATTTCGAGGCGGGAGACCCCTTATCGATGAATTTTTGTTTTAAGACACCTGCTTGTGTGACAAATAATTCCGTGTCCCTGCAGTTCCTACGGAGCCTGAGAAATTGGCTGCGAGGGACTGCATTTAGCCAGGATCTGTGATGACAACTGGTAATAGGGATAAAGCCATTGCGATCGGTGGGCTTAAAAAAGGTATTGAATCTAAAACTTTTGTCAACTATTTCTATCTCCAAGTCAAGAAAATGTATCTTGGTTAGACTGGCTTCATAAGAAAGGGAGATGCCTCTATCATTAGAATTCAGACACTCAAAAAATTGTTTGAGTGTCTCAAAAGTGCCATTCCATAGGAGGAGGATGTCGTCTATATATCTGGCCCACAGAACCAATGAAGTGGTCCCATAGGCATAGACGACATCCTCCTCCCACTTGGCCACAAACAAGTTCGCAAGGCTAGGTGCGAACTTGGCACCCATTGCTACTCCCCGTTGTTGGAGGTAGTAGCTCTGGTTGAACCAGAAGTAATTGTGTCTAGTTGCAAAGTCCAACAGTTCTATTATATAACCGCATTGAAACGTTGCAAGGGACTGTTCACGGTTAAGAAAATGTTTGACTGCTTCTATACCTTTCTCGTGTGGTATACACGTGTACAAAGATGCCACGTCAGCAGTGGCCATAATAAATGCTTCCTGTATATTAACCTTTTCGAGGAGTCTGATGGTAGAACCAGTATCTTTCAGATACGAAGGTGTTTGTTTTACTAACGGTTGCAGGTAAAAATCAATGTACTTCCCAATTCTTGCTGTAATGGAGTTAATGCCACTGACAATAGGTCTACCGGGTGGACATGCAGGATTTTTATGGATTTTTTGTGGTATGTCTACATAATAACCTGGAGGGACGTAAAGTCACAGAATTCACATCAACAGTCACTGGGAAGAGATACACGGTGAAACCTTTTTGCACATGCAGTACTATACATAGTGTATCTCATTACGTGCCCTTGTCGTAAACAATATATAGGTCGCACCACTAGAATGTTTACAACAAGAGTAGGGGAAAATATTGCCTTAATTAAAAGCAGGGACCCCAAACACACAGTACCCAGACACTACAAACAATATCACAATAGTAACCCCGCAGGATCACAGTTTGTCATTATAGACAAATATGTCCCGCCTTGGAGGGGGGGAGCCAAAACTAGAGGGGTCTCCCGCCTCGAAATGTTTTGGGCGTATGAATTACAGACTTTCCTCCCGTGTTTAGAACAGTCTGACGAAGGGGGAGGATGACGTGAGACGTCAGACGGGAAGGGAGGAGCGAGAGGTGTGTCAGCCTACAGGCACCCGTGCGGGCTCTCCTACTATACCTCCGGGAAAACACAAACAGAGGAGACCGACCGAAGGATGAGTGAAAGCGGCCCCGCCGCGACAACTAAGCGGCTATCAGGGAAATAAGTGTCTGAGAAGCCCAAGACTTGTACGCAGTGAGTTGAGGAGATCAAACGCTGCGACGGCCGCGGTCGTCCGCTCGGGACTCCAACCTCCGGATACTCCCCCCCAGCTCCCCGCACTGAGCTGCCAGCACAAGAGACAGAAAGAAACACGAGACGCCGCTGTGAGCGGCGCGAGGTGAGAGTCACGAAGCCTAGATACACAACGGGCTTCGAACCCCTGACTGCATCTTATCTGAGGAGGAAGACAGTGGTTCAAAGAGGGGGTAAGAAATACACTAAACCAACCAGCCAAAAAGGTAAGAGTGTATTAGAAATATGCTAATAAGGACATGCCCAGGAATGAGGAAGTGAGAGAACCTGCAGAACTGTTGATCTATGGTAATATCAGTCATGCATGCAAAGCTGATGTGATGATGGAGGGTTGGTGAGGCTTTTGACTCCTTCTCCATATTTTCTGAATCCCTTGAAAACGCTTTTAAATCAAAACCTCTCACTGTAATTGGTTGCATGATATACGGCAGGGAGCTGTGGGGCATTACAACTGATTGAAGAGTAAAGCGCTAAAGACAAACGATCTTATTAATTGCATAGACTGTTATACCTGTGACACCTGCACCCCATATAGGAGGGATGGTTGGTACATAGTCAAAAGTACAAGGTCAACTCCAACATATGAGTATCTACTGTCTGAGACCTAGTGGCATACTCGAACATAGGGTAAGCAGGGCCGGTAGATCTCGAGAGGTAGTTGGGCAGTTCCCCAGGAAAATCTCTGAACATCACGTAGCAGAAGACCCGGCCTGTCTGCACACCTGAAAGTAGATAGGGAGACTCTAGACACGGTGGGTCTGAGAGGCTGAACGCAACACATCTAGGGCACCACCCCATACCTACCCATCATATCACCTCAGCCCCAACTTTGTATTTAAAACCTCGGATAAATAGACAAGAACTTTACTCCCCCCTCTGGACAGTATTCGGTATATCGCTTAATTGTCAACTGAAAGGGGCTACCGGAAGGTAGTATGAGCCGGAACACATCCAAAACCGGGAAAGGGGGCCTACCAAAAACCCCAAAAGATAACCAATCAGGGAACGCAACTGGAAGCTCCATAAAGCAATATTTGGCCAAAGGGGGAAGTCCAGGGGGCGCCCATCAGGAGATACAAAAATCAAGTATGGCAGATAAAAAGAAGAAGGGATCCAATGCGAGGGAAGAGCAGACCCCTGACCACTCAAGGGAGGACCTATTAGTAGATAACACCTTGGAAGCATCCAGGCTAGACGAACATAGGCAGGACCCACACCTACCCTCAAAAAACGAAATGGCAGAAATGCTTAAAAATCTGGAGACCTCAATAAAAGCTGAGATCAAAGCGGAGATCAATAGGCTGAGGACGGATCTAGGTAACCTCCTGACTAGAGTAGAAGGCGCAGAGGATAAGCTAGATAAACAAGAACGGGAGATCTCTGAACTAAAAGAACAACTTAAAACATCCCAACAAAATCAGATAAAAATATGCTACAGGATGGAAGATCAAGAAAATAGAGACCGTAGACAAAACTTGAGACTCCGAGGGATCCCAGAAAACAGGGGGGAAGATCTGAGGAAGGTTGTGGCAGCTATTTTTAATCCGCTCCTAGAGCTGGAAGGAGAAGCTTTTCCAAAAATCGAGCGGGTCCATAGGGTGGGCAGATTAGACACTAGACGGGCAGAAAGAAGCCGCGATATTATCGTAAGGTTTAGATTCTACGAGGACAAGGAAAACATATGGATTAAATTGAAGGGGCATACCCCACTGCTATATGAAGAAGCAAGAATCCAAGTATTTGCGGATCTGGCCAATAGCACATTAGCGAGAAGGCGACATCTGAAACCCCTATTGGAGCAAATGAAGAATCAAAATATAAAATATACATGGGGATTCCCAGCCTGCCTATTAGGCAGCAAAGATGGGAGATCTGCAAGATTAAGATTCCCGGGGGAGCTAGAAGAGTTTTGTGAGAAACTGGATATGCAAGTACCCCCGAGGCTGGACTGGTCCATGGAACGCTGGATAGAAATGAGTGTGGGCTAGGGGAGAGGGTGGTGGAGTTGGGGGGGGGTCCGAGGAGGGAGGAAGCGAGCTATGACCAAAATTAAACCCATAATATCAGGGAGGGGGACCCGTAGGTAGAAGCCTAGTGTACCCAGTCTTTAAGAAAATACTGACCGGAGGGCTGGCACACCTAGAGTTCCACCTTTAGAGAGGGAGACCAATGGTGGGACACAATATACGTGACCCTCACTGGTCTAAGGGCCCCGAAGGGACCATGGGAGGGGGAGGGGGAGGGAAGGGGGGGAGAGGGGGGATATGGGGGGTTAGTGATGGGGGGGTTGGGAGGTGGGAGAGGGAGGGGGAGCAGAGGGAAAAGGTCCTGTCCGATTCCAAATTCAAGAAAGAAAGAAAACTCTCCAAGGTCTAAGGTAAAGGGAGAATTAAGTGGAAGGGAAAAAGGATCATGGCCACAATAAAATTTACAACATATAATGTCAAAGGCTTAAATACCCCCAAGAAAAGATTGGATATCTTCAAAGAATTAAAATCATTGGGACCAGACGTGGTGTTCTTACAGGAGACACATATCTCATTGAAATCGAGACTTAGATTATTCTCAAATGAATACCCAGTCTGGTACCAAGGAGATGCCATCACCAATAGGGCACGGGGAGTAGCCATTGGTTTTGCAAAGAAAACTAGGTTTGCGCTGGAGGAAAGATTAATAGACCCAGAAGGTAGATACCTAGGCCTCAGAGGTAGACTAAATGAAGTGGAATATACATTGGTCAACATCTATGCCCCAAATAAGAACCAGATGAAGTACTTGACAAATATTCTAAGGAAAATAATGGAGTTCACGAGAGGACACCCGATAGTAATGGGAGATTTTAATTTTTGTCTCAACCCAGATTTAGATAGTACGGCCCGAACACAGGGGAGGAACTGTGTCTATTTGAAAGAGTTAAAGCAAAAACTCTCCACTTACCAATTGGTGGATATTTGGAGGGTCCAACATCCAACCAAAAGAGACTACACGTTTTACTCCCCTGTGCACGGGTCATACTCCCGGATTGACTGGGGATTGATCGAGCATCGGGCGATCGACAAGGTAGTGGAGACCAGGATTGAAAATATAACCTACTCAGACCACGCACCCATGACTATAGTAGTGACAACTGGTAGAAATCAGCATGACAGGGGGCAGTGGAGGTTAAATGAGGAGTTGATAAAGGAGGAGGAGGGTGTCAGTAGGATCAGAAAGGAACTAGAGAACTATTTTGAGGTAAACGATACAGAGGAAGTCTCGGGAGCTTCATTATGGGAGGCCCATAAAGCCTACATCAGGGGGGTCCTGATTGAAATGGGGGCGAGGAAGAAAAAGGATAGACGGTTCAAAATCCAAAAATTAAGGGCTGACCTTACGGAGCTAGAACAAAAACATAAAAAACAAACGGGTCACTTACCCCAAGAGATACACCAGCAGATGATTAATAAAAGATCGGAATTGAAAACCGCGATGGAACAGGAGTCAAGAGTGACATTTAATAAAATAGCTTGGGAGAGATTTAGATGGGGTAATAAACCCAGTAAACAGCTAGCTAAAATGGTACAAAAGAAAAAAAACAGGAATTTCATAGAAAGAATTCAGACCAAAGAGGGGCATATGGAATACTCAACTAGAAATATAGCAGAGATCTTTAAAAATTACTACAAAGACCTATACTCAATCCCCAAACCAGACACCTCTTTAAAAAACAGGAGATCAAGATATAACAACTTTTTAAAAAAGGCAGCGCTCCCTAAGATTTCGGAAGAAGGAAAAGAAATACTAGAAAGACCAATTTCAGAAGAAGAAATAAGGAAAGCTTTAGCAGCAACGGCATCCGGGAAAAGCCCTGGCCCGGACGGCCTAACAATAGCTTATTATAAAACATTCAAAGAAATATTAGTACCTAGGCTCTGTTGCTATATGAACGGTCTCAGTGAGGGTTTTGAAATGAGTAGAGAGGCATTAAAAGCATCTATTACAGTTATATTGAAAGAGGGTAAAGAGAAATCATTATGCTCGAGTTACCGCCCAATCTCTCTGCTGAACAATGATACAAAGCTATATGCAAAAGTGTTGGCAGAGAGATTAAAGGAATTCATGAATACATTAGTGAACCCAGACCAAGTAGGCTTTGTCCCCAATAGAGAGGGGAGGGACAATGGGATCAGGACTCTTCTTTTGTTGGGGAAAATGAAGGAGAGTGGACCCCCAGGACTACTTCTGTCAATTGACGCCGAAAAGGCATTTGACAGAGTAGACTGGGGGTTCATGATGCAGACCTTGGAGACTATGGGATTGGGGTCCAAAATGATCCTCAGGATTAAAACTTTATACCACCATCCAACTGCTGTAGTAAAAATTAATGGGTTAACATCTCAACCATTTGAGATGGAAAATGGCACGAGACAGGGGTGCCCCCTGTCTCCGCTGCTCTTTGTTTTAGCTATGGAACCCCTTTTGGCAACAATACGAAGAGATCCCAATATTAGGGGTGTGAAAGTGGGGGAGGAGGAGCACAAAGTTGCAGCATTTGCAGACGACGTGCTGTTCTATGTAACAGACCCGATTACCACCATGCCCAACCTAGTTAAAGCAGTGAGGAAGTACGGAGAGGTGTCTAATTTCCAAATAAATATAAATAAATCAGAAATTTTAAATATTAATATAAGTAAGACAGAGGAAGCGGTTCTGAAACAAGAATTTGGTCTTAAATGGACTAAGGAACTAAAGTACCTGGGTATCAAGCTAACTAACTCAATCCAAAAGATATTTACTATTAACTATATGCCCCTACTTGATGCGATCAGACTAGACTGTAAGAGACTCTCCGGTAAGGCCCTCTCATGGATTGGGCGTATTAATGTTATTAAAATGGTGTTACTACCTAAAATTATGTATAATTTCCAGATGTTACCAGTCCCACTCCCCCAGTATTATTTGAGGAAGTTAAGGAAAATAATTATGACATTCATTTGGGAAAACAAAAGACCTAGAGTTTCCTTCCAGACACTGAAACAAAAGAAAATAGATGGCGGCTTGGCAGTCCCCGACGTTCAGACCTATTACAAAGCGGTAGTACTATCAAGGGTGGCTGAATGGGCAAAGAAGAAAAATTCAAAAAAATGGGTGAAAATAGAGGATAACCTTAGCAATGCACAATTAGGCACTATAATTTGGAATCCCCCACACTTTAGATTATTAAATAAAAGCACGCATGCCATAACACGAAATGTTTTTAGAATATGGGATGGGGTATATAAGAGAGTAAATGGGGAATACAACTCACCACTGATCACACTTATAGATAACATATTTTTCGCTCCAGGTATGGAGAATATTAAAGGAAAAGAAGCACTTTGGGGGAAAGCACAATTAAGAGAAATTATGAAAGAAGGAAAAATTATACCACTCCAACAACTTATACACGGAAGGGAACCACAGGGATTAGAGAGATGGCGATATCTCCAATTAAGTCACTTCATCAATATGTTACCACATCCGATTAGGTCGGGGGAACAACTGACAGACTTCGAGAGGCTGTGTGATAGGGGAACTCCAAAGAATACAATATCTCAAATATACAAAATATTGATGACCTCAGAAAGATTGGAGATACCGCCATTCATGGTGAAATGGGAGAGAGATTTAGGCACTAAGAAAGACTTAGTCACAATTCAAAGAATTTTGAAAATGATTGCTTTTTCGGCAATAGATACCCGAACGGTAGAAATGAACTACAAATGCATCAGTAGAAGTTACCTTACCCCGGAGATAACTAGCAGATACCAGAAAGGGCCAGCCAGTTGTTGGAGAGGATGCCAAGAAGTGGGTACAATGGGACACCTATGGTGGAACTGTCCCAAAATTAAAAAATTTTGGAGTAAAATATTAGGTTTAATTAAAGAGATCACGGGAATAGAGGTTGAAGAAGATCCCTGGGTGGCCCTGTTCCATGGGGGGGCAGGGGATCCAAAAACCTATAAACAGTCACTGGTGCCGCAGCTACCGAACGCGGCAAAAAGAACGATACCGAGGAATTGGCGGAGGAGAGAGCCCCCAGAGATATGGGAGTGGTTCGATGCTGTAGAGGAGACTTGTAATATGGAGACGCTAGGGTATATGCTCAAGGAAATAGGAAGTGTGAATAGGGGCAGGTGGGATCGCTGGAAAAAATTCAAAAAAACATGGAGTTATGCCAAAGAATATAAAGCCTTAGTCTAAAGGAGGAGAATAGAAGAAAAATATACCTTGGAGAGGAGGGATGAGGAGGACCTGGGAAGGGGAGGGGGAGGGGGAGAGATGGGGGGGGAGTGGAAATATAAGTAAAAGAAAGGGGAGAAAAAATTTAGAAATAGGGGTATGGTCAAGTATATAAATGGGAGAGGTACGAATTAGCATTTTTTGATACTATGTCTATATTATTTTTGTCTTTCCTCCTTCTTTGATATAGCAAAGGGCCACAATGATGAGACTTGGGTGGGTCTTTGTTTAAACGAAAATGAACTGAAAAGTTGATTTAAGACCCCCGAAAAGGTTATCTGAAGTGGAAAAAAAAAAAAAAAAATGAATTACAGACTTTCTTCCCTCTGTTTAAACCTATATGTTTATTCCCTTTTTTTTACTTTACTTTTTTTGGATCTATAACAGAGTTGTTTTCCATCAATGAATGAAGCTTTAGTCTGTTTTTGAGTAAGCAATTAATATACATCCACTGTGTACACTTTTTCTGTGTTTCCGGTCGATGTATCACCATTTCCGGCTTATCTCTCCTCCCCCCTCACTTTCCCCTTAGGTCATATCCTGACGAACGTGATGTTCCTCGTATATGCCTGTGGCCTAGAAGGGAGATGTAAGGTGCTGTGCGCGTGCGTCACGAGCTCGTGACGTCGCCGCGCGCATGCGCGATCGTGGACTCCATCGCGTTCTGTATTATGTGTGATGTTCCGGACGCTGTGACATGAGGTCACAACTCCCTTCCCTATACACATTACACCATGAGACCTATGAGGGTTGGATTATGTAAATGTGGGATGTTCCGGACGCTGTGACGTGAAGTCACAACCCCCTTCCCTATACACATTACACCATGTGACCTATGAGGGTTGGATTATGTGAAAGAGAGGCTTGGAACACACTCGGGTCCGCCATCTTGGATGACCCCGGAAGTGCCAATTTGCAACAAGCCAGGGAGCTGGATTTTCATTACAGGGGTCCTTGTCCCTATATAAAGGAGTCTGGCTGCAGTGGGTAAGTACCCCAGACGAAGTCCTGTGTGACAAAACGCGTCAGAAGGACTCCACTGCCGCCATTTTATACTTGCAAGCGCTTTTTTACTTTGAGATGTAAGTGTTTCTCTATAATAAAAATTTCACATGGTTTACGGAATTACACTATTGGCCCCTTCTTCATTACATGTGGGTTATGTCCGAGGACGCCTAAGCTTTTATATGGAGAAGACTCCCCTTGGATAGCACCGCTAGGATTCCACCTTCTATCAGCCCTTGGTGTCCTACCTACATTGCCAGTGAGCAACTTAAGCCTGTTTGACCCATACAGCGTACGCTCTGTGGGTCCCAACTTTCCGGTAAGCCTCCAGTCATTCGGGTGGTGGTTCTGCACAAGTGTTTATCAGCACATTGGATTGTATTCAAAAGTTTTCACGATCATATACTTTGGAGTTCATCACTATCGCAATATTTGTGTCTATCGCACGTGTCTATTTAGTTCTGGACAGTATTGCCATTATTTATTTTGCCAATGCATATGGTGACCTTAAGGGTTCATAATATGATGGACTTTTTATGTATGAACTTTCATTAATATGCAACACTAATTACATGTGTTATTGCATCATCTATTCTTTTATTTTGTTTCACTTATTAGCGCTACACTTGGTTTTATATGATTTATAGCAAAAATTCTATTTGTTGTGTTAGCTGCTTACATATACAATTTTTATTTGGAGTAAGCGCATGGTTTATAGGTTTTTTATAAAGATTTGTGGAGTGCACGACTAATAGTTGTCCTGTGGACAGATTCTCCCACCTGAACTGTGGATCTCTGTAGCTCCTCCAGAGTTACCATGGGCCTCTTGGGTGCTTCTCTGATTAATGCTCTCCTTGCCCGGCCTGTCAGTTTAGATGGACGGCCATGTCTTGGTAGGTTTACAGTTGTGCCATTCTCTTTTCATTTTCAGATGATGGATTGAACAGTGCTCCGTGAGATGTTTAATGCTTGGGGTATTTTTTTATAACCTAACCCTGCTTTAAACTTCTCCACAACTTTATTTCTGACCTCTCTGGTGTGATCCTTGGCCTTCATGATGCTGTTTGTTCACTAAGGTGAACAAACCTCTGAGGGCTTCGCAGAAAAGCTGTATTTATACTAAGATTAAATTACACACAGGTGGACTCTATTTGCTAATTAGGTGACTTCTGAAGGCAATTGGTTCCACTTGATTTTAGATAGGGGTATCTGAGTAAAGGGGGCTGAATACGAATGTATGCCACACTTTTCAGATATTTATGTGTAAAAAATGTTGAAAACTATTTATCAATTTCTTTCCACTTCACACTTATGTGCCACTTTGTGTTGGTCTATCACATAAAATCCCAATAAAATACGTTTGTGTTTTTGGTTGTAACATGATAAAATTTGGAAAATTTCAAGGGGTATAAATACTTTTATAAGGCACTGTATACAATGCAGCCAACTACCACCTTTCTCCTCACACCCTCACATACAATGCAATTTATGACACACACACATACATACAATGCAGCCTCCTCCCCCTCACATATACATACAATGCTATGTCCCTCTTCCTCACACATACATACAATGCAGCCACCCTTCCAGAGCCCTCTTTAAGGCAGGGCAAAAGGGGCAGCTGCCCTGGGCCCTGTCATTGTTGTGGAGCCCAAAGCAGCTGCTTCATACTTGCCAACTATCCCAGTTTAAATTCCCTTGTAAATTAAATTTTAGTCCCTTGCTGTGTCCTGATATCTCAGTGTGAAGTGCTAATGCTGCCCAGCTCTGCCCTATTGTTGTGTACAGATGACTCACCTGCAGACCCTGTGTTTACATGGAAATAACCAGCATTCACATGTAAATAGCAGCATTCATATGTAAATAGCTGCAAACGGCTGCATAGAAATGTAAATAAAGGCGGCATTCGTATGTATATTATGCCCCCTGCAGTGAGGAGATGATGTGCTGTAACATTTGCCCAGGGTCCAGTCAATATTAAAGATGGCCCTGCCCCCATCTTCACACATACGTACAATGCAGCCCTCCTCACACATACATACAGTGCAGCCCCCTACCCCCTCCCCCTCTGTCTAGAACTAATACAGAAAGTATTATACAATTGTATTTATTTGTGTACATTGTTTATGGTGGTACACACTGAGTATGAACACTTTGCAGAGTGAATATATGAGTTTTAAATATTGAAAAACGCTTATATTATTGTAAACAAATATGTCCATCTACATCATATTATAATTAAATAAAGATGCAGTTCTCGATATATCTTTATTTTCATTAGATTTATAATGCTTTTGGCAAATTAGATATAGCACTAGGTGACTTGGGAGTTTTTGGCTTTGTAGTCACTGTGTTATATTAATTATAAATTCCCTTCTATTCGATTAGCACCATCTATTCAACCTGTTGCAATTGTAGTTTATATGAGTACATACTTAAATATAAAATTTAGAAGATCACCATTCTCAGATAACATAAACTGCTATTTCATGCTGGAATTGATATGTGTATAGTGCTTTGCGGTTGTATTGATGAGTGGGAGGAAAGGGCCATATTACTAATTCACCCAGAATTTTAGCTGGCATTCATTGAGGCATTTTATCAGTCAATTTCACGAGACATTAATTAATGAGATCTCCTAATTAGATGATCCGTCTGACAGTGAATGAATTATTCTCTATGGACAAAATTACATCATCTTAATTAGTCTTTCTCCAAGTAATTTGCTTCTTTTCAAAGCGTGAGGCAGGACACATTAATTGCAGGTAATTAATATTCAAATGAATTGATTGTTCTTGTGTTTCCCACTATCAAAGTAGACCACAAACTCTTTCAATGCCAAACATGTGGCCACGGCCTTGTGAAAGAAACCAACAAATTAGTATTGCAAATCGGAGGTAGCATTTCACTCTTGTATGAATGACAGAGTATCGTTTCTGAATAATGCATTAGAGCCAATTATTATGATTCCAACTCAAGGGCACTTGGGTTTCTTGCAGTAATAAGCCTTAAACTCTGTATTGTTCACTTTGATTATTTACTAACAAAGATACGCAGTTCTGTACACTACCTCTGTCAACATGCAGGCTGGGAAAGGCCATACGGCTGTCAGTCTGGCAGAAAAGCAATAAAGAAGCCCCCTGTATTTTCACTCACCTATAGGATTATCCTTTGTCTTTAAACTTTAAATATATAAATGTGGCAATTCCTATGGGATTTTGGTTTTCATGTTATCACTCAGTGACCCATTCGCAAGTTCCTGTTTATGTTGCTAGTGGAAAAGTACCTAAAGTTTTTGCTCCTCATAGAAAATCATAGTTACAGACCCCCCCCCCCCTTCTGAAGTATGGAAGGTTGCTTAATTTTAGAAAGACATTGCTCATCATAAGGGTTTGACCAATTAACAATGAATTAACAATCAAAGTGCTGGCTAGGAGTGACTTTAATTGCTCCATAGTGTGTCATGCTAGCAGACAGAAGTGGTCAAGCATGGCAAAGCTGGACAAGGCCAAGGTCAAGTCCAAGGTTGTATATACCAAACATCAAATTGGTCCCTGTGTGGAATTCATTATGTTTGTCATTATGAATATAATTCAAAGCTGGAATTCCTTTTATATACTCCTGGCAGCTAACAAGAACAGTAACGAGATGCTGTCACTTGAAAAATGCTGAAAGCTGATGACAGGTAGATGAATGTACAGAGGTGACTGTACATTCCTGCAGCAGCTTTCAATATCTTGTGCTTTACCCTATTGCTGCTTTCTTCTAATCAAGCAAAATTATGGAGTATACGCCTAAGCCCTGGCCCCCCACATTTTTTATCGGTCTTGCATTATGATGGGCTGATTCACTGGCCAATAGGAAGTAGTAAGTGGGCAGGCAAGCATCAGCATTATGAAAAAGCAGAGGATACTGAAAGCTGCTGTAGAAATTAGGGTTGCACTCGGTGCCGATACCAAGTATTTGCCCCAGTACTTGTACTCGGGCAAATGCTCCGATGCTTCCCCTAAAACCTAGACAGTCAGGGGTGATTGGTGCGGTGGTTGAGGGAGTTACAAACACCGACCCCCCCGTATAGGTTTCAATAAAGTAGCTGACAGCCACTTCTCCTCCTCTCCCTTCCGCGGCTTCCAGCTACTTTATTGAAATCTATACAGTAGCTGACAGCCACTTCTCCTCCTCTCCCTTCTGCGGCTTCCAGCTACTTTATTGAAATCTATATAGTGAGGATCGGTGCTTGTAACTCCCCCCACCGCTGCACCAATCACCTCCGACTGACCCTCTATACTCCTCCAGTCCCCCTCTGTGTCCCCCTCCGTGTGCTCCGGTCCCCCTCCTCCATGTACTCCGCTCCGGTCCCCCCACCTCCGTGTGCTCCACCACCCCCTCCGTGTGCTCCGGTCCCCCCCCCTCCGTGTGCTCTGCTCCGGTCCCCCCCTCCGTGTGCTCCGGTCCCCCCCTCCGTGTGCTCCGCTCCTGTCCCCCTTCTGTGTCAACCTTTCAGGATGGAGAGCGGAGGAAGGAGCCAGTAAATCTTTTGGCTCCTTCCTATTCCAAATGAGTCAGTGATTACAGACTCTGTCCATTCATAACTGAGAATCGTAAACTGTACGATACTTTAGTTTATGAATGGAGAGGAGCCTCTGTCTCCTTGTTATTCATCTCCAGTGCAGCTGAGGCTGCTGAGAAAAGGCCTGGGGAATCTCTGTCCCCAGTCCCTTTCTGTGTCTCAAAAGGGAGATGTCAGGGGTCTGATAAGACCCCTGATATCTCACCAAAGCCCCCCCACAGGGTTGATAAAAAAATAAAAAAATTAAAGAATTGTAATAAATGAATATTTTAAAAGGTTAAATTGTAACAATAATTAAAAAATAAAATATAAAACACACTGACACCTTCTCCCCCCCCCCCCAATCCCCCCAACCCCCCAAAACAAAAGCATTGTAAAAAAAATAACAAAAAATAAATAAAAGTGTAAAAAATAAAATTGTACTTGCACAGTCCATGCATCATCAGTGCTGCATATTAGTGCCACTGTCACATGACATTAAAAAAAGTATGGGTAATCGGTATCGCCGAGTACTTGAAAAAAAGTATCGGTACTTGTACTTGGTCTTAAAAAAGTGGTATTGGTGCAACCCTAGTAGGGACTTCTCTATGCCTGTATTTCTATACTTCATATCTGTCAATGGCTTTCAGTATTCTTCAAATAACAGAGTCTTTTTGAATACTTGTAGAAAACATTTATTTTATTTTGGCACATGAAAAGGTAAGGGCACCTAAGTTTGCTGACCTTGCATTGATACATATTAGTTGTTGTAAAGGCAACTTTTTTTTTCTTTTTACTTTAATGCATTCTGTGCATTAAAGCGGTTGTAAACCCTGCTTGGTAATTTTTACTTACAGGTAAGCCTATAATAAGGCTTACCTGTAGGTAGAATGAATATCTCCTAAACATGCACCCGCCTGATGTGCGGGAGTGACGTAGTTGCTGCTCCGGCCAATCACAAAGCCTGAGTGAGAGATCCCAGAAGAAACACGGGGGGGAACATGTCTGCCCTGTCAGCGGTGACGTTACAGTGCTGGAGGGCTTTGTTCCAAGGTGAGTATTTCATATTGTGCTAGTAGTAGCTAGTTTGCTACTAGGTGGTGGCTGTATCCCAAAATAGTGTGTAGTGACAGAGAATAATGTAATCAGGCATTAGGTCTCTTTAAGCTAGGGCCCTCCTGTAGTGATGTCATGGGTGAGTCAGTACCCATATATAAGCTAGGTTGGGAGAAGCCTTAGTGGAGTAGGGGCATGGGAGCCAGATATGCCACCAACAAGCAAATGTAGTCATCAAAGTGGAGGCCATGGACAGGGATGGAAGAATGGGTGAGATAGTCCTGCACTCAGAAGAGCCAGCCGTAGTCATGCTGTCTCTTATGGTGATAGAGGCTAGAACGGGTTGCAAAAGGCCTTGTGGGTCAGGCCAACTGTTTCCTGAAGTGAGGCTATTCTCCTCCCCGGAGAAACTGATAGAAGTGAACCAAAGCCAGAGGTAAAACTGCTGCAGTAATCCTGTCCCAGGAACTACATGTAAGGAGTTGTGAGCTGGACACAGGTAGCCTAAGGCAAACCAGAACCCTCTGAGTAAGTACTGATGACCCTGGGAAGGAGAGAGACTGTGTCAAGGGAAGATGGCTTAAGGGTTAAGGGTGAATGGTGCTTTCACATGTGACTGATGCAGACCGTCCACTATATGTAATTGACAAAGTACTGTCAAGTGACTCCGGATAGTATGTCTATGTGATGTGACTGTAAATGCCATTTTCTGAAGTAACATCTGTAAAGTGCAGCAACTACGCTTCTTTTGTGTGGACATTCTTTTCTTTGGAATATAAAGGCTAATGGCTTAGGATGTTGGGGGGAAGTCCTCTGGCAAGGAGTTGGGTGCAAGAGGGAGGAGGTTTAGGGCTTCAAGTAGGTGGTACTCTTTTGGCGCCAACACTCTGCCCTGATGCTAAAGTGTTCTGCCCCACACATAAAGACTGTTGTTTGAAATGTTAGCGAGATTGCATACGCAGGTCTGCCCTCATTGTTTGCTACAGCTACCTTAAGATCACCATTGGTTGTACATTCTACTACAGGTCCTCCAGGTCCTTTGCTCCTAGCATTGGAGGAGCTGCACCTAGATTCCTCCATGTCCTACGGGGTTAAGTCGGCGCACAGGGGATTCGCCAAGAGCACACCATCCCCAGGACCACCTGCCCAAGTCATGCCTACCGTTCTACTGGATGGGGAGGCTGCTGTTGTGCCCCAAGGCCCCAACCAGGACAGGTTGACGTGGCCAAGCAAATATTCCCCCATAGTCTACAGGTTCGAGTTGGCTCTTGGGGACACCACTGAGGGAACAGCGCCTGCCTCATCACCGGAACAGAGGATGTCATCCAATGACCACAAGGATGACATCTTGCTGACCTCTACTGAAGATGAAAACAACCTCTGCTTAAACCTTTCAGCCTTCTCTTGTCAAGACTAGTACATACCGAGGCCAAGATGCCGAGAGCAGCTCGCCCTTACGACCATGCGCACCCTGTCCCCCAGAGATGATACAGGGAGCAGGGGGCATGCAGAGGCACGGGCCACCAGCAGGTGAGTACTCCAAAGGTAGAAGGATTTATAAGCAAGGTGGAAGTTTCCAGGAGCTGACTGAAAGTGCCAATGCGGGATCAGGGGATCGAGTGCGGAATAACAGAAAGTCCGTGAAGCCAGCCAGGGGTCAGAACCGGGTAATCAGATTTAAAGCAAAGTCCGTTTGGATAGCCAGGGGTCAAGCACAGGTAATCAATATTGGAGCAGAGTCCGTTATGAATAGCCAAGGGTCAGCACAGGGTATCAGCAGAGAAGCAGAGTCCGTTATGGATAGCCAGGGGTCAGCACAGGGTATCAGCAGAGAAGCAGAGTCCGTTATGGATAGCCAGGGGTCAGCACAGGGTATCAGCAGAGAAGCAGAGTCCGTTATGGATAGCCAGGGGTCACCACAGGGTATCAGCAGAGAAGCAGAGTCCGTTATGGATAGCCAGGAGTCAGCACAGGGGGTCAGTAGAAAAGCAGAGGCGCCAGTCCACCGCGCATGCGCCCCGGAGCCCGGCGAACAGAGGCAGCAGACGTCCTCTGACATCTCTACTGCCTACGCAAGGGCATTGCATCCTGCTTCCTGCACTTGGTTGTAACAGTTTATTCTACCTTAGTTGGCTATTGCACTGTTCAGTTGTGCTACATGTTGCTATACTAATAAAGGTTTTACCAAGTACATTTTGCAGTTTAATGCCAAATTGAAATTTGTATTATGTTTACCTCCCTGCAGTAGTGGGTACTTGATCCAAGAATGGGTCAAAGATAAGGGAGTGAAGTGTAGGCAGATACCTACAGAGTAATGTGGCATATGCCTTTGTTTGCTATGTTTCATAAAAGTTATATTTCTAGTTGTATTGTTTAAACACTCTATGTGGTTGCCCCTGGTTTGGGGAGTTAAAGAGGAAATAAACCCCCCTTGTGTGTTTGTACCTACTGTAAAGGTAGGTACTGTAAATAATAGGTACTGTAAATATCTCCTAAACTTGCACTGTTTAGGAGATATTTACTGTATACTGAGCCGAATACATCATCAGTGCATGCGCTCTGAAGGAACGGCCGTCCGTGCCATTTCTTTAGGGCCTGTGCCCTGACTGGTGGCTCCCGCATGCATGCACAGGAGTGACATCATCGCGGCTCCAGCCAACCACAGTGCCGGAGCCCGCAAACCCAAAAGAAATACTGGGGAAGGTGTTGGCCGTGTCAGTGGTGTGCAGGCGCTGATGCAGGGATTCGTTCTAAGGTAAGTATTTCATAATGAGCTAGTGTGAGATGCATACTAGCTCATTATGCCTTTGTCTTACAGGGTTTTTTGTTTATCTGGGTTTACAACCTGTTTAATAGGTTTTACTGATTCTGCTGAGTCATGCTGATTTAAGGTGTTCATGTGTTTGAGAAGCATATAAATACAAGAGATCAACTTGTCTGGGCTTGTCTGCTGCACCAGGATGGGAACTAGAGAGAAGATGCTGCTGCTATGTGATTGAACTTTGTCTAAGCATGCTCCCCCTTGGCAGGAACCTAGTTGGGGTTCCCAGGTCATGGACATTACGGACTTCAAAGGACTTTCTGCATTATGGAGGTGTGATAATTATGAGGCAAGAAGGGGTACTAGCAGGCAAGAAGCTATCTGGAGCAGGCCATATTGCCATTGTCAGTGACGACTGTACCAATCTTGGGTACAAAGTCAACCAGCCAGTCCCGTAGCAGTGTGACATGACATAGGTGATGAAATACCCTGGTAGTGAAGGAGCTTATGGGCTCGGTCCTTCCCTAGTAAAAAGGTACCCCACATACTGGGTCTGACATCGAGTTATGAGGTGTCCTAGGGACCCACCCTGTAATGACAGATTAAGAGAGAGATCAATACCTTCGGGGGTTAGGAAGCTCGGGATATCAGGATATGTATAAGAGTTTGGCTTCCTGGTATCCAAGTGTAACATATGGATCAGTGTCACTGGAAGTGAGGTGACTGGGTTGGTAAAGTTTAATACAAGCTTGGTGTTACCGGCTCAGAAGTGCTGCAACCAAATAAGAAGTGTAATCTAGCCTCCAGAGCAAAGAGAGAGAGTGCTGAACTGTGCTGCAGGTTACAGGTGTTAACAAGGGAATGAAGTACCATCATTTTTAAGATGGGGTGCCACCACAACTCTTTATCAGTGTCTGTCAGCCAACTGTCATTCTAGTGTCAATGTTGATTGGTCAGCAAAGGCACTCTCATGGGACGAGAGATGGCACTGGAAATTAGTTACCACATGAGGAAAAGTCAGGCCCCAGTAACAAAATGAAACGGATTCACACAGGGGCACAGATAAGGCGATCCTGTTGAATAAAGGTAACAGCTAATTCAACATTTGTGAAGTTTAATTTAACCCCTTTCAATCAGCTATATGCATATACGTGGCAGCATGGCAGTGGGTTTTAACGCCATGCTGCCACATATTAATACAGCTTGCGGCACTATTCTGTGGTGGGAGTTCGCTCAATTGGCAATCCAGACACTTTAACTGCACCATCACCTGACAGTTAATCACAGTGATCACATGGACGGGGGCCCACCTGCTGGACTCTGGCGTTTAGATCCTCTTAAATGGCCAGTTCCCGCTGGAAAAAAAGGGTTAATATTTTATTGTTATTATGTACAACCTCTAGAACAAGGGCAACATAGACTCTAGATCTGACCACTTCTCAGCATCCAGGAGTAAAAATTGTACACATCTGGATATTGCAACTGTCTAATGGAATCTGTGTTACTGTAGTCCCAGTTCTGAATAAATTAAGCACAAATGAGCAATAGGATTCAAGCTGATGCAATCACCATCTTGAATTAATGACACAAGACAGAGTGTAAAAATGGTGCTTGAGAGTCAAACAAGCGTGAATCTGTTAGGTGCGATCTACACAAAAATGTTTTAATTGGCTGGAGAAAAGGACCGGTTATGTGTCACCAGAACAAATAAATAGTTGTGCTTCACTAGCAGAATGGCCAAAAGGTTGAGCAGAAAATTTTTGGTATAAAAAAGTTGTAGGCATCCCACTGCTTTCATTGTCTCTGGTTATGCATTCATCTTCAAGTGATGTATTCAAAAAGACTTACTCAGGCTCCGTTGGTTTGAAGAATTCCCTATACATATCAATAGATCAAATGCAGCACACTGTTCACCTGACAGTAATAAAAGACTGGCAAAGCATTCATGCTTTTCTTAATTTTAACAATGGTTACTTGGTGGTCAATTAGGCAAATCTAATTGTTGTACAATAGGGGAAAAGGGAAGGTTTGTGAACTGGAACACATTTAATCTTGGCTGGCATTTTTAGAATGGCATTTCACAATTTTATGTTTGTAGCTTTAATTGCAGTACATGAAGTGGATAATTAGGCAACACCCCCCCCCCTCTTTTTTTGTTTTAGTGGATGCTTTGTTCCCTCCTGTGAGACCACATCTCAATAGAGGGACAATATTGCCTTTTACATTTCTTTTTAACTAAAAGAACATAATTATGATGCCACTTTAATCAATTGTTTAAGTATACATAATTTGTTTCTATGTATCCCAAATATATACAGAAATATAACTGTATCATGATATTTGTTGTTTATATTAAATAAGTAGATTAGGTAGAATGCATCTTATGTTGGTAGGCAGCAGTGGCAGCTGGTGCTCCAAATTTTTGGGGGAGGCGCAAACAAACTGAAAAATTATGAAAAAAAACATCAAATGCAGCCACTGTGTCATCAAAAAATGCAGCCTCTGTGCCCATCAAATGCAGCCTCTGTGCCCATCAAATGCAGCCTCTGTGCCCATCAAATGCAGCCTCTGTGCCCATCATATGTAACCTCTGTGACCCCCCACCAGCACACATTTACCCCATCCTGGTGATGGGTGATGGCAGCAAGCTGTGGGACATGCAGCAGGTGAGGGCAGCGAGCTGCGTTCTTCTGTTACGTTAGGCATCCAGTCACGACGCCTGTGCCTTCAGCCAATCAGGTGGCGTGTATTAGATATGCACCTCCTGATTGGCTGAGAGGCGGTTCAGTGTTCAGTGTGCTTTGCTAACCCACCTGGGTGAACTGCGAGCGCAATGCTTTGCGCTCCCAGGTCACCTATTTTGAAGCTTATTAGAGTCTCTGGGGGTTATTTACTAAAGGCAAATCCACTTTGCACTAAAAGTGCACTGCAAGTGTACTTGAAAGTGCTCTTGGAAGTGCAGTCGCTGTAGATCTGAGGGGGACATGCAAGGAAAATAAACAGAATTTAAGCTTGCACATGATTGAATGATAAAATCAGCAGAGCTTCCCCTCATTTCAGATCTTCCCCTCAGATCTACAGCGACTGCACTTCCAAGTGTACTTGCAGTGTAAAGTGGATTTGCCTTTAGTAAATCAACCTCTATGTCTCTAATTAGGTGCTTAAAATTACCCTCCCGGCGCTGTAATTCAGGCGCCCGGCGTCCGAAAAGGGTCCAGGCGCCTGAATAGGGGGTGGCTACAGCAGGCAAGGATAGATTTGTGCAATGCATGAATCTATCCATAGTACAAAGAGGGGTGGCTGGAGAGAGGGGGCGGCACCCGTGCGCCTTTAATGGAAGCCAAACAGCTATGAAGCGGTATCTGAAATGTCTTAAAATGGCTCACTGGTTTTGGTCAAAAACAGGAGTACCCACTGATTAGCACTACCCAACTAATTCAATGCTAAAGAACACCCATTCTTTAAGGTTTTAAAGGGGCAGTTTGGCCAAAACGAAAATTTAAAGCTGTATTAAAATCAAAGCCAAAAAGGTTTATATTTTAAAGCTTAACAATTATTAGATGTGATGGCTGCATTTGTTTGTTTTTTTTAACCTTTTTTAATCTTTAACCTTTTCTTTCTCTTTTCACCTGATGATCTGACCAATAACGCACCTCCTGTATTAGATTGCCTCCGCTCTGCATGAAAGGGCACAGGGGGCACAGGGGGCACATTTGGACAGCAGCATTGTCAGTCTGGGAGGAGGGGAGTGTTAGGTGTACTATCAGATTTACATATACTAATAGAGGTCAAACTCCAGCTAACCCCTTATAAGCAATTACAGCAAACAGTTATTTTTTTCCT
The DNA here is from genome assembly GCA_037952925.1 of Lithobates clamitans. Taxonomy (NCBI): domain Eukaryota; kingdom Metazoa; phylum Chordata; class Amphibia; order Anura; family Ranidae; genus Lithobates; species Lithobates clamitans. Next base: position 4,262,537 of record JBBGZY010000142.1, read on the forward strand.
TTTGTGATAAAAGTTTTACATAAATAAGTAAAAGCTGATCATCGTAAGCACCACTGTCAGTAGTAAATGGTTTGCCTCAACCTTGTAAATAACTACATCTACAGAACAGCTTGTTCTGTTGAAAAAACAACAGACTTACTGGCCAGATCACCAGGTGAAAATAGGAAAGAAAGCCTAAAAAAGGAAATAAATGCAGGCATCACATCTATGAATTGGTAAGCTGCAATGTAATAAATGTTTGCTTCTGATTTTAATATTGCTTTAACCACTTGCCGTCCGCCCACCATCAAATGATGGAGGGACGGTGCGGCTCTCGTTCTGGGTGGACATCATATGACGGCACACCAGAATGGCCGCTCTCACATGCCCATGGAGACGCACAGCGTAGCAATTGCGCCGTGTTGCTAGGACACGGCGCGACCCCAATCTCCATAAAGAGCTGCTAACGCGGCTCTTTACCCATGTGATTGGCTGTGTTCAATCACAGCCGGTCACATGTAAATGCAGATGTGCCATAAATCGTCTCTCCTTGCCTCTGACAGAGGAGAGCCGAAGAGAGCCGATCATTGGCATCTCCTCACAGGGGAGAACAGGGAAGGTAATCAGGGCACTGATCATCATAATAGTGCCTCCTCTTAAGTACCACCTCATCAGTGCTGCCTATCCCTGCTACCTATCAGTGCTGCCTATCCCTGCTACCTATCAGTGCCCACCAGTGCGGCCTATCAGTGCTCATCAGTGCTGCATAATAGTGCCACCTATCAGTGCCTATCAGTGTGGCATAATAGTGCCTCCTCATCAGTACCGTCCATCAGTGCTGCCTATCCCTGCTACCTACCAGTGCCCACCATCAGTGCTGCCTATCCCGGCTGCCTGTCAGTGCCCACCAGTGCGGCCTATCAGTGCTCATCAGTGCTGCATAATAGTGCCACCTATCAGTGCCTATCAGTGTGGCATAATAGTTCCTCCTCATCAGTGCCACCTCATCAGTGCCCATAAGTGCTAACTCATCAGTGCAGCCTATCAGAGCCCATCAGTGCTGCCTTATCAGCACACATCAGTGAAGGAGAAAAAACGTATACTTATTTACAAAATTAACTGACAGAAACTATTTTTTTTTTCAAAATTTTCGGTCTTTTTTCTTTTTTATAATAAAAAATAAAAAACCCAGCAGTGATCAAATATATCCAAATGAAGGTTCTATTTGTGTGAAGAAAATGATAAAAAAATTTCATTTGGGTACAGTGTAGCATGTCTGCGCAATTGTCATTCAAAGTAAGACAGCGCTGAAAGCTGAAAAATTGCCTGGGTAGGAAGGGGGTGAAAGTGAGGGGTAGATGAGGGCATGGTGAAGAGGGTAAGGGTGTAAGCGAGGGCAGGGTGGGGTGTAAGCGAGGGCTGGGGGAGTAGAGGGTAAGTGAGGGTATGGTGGTGGAGTGGAGAGTCGGAGTGTAAGCAAGGGCAAGGTAGGAGGGAGTAGGAGGTAAGCGAGGGCAGGGTAGGGGGAGCAGATGGGTAAGCGAGGGCGGGCTGGGAGGAAATAGGGGGGTAAGCGAGGGCAGGGTAGGTGAGGGCAGGGTGAAGGGGTAGGGGCATAAGCGAGGGCAGGGTGGGGTGTAAGCGAGGGTGGGGGGAGTAGAGGGTAAGTGAGGGCAGGGTGGGGGGAAGTAGAAGGGTAAGTGAGGGCAGGGTGGGGGGGTAGGGGGGTAAGCGAGGGCAGGGTATGGTGGGGGGGTAAGTGAGGGCAGGGTAGGGTGGTAGGTAGGTGGGTAAGTGAGGCAGGGTAGGGTGGGGGGTAAAGGGGTAAGTGAGGGCAGGGTGTGGGGGGTTAATGAGGGCAAGGTAGGTGAGGTTTAAGGTGGTTGTGGCTGTGACGAGTGATGTGATTGGATGCTGTGGGTGACTGCATCTCCTGGTTGCAATCAGAGCTGGCTAACAGAATGGAATATACACACACACATTATATACACACAGTCTATATCATCCACTGTGTCATAGGAAGTGATAGTGCTGAGCCAGCGCTCCAGTGTGATCAGAAACAGGGGTTGCTGGGACTTGTAGTCCCAGCAAGGTTCAGGGAAGCCTCAGCATCCGTACAATCCCAGGTCACAGCACTGCAGGAATGTCAGATAATGTGGAAGAGTCTGTACAGCAGCAATGCAGCACTTACATTCAGGGCGATGGGCAGACCAGTTCCCTAAGAACCCTTTCACACTGGAGGCATTTTTCAGGCTAAAAATAGTGCCTGAAAAAAACATATTTTTTATAATTCAATTTTTATAAATTTTTTTACATTTAGGACAAACCATACAATACTGTACAAAAAGATATGTAAAAACAAAGAAAAAAAAATTAAAGAGTAGACTGTATATATACACTTTTACAGTATCTTTGCTCTTCTACCTTAAATCACTTTTCTCTATTATATCAATTTATCTAATAAACCCTTCTATACAATATTTAGAACGCACCATCCCCACCTCATCAAAAAAATTGATAAATAAAAAAAAGGAGGAGGAGAGGGGAGAGGGAAGGGGAGGAAGCGGAGGCAAAAGAGGGGCACAATCCAAAGAAATAAATTTAAAAATAAAAAAAAAATGTATTTTAAAAAATGTGCATGGAACCTACCAACAATGACAGGGGAAGAAAAACAAACTAAAAAAAACCCAAAAAACCCCAACATTTTAAGACCCCTGTAAAAGAGAACTTATTCCCTACCTAAGTTGTGTGCAATTGTGTATCTGTTATAAGTGCATTACATACCAAAAATGTGCATAGAGCCTACCATTAATGACAGGGGAAAAAAAAAAACATTTTAAGACCCCTGTAAAAAAGAACATAACCCCTAACTTATGTGCAATCGTGTATCTATTATAAGTGTATTACTTTATGTTTGTGCCTTTGTTCCTATTCCACCCCCCCCCCCTTAAAGAAAAAACCCCACCCTACTCACCAAATTAAATACTCTACCTTTATTTCCATATACATTATCTTAATATCTGGTACACCTATACAAGGGCTGAGACTTCACGGCAATGTTACCCCCTAATATTACAATGCCAACCTATATCCACCTTTCTAATGTATTTTACTCTTTCACAATCTCCGGGGAATATTGTTTCCAATCTGCCCATATATTCTCAAATTTGTCCTGTTGATTTCTGATTTTATGCAGCCATCTTTCCGCCTCCATTATTACTTCTACCTCTCTTTTCCTTTCCAGGAGTGTAGGACATGTAATCTGTTTCCAGAAAAAAAGGTCTTTCAATGCTCCCCGGTGTAAGAGCCAGAGTGCTGTCACACTGGGGCACTGCGCTGGCAGGACGTTAAAAAAAGTCTTGCAAGCAATGACTTTGGGGCGGGGGAGGAGCGGTGTATACACCGCTCCTTCAATGCCCCTGCCCATTGAAATGAATGGGCACTGCTGTCGAAGCACCTGCAAAGCGCTTCAGCAGCCGCGCTACACGGGCGCTATTAACGAAAAACAAAAGAGAGAGGGCGCACCAGCCTAGTGCATTATCCTTAAAAAAGTTTATTATTTTCTTATACTCAGCTATTAGCCTTAATCATGCTCAAATTAGATGTCTGCCAGCTTCTCCTTTCATGTGAAACAGAACTGCAAGAATGTACAAAGAACAAAGTTAAGATTGCACCTATTTTCAGGCCTATGAGGCTACACTCAAGACAAACAGGAACTGAAAATAAGACACCGTAATTAGCTATGATAGTTTGCTATCTCCTTATACAGATATAACCCAGCAAAGCTTACATTTCGTCACAATAATGAATATGTATAATTTGTGGTTTGTACACGCTTGTTTTATTCGATATTTGATTTGATAACGAAATATCCGGCTCTCAATATATCATTTTTGAGCCCAGGAAATAAACGTCAGAAGTACCAAACTTACTGAACGTGTCAGTGATTTGTGGTTACATGTGCACATTTTCACATCGAAGGTTAATTTGGCCAGGGGGACAGAAACAAGGGTACCGAGCGGTTCTGTTCGGTCCAAAACAAATGTACATAAAAAACTACTCACAAAGGTAGATGAAAATCACGCTTAGAACGATCTTTTTGATTAGTGGTGATCCACTGATGACAGTCTCCAGATCCTACGGGGAGGACCAGCAGATCGCTGCCGGCTGACGCATTTCGAAGGTAGGCACCTTCTTCTTCAGAGCCTAACAGTATTCATCTCTTACAGCTACTTATAAATGAATGCTCACCAGGGAGACACAAAACAGATTGGCTCAAGGGCCACTCCCATAAAGGTGGTGGGTCTAAAGGCGGACCTAGACGTAGCACCATGGAAACAGCCTGTGTACATGTATACACACATCTAAACACACAAGCGGCATATGGTACACGACACATCACACTAAAAAAAGGGGGGGGGAGAAAGGGGGGGGAGAAAAGGGAAGGGAGAAAAAAAGAAAAGGGGGGCGGGAAAAGTGGGGAAATGGGGGGGGAGAGAGCAAGAGGAGGGGGCGAGGGAGGCTGTTAGAATTGCCGCTGGGTGTATATATGTATGTGTATATATTAAATATACATATTTATGTGTCGCTGTGCTTATGCGTGCCACTCTTGTTATCATTATAGTTTGATGGCTGGATACAGGGAGACTCTTCCTCCTCTCCCCCTCCCCTGCCCCCCCTTTTTTTAGTGTGATGTGTCGTGTACCATATGCCGCTTGTGTGTTTAGATGTGTGTATACATGTACACAGGCTGTTTCCATGGTGCTACGTCTAGGTCTGCCTTTGGGCCCACCACCTTTATGGGAGTGGCCCTTGAGCCAATCTGTTTTGTGTCTCCCTGATGAGCACTCATATATAAGTAGCTGTAAGAGATGAATACTGTTAGGCTCTGAAGAAGAAGGTGCCTACCTTTGAAACGCGTCAGCCGGCAGCGATCTGCTCGTCCTCCCCGTAGGATCTGGAGACTGTCATCAGTGGATTGATCACCACTAATCAAAAAGATTGTTCTAAGCGTGATTTTCATCTACCTTTGTGAGTAGTTTTTTATGTACATTTTAATAAACTTTTTTAAGGATAATGCACTAGGCTGGTGCGCCCTCTCTCTACTTTGTTTTTCATTGACTGTTAGGATATCCCTATTGTTGAGGGCAGCAAAGCTGAAAGCTATCGTCCATCCTGAACTTTGAACTGTCGGGCCTACACATTTATGCACAAGAGTTTTTGTTTTGTTGTACGGGCGCTATTAACCCTTTCTTCGGCCGCTAGCAAGGGTTAAAAGCGCAGCTAAAACGGTGGTAAAGCTCCACTAATTTTAGCGGCGCTTTACCACTAACGCAGCAGGCGGCTCAGTGTGAAAGGGCTCTAAAGCTCCCCCCTTCCTCTTCACCGCAACCAACTAAACTCTGATCTCACTGTCGGAGATGCAAGACTGCTCTGCCACAGGTCACATAATGGACAACACGCCCCCACAGCCAAACAAGGGATGCGGTAAGAAACACAGCGGAGTGGGCAGAGGAGCGGGCTGCAGCAAGGATTATTGTTTTGTCTACACAGCATTATGCTGGCGCCGGTTCTGCTGTCACATTAGCCGGCATTTATTAGTACATGTGGACTCCAGACCCGGTGACAGCTGCCGGGAGTTGAGGAGGGAGCAGAGAGGGGAATTCCAAACAGCTTAAATGTCATTGGTTGTTAAGGAGGCGGCAGACAACCAATAATTACCAGCATTCTTTTCTTCACATTTCAGCTGTTATACCGCATACACACGATCGGACTTCTCGTCGGAAAAAATATGACGGCTTTTCCGAAGGGGATTCCTCTCAAGTTTGCCTTGCATACACACGGTCACGCAAAAGTTTGCTGAGAAAATGAGGTTCAATGCTTCCGAGCATGCGTCGAATTGTTTGCGAGCATGCGTAGGAATTTTGCGTGTCGGAATTGCCACAGACGATCGCATTTTCAAATAGGAACTTTTACCGAAAAATTGAGAACAAGCTATCAATCTTTTGCTGGCTGGAATTCGGCCAGCAAAAGTCCGATGGAGCATACACACGGTAGCATTTTCCGACTAAAAACTCTCATCGGTCTTTTGCGGGCTGAATTTACGATCATGTGTACGCGGCATTAGAGGGGAAATCCTGCTGATAGCTCAAAGGACCGAGCCAGAAGGTATCGGTTTTGCGGTATCGGTACATTTTCATGAGTACCAATACCCATTAAAATGCTTAGTGTCAGCACTGATATGGGTACCAGTATAACCCGAATACAAAGACACCGAAACAAATAAGTTCAGACATGAAGTTCTATGTAATAAAATGGAATGACGCAGGGAAAAGTATTGAGCACATGAAGAAAGGGAGGTGCAAAAAGACAAAGAAAGCCAAGACACCAGCTGAAATCTATCAGTAATTAGAAAGCAATCCTGCCCCTGGTCAGTGCAAATTAACCAGTTCCGGACCAGCCACTGCACATATACTGCGGCAGGGCAGCTCGTCTGCGGGAACCTATGTACCTGTACGTCGCTCGCGCCCCCCCACAGCGATCAAATTCACTACAGAACCAATCGATCTTCAGGTCCAGATCAATGATCATTGTCCTGGACCTGTTGATCGGTTCTGGCCCTCTGATCGTCCCCCAGTTAACCCTTTCACTCCCTGTCACAGTGTCACTAAGTGACTGATCGCTGCATTGGTGTCACTTGTGACACTAAATGGCTTTAAGGGAGTTAGTGGTAGTTAGTAGGCCCAGGTAGGTTTAGGGTACCCCCCATATATTCCTTAATAACGGTTTAACCCCTTGATCATCCCCCAGGTAACCGTTTCACTGCCTGTCACAGTGTCATTAGTATAGTGCACAGATCTATTTTCTGATCACTGTAATAGTGTCAAGGGTGACATCAGCTAGGTCAGGCATGTCCAAAGTCCGGCCTGCGTTCTGGTTTTGAACGGCCTGCCTGGCATTTGGACATATATATCTTTTGTGACCCCCAGTGAATCTCCGAGCGCTGGGGGCCACAAAAGATATATATTCTGGCTGCCTCGGAGGGGACATGAAAGTGGCGGAACAAGTGCCGTACATACAGGAATATTTCCTGTTTATGCGGCGGCCTCTCTAATAGGAAGTTCCGTCGGCCTCTCTAATAGGAAGTTCTGTCTCCTGCACTGCCATTGGACAACTTTGGGACTTTGTATTAAAGAGGCCGCAGAGAAAACAGGAGTTTCTCCTGTATGTATTCTGTCCTGCCCCCCTCCCTGTCCCCTCCGAGGCTGCAGATGGGCATGGATCAGGCTGCACTGATGGCAATGGTGAATCTGCATTCATGTCAATGGTAAGGCTGCATTCATGGCAATGGGGGTGCTGCATTAATGGCAATGGGGGTGCTGCATTCATGGCAATGGTGGGGCTGAATTCATGGCAATGGGGGTGCTGCATTCATGGCAATGAGGGTGCTGCATTCATGGCAATGGTGGGGCTGCAGATGGGGACTGATTAGGCTGCATTGATGGGCACTGATTAGGCTGCGTTGATGGGCACTAATTAGGCTGCATTGATAGGCACTGACTCTTATTTTGCTTCACAGTTCTTTATTTAAAATTTATGTTTTTTCCTGAAACTTCCCTCTTAAAGTGAAGGTGCGTGTTATGCGCTGATAAATACGGTATATCCAAATAACACGCCCAAGTTCATCTCTTCACCACACAGAGCCACAAAGGCAAGAGAATTCTTGTTGGGTAGTGTATTAGTGCTCGCACGAAGACACTTAGAACAAATTTTATTGGTTCAAAGAATGTCAGGGAAAATGGTCGGCCCACACGCATGTCCTCTTCATCAAATCTGGCCCTCTTTGAAAAAAGTTTGAAAACCCCTGAGTAAGTGTTAGCGGCAGTTAGTGGTAGCGTCAATCCCAGACAGCGTCAGATTTTAACCCTTTGATTACCAGTGGTACTAACACAAACACACCATACACCTTCATTACTAGTATAGTGTCTGAAAGGATCAATATCTTTGATCTGATCAGAACTATACTAGCGTCCCCAATAGTATAGTGTTCCCAAAAACGTGGCGTTAGCAGGATCCGCCCAGACACTTGCGTTTAGCCCCTCCACCCAGCTCAGCCCACCCAAGTGCAGGATCAGTAGATCACTGTCACTTTACAAAACACAGTACACAAAACTGCAGCGTTAGCAGAGTCACGTCTGATCCCTGCTAACACTAGCAGTTAATTTTTTTTGTAGCAATTCAAGCAGTCTCTGACAACCAGGTGCTTTTTTACCTGTGAGCCACACTAGCTCTACCTGTAAATTTAGTGGACAAAATGTCAAAGGAAAGGTACATTAGTGAAGAGGCCTACAGGATGCTGAGCATGACAGATGAGAGCGCAGTGGAAGCTTCACTATCACAATAACAATTGGATTCAGGTTCACTATACAAACCTGTAGAGAGCATCTGACGATGTAGAGGTCCCTGCTACAGGCAGGCAAAACCGACCCCGTTCTTCTGTTGCTGAGTTGAACAACCGCAAGGCTCTTGTATGGACCAGAGAGCCAGTACTAGTGTCACTCAACAGAAACTTTACCGCTCCAGGTGGTGGACTGAAGGTAACACCTTCCCCAATGTGGAAGTAACAGGTGCTGGCTCAGCACAAAATAGTGAAAAAGGAAAATCTGGACAGCCACAGTGCAATAAAATGCCTTTTATTGTAAAGAATCAAAGTTAATGTAACAGCAGAAGCACAGGCAAGAAGACCTGTGACCTGTTTCACATCATTATCTGTGCTTAGTCATAGCTTTTACTTCCCTCGACTTTTATGAGCTGTTTTTCATGGAAGATTTATGGACCAAAGCAATTTACATGATGGTCAATTTATCGCCGCAAACCCAAATTTGACTCTTGCCAAAGAATTTGGCTGGAAACCTATACCGGTCCCCAAATTTAAGACCTTTCTGGGCCTATCCCTCCTCATGGGTATAACTAAAAAGAGTGAGTTGCAGTCATATTAGTCCACTGACCCTGTTCACATTACACCAGCGTTCTCTGCTGCCATGGCCAGGACTGAATACGAGCAAATCTTGCTCTTCATGCACTTCAACGACAATGAACTCTGTCGTCATTGGGGCGACCCTGAATATGATCAGCTCCACATAATTCGGCCCCTCATAAACCACTTTAACCAACAATTTGCAGCCTTGTTTATCCCCGATCAAAATGCCTACACTGATGAGTCCTTGATTAAAATTTCTGGCAGCCTTGTGTTCAAACTACTTCTCCCCAGCAAGTGTGCCAAATATGGGGTCAAGATGTATAAGCTCTGTGACAGGGCAACTGTAATGCTTCAGGCAGTGAACTATGTTGGATTATGTGGATCACAGCTTCAGAAGTCTATGAATACTATATTCTTAACAGTTAACTTTAACCTTAACAGCTATCAGGTAGGAAGACTCAGATAAGTTTGGAAATACAATCGGTTTTATTTAGAGTGATAAGACACAGCCACGACAGGGAGCTTCAGAGGCAACTTAAGCTTAGTAGCACTACACAGGGATAAAGTTTATAGGAAATGTAAAGATACTTGCAGTGAGTGGATTCCTGGAGATGGGGTCACCCAGTGGCTTCTTGAGAGATGTACTGGTCTCCTATGTGGAAAGGAACAGGTAAGGTTTTCTTCAAGGAAAGTAAGTAGACTGTGGGTAGGGCAGAGGAGAGTTTTTGTACAGAGGAAGGGGCTTTGTCCGGCCCAACAAGTGGAAGTTGGAGGGGCTCTGTCTGGCCCAAAAGTGAGGTGGAAGATGGGGCTCTATCTGGCCCAAAAGTGAGATGATAGTCGGGGCTCTGACTGGCCCAAAAGAGAGATGGTAGTCGGGGCTCTGTCCAGCCCAAAAGAGAGGTGATAGGGCTCTGATGGCCCAAAAGAGAGATGATAGTCGGGGATCTGACCGGCCCAATAGAGAGAGATGACGGCAGGCTTCTGTTGGAGATCTTTACCTGGCATCAGGTTCTTAGCACGAACGTCAAGCAAATGGCATCGGCTATTTAAGTAGGGACAAGAGGAGGAGCCAGGTTATGTCGTTGTGACATCATCAATCTGCGACGGAGTTTGTGGAGATATCAGAGCTCCCAGTGGAAAGATAAGAATATTGCAGGAGAAATGTCGGAGCCTCCAGTGGAGGGATAAAGACATTACAGGAGAAATGTCAGAGCCTCCAGTGGAGGGACAAAGACATTACAGGAGAGATGTCGGAAGCTCCAGTGGAGGGACAAGGACATTACAGCAACAGGCTATATAGGGCGGTTTTAACCTCCGCTAGCGGCCGAAAAAGGGTTAAAACCGCCAGCAAAGCACCGCTACAGCGGCGCTTTGCGCGCGGTATAGCCGTGCTGCCTCATTGATTTCAATGGGCAGGAGTAGTTTAGGAGTGGTGTATACACCGCTCCAAAGATGCTATTTGCAGGAGTTTTTTTTCCCTCCTGCCAGCGCACCGCTCCAGTGTGAAAGCCCTAGGGCTTTCACACTGGAGACACAGCAGCGGCAGTTTCAGGTCGGTTTGCAGGCGCTATTTTTAGCGCAATAGCACCTGCAAACCGCCCCAGTGTGAAAGGGCCTTATTCCGAAAGGGGTACCATTTATACATGGACAATTTTTATACAAGCGTGACTCTTTTTAGACACCTTTCAGTTAGGAATTGTCTCATGTGGCACAGTGCGATCTAATCGCCGGGGCTTCCCCCAGCTGGCATCAATCCACGAGCGTCGAGCTCGTATCCTTCTGCCCAAATTTTCAAATTAGATGTTCAAGTCCCTCTGTTAATATCCTCAGTATGCAGGGGGAGTTTTAGGCACAAAGAAAGGAAATGCTCATAGTGTAATCCCGTATAACAAGGTTTATTAAACACAAGCAGAGTAAACGCAAACACTCACATTTAAAAGCAGCAAAATAACAGCAATCCACAAGCACCAAGCTCATATGTACAGCCAGTTCCTGGTAAACCTATTGCTCCAGTCCTGACGCGTATCGTCACATCACGTGACTTCATCAGAGGATGCCAGCTACTATATATAATAAATGAGTTCATTTATTATGCATGTCACCACAAAGTACCTCATATGGGATTACGCTTTTTTTCTTTTTTATCTAAACCCCACATACTGAGACCATGATTGTTTAAGTTCACTGGAGCTGGTCAAAAGGACATTTGAAGATCATCTATAATTCTTTCTATGCCATATACCTTACGGCAGTAAGGTAAGAGGCTTGTGCACACAGAGGTGCCACCATTAGAATATTAGCTGGGCACCGACTGGTTGATTGCTCATGGCGGAGGGATTCACTATTGGGAGGCAACGTAGCCCCCACTCCCGCCATCTCCTATGGTTTTCTCGGGCTCTCCTGTCCCATTGAAGAACCTGAGAATGCAGCCGGTGGTCCCGCCAGCTGACCATAGAGCTGATCGGAGACCAGAACTGCTCCAATCATCTCTATGGCCTAAGAAACCGGTAGCTGCGAGCACTTCATGACTTTGGTTTCACTGGATATAAACAGCGCCTTTGGGAAATTGGGAAAGCATCTTATCACACCGATCTTGGTGTGGTCAGAGGCTTAAAGGGCAGAGGAGAGATCTAGAGTCTAATAGACCTCAAATTGTTTAAAAAAGAGTACCTTTACTACCTATTGCTATCATAGGGGATATTTACATTTCCTGTGATAACAATAAAAATTATAAAAAAATGAAATAAAAATGAGAGGGACAGTGTAAAAATAAAATAAAAAAGCAAAATAAATAATTAAAATAAATAAATAATTATAGCACCCCTGTCCCCCATTGTTCACGCGCAAAGGCAAACCCAAGCATCAGTCTCACGTCAAATGTAAACAGCAATTGCACCATGCATGTGAGGTATAACCACGAACGCCAGATCGAGGGCAGTAATTCTAGCATTTGGGCAATATAATGTGTTTTTGTGCATTAAAATTCAAAAGAGCGTTGTTTTTCAAAAAAACTGAGTTTGGAAAATCGCTGTGTAAATACTGTGTGAAAAAAACTTGCAACACCCACCATTTTAATCTGTAGGGCCTCTGCTTAAAAAAAATAGATAATGTTTGAGGGTTCAAAGTAATTTTCTAACAAAAAATAATTATTATTTAATGTAAACAAAAAGTGTCAGAAGGGACTTGGTGGTTCAAGTGGTTAGAACAGTGGGTGATACATGGCACACAGTTCTAATGTTGGGCATAAAATGCCAGGACAGTTCAACCCCCTCCCCCCAAATGACCCCATTTTCTGAAAATGGGTAATTGGGGGGGTTTTGTGCTATCTTGGCATTCCATGGCCTCTGAAACTGTGATTGGTAGTGATTCTGTAGTTAGTGAGGAGTGAAATCAGCAATTTACGCCCTTAGAAATCCTGAAGGTGGTGATTGTTTTTGGCACCTGTACATGGCTAGACTGCCAAAAAGTGAACAACTTTTTTTTTTCAATCACTTGTGGCAAAAAATGTAAAATATTCAATGGGCTCAACATGCCTCTCCGCAAATTCCTTGGGGTGTCTACTTTCTAAAAAGGAGAAATTTGGAGGGTTTTGTACTGCCCTGCCATTCTTTTTTCATTTATATATTGCAAAAAATAAAAATCCCAGAGGTGATCAAATACCACCAAAAGAAAGCTCTATTTGTGTGAAAAAAAAGGACGCAAATTGTATTTAGGTACAGCATTGCATGACAGCGCAACTACCAGTTCACCACTTCATCCCCCGGCGCGCGCCCCTAGTGGCCAAAAGGAAAAGCGACGTAAGGTAACATGGATTTGCCCAGTCGAGCCAACCTGCCACAGTAATGCCCTGTACACACGATCGGACATTGATCGGACATTCCGACAACAAAATCCATGTTTTTTTCGGATGGATGTTGGCTCAAACTTGCCTTGCATACACACGGTCGCACAAAGTTGTCGGAAAATCCGATCGTTCTGAACGCGGTGACATAAAACACGTACGTTGGGACTATAAACGGACAGTAGCCAATAGCTTTCGTCTCTTAATTTATTCTGAGCATGCGTGACACTTTGTGCGTCGGAATTCACACACGGTCGGAATTTACGTGAACGGATTTTGTTGTCGGAAAATTTTATAGCCTGCTCTCAAACTTTGTGTGTCGGAAATTCCGATGGAAAAAGTCTGATGGTGCCCACACACGGTCGGAATTTCCGACAACAAGCTCTGATCGCACATATTCCGTTGGAAAGTCCGACCGTGTGTACAGGGCATAAGACTGTGGAGGCTGGTCCAGAAGTGGTTAGAGCAGCTCAATGCCAAATTGCAAAAAGTGCTCTGGTCATGAAGGGGGTAAAACCTTCTGGGGCGGAAGTGGTTAATATCAGCTAGTTTAGTCTCAACTGATGGCGTATAAAAAGGTGTCTCATTACCGAGGTGTCACACAAGAAACATATCATGATGGGTAAAAGCAAAGAGCTTTCTCAAGACCTTTGCAACCTCATACTGATGGCACTGGTTACAGAAGGATTTCTAAACTTCTGAACATTTCAGTAAGCACTGTTGGGGCCATAATCCAGAAGTAGAAAGAACATCATTTCATTATAAACCAGCCATGACCAGGTGCTCCTCTTAAGATTCTGACAGAGGAGTGAAAAGAATTATCTGATGAGTTGTCTGAGAGCCAAGGACCACTTGTGGAGAGCTTCAGAATAACCTGGATTTAGCAGGTACACAATAAGTAATGCACTCACCCGCCATGGTATGCACGCTCACCACGCAAGACTTCATTGAAGGAGAAAAAGCATGTTGAAGCTCATTTAAGCCTCGTACACACGGTACAAATGTTGGCAGGGGATTGTCTGTTGACAGACTGTTGTTCTAAAATCTTACCGTTCGTATGCTCCTTTTGACAACTGTTGTCTATCTTTCAGCCAACAAATGTTGGATGGCAGGCTAGTACATTTTCGGGGAACAACGGTTTGAAGTCAGATTTTCATATGGTCAGTACACAAATCCGTCACACAAAAGTCGAAAGTACAAACACGCATGCTCAGAATTAATGTTCATCAAACACGAAATTAGCAGAAGGGGCCCAAAGGGTGGTGCTCAAGAGCTGAAATTCCTCGTAGTACATCATTATGTTCGTGTTTGTAGCACGACAATTGCGTTCTGTTAGTATTCAAGACAAAATCCTGGCACACGCCCTTTTGACAAAAATCAGCCGCTCGGACGGCCAACAATCGTACTGTGTATACGAGGCTTTAAAGTTTGCTGCACAACATTTAGACAAGCCTGTGAAATACGGGGAGAATATAATCTGCTCAGATGAGACCAAAATGGAACTCTTTGGGTGCCATAATACACACCATGTTAGGAGGTCACATGGCACATCACCCCAAAAACACCCCCCATACCAACAGTGAAGTTTGGAGGTGGGAACATCATGATGGGGGCGGGGCTGTTTTTCAGCATACATTACTGGCAAACTTCATACCATTGAAAGAAGGATGAATGGATGATAAAAATCTGCTGCAATCTACCAGGATGATATAACACCAAACATTCTAGACATGAATATCATCAACTTGTCTAGTCACATACTCTCCATGGAGGAGAAGAATTTACTATCTAAGGGGCTGAGTTTCTGCCCCAACTCCAACCTCGACATGTTCGAGGCCATAAAAGATTTGAACTTGTTCGCAAGAAAATTATTACTAAAAAGCATGTATTCCAAAAAGGACGACAAACCTAAATTGCCGGATAATGAGCAGGAAAAAGAGTTGGACATTCTGCTATCCCTACTCGATGAACAGGACCCAGTAGAACTTATAGACTCTATTGACATAGAATCTCTACTCCAGCAACAACTAACTAGTGAGACATCCACTCCACGGCCTAAAAAGTTTAAAAATAAGTCAGATAAGTTCCCCTCTCTTAGCTCTAACTCGAGTTTGATGACTTTCGTCTCGTCTGTGACAGCCGAGATGAGGAAATTAAAAATACGAAAAAAGAATGACAACTTATCTCCCTCTGAACGTCTAGCACTCGAAGATTTAAAGAAACGCCATGATTTGACGATTAAGCCCTCTGACAAGGGGGGCAACATCGTCATCATGTCCAACAACCAATATAAGGCGATGTGTAAAAAAGTATTAAATAATCGGGATTGGTATAAACTCATTCCTAGGTCAAGTATTATGAGGTTCGAAACTCAATTCTATGCCCTTGTTGACGGAGCCTTCTCCCAAGGCATTATAGACCAAGACACCTGGGAATTTCCAAGCATTAAATTTCCTAGAACCCCAACGTTCTATTGCCTTCCCAAGGTACACAAAAATGCATCTACCCCCCCAGGAAGACCAATTGTATCGGGCAATGGTGCCCTTACTGAGCATCTGAGCCTCTATGTCGATGCCCACCTCAAGCCCTTCGTCGAGAACTTGCCCTCTTTTGTACGTGATACCATCCATTTGCTACAAAACCTAGAGGGCCTCCATATCTCGCGTTGGGCTCTGTTGGTGGCCATCGACGTGGAGGCTTTATACAGCTCTATCCCCCATCAACTAGGCTTGGCCGTAATCAGACGGGTCATTGCACCAACGCATAAGGATGACAGGAGATTACATGAATTTATTATTATTTATTATTATCATTGGAGTTTATTCTCCATCACAATGTCTTTTCATTTGATGGCTCCCACTTCCTCCAGGTGCAGGGCGTAGCTATGGGGACCTCTTGTGCCCCATCCTACGCCAATCTGTACCTGGGGGAGTGGGAGAAGTCGTTTTTGTCTGATGAGTCCTCACAAACGTACACACCGCACATAGCAGCCTGGTTTCGATACATCGATGACATTCTGATGTTATGGGAAGGCTCGGAAAGGGAGCTGGAGGAATGTATCACCCGCATGCAACAGAACTCCTTAAACTTGAAATTTACTTTCACTTACAGTGAAACTAGCATCACTTTTCTCGACACGACCATTATCAAGAATGCCGATGGTAGTCTATCCAGCGGCCTTTTCCGTAAACCAACAGCGGGTAATACTATCTTACACGGTTCCAGCTCCCACCCCCAACCTCTCCTCCGATCGATCCCTTATAGCCAATATCTCAGGCTTAAGCGGAATTGCTCGGACCAAGAATCCTTCCTACGCGAAGCATCAGCCCTGAAAGAGAGACTTCTCCTTAGAGGATACTCACACTCCATCTTGAAAAAAGCTTTCAAAAGAGCCAATATACAAGATAGACGTAAAATACTGTTTAGTCATCAAAGAAAGCCAGATAATCATGCTCCGGTGACCAGTGGCGTCACTAGGGTTGGTGTCACCTGGTGCGGTAAAACATGGTGTCACCCCCCTCATGTCTAGGCTGCCCAGCACCCTGCATGTAGCGCACGGTCATGGGACGCACCCCAAACCGGCCCCTGTAAATTATAGTGTAGGGTGATATAGTGGCAGGTTAGGGTAGTATAGGGTGGTATAGTGGCAGGTTGGGGTGGTATAGGGCAGGTTGTGGTGGTATATTGGAAGGTATGGGTGATATATTGGCAGATTGGGGTGGTACAGGGCAGGTTGGAGTGGTAAAAGGCAAGTTTGGGTGGTACAGGGCAGGTTGGAGTGGTAAAAGGCAAGTTGGGGTGGTTCAGGGCAGGTTGGGATGGCACAGGGCAGGTTGGAGTGGCATAGGGCAGGTTGGGGTGGCTCAGGGCAGGTTGGGGTGGCACAGGACAAGTTGGGGTGGTACAGGGCAGGTTAGGGTGGCACAGGGAAGGTTGGAGTGGTATAGGGCAGGTTGGGGTGGTATAGGGCAGGTTGGGGTGGTACAAGGCAGGTTGGGGTGGTATAGGGCAGGTTGGGGTGGCACAGGGCAGGTTGAAGTGGTATAGGGCAGGTTGGTGTGGCACAGGGCAGGTTGGGGTGGTACAGGGCAGGTTGAAGTGGTATAGGGCAGATGGGGTGGCACAGGGCAGGTTGAAGTGGTATAGGGCAGGTTGGGGTGGCACAGGGCAGGTTGAAATGGCACAGGACAAGTTGGGGTGGTACAGGGCAGGTTAGGGTGGCACAGGGCAGGTTGGAGTGGTATAGGGCAGGTTGTGGTGGTATATTGGAAGGTTAGAGTGGTATATTGGCAGATTGGGGTGGTACAGGGCAGGTTGCGGTGGTACAGGGCAGGTTGGAGTGGTAAAAGGCAAGTTGGGGTGGTACAGGGCAGGTTGGGATGGCACAGGGCAGGTTGGAGTGTTACAGGGCAGGTTGGAGTGGCATAGGGCAGGTTGGGGTTCCTCAGGGCAAGTTGGAGTGGCACAGGACAAGTTTGGGTGGTACAGGACAAGTTTGGGTGGTACAGGGCAGGTTAGGGTGGCACAGGGCAGGTTGGGGTGGTATAGGGCAGGTTGGGGTGGTACAAGGCAGGTTGGGGTGGTATAGGGGAGGTTGGAGTGGCACAGGACAAGTTGGGGTGGTACAGGGCAGGTTGGAGTGGTATAGGGCAGGTTGAAGTGGTATAGGGCAGGTTGAAGTGGCACAGGGCAGGTTGGGGTGGTACAGGGCAGGTTGAAGTGGTATAGGGCAGGTTGGGGTGGTACAGGGCAGGTTGAAGTGGTATAGGGCAGGTTGGGGTGGCACAGGGCAGGTTGGGGTGGTACAGGGCAGGTTGAAGTGGTATAGGGCAGGTTGGGGTGGCACAGGGCAGGTTGGGGTGGTACAGAGCAGGTTGAAGTGGTATAGGGCAGATGGGGTGGCACAGGGCAGGTTGAAGTTGCACAGGACAAGTTGGGGTGGTACAGGGCAGGTTAGGGTGGCTCATGGCAGGTTGGAGTGCTATAGGGCAGGTTGGGGTGGCACAGGGCAGGTTGGAGTAGCACAGGGCAGGTTGGGGTGGCACAGGGCATGTTGGGGTGGTATAGGGCAGGTGTGGGTAACACATGTCAGGTTGGGGTGGTATAGAGCAGGTTTGGATGACTGGCGCAGGGCAGGTTGGGGTAGTATAGAGCAGGTTGGGGTGTCACAGGGCAGGTTAGGACTCTATGCAGTGAGAGTGTGCTGTGCAGTAACTTACAGCATGCCTCATTCCTGCAGATGAACTTGGGCGTGTCCTGGCCTCTATCTCCTTCAGCTTCGGGATCAGCCAGTGTGAAGAGGTCTGTGGAAGGAGTGGAGGAGGCGGCGCGGCCACACCCACAGCTCCGCCCACTATCTCCTTCAGCTGCGGGATCAGCCAGTGTGAAGGGGTCTGTGGGAGGAGTGCAGGGAGTGGAGGAGGCGGCGCGGCCACACCCCCAGCTCCGCCCACTATCTCCTTCAGCTACGGGATCAGCCAGTGTGAAGGAGTCTGTGGGAGGAGTGGAGCAGGCGGCGCGGCCACACCCCCAGCTCCGCCCACCAACTTCGACTGCCTCGGAGATATTGGAGATCTCCGAGTGACAGCTTAACCTGAAGGGGGAGTGTTATAGGCACCGCTCCGAGGCAATCTATAGTAGTGTTTAGCGGCGGCCCCGGTGTCACCCCTCTGGTGGGTGTCACCCGGTGCGGGCCGCACCCCCCGCACCCCCATAGCAACGCCTCTGCCGGTGACAATGATCATGAAATTCAGCGATCAACACAAAACTGTCAGATCCATTTTTGACAGATTCTGGCACATCCTTTACACCGACCCGCAATTACGTCCTCACATTTCGGCAACACCCTCTATTACTTACCGACGTGCGAGTTCCTTAAAGGACCAACTAGTCCACAGTGAATTCGTTGGTGACTTTCGCAATGACCCATGCAAAAGACTTGGGACATTCACATGTGGGGGATGTCCGATATGTAGATACATCAATACAAACCCCAACTATATTCTCCCCAATGGCCGAAAATACACCCCCCACCACTACTGCAACTGTAAAACTGAGGGGATAGTATACCTGCTCACATGCCAATGCCAGCGATTTTACGTTGGCAAGACCAAATTGAAATTCTCTGTAAGGGCATCCAGACACATTGCCTCTATGAAAAAAGCAGACCCGGATTTCCCTTTGGGGAGACATGTTCTTAACGAACACTACGGGGTCTTCCCAAAAATTCAGTTCCTCTTTTTGGACAGAATCCATCCTAACCCGAGGGGCGGGGACTGGAATAAGGTCCTTCTTCAGCGAGAGGCTCGCTGGATTATGGACCTTGCTGCCACCTCACCCCCGGGCTTTAATGAGCAATTCAGCTACAGACAGTTTTTAGAGGGTTTTACATCTGGTCTCTGTGAGAGGGACCTATAGTTCCTTCTTACAGACCCCCTGCATAGTCACTATCCATCTATGCTTCAACTACAAATGTATATCACCAGTTTGTGGCTGTTTTTTATCATCTTTTTCGGTCTCTAGTAAATTCGACTGCCAGGTTATGTGTCTATGATGTGCAATCTACAACATATGGTGTGTTGTTAGTGACCCCTGTACCCTGCTGATGTCGGAGCATTTTATGTCGGATCCATGGGCGTGCGGTTGTCATTGGTTCGTCCGACCCCTCCCTGTCCCACCCAGGGCAGGGGGGGCCCCCCGGGCCTCCTTTTGGTTGGCTTATGGGGGGCCCTTGCTTCTGGCCCTCTGGCAGATAATTTAGCCGCTGTCTTGTGGCGGGTGGTCCGCCCGTCGGCCTTTTCTGCGTCGGTGGGCTGCCATTGCATGACCACCCTCTCAGATTTTTCTGTGGGGTGGGCCGTGCAGTGGCGGCTTGGGATCCTTTTCCCACCACTGTCCTTCCCTTCACCTTGAGTGGGATTGTGTCTCTTGGGGGGGGCCCCTGCGGGCCTATTAGTTATACACAAACAAACATACTTTGCCTTACTCCTGCGTTGCATTTATTACGGGAATACTTAGAGGCTTTAGGCTCCAAGGGGTTAAAATAGTGTGGCCATGCAAACCACATATTGAGTGTGTTAGGCTCCTTTTTCCGAATGGGTTAACCCAGACCAGGCTGCACAGGCTATACAGCGTCTATTATCACTTGAGCCCCGCTCCAAATGAACTGTCCTTTGAGGCTTTAGTAATTTCCCTGAATCCCTATGAGATAGCGATTGCCTGGTATGTTGCCAGGCAACCTCCAAACTATGCCTTGCCGCTCTGTTTGTTTTGTTGTGGTTTCACTTGGTGGGCGGGGCTGCCTGACAGCTGCACGCTGTTTCTCGTCTTGAGTACGGGAACGTGCAGTAGGCGTGGCGCTATGGCGCGACCGCTCCTCCCCCCCACACATCTCCACTGTGTGATTGACGCGATGACGGTGCGCTGTTTAGACGCACGTCGCGCTAGGCCACGCCCTCCCAGGCTTCTTATATCCAACCAATGCATCTGAACGGGCTCATCATTAGCGCACTGTGCCATGATCGGCCCGGACGCTCCCTCAATCAACCCACGCCTCGCTAAGACTCAACATCACACTCTACTGTAAGTACTATTCTTGGATGGCTTTGATCTAACCATACTGTTTGTTCATGAACTCTGATACTCTCAGGGTTGCTACTACTACCTTATCCCCCTTTGTTTTGTCCACAGACCTAGCCCTTGTATGGGTTAATGCCCTGGCTCGATCTGTGTTTGCAGACACTTGGCAACTTTGTCCTCTCTCCTATGGTGATGCAGACTGTTGTGGCCTGACCTATGAACATCCTGGTATGAACACAGCCCCCTTACCATTCCCCACCTTTGTCTTCTGATTTCCTGAACCGCTTTTGAGCCTCTGGCAGGTTTTCACTATATAGCACATGTTTCTATTCCGCAGATGACACTGTATGTTGTAGTACCTGCGATTTGGTTGTAGCCCCCCTTTTTTTTGGCGGAACTGCGGGACGCCCCCCTATGTTTGTGGGTTGGATCAGTGTGGATAGAGTTGGGCTGGCCGATGCTCTCAGGTCTTCGTTCCATCTGCTTGATCTGGGGTATTTGACACCGTTACTGCAGCGATTCTGACATGGATGCTCTGTTACTGATATGTATGGGTAGGTGCGCTCTTTTTATCTACGGTCACAATAAACCCAATGACATACATGTAATACTTGTAAATATCATTTATACATGATTGTTTTTTGTATTTATTTTATTTATATTTCATTGTATAATAGGTCTATGATCCACGATCCGTCTCTGATGAAGGGACAGTATGCTTAAGTCCCGAAACGCGTAAGATTTTGTGGCAAGATCATTGAATATAGCTTTTAAATCTTGCACATACAATACTTTGTTGTATAGTTTTTTATAGAGTGTATGACATTGTTTTTGTTCTCCTTGTCATATGTCTTTTTTTGATTTATATATATACTTTTTCTACTTAATAAAATACATTTTAAATCTTAAATAAGTTGCCGTTAAAGTCCCTTTAACCTATTGGGGGTAATCTCCTTATATACCAGGATGATGAAGATGAAACGAGAGCGAAAATTTCAGCAAGACAATGATCCTAAACACAAAGCCAGGGAGAAAGAAAATAAAGCTGCTAGAATGACCCAGCCAATCACCTGACTTGAATCCAATAGAAAATCTATGGAAAGAACGAAAGATCAGAGTTCATAGAAGAGGCCCACGGAACCTTCAAGATTTGAAGACTGTGTGGAAGAATGGGCCAAAATCACACCTGAGCAACGCATGCAACTAGTTTCTCCATACAGGAGCCGGCGTCTTGAAGCCATCATTACCAACAAAGGATTTTGTATCAAGTATTTAATACATTTCAGTTAGCGGGTTCAATACTTTTTCCCTGTGTCCTTCCATTTTATTACACAGAACTTCATTTCTGAACATATTTGTTTTGGTGTCTTTGTATGTATGGATTGTATGGGTTGTTACCGACATGTGGGGGACATTTCATGTCAATATCACCTTTACCAATATATTTACCGAGAAAAATGGTGACATGTTCAATACTTATTTTACCCGCTGTTTATCCCATAGTTTGTGGATCTATAACTTTCCTACAGACTAAATAATATACGCTGATTTGGGTTATTTTCACCAAAAAAATGTAGCAGGATACATTCTGGTCTAAATTTATGAATAAAGTTTATTAAGTTGCAAAATATTAAAACATACATTTGTGGGGTTTTTTATTCAAAATGCTTTTAACTTTTTTATTTAGCAAAAAAAAAAAAAAAAAACACAGAATGGTGATTAAACACCACCAAAAGAAAACTCTTTTATGCGTGAAGAAAAATGCAAAAAATTTAAATTGGGTGCAATGTTGCATGACGGCGCAATTGTCATTCAAAGTGTGAGAGCGCCAAAACCTGAAAGTTGGCCTGAAAGGGGGGGGGGGGGGAGTGTCTGGTATTGAAGGGGTTAAACTGAAACACAAGCAAGGATTAAAAGACAAAAAAAGCTACACCACCACTGATGAACCACTTGACCCCCCCAGGTCAACGCTGACATTTCTCTCATGCATGGAAAACTTAGCATTTTATGTTAGAGAATTAAAAACAATATATGATATATATTCAGTATCTCACAAAAGTGAGTACACCCCTCACGTTTTTGTAAATATTTTATTATATCTTTTCATGCGACAAAACTGAAGAAATTACACTTTGCTACAATGTAAAGCAGTGAGTGTACAGCTTGTATAACAGTGTCAATTTGCTGTCCCCTCAAAATAACTCAACCCAGAGCCATTAATCTCTAAACTGCTGGCAACAAAAGTGAGTACACCCTTAAGTAAAAATGTCAAAATTGGGCCCAATTAGCCATTTTCCCTCCCCGGTGTCATCTGACTCATTTGTGTTACAAGGTCTCAGGTGTGAATGGGGTACAGATGTGTTAAATTTGGTGTTATCGCTCTCACTCTCTCATACTGGTCACTGGAAGTTCAACATGGCACCTCATGGCAAAGAACTCTCTGAGGATCTGAAAAAAACAATTGTTGCTTTACATAAAGATGGCCTAGGCTATAAGAAGATTGCCAAGACCTTAAAACTGAGCTGCAGCATGGTGGCCAAAACCATACAGCGGTTTAACACAACAGGTTCCACTCAGAACAGGCCTCGCCATGGTCGACCAAAGGTGTTGAGTGCACATGCTCAATGTCATATTCAGAGGTTGTCTTTGGGAAATAGATGTATGAGTGCTGCCAGCATTGCTGCAGAGGTTGAAGGGGTGGGGGGTCAGCCTGTCAGTGCTCAGGCCATACACCGCACACTGCATCACATTGGTCTGCATGGCTGTCATCCCAGACGGAAGCCTCTTCTAAAGATGATGCACAAGAAAGCCTGCAAACAGTTTCCTGAAGGCAAGCAGACTAAGGATATGGATTACTGGAACCATGTCCTATGGTCTGATGAGACCAAGATAAATGTATTTGTTTCAGATGGTGTCAAGCGTGTGTGGGGGCAACCAGGGGAGGAGTACAAAGACAAGTGTGTCCTGCCTATAGTCAAGCATGGTGGTGGGAGTTTCATGGTCTGGGGCTGCATGAGTGCTGCCGCCACTGGGGAGCTACAGTTCATTGAGGGAACCATGAATGTCAACATGTACTGTGACATACTGAAGCAGACTGGGCCACAGTATTCCAGCATGATAATGACCCCAAAAACACCTCCAAGAGGACCACTGCCTTGCTAAAGAAGCTGAGGGTAAAGGTGATGGCATGGCCAAGCATGTTTCCAGACCTAAACCCTATTGTGCATCTGTGGGGCATCCTCAAACAGAAGGTGGAAGAGCGCAAGGTCTCTAACATCCACCAGCTCCGTGATGTCCTCATGGAGGAGTGGAAGAGGACTCCAGTGGCAACCTGTGAAGCTTTGGTGAACTCCATGCCCAAGAGGGTTAAGGCAGTACTGGAAAATTATGGTGGCCACACAAAATATTGACACTTTGGGCCCAATTTGGACATTTTCACTTAGGGATGTACTCACTTTTGTGAGATACTGTATATGTATATACACACACTATTCGGCCACTTTATTAGGTACACTTTTTCAATTGCTTGATAACACAAATCGCTAATCAGCCAATCACATGGCAGCAACTCAATGGCAATGTATTTAGGTATCTAGAAATAGTGAAGGTGACTTACTGAAGTTCAAACCAAGCATCGGAATGGGGAAGAAATAATATATATATATATATACAGCCCTCAAAAATTCCACTCGCCTGCATGCAATTTTTTATGCAGTTTGAGGGCTGACGAGGAAGGGCTGCCTGGGAGTGGGGGGGGAGTATTGAGGTGGTTAAAATGGTTCTAAAGGTTCAAGGTTTTCTTTACCTTCATGCATTCTATGCATGAAGGTAAAAAAACCTCCTCTGTGCAGCATCCCCCCCAATACCCGAGCCCCATCTTGATCCAGCCATGTGCATTAGAGCCTCGGCTCTCCGACTTTACCTCCTCATAGGCCGAGACAGCAGTGGGAGCCATTGGCTCCCGCTACTGTCAATCACAGCCAGTGTGCCGCAGCTCTGTGTTGGAATGGACATGCAGAGCCATGGCTCGGGAATGAGCCTGCTTGGGTGCCCCCATTGCAAGCTGCTTGCTCTGGGGGCACATAGCAGGAGGGAGGATCCAAGGGAGCCGGCGAGGGACCAGAGAAGAGGAGGATCAGGGCTGCTCTGTGCAAAACCAACTGCACAGAGCAGGTGACTATAACATGTTTGTTAAAAGAAAAAAAAAAGACTTTAGAATCACCTTAAGGCTAAATAGCAAACAATGATTATAGCCATATTAGTGAATTTATGAAAATATAGGTAAGCATTCTTAAGATTCTTAAAGGGGTTGTAAACCCTCGTGTTTTTTTACCTTAATGCATCCTATGCATTAGGGTGAAAAAACTTCTGACACTGACCGGCCCCCTAGCCCCCCCTTTTACTCACCTGAGCCCGTTCATTCCCTCGGCAGGCGCGCGCTGTACCTCTCTGCCCAGGGTTCTTGGCTCTTGATTGGATAGATTGATAGCAGCGCAGCCATTGGCTCCCGCTGCTGTCAATCAAATCCAAAGACGCGGGCACCGGGGGGCGGGGCTGAGTCCGGCATTCTGTGTCTATGCAAGCTAATGCTGGACATGGGAATGCGCCCTTAAGGTAACCCCCAGGGAGAGCGCTTCTCCCAGGGGCTTTACTGATGCAAGGAGCAGCCGCGAGTGCCGATGGGGGACCCCAGAAGACGAGGTTCAGGGCCACACTGTGCAAAACGAACTGCACAGTGGAGGTAAGTATGATATATTTGTTTGTTTTTTTTTTTTTTTAAAGACGAGGGTTTACAACCCCTTTAAGCTGAGTACATACTACAGTTTTTCATCATGCAACCTGCCAGCTCCGATGAGAGCCACTGTACTAACCATGCGAGGTTAGTGCAGTGATCTCCACTGCTGAGCTGTTGTGTTCTGACAGGGGGATGGACCCCCCACCAGAGCACTCCGATCAGTGCTCTTTGACATTGGCTGAGAGTGCTGATCATGAGCCGGTCGGATGCTGGTTTTCCAGCATGCACATCTGACAGAAGCCAACTGAACAGTGGGCTTCTGTCAGACAGATCAACAAACACATGGGCAGAATGCAAGTGGGGACACAGGCAGTGACAACAGCCCCTGAGCGTTTAAAGTGTCCCACAACCACAGGAGACGCGAAGACTGAAAGGCCTCGGCAATCCCGAGGGAGCCATGGAGCATGAGACAAGTTACGTCCAGCTAAAAATTTCTCAAGGGGAACCCAAGATTTGGTGGTGGTGTGATGTTGCCAGTCTAATATCAGCTGCAAAGCAATCGTCTCACAGTACCTCCCTTTGGAAGGAACCCCCAGTCCTCCCAACCACTTAGGATGCTGCAGAGTGCGAGACGGGGGCTCCAACCATGCCAAATAAACTTTAAAAACAGACTGTTGAGGGCCGAGAAAAAAGACCTGCGTCGTGATATAGGCACCATCTAAAGATAAAAAAGGACTCTTGGCAGTACATTCATCTTTAGGATACTGACTCGGCCCATCCATGAAAAAGTGGTACGATCCCACCTCAGTAAGTCAGCTTTAATTGTGGAAAGCAAAGGGGCATAGTTGCAGGTGTATAACTGTGTAAATACGGCCGGGAGAAAAATACCCAAATATTTTAATAAGGAACTACACCATGTGAAAGAGAAGGAGGCCTGCAGTTGGGAGCGCATAGCAAGAGGGAGAATCTCTGACTTGTTATAATTGATTTTAAAGATAGAAAGGGAGTAATCTCCATAATTCGGCCATGATATTAGGAAGAGAGATCAGCGGGTCAGCAACATAGAATAGAACATAGTCTGCATACACTGACAGCTTATGTTCTGTCGCCCCCACCCTAAACCCCTTAATGTTAGGGTTTAGCCGGGTCATATTTAACAATGGTTCCAGGGTAAGGGCAAACATAATAGGGGACAGGGGGCACCCCTGTCTCATCCCGTTCTGTATAGGGAAGGTGCCAGAAAGAGTTTAATTTACCTTGACCCGAGCCTCCAGAGAACTATATAAGGAGCCTATCCACCTAAGCATGTTTTGGCCAAGGCCCAATTTAGACAGCACCGCCTGAAGATATGTCCAGTCCACCCTGTCAAAAGCCTTCTTTGTGTCAGTAGACAGTAGAAGGCAGGGGGAACCGGTCTGTTGTAAATTTGCCCAATGGACAAGCTGTATAGCTCGGTTGGAATTGTCCCTAGCCTCAATTCCTGCTATGAAGCCTGTTTGGTCTGAATTAATTAAAGTCTGTAAGATGGGCTTTAGCCAATTCACTAAGATCTTCGCCAAAATATTAATACCAGTGTTTAACAATGAGATTGGTCTAGAGCTACCCAGGGTAATAGGGTCTTTCCCTTCCTTTGGGAGGACTGTGATATGGGCTAACAGTGCTTCTTTTGGGATAGAAGTTCCCGATGCAAGGGAATTAAAATACGTACTCATATGATTAGAAAGGAGGGGGCGAATTTTCGATAATAAGCATTGGTGAACCCATCAGGACCTGGACGTTTACCATGAGGCAAGTCTTTAATTACCGACTCAATCTCTGACACAGATATAGACTTATCAAGTTGTTCACTGATTTGCGTCATCAGTTGAGAGGCTAGATAATGTGAAAGGCATTCTGTTTTCTTCAGGGGTGTTTGACCGGCGACTGTGGCAGGAAGTTGGTAGAGTTGGGCATAATAGTCCCGAAAAGCATTCTCAATCTTAGCGGACAACACCGTTTGAGATCCCGAGGCAGTTTTAGGCTTATGGATGTGACTGGATGTGTGTTGACATTAAAGGGCTCTGGCTAGGAGTCTCCCTCATTTATTTCCAAACTCATAAAATTTATGGGATACATGTCGCAGTCTATCCCATATGCGAGTCTCCAATAGGTTTGAAAGTTGTTCCCTAAGGGACAAAAGTTCCACGTGCAGAGTCATTTGGCACTTTTGTTTAAGCTCTGCAGCCCACAGTTTAACCATAGGGACCATAATTCCCCATTGTATGCCTTTTTTAGCCTGAAGCCCTGGGCAATAAGCTCTCCCAGACCACGGCCTTGTGTCCCTCCCACGCGGATGCCATCCTCATCTCCCCCGTCAAGTTCTCCTTGAAATAAAAGGAAATAGTATCCCAGACCTGCTTCTGAGCCACAGCATCATCTAGCAGGTTTTCATTTCATTTCCAATCCACTGTCTTACATCTGGAGAAAGAGGGGCGAGGGAGTCAGAGATAGGTACATGATCAGAAATGGTGAGCGACTCCAGAAAATATTGGTCCACCAACAGAAGGTCTATTCGTGTGTACACGTTATGTGTGGCAGAATAGTAACTAAAATCCTTTGTGGTCGGGTGGAGCACTCTCCAGCAGTCAACCAGATGATGGGCGTGCAGGGATTTGTGAAAATGTTTGAGAAATGCAAAGGAGTGTGTGGAATGGCCAGAGGAAGTATCCATCTGTGGGTCAGGGCAAACATTGAAATCCCCCCCACGACCAATTGTCCCTCATGCAACATGGAAAGAGAGTCTAAGACCCTATACAAAAACGCCAACTGCCGCGTGTTCGGCGCATATAGGGCCTCAAGAGTAAGCTCACAAATCTGCATAATGCGTAATGGTCTAAGGGAATGAAAGGGCAATGTGTATGTATTGCAACCTCCACTCCGCCGGATTTTGATCAGGGGAAAATGTGTGCCCCCAGTCCCTTTGTCTCAAGCCACAACTTACTGCATTTAGACGGAGAGCTCGAGCCACGGACATTATACAATACTGTCTTCAAGGAAGCCATAGCGGTTCAACAGGCAGTGGAGCACCAGGGACCCAAAAATGACAGAGAGAGACCTGCAGCAGACTGACCCAGAAAACATAGAGGGCTGAGGAGACAAAGTACATAAGTAAGAACCAAAAAAGAAAAAAATATATTAAAGATATAAAACAAATAAAGAACAGATCGCCCAAAGGGCAAGCAGAGAACACTGGTATCGACGGTGCAGGGGTCACCTCCTGGCCAATTGGCCCAAAAAGGTGAAAGCGGCGCAAGCACCGCAGATGTCCCCTTCGGGGGAACATAATTGACAGAGTTCACCTATTGGGGGTGAGTGGGGAAGCACCAGGAAGAACCCAACCGGGGGTCCCAGCTAGGGAGCACAACCAGAGTTTTGATGTGCGCGCTAAGGGTCTGCAGCAGCAACAGTAATCCTAAAAAGGAAAGAAAGAAAAAATTCAGCAGGATCCAGAACAGTCAATCAGGGTGCATCCAAGAAAGAAAAAAAAAAAGAGAGAGACGAATTCCCCACTTGGGGTTTTTAGGCAGCAAAAAAAGGGAAGGGTAGAGAGCCAATTCGTAAAAATGTATCTTTATTATACAAAAAACTTCAACACACTGGTTAAAAGGAATGAGCTCCCATAGGGTGTATACCAATACATGACACTCAACACATACACTATATATATATGTTCATGACAACATGACATGTGCGTTGACTTATGGCAAAATTTATGGACCTGACGCGTTTCGACCTGTTCCAGGTCTTCTTCAAAGGTCGATTTGCTAAAATTATATCAAGAAATGCATGTGTCAAAAAAAAATTAGTGTATATTGGAAACAAATACATAGCATATCAATACAGCATATTTACCCAGTAATGAGTGTCCTAAGCCCAGGAGCTTCTTATTGGGTAGATCCCTTTAAAATCAAAAGATTGCCCGTTCGCCTTCCCCCGGAGGTCTCATGGCATCACCGCCGCAGCCCCCATTCCCAGGGGGAGATCCCAAAGGGATGTGGCTTACAAGAGGTCACACTGTAAGGCACCCCCTATGCGCAGACCACCCAGCCGGTCAGATAGGGAAGACACCTGCAGCAACAACCCAGGGAAAAAAAGGAATAACAAAGATAGAAACAATGTATATTATGTATTGGTGTGCACTCCAACATAAGGTCTAAGAAGTGCAAGAGGTGTATATATGTTTGTATCTGCTTGGTTATAAAAACCATAGCTACCTATATCCACCCATTACATTGGCCATGGCCTGTGCGTACTGGGTGTATGTGTCTGTGCGTACAAAAATCCGCACAGACATGTATATACGTGTGTGCACACACACATCTGTATACCATACTCATGGTTTTAAAATACCTATTTTAATGTGAGAGATATGGCGGAGTGCACACTAGGGTAGAAGAAATAACAGAATCAAGAAGGGAGTAATAGATTGCGAATTAGTACCTCAACCCTGTAAAAAAGTGTAAATGGAATAGGGAATGTGATTGATGAAAAGTAACACTGGAAAGTGAGAGAAGTTATAAGAACCAAGGACGTGAATCCCTGATGTGGACAAAGGGGTGTGTGAAAAGTGAACACGCAAAAGAGTGAGAAACAAAGACCATTTCAAAATAATGAATGTGAAAACCGGGTGAACAGGTGCCCGCAAGTGGGGAAAGAAAATATATATAGGGTGTGCCAGGTAAGTTACCTAATAAACAAGGTAAAAGCAGTGCAGAAACCACACTATGTTGCCCGGTGTTGCTTGCACTTAGGTATGACCTGACCCGGGATAGGTCACTGCCTAGAACTGGCTGAATAAACGCCTGTCCAGGTTACCATTTGGCAAGTCTGAAAGTACAAAGTGAATAAAAAATATTGTATACATTTGAGTATTTAATATGTATATATATATGGTCATTGTAATAAACCAAATATTATGTTGTGGGGCAACAAAAGTGCAATGAC
Organism: Lithobates clamitans; assembly: GCA_037952925.1. NCBI lineage: Eukaryota > Metazoa > Chordata > Amphibia > Anura > Ranidae > Lithobates > Lithobates clamitans. Next base: position 4,292,636 of record JBBGZY010000142.1, read on the forward strand.
GTGAAACAAAATAGTGTACTTACAATGTGAAGCCGTAGGAGAGACCGTCAGCTGGACAGAAAGTGTTCAGAGTGATAAAGGAAGGATGAGGGAGTAGAAATGGTCTTTGTTTCTCACTCTTTTTGCGTGTTCACTTTTCACACACCCCTTTGTCCACATCAGGGATTCACGTCCTTGGTTCTTATAACTTCTCTCACTTTCCAGTGTTACTTTTCATCAATCACATTCCCTATTCCATTTACACTTTTTTACAGGGTTGAGGTACTAATTCGCAATCTATTACTCCCTTCTTGATTCTGTTATTTCTTCTACCCTAGTGTGCACTCCGCCATATCTCTCACATTAAAATAGGTATTTTAAAACCATGAGTATGGTATACAGATGTGTGTGTGCACACACGTATATACATGTCTGTGCGGATTTTTGTACGCACAGACACATACACCCAGTACGCACAGGCCATGGCCAATGTAATGGGTGGATATAGGTAGCTATGGTTTTTATAACCAAGCAGATACAAACATATATACACCTCTTGCACTTCTTAGACCTTATGTTGGAGTGCACACCAATACATAATATACATTGTTTCTATCTTTGTTATTCCTTTTTTTCCCTGGGTTGTTGCTGCAGGTGTCTTCCCTATCTGACCGGCTGGGTGGTCTGCGCATAGGGGGTGCCTTACAGTGTGACCTCTTGTAAGCCACATCCCTTTGGGATCTCCCCCTGGGAATGGAGGCTGCGGCGGTGATGCCATGAGACCTCCGGGGGAAGGCGAACGGGCAATCTTTTGATTTTAAAGGGATCTACCCAATAAGAAGCTCCTGGGCTTAGGACACTCATTACTGGGTAAATATGCTGTATTGATATGCTATGTATTTGTTTCCAATATACACTAATTTTTTTTTGACACATGCATTTCTTGATATAATTTTAGCAAATCGACCTTTGAAGAAGACCTGGAACAGGTCGAAACGCGTCAGGTCCATAAATTTTGCCATAAGTCAACGCACATGTCATGTTGTCATGAACATATATATATAGTGTATGTGTTGAGTGTCATGTATTGGTATACACCCTATGGGAGCTCATTCCTTTTAACCAGTGTGTTGAAGTTTTTTGTATAATAAAGATACATTTTTACGAATTGGCTCTCTACCCTTCCCTTTTTTTGCTGCCTAAAAACCCCAAGTGGGGAATTCGTCTCTCTCTTTTTTTTTTTTCAATCATCAGGGGTGAGCAGCACTCTTCTTTCTTCCCTGTGTCCCCTCTCCTCCTTTTGTCAAATTTGGGTGGTTAAACACCCCTTTCCCCGTTGACACACGGGAAGAAAAATATGAGCTCCAGGGTGTAGGGTTATTCATATGTTTTCCTTTTTGGTATTTATGATATTTTGGAGGCTTTTTGTACTTTTTCAAAATGAGCAACTATCAGGGAGAGGAATGGGCCAATCTAATGTTGGGATACGAGACGGATTTTGAACAGGGTGATCGCATGAAAACCCTGATCTCATCCTTAGTCCAAAAGTTAAATAAAATCTTGGAGAAAAAATCAGCACTTTTCTGGCACGTCAAATCCTTAAATAGGTATATTGAAGAAAAAATTAACCCTCTGGGACTACGGATCCAGGTTTTCCCCAACCTGGATCAAATTAGTGTCGACCTTAAAAATGAATGGGAGGCCAATCTTGATGCATGCTCTCGGCAGATGATGGTCATCCTCACCCGAGAGTATAATAAACAAATAGCATCATTAGATGAAGAAATCAACCATATAGAAAAAGCGTTAAAACCTTTTACACAGCATGCCCTCTTTTTGGAACTACAGGGGAACCTTCGGGATAGCCTGTCGGCCCACAATAGAGGCATCCTACAGAAAAAAGAATCAAAATTCTGGAGGGACAAATCGGCATTTACAGATGGGCGGGCATATAAGTGGAACACCCAGATCTCGCGCAATCTAAGGAATAAACAATATACAGCACAACAACAACCCAAGAATATTAATAACAAAAAGAATACAAACAATGTATTCAAACCCCATGATAAATCCGATTCCAACCAGAACAAAAAGGGACTTCTTAAGGGATCTGGGAAACTCAAAAGAAATCGAAATAACAGGGGTTCACCTGAGCAGGAAAGGAAAAAACGTATTGTGGAGAACAATGGGGAAAGTGTACATGATTCTCCCATAAGTGAACAACCCACATTTTCCAATCTTGGACCGAATGGTCCAATGATTGGAACGAGTGAAACAGATCCTCTACCTCAAAATATCCCCACAAATACCACTCATACAAATCAAACATCAGGGCGCCCGAAAACTGGACCTCAGAGTCCTTTAAACCCGATACGGGGATCTCCCCTATCCCAGACAAACAGGGGAACAGGAAATTTGGACGCTTTTGTCACAAGGGGACAACAGAATCCCTCAGTGTAATTAACTTATCATCTCATCCCCTTTCTGCAGCAGAAAGTAGCGTACTATCACGTGGTTTAACTTTTTGCCCACAGAACAACTTTGACATCTTTGAAGTGATCACTGATCTGCATCTCTTTGCACGCCGGCTACTACTTAAGAGCCTCCATGCAAAAGTAGATGAAAATGTCGATACAATGGACTGGCCTAGCTTCAACATGAGAGAGTTTAAGGCCCTACGGGACTTGACCCTTCTATTTCAGGAAAGCAATAATTTGGATCTCATTGATCAAATTGATTTGGAGACTTTACTCTCCACTGCCAATGAGTCTACTAAGAATTCCACAACATGCTTTAAGAAACCTTCTGCAAAATTTCCTCCCCTCAGTTTGAATCCAAGTATTGAGATCTTTGTTAAACAAACATTAAGAGATCTCCTAAAGCTCCAATACAATAAGAATGTACGCCCTGAAAATCTAACCAAAGAGGAGTCTCAAGCTCTAGACTCCTTATGCAAAAACACCAAAATTACAATTAAGCCATCTGATAAGGGCGGCAACGTGGTCTTGATGAATAATGAGGACTACGTACGTATGTGCCAAAATATCCTTGATAATGAGGAGTGGTATAGGACCGTCCCCATTAGACTCATACAAGCCTCCTACACCGATTTCTACAAACTGATTCAATCAGCATTTGAAAGGGGAGTTATTACTAAGGACCAATACGAATTCATTTGTATTAAATATCCAAGGGTGGCAACTTTTTATAGTTTGCCCAAGATACATAAGAGCCAGACAGATCCCCCTGGACGACCCATCGTTTCGGGCAATGGGGGTATATCGAAAAATCTGAGCCGACTTATCGACTCCTTTCTGCAACCCTTTGTCCTTAGTATGCCCTCTTTTCTGAAGGACACAATACACCTGTTACAAAAAATTGAAAAGCTTACCCTTCCAGTGAATTCTTTCCTGGTAGCTATCGATGTCGAGGCCCTGTATAGCTCGATCCCCCATAGCCAGGGGATCGCTGCTGTGCGGGCGGTTTTGCATCGAAGCCAAAAATACGATGAGGCACTGAACGAGTTCATTGTGGACGGACTTGACTACATCCTACATCATAACTTTTTTTGTTTCAATAACTCCCACTACCTCCAGGTGCAGGGCGTGGCCATGGGCACTTGCTGTGCCCCGGCCTACGCCAACCTGTACCTGGGGGAGTGGGAGAGGGCCCTCCTAGACGGTGGGGACCTCGCGGTGTACACGGGCCACATTAAATTGTGGCTACGGTACATCGATGATGTCCTCATCGTCTGGGAGGGTTCGGAGGAAATGTTACTTCAATTTTTGAATCACATCAACCAAAACAAACACAATCTGAAGTTTACTATGACCTATGATTCCGATCAAATGACATTTTTGGATGTCAAATTGATACGTACCCCTGACAATAAGATCTCAAGCACTCTCTTTCGTAAAAGCACGGCCGGCAACACAGTGTTGCACGCCGAGAGCTTTCACCCTACAGTTCTGAAGAGGTCGATACCATATGGTCAGTACCTGCGTTTACGCAGGAACTGTTCAAGTGATACCCTCTTCAAAGAGGAAGCCTATAAGTTACAAACCAGATTGTTGGCACGTGGCTACAGCCGCTCTTGCTTACGAAAGGGATATAATAGAGCAATTGCACAATCCCGGTCGGAACTTTTATCCCAACACAATAAAAAGCCAATGGATGGTACCAACACTGGCCCCACTAGGATCATTTTACGGTTCTCTAGACAACACCAGGTGGTCAACAATGTTATCCAAAGACATTGGCCTATATTGCTGAATGACCCAAAGGTCCGTAACTTTATCTCCAATAAACCATCAATTACCTATAAACGCGCTACCTCTTTACGAGACAGACTAGTTCAAAGCGAGTTTAAAGATGAAATAAAGAGATCCAAACATTGTGTAACTTTGGGGTCCTTCCCGTGTGGACACTGTTCTACCTGCCAATACATCAGACGGGACAAAACCTTCCATCTCCCAAATGGGGCACTGTTCAAGCCCAAACATTTCACGAATTGTCAAACAAGAGGGATTGTTTACCTTATGTCTTGTGAATGTGGGGCTTATTATGTTGGTAAGACCAAACAGGAATTCCATCGTCGCATGTCCAAGCATATTTATCATATGCAAATTGGCAATTACTATCTACCATTGGGCCGACACGTGGTGTCAGTACACAATTACAAAATGCCAAAAGTATCCTTCACCGCCCTCGATAGAGTACATATACCAAATCGAGGCGGTGATTGGAACAAAATCCTGTTGCAACATGAACAAAAGTGGATATTTCAATTAGATGCCACCTCGTTCCCAGGACTAAATGACGCTATATCTTTTGCCCCGTTTCTAAAAGGGTTTGTTTCGGGTAAGACCCAATAAGGTCTTTTTGCCCTCTGCTAACTTTAGAAAGCAACTGTGCCCCTTAGGGCTCTTTTCCCCTGCTCCCTCTTCTTACTATTTTCCACGTTTTTCCCTTCCTTTCCCTTTTCCCTTTTCCCTCCCCTTCCCCCCCCTCCCCCTCTTCCTCCCTTTTCCCATTCCCTTTTCTGATAGTTTAGGGACATTTATGACTACTTATGTATTTATTCTGCGTACATTCTTTGATGTGCAGTGTATATGTGATTTTGATTTCACCTTGTGTTGTCTCTTTTTTTGCTCTAGAATGTGTTTTTTATTTCATGTTACCTCCATATACCTAGACATGTGAATTTACCCTGCATATATGGATGTCTTATGTGAAAATCCTTTCCGCCAAAAATTGTATGTATCAATATAGGATGATACGCTTACATTTATATTTTATACCATTCTTGTACTTTCTTGATCTTGTACAATCACTGAAATGTTGTCCCCTTTATAGCTTGCTCCCCTTCCCCCCATGAGTAGCCATCATGGCTGCTGGCGCCGCCCCAGTACCGGGGTTGGTTCCCCTGGATGTGTCTTCCCGGCAAGGTAAGGCGGGGAGGCGGGACTCCTCTTTGGATGGCTCCCCCTCCCGCCGTTCCCCATTGGCTACCCAGGGTGGACCTGGTTGCCAGATTGGGGATTCCCCCTTGCCGGCGGCGTTCAGGGACATCCCCGGACGTCTCCGCTCATTGCGCATGCGCGGGGCCCCGCGCGTGCCACGTGATGCGGGTGCGTCACGCATTTGCGACGGTGATGACGTCAGTGGACGGGGCGTTTGCTCGCCCTGAACGCCGAGGAGATCACACGAGGCCGCCCCGCGGCCGCCATGCCCCCGTACTCGGTCCCCCCGGAGCGGTCTCATCAGTGGAATACTGGCACCTGCTACCAATCAACCCACGTTGGAGTCCCGCCCTAATATTAAGGGCTTATATCTACTCCCTCATCCTTCCTTTATCACTCTGAACACTTTCTGTCCAGCTGACGGTCTCTCCTACGGCTTCACATTGTAAGTACACTATTTTGTTTCACGTCATTGCACTTTTGTTGCCCCACAACATAATATTTGGTTTATTACAATGACCATATATATATACATATTAAATACTCAAATGTATACAATATTTTTTATTCGCTTTGTACTTTCAGACTTGCCAAATGGTAACCTGGACAGGCGTTTATTCAGCCAGTTCTAGGCAGTGACCTATCCCGGGTCAGGTCATACCTAAGTGCAAGCAACACCGGGCAACATAGTGTGGTTTCTGCACTGCTTTTACCTTGTTTATTAGGTAACTTACCTGGCACACCTTATATATATTTTCTTTCCCCACTTGCGGGCACCTGTTCACCCGGTTTTCACATTCATTATTTTGAAATGGTCTTTGTTTCTCACTCTTTTGCGTGTTCACTTTTCACACACCCCTTTGTCCACATCAGGGATTCACGTCCTTGGTTCTTATAACTTCTCTCACTTTCCAGTGTTACTTTTCATCAATCACATTCCCTATTCCATTTACACTTTTTTACAGGGTTGAGGTACTAATTCGCAATCTATTACTCCCTTCTTGATTCTGTTATTTCTTCTACCCTAGTGTGCACTCCGCCATATCTCTCACATTAAAATAGGTATTTTAAAACCATGAGTATGGTATACAGATGTGTGTGTGCACACACGTATATACATGTCTGTGCGGATTTTTGTACGCACAGACACATACACCCAGTACGCACAGGCCATGGCCAATGTAATGGGTGGATATAGGTAGCTATGGTTTTTATAACCAAGCAGATACAAACATATATACACCTCTTGCACTTCTTAGACCTTATGTTGGAGTGCACACCAATACATAATATACATTGTTTCTATCTTTGTTATTCCTTTTTTTCCCTGGGTTGTTGCTGCAGGTGTCTTCCCTATCTGACCGGCTGGGTGGTCTGCGCATAGGGGGTGCCTTACAGTGTGACCTCTTGTAAGCCACATCCCTTTGGGATCTCCCCCTGGGAATGGAGGCTGCGGCGGTGATGCCATGAGACCTCCGGGGGAAGGCGAACGGGCAATCTTTTGATTTTAAAGGGATCTACCCAATAAGAAGCTCCTGGGCTTAGGACACTCATTACTGGGTAAATATGCTGTATTGATATGCTATGTATTTGTTTCCAATATACACTAATTTTTTTTTGACACATGCATTTCTTGATATAATTTTAGCAAATCGACCTTTGAAGAAGACCTGGAACAGGTCGAAACGCGTCAGTTCCATAAATTTTGCCATAAGTCAACGCACATGTCATGTTGTCATGAACATATATATATAGTGTATGTGTTGAGTGTCATGTATTGGTATACACCCTATGGGAGCTCATTCCTTTTAACCAGTGTGTTGAAGTTTTTTGTATAATAAAGATACATTTTTACGAATTGGCTCTCTACCCTTCCCTTTTTTTGCTGCCTAAAAACCCCAAGTGGGGAATTCGTCTCTCTCTTTTTTTTTTTTCAATCATCAGGGGTGAGCAGCACTCTTCTTTCTTCCCTGTGTCCCCTCTCCTCCTTTTGTCAAATTTGGGTGGTTAAACACCCCTTTCCCCGTTGACACACGGGAAGAAAAATATGAGCTCCAGGGTGTAGGGTTATTCATATGTTTTCCTTTTTGGTATTTATGATATTTTGGAGGCTTTTTGTACTTTTTCAAAATGAGCAACTATCAGGGAGAGGAATGGGCCAATCTAATGTTGGGATACGAGACGGATTTTGAACAGGGTGATCGCATGAAAACCCTGATCTCATCCTTAGTCCAAAAGTTAAATAAAATCTTGGAGAAAAAATCAGCACTTTTCTGGCACGTCAAATCCTTAAATAGGTATATTGAAGAAAAAATTAACCCTCTGGGACTACGGATCCAGGTTTTCCCCAACCTGGATCAAATTAGTGTCGACCTTAAAAATGAATGGGAGGCCAATCTTGATGCATGCTCTCGGCAGATGATGGTCATCCTCACCCGAGAGTATAATAAACAAATAGCATCATTAGATGAAGAAATCAACCATATAGAAAAAGCGTTAAAACCTTTTACACAGCATGCCCTCTTTTTGGAACTACAGGGGAACCTTCGGGATAGCCTGTCGGCCCACAATAGAGGCATCCTACAGAAAAAAGAATCAAAATTCTGGAGGGACAAATCGGCATTTACAGATGGGCGGGCATATAAGTGGAACACCCAGATCTCGCGCAATCTAAGGAATAAACAATATACAGCACAACAACAACCCAAGAATATTAATAACAAAAAGAATACAAACAATGTATTCAAACCCCATGATAAATCCGATTCCAACCAGAACAAAAAGGGACTTCTTAAGGGATCTGGGAAACTCAAAAGAAATCGAAATAACAGGGGTTCACCTGAGCAGGAAAGGAAAAAACGTATTGTGGAGAACAATGGGGAAAGTGTACATGATTCTCCCATAAGTGAACAACCCACATTTTCCAATCTTGGACCGAATGGTCCAATGATTGGAACGAGTGAAACAGATCCTCTACCTCAAAATATCCCCACAAATACCACTCATACAAATCAAACATCAGGGCGCCCGAAAACTGGACCTCAGAGTCCTTTAAACCCGATACGGGGATCTCCCCTATCCCAGACAAACAGGGGAACAGGAAATTTGGACGCTTTTGTCACAAGGGGACAACAGAATCCCTCAGTGTAATTAACTTATCATCTCATCCCCTTTCTGCAGCAGAAAGTAGCGTACTATCACGTGGTTTAACTTTTTGCCCACAGAACAACTTTGACATCTTTGAAGTGATCACTGATCTGCATCTCTTTGCACGCCGGCTACTACTTAAGAGCCTCCATGCAAAAGTAGATGAAAATGTCGATACAATGGACTGGCCTAGCTTCAACATGAGAGAGTTTAAGGCCCTACGGGACTTGACCCTTCTATTTCAGGAAAGCAATAATTTAGATCTCATTGATCAAATTGATTTGGAGACTTTACTCTCCACTGCCAATGAGTCTACTAAGAATTCCACAACATGCTTTAAGAAACCTTCTGCAAAATTTCCTCCCCTCAGTTTGAATCCAAGTATTGAGATCTTTGTTAAACAAACATTAAGAGATCTCCTAAAGCTCCAATACAATAAGAATGTACGCCCTGAAAATCTAACCAAAGAGGAGTCTCAAGCTCTAGACTCCTTATGCAAAAACACCAAAATTACAATTAAGCCATCTGATAAGGGCGGCAACGTGGTCTTGATGAATAATGAGGACTACGTACGTATGTGCCAAAATATCCTTGATAATGAGGAGTGGTATAGGACCGTCCCCATTAGACTCATACAAGCCTCCTACACCGATTTCTACAAACTGATTCAATCAGCATTTGAAAGGGGAGTTATTACTAAGGACCAATACGAATTCATTTGTATTAAATATCCAAGGGTGGCAACTTTTTATAGTTTGCCCAAGATACATAAGAGCCAGACAGATCCCCCTGGACGACCCATCGTTTCGGGCAATGGGGGTATATCGGAAAATCTGAGCCGACTTATCGACTCCTTTCTGCAACCCTTTGTCCTTAGTATGCCCTCTTTTCTGAAGGACACAATACACCTGTTACAAAAAATTGAAAAGCTTACCCTTCCAGTGAATTCTTTCCTGGTAGCTATCCATGTCGAGGCCCTGTATAGCTCGATCCCCCATAGCCAGGAGATCGCTGCTGTGCGGGCGGTTTTGCATCGAAGCCAAAAATACGATGAGGCACTGAACGAGTTCATTGTGGACGGACTTGACTACATCCTACATCATAACTTTTTTTGTTTCAATAACTCCCACTACCTCCAGGTGCAGGGCGTGGCCATGGGCACTTGCTGTGCCCCGGCCTACGCCAACCTGTACCTGGGGGAGTGGGAGAGGGCCCTCCTAGACGGTGGGGACCTCGCGGTGTACACGGGCCACATTAAATTGTGGCTACGGTACATCGATGATGTCCTCATCGTCTGGGAGGGTTCGGAGGAAATGTTACTTCAATTTTTGAATCACATCAACCAAAACAAACACAATCTGAAGTTTACTATGACCTATGATTCCGATCAAATGACATTTTTGGATGTCAAATTGATACGTACCCCTGACAATAAGATCTCAAGCACTCTCTTTCGTAAAAGCACGGCCGGCAACACAGTGTTGCACGCCGAGAGCTTTCACCCTACAGTTCTGAAGAGGTCGATACCATATGGTCAGTACCTGCGTTTACGCAGGAACTGTTCAAGTGATACCCTCTTCAAAGAGGAAGCCTATAAGTTACAAACCAGATTGTTGGCACGTGGCTACAGCCGCTCTTGCTTACGAAAGGGATATAATAGAGCAATTGCACAATCCCGGTCGGAACTTTTATCCCAACACAATAAAAAGCCAATGGATGGTACCAACACTGGCCCCACTAGGATCATTTTACGGTTCTCTAGACAACACCAGGTGGTCAACAATGTTATCCAAAGACATTGGCCTATATTGCTGAATGACCCAAAGGTCCGTAACTTTATCTCCAATAAACCATCAATTACCTATAAACGCGCTACCTCTTTACGAGACAGACTAGTTCAAAGCGAGTTTAAAGATGAAATAAAGAGATCCAAACATTGTGTAACTTTGGGGTCCTTCCCGTGTGGACACTGTTCTACCTGCCAATACATCAGATGGGACAAAACCTTCCATCTCCCAAATGGGGCACTGTTCAAGCCCAAACATTTCACGAATTGTCAAACAAGAGGGATTGTTTACCTTATGTCTTGTGAATGTGGGGCTTATTATGTTGGTAAGACCAAACAGGAATTCCATCGTCGCATGTCCAAGCATATTTATCATATGCAAATTGGCAATTACTATCTACCATTGGGCCGACACGTGGTGTCAGTACACAATTACAAAATGCCAAAAGTATCCTTCACCGCCCTCGATAGAGTACATATACCAAATCGAGGCGGTGATTGGAACAAAATCCTGTTGCAACATGAACAAAAGTGGATATTTCAATTAGATGCCACCTCGTTCCCAGGACTAAATGACGCTATATCTTTTGCCCCGTTTCTAAAAGGGTTTGTTTCGGGTAAGACCCAATAAGGTCTTTTTGCCCTCTGCTAACTTTAGAAAGCAACTGTGCCCCTTAGGGCTCTTTTCCCCTGCTCCCTCTTCTTACTATTTTCCACGTTTTTCCCTTCCTTTCCCTTTTCCCTTTTCCCTCCCCTTCCCCCCCCTCCCCCTCTTCCTCCCTTTTCCCATTCCCTTTTCTGATAGTTTAGGGACATTTATGACTACTTATGTATTTATTCTGCGTACATTCTTTGATGTGCAGTGTATATGTGATTTTGATTTCACCTTGTGTTGTCTCTTTTTTTGCTCTAGAATGTGTTTTTTATTTCATGTTACTTCCATATACCTAGACATGTGAATTTACCCTGCATATATGGATGTCTTATGTGAAAATCCTTTCCGCCAAAAATTGTATGTATCAATATAGGATGATACGCTTACATTTATATTTTATACCATTCTTGTACTTTCTTGATCTTGTACAATCACTGAAATGTTGTCCCCTTTATCGCTTGCTCCCCTTCCCCCCATGAGTAGCCATCATGGCTGCTGGCGCCGCCCCAGTACCGGGGTTGGTTCCTCTGGATGTGTCTTCCCGGCAAGGTAAGGCGGGGAGGCGGGACTCCTCTTTGGATGGCTCCCCCTCCCGCCGTTCCCCATTGGCTACCCAGGGTGGACCTGGTTGCCAGATTGGGGATTCCCCCTTGCCGGCGGCGTTCAGGGACATCCCCGGACGTCTCCGCTCATTGCGCATGCGCGGGGCCCCGCGCGTGCCACGTGATGCGGGTGCGTCACGCATTTGCGACGGTGATGACGTCAGTGGACGGGGCGTTTGCTCGCCCTGAACGCCGAGGAGATCACACGAGGCCGCCCCGCGGCCGCCATGCCCCCGTACTCGGTCCCCCCGGAGCGGTCTCATCAGTGGAATACTGGCACCTGCTACCAATCAACCCACGTTGGAGTCCCGCCCTAATATTAAGGGCTTATATCTACTCCCTCATCCTTCCTTTATCACTCTGAACACTTTCTGTCCAGCTGACGGTCTCTCCTACGGCTTCACATTGTAAGTACACTATTTTGTTTCACGTCATTGCACTTTTGTTGCCCCACAACATAATATTTGGTTTATTACAATGACCATATATATATACATATTAAATACTCAAATGTATACAATATTTTTTATTCACTTTGTACTTTCAGACTTGCCAAATGGTAACCTGGACAGGCGTTTATTCAGCCAGTTCTAGGCAGTGACCTATCCCGGGTCAGGTCATACCTAAGTGCAAGCAACACCGGGCAACATAGTGTGGTTTCTGCACTGCTTTTACCTTGTTTATTAGGTAACTTACCTGGCACACCCTATATATATTTTCTTTCCCCACTTGCGGGCACCTGTTCACCCGGTTTTCACATTCATTATTTTGAAATGGTCTTTGTTTCTCACTCTTTTGCGTGTTCACTTTTCACACACCCCTTTGTCCACATCAGGGATTCACGTCCTTGGTTCTTATAACTTCTCTCACTTTCCAGTGTTACTTTTCATCAATCACATTCCCTATTCCATTTACACTTTTTTACAGGGTTGAGGTACTAATTCGCAATCTATTACTCCCTTCTTGATTCTGTTATTTCTTCTACCCTAGTGTGCACTCCGCCATATCTCTCACATTAAAATAGGTATTTTAAAACCATGAGTATGGTATACAGATGTGTGTGTGCACACACGTATATACATGTCTGTGCGGATTTTTGTACGCACAGACACATACACCCAGTACGCACAGGCCATGGCCAATGTAATGGGTGGATATAGGTAGCTATGGTTTTTATAACCAAGCAGATACAAACATATATACACCTCTTGCACTTCTTAGACCTTATGTTGGAGTGCACACCAATACATAATATACATTGTTTCTATCTTTGTTATTCCTTTTTTTCCCTGGGTTGTTGCTGCAGGTGTCTTCCCTATCTGACCGGCTGGGTGGTCTGCGCATAGGGGGTGCCTTACAGTGTGACCTCTTGTAAGCCACATCCCTTTGGGATCTCCCCCTGGGAATGGGGGCTGCGGCGGTGATGCCATGAGACCTCCGGGGGAAGGCGAACGGGCAATCTTTTGATTTTAAAGGGATCTACCCAATAAGAAGCTCCTGGGCTTAGGACACTCATTACTGGGTAAATATGCTGTATTGATATGCTATGTATTTGTTTCCAATATACACTAATTTTTTTTTGACACATGCATTTCTTGATATAATTTTAGCAAATCGACCTTTGAAGAAGACCTGGAACAGGTCGAAACGCGTCAGGTCCATAAATTTTGCCATAAGTCAACGCACATGTCATGTTGTCATGAACATATATATATAGTGTATGTGTTGAGTGTCATGTATTGGTATACACCCTATGGGAGCTCATTCCTTTTAACCAGTGTGTTGAAGTTTTTTGTATAATAAAGATACATTTTTACGAATTGGCTCTCTACCCTTCCCTTTTTTTGCTGCCTAAAAACCCCAAGTGGGGAATTCGTCTCTCTCTTTTTTTTTTTCAATCATCAGGGGTGAGCAGCACTCTTCTTCCTTCCCTGTGTCCCCTCTCCATCCAAGAAAGAAGGCCTATGCTCGGCAGGATGAGCGAAGACGTTGAGGGACTTGTTTCGACGTCTGTGACGTGCTGGTTACCATGGTGCCGGACGAGCTGGTGCTGGAACCACTGAGGAAGTGCGCCAGTCCTGAATGTCCACCAAAGGCAGGCCAAGGCGGGAGAGAAAATGGGGCAGATCTGATATGTTCTGCAGAGTAACCTGATGGCCATTTTTAGTGACAGAGAGGCTGAAGGGAAATCTCCAACGGTAAATCAGATGGGCCTCCTGCAGGACTTCCAACAAGGGTTTAAGGGCTCTGCATGCATCAGTGTACATTTTGAGAGATCCAGAAACAGGGACAGCTTAGCTCCATCAAAGTCCAGGTGGCGGACCCCTCTAACATGGTACACGGTATGTTTCTTCAGGGAGTATTTGTGCAGCTTACAAATGATGTCTCTGGGTTTATCTGGGTCATCTGAGGGGGTCTTAGCACTCTTTGGGCTTGATCGACTTTTATGGAAATGGGTGCCTCCCTGCTCAAGATCTGTTTGAACACTCCCTGTAGAGTAAGGATTATGTCCCTAGGTGCTGTAGCTTCCAGCAGGCCCCTGATGCAGATATTAACCGTGCAGGTACGATTATCCCCATCATCCAGTTGGTCAAGCAGAGTCAATTCTTTGGTCTTGTATTTTGCAGTGTGTCTGTAGGGCTTGCAAGGTAGGGGTGATGCCTTCCATCGAAGCTTCCAGAGCCTCTACTCTACCCCAATGATGGCTGTATTGGTCTGCAGGGCCTCAATGTCCTGTCTGAGGGCCTTCTCCATCTGGGTCACAAAACATTCCAAATCAGCCCTGGTGGGGAGGGCAAGAATGTGGGACCACAAGTCACTACCCTTTATGGCCTCTGCTATGTTTATGCTCCCAGTGGAGGTGTGGGGGGACCCCTGGAGGTGGATGTTTGTGGCGGGGGTGGCCCTGCTGATGTGCATATTGGGGTCCCACATGCAGCCAGGCCAATGTCTTCCTGGGTCTCACTCAGATCCAAACTGCTTGTAAAGCTGCCAGGGGAGCCCAGTGGAGAGGGGGGAGGTGGTGAGGTGGATGGCAGGCGCGGTGAGGGCAACAGAGACATCATACGCGCGGCTGGAAAGCACTCACCGGGCGCCATCTTGGATTTTGACTCCTACGGCTGGCCGCCGCCGCTAGTGAAAAAGGCTTCCAGGGAGCTGGAGCAGAGCCGAGGAGTCCGCCGGGGCTGCGAGGATGGTCTCCGTTTTGATGGCATCCCGTCTGGCGGGATGCATCAGTCGATTAGCTGCTGCAGAAGTGGTTAGTGGGAAAGGGTTGTATAGAACTCAGCTCAAGCACATTCACTCGCTCTCATGCTGCGGCCATGCCCCCTGATCTCTGATATTAATTCTATCCTTGCTTACAGGACTTGTCCCTCCCCCATCTTGTGACTGGACAGTGAAAGGATAAGCAGCACATTCATTCCCCCACTCTGCCTTTTCAACTTCTTCTATTAGTATACACTTTGTTAGCACTGAAGTACAACTGATTGGTTCCTTGTACTGATTCTGCCAGTCAGAGCTCTCCTTTATAGTAAACTTTGAGAGGCTAATACAGGGTAAATCCAGGTACTTTGTAAACCCCAAATTATTGCACTGTCCCTTGTTTGTATGTGATTCACATTCTTACATATTTGTATTATTTTATTTGAAGGAACAGGACAGCAATTGTGGGTTTACAATTTATGGTTCATCTGTATCTTGACAGTTTTTGCATGCTGCTGTACACATTATTGGGTAAAATGTTATTTTTCAATAAGCACTCTGTTTTAGGTTTCAGGTTTAAAAATGCAGGTACTTGCATGTGTGCATTTATTTAACCACTTCAATACTGGGCCCTTTTTACCTCCTTCCGGCCCAGGCCACTTTTCAGCTTTCAGCGCTGTCACAGTTTGAATGACAATTGCGTGGAAATGCAACACTGTACCCAAACTAAATTTGTATCATTTTGTTCATACAACTAGAGCTTTCTTTTGGTGGTATTTAATCACCACTAGGTTTTTTTTTGCTAAATAAATGAAAAAAGACAGAAAATTTGGGAAAAAAAATAAGCGTTTTGATTTGTTTCTGTTATAAAATTTTGCAAATAAATAATTGTTCTTCATAAATAGGCCAAAATGTATTCTGCTGCATTACTTTGGTGAAAATAACCCAAATCAGTGTATATTATTTAGTATGTAGGAAAGTTAAAGAATCCACAAACTGTGGTATATATCTTTAAATTTAACAATCCTGATGTACTGACGGCCTATCACATTTCTTAACGCCCAAAAATGTCAGGACAGTACAGATATCTCCCAAATTACCCTTTTTTTGGGAAAGTAGACAGTCCAAGGTATTTATTAGGAGGCATTGCGAGTTGAATGAAGTTATAATTTTGTGTCATAATTTTTGGGAAAATAAAGAAATATAAATTATATAAATTATTGGTATTTTAAGTGTCTGGTTAACTGTTCTCTGTTTTCTCAAGTTCTCTTTAGTATGCCAGTCTTTCTGATACCGGATCCGACAGGGCAATGTCTGTCTGGGCTACCTTATGTTTACCTACTATGTCAGTCATGGCTCCTTCGCATGCTGGGGATCACTTAAAGGTAATCTCATGGAATGTTAAGGGGCTCCGTTCCCCCTATAGGAGACCCATCTGGCCACAGAGGACTTTCCTCGACTTTCTAAATTATGGGTGGGTAAGGTCTATGGCTCTCCAGCGGTGGGACGCAAGGCCGGAGTTGCTATTTTACTTCACAAAAATCTCCATCACACTTTGCGCTCCATAGAGATGGACGCGGTCGGTCGCAGACTCACTGTTCACCTAACGGTTGCCTCCTGTGACACCCCTATCGCCAATGTCTATGCACCTAACTCTCCTGGGCAAACCTTTTTCCAAGATTTCAACTCTTGGGCTCTACAGATCCCTGAACACTTCCAACTTATAGGGGGAGATTTTAACTTCGTCATTCACATGTCTGAAGATCGCACACAGGGACCCACGAGACAAACCCTGTTAACTGACACTTCTACTTTGCTAGGCCAATCGTTCTCCTCGCTTCATCTTACGGATATCTGGTGCTTCTCCCACCCCATAGATCCGGAATACACCTTGTTCTCCCTTCCCCATGGCTTGTTCTCTCGTATTGACTACTTTTTTTGCTCCCCGGATGCACTCCCTCTAGTGACAGCGTTGAACATTGAGGACTTGGTTATCTCTGATCACTCCCCCATTAGTGTATAACTCTCCAGAATAGCATTACCTCGCGCTAATAACACCTGACGCTTCCCCTCCTACTTGATTGACAACGACGACTTTAAACACTCCCTACAGAATGCGTGGGCCGAATTTGCCGAAACCAATGGGGCTCATCTTTCTACCCCTAACCTGTTTTGGGAAACAGGTAAAGCTTTCCTCAGGGGGCGCAATATCTTCTACACCTCACAATTTAAAAAACAACCTCGCATCCAATATCACAAAGCTAGCGACGCTCTATGTATGGCCCATCGTGCCTTATCATTAAACCGCACACCAGTTAATATACTTGCCTGTCAAACAGCTAAGCGCACCTTGACCATTGGTCCGCTCAGCAGGAAACCACCAAGCAATCATCGTGAATGGGCATCGTGGGACATTTTAATTTTTTTATTTTTAATAAAGGACTTGTCCCCAAGCTGTGTCTTGTCGTTTTTAACATTTTGACACTTTTTTTGTGAAATGGTAGGGGTACTTGTACCCCTTTACAATTTCACATGGGGGGGAGCCCGGGATCTGGGGATCCCCTTGTCCCCTTGTTAAAGAGGGCTTCCAGATTCCAATAAGCCCCACGCCAGCATATCCCCACAACCACCGGGCAAGGGACGTGGGGCTGAGGCCCTTGTCCCCATCAACATGGGGACAAGGTGCTTTGGGGGACTACCCCAAAGCACCCACCCATGTTGAGGGCATGTGGTCTGGTACGGTTCAGGAGGGGGGGCGCTCTTTCGTCTCCCCTCTTTTCCTGTGGCCTGCCAGGTTGCGGGCTCAGATAAGGGTCTGATATGGATTTTGAGGAGGACCCCTACGCCATTTTTATTTATAATTTTGGTGCAGGGTTCCCCTTAATTTCCATATCAGACCCGAAGGGCCTGGTATGGATTTTAGGGGGACCCCATGCAATTGTTTTTTTAATTTTGGTTCGGGGTTCCCCTTAATATTCATACCAAACCCAAAGGGCCTGGTAATTGCCTGGGGGGTCCCATGCTCTTTTTTTCAATGAGTTTTATCTATATTGCCGAGATACGACAATTCATTACAGCCGCGAGCAGTTTTAAATGACAATTTTTCCTTTAGAAATGTAATTTTGCTGTGGTACTGTTCTAAACATGGGAAAAATGCGCCACTTTACAGGCATACTGTAGACACCCCTCAGGCACAATATTTAAAGGAATATTTCATTTTTATTGTTTCACTTTAAGCATTAAAAAAATCACTGCTCCTGAAAAAAAAACGGCCGTTTTTAAAAAATGTTTTTGCATTGATACATGTGCCCTGGGGCAGGACCCGGGTCCCCAAACACTTCTTATGACAATAACTTGCATATAAACCTTTAAAATGAGCACTTTTGATTATTTATGTTCGTGTCCCATAGACTTTAGCGGTGTTCGCGTATTCTTGACGAATTTTTTGCCTGTTCGCATGTTCTGCTGCAAACCGAACAGGAGGGTGTTCGGCTCATCCCTAAAAATGAATATGAGCAATATACCATCTGAGTGAAGTAAAACCAAAAAAGGCAGTCTCTTTAGGACTGTATTCAAACAAACATTCCTACCAAAATTTTCTACAAAAACATGCATATAACATTTGCAAAACTCTTTAACAAAATCTCATTACCAAACTTCTAGTTCAGCTCCTAATCCTGGGGAAATCTTTTGTAAATGTATAGGGATATTAGGTTTAATATCCAACCTTTCTTCACAAGCAACAAAGGTATTCTTTCTTTATTTTTTTATTTTTTATTTATTTTTTTTTGTTCCATTGCTGTTTATTGAAGAGGCATGAATAAAGTGGCATACATTACAACAATTTGTTAGACATAAGATACCCAAAAGGGTAAACTGAAAATTAGCTGTCTAGAATATATAAGTGGATTATTATGTGCATAGGCATATGTTACTAGATAAACATAGCATGTAGAAGTGAATTTGCATAGTCATTCTGTACATATAGCTATCTGACTATAGGAAGTTGGGCAAGCAGAGTGAAGTGGACAAATTAGACATAAAAACTTAAAGTAAAGTAGACAAAATACATATGCCCCGTTAATGTAATAGATTAAGCAAAATAGAAAACGAGTGAAAAAGCAACCATTCGGTCAAACAGTAAACAGGGGTGTTCTGTTTTGGGCCAGGGACAAAAAGTATGTGATTCATTTTCACCCTCATTTCTCTGTTTTTGCTTTTTCTCATGTTTTAGACTTTACAAGATGTAGTGTCTGACTCTAAAATCATATAAACTACTTAGCAAAAATTCTTATCTGAATACTACTTAACACTTCCCTATATGCTCTAGCATTTTTTCCTGTCACTCTTGATCCATCCTGCTCACATAGATGTTTCTCTAATTATTTAATCTGCATGATTCTTAGTCCCTGTGGACTAAGAATCATGCATAGTGGATAGTGGATCCCTGTCCACTTTAACTACTATCTAGGGGCTCAGTATAGGTGGAACTGCACCTCCAGTTCATACTGTACATGTGCCTATACCCTTTTGCCTCTAAACTATTATTACAGCAGATATGTGCTTCATACAACTTGTTAACAGCAGTATTCTTCCTTTTCTCATCCATAACACTCAAATGGACAGTAGACAGTGGCAACATAACGTATAAATACCAATCAATATATTTGAAATAAGGAGAATAAAATAGGTACACTTTGTCCCGAAAATGCCTTACCGATGAAGGAAGCCAGCTAATTACGGTATCAGGAATTCACAGATTGTCTCAAATTTCTCATCTGGGATTCTTAGGGTCCCAGGGTGCATTTTTTAATACACAATAAACACATAAAAAATGTGCGTTACCGTTTGGTTCCCGTTAGTGTTAGAAATTTTTGTAAGTGTGAACTTAGCCTGACAGTGTTTTTCTGCCTCTCACAATGTATTATGTGAGCTCCTGAACTGCTCTTTTTCACCCTCACTTCCATATGTTTGGATCGAGCTGTGCCTGTTAGTTGCAGTCATGTGAATTGCTCACTGCAAATCCCATAGTGTCAGAGCTGGGCTCAGCCCTTTCTTCTCTGAGCTGGCCGCTCAGCTGTTGGCTAATTGCCAGCTCCTATCTCTCCACAGTTACTCAGCTGTTGCTGATATCCTGCTCATCAGTCCTGTCTACTTAAGCCGTCCAGTCCAGAGGAGCTCTGCCTTCGCCTTTGTCAACATCACAGAGGCGCTCTCCTGCATTCCTGTTAAAAGACTTGCTTGGCTGACATCCCTTCTGGCTCCAGATCCTGCTGGCTGTTTTACTATGCTCATCTCCGGCTCCCTGACGCTTGGCTTGTCTGACTATCCGTTCCGGTTCCTAAACTCTGGCTGTGTTTTGACTATGCTTGTTCTATTTACTTATATTATTAAACAAGTGTGATTTAACTGTACTTCTGTCTCTGTCTGATATCATAGTTTCTGACAGTAGGCGAAGGCCATTAATTCAGAAGCTACAGTCAATCCACTTGTTGGTAATATTTTTTCCAGATTGGATGAGCAAGATCACTGCATGGATCAGTTTGCCATGGCGTTACAAACGCTCCTGAGTGGCACGGCTCATCTGGAATCTCCCACTGTGGCTTCTCCGGTACAACCTGAGTTGCAGGCCATCCCTGCTGCTGTGCCAGTCTCTGTGCAGGCACCCGCCTCGAATATTACCTCTATAAGAGGTATGCCTGGTTCTGCTCTGCTTCCCCAGCGATTTGGGGGTGATCCAGTTCAATGCAGAGGGTTTCTCAACCAGGTTGAGATACTTTGAGATGCTGCCCCAGGCATTTCCCACGGACAGAAGCAAAGTAGGTTTCATGATATCTTTGCTTTCTGAGAGAGCATCGGCCTGGGCAAACCCTCTATGGGAGATGCAAAAACTTGTTGTCTTGAGTTACCCTGAGTTTGTGGCCTCCTTTAAAAGGGTATTTGACGTTCCCGCACACTCCTCTTCTGCTGCCAAGTGCCTCATGCCCATCAGAGTACGAGAACTGTTGCCGACTACGCCATTGAATTCTGTACTCTGGCAGCAGAGGTTGCTTGGAACAATGAGGCCCTCGTGGCTGCTTTTTCTCAGATTCCATCAAGGATGATATAGCAGCCCAAGATATACCCACTGAGCTGGAGAAGTTGATCACGTTTGCCATCCTCATTGACTCCAGACTCAGAGAAAGATTCTCTTTTAAGGAGCGCTTGCGAAAGCCTCCTGTACGTTTGCCGCCGAGCTTTGCAGTCCCACCTGTGCCTCCCTCACCTCCCATGCCTCCTGGTACTGAGTAGGTCAGTGAAGATGAACCCAGGCACTTGGGCTTTACGTGTCTCTCTGTGGATGAGAGAACATTTAGGAGGAGGGAGAGATTGTTTCTTTATTGTGGCCAGACTGGTCACTTTTTGAAGTCTTTTCCTACCCGTCAAGGGAACGCCCGAACCTTGAGGTCCTGTCACAGACAGACCTTAGGTGGTGTTGTTTCGTCCCCAGTTATCCAGAAGGATAAGCCTCTGGTTTCAGTCACCCTTTCTTGGGCTGAGTCGTCTGTCGAGATACAGGCTCTAATCGACTCTGGGGCTGCAGGCCTGTTCATTGATGCTGCCTTTGTATCGAAGCACTCAATTCTGCTGCAGCTGTGTGACACTCCACTTGCCATTGAGGCTGTTAACAGGAGACCTCTACAGCCTGCCCATGTGACTTATGAGACAGTTCCATCGTCCATGGCCGTAGGGGCTCTTCACCATGAGATAACCCAATTCCAAATGATTTCCTCACCTAAGTTTCCGCTGGTTATTGGTTATCCTTGGTTACAGAGGCACAACCCCTCTTTTGATTGGCTCTGTGAATGAATGAATGAATGAATGAATGATTTATAAAGCGCTACAAATGCGAACTGAATCGCCTCAAGGCGCTGTGCTGAGGTTCTCTCCTGGTCACCACAATGCAATAAGACATGCTTTCAGAAGGCAGCCAAGGTCCTGTGCACCTCTTCACTCTCCTCCCTGATGGAGGAGTACCGCAATTTTAGCGATGGCTATGACAAAGGTTAAGCCAGTAGTTTGCCTCCACAGCGGCCGTATGATTGCGCAATTGACCTTCAACCTGGTGCCATACCCCCTTGTGGCCGGGTTTACCCTTTGTCGGTCTTGGAGGATAAGGCCATGGAGGAGTATGTTGCAGACGCACTTTCTCGAGTTTTCATCCACAAATCCTCGTCCCCTCCTGGTGCTGGTTTCTTCTTCGTGAAGAAGAAGAGTGCTGAACTAAGACCTTGTATTGATTATAGGGGTCTCAATCTTTTCACGATTAAGAATGCTTATCCGATTCCATTGAATACGGAGTTATTTGACCGCCTTAAGGGAGCAACGGTTTTCACAAAGCTTGATTTGAGAGGGGCATTCAATCTCGTGAGGATTATGCAGGGCAACACAGTTATCCTTATGTAGTTGACCGGTTCTCAAAGATGCGTCATTGTATTCCACTTAAGAAGTTGCCCACCTCTAGGGAAATGGCTTCCATTTTTGCTCAGGAGATCTTTCCCTTACATGGGCTACCCAAGGTGATTGTCTCGGACAGGGGTAGTCAGTTTGTGTCCCGGTTCTGGCGAGCCTTTTGTGCACAGTTGGGAATTAAGCTTGCTTTCTCCTCTGGGTATTACCCACAGTCTAATGGGGCCGCAGAACGAGACAATCAGCACTTGGAGCAATTCCTACATTTCTGACCATCATAACAACTGGTCAGACCTATTACCATGGGCAGAGTTTGCTCACAAGAGTGCCTTGAATTTTGCTCCCTGATTGTCCCCGTTTATGGCGAATTATGGTTTCCAACCTTCCATGTTGCCTGACTCATTTGTTCCGCAGAATATTCCTGCGTTACAGTAGCATCCCTGTGGTCTTTGTTCCACTTGGGCACAAGTCCAGGAGGCTTTGCAACATGCTAATGATAGGTACAGACTCCATGCTGACCGCAGATGCCTGCCTGCGCCTTCCTACCAGGTTGGGGACAAGGTCTGGCTGTCATCTCACAACCTCCGACTTCGTGTTCCCTCACTGAAGTTCGCACTTCGGTTTATTGGGCCTTTCTGTATTCTTCACAGGATTAACCCAGTGGCTTACGCATTAGACCTTCCTTCTAATATGCATATTTCGAGTGTATTTCATGTCTCCTTATTAAAACCTTTGGTCTGCAACCACTTCAGTGCCACGTCCTCACCCTGTACAGGTTGAGAACCATGAGGAGTATGAAGTACAGTCCAAAAATAGACAATCCTGTGAGCCACCAATTCCTAGATGCTAAAGTGCAAACAAAATACCTAAAGCTGCTAGCCTTACACACGTCACAAATATTGTGCAAAAACAATTATAAATATATATACGCTGCGCTAAAAGGCATGTATAAGAAGTGCACAGTAAATAATTGATCTCAATAATTGATCTCAAATTACATAAATAATGAACCAGTGAATTTTAAATGTAATACACATATATCATACTATGGATATAGTTAAGTGCCTAGTGTATAACTGTGTATTACAAGCCAAAAAAAAAAATATATATATATATATATATATATATATATATATATATAAAGCAGCAATATATCAAATTGCTTCTGTGCTTTCATATACTGTAGTGTCCAAATAAGTCAATAATGACCGTGCTTTCATACAGTGTCCAAACATGTCAATAATGACTGTGCTGAAAAACAATGCTGTAAGCGATTTAAAGCGGATCTTCACCCATTTTTTAAACATCATCTCCATGGCTTCTATAGATAGCACCGAGTGCTATATGGACCTTTTTTTTCCCTACCTTACGATATTTGTCTTTGCCTTTGTTCTGTCCCTGCGGCTGTGGGCATGTGATCTCATGTCATTCATCCCAGGAGACAGTGCGGAGAGCCACCGTGAAATCTTGCGTGATTTAAACAGGACTGAATTTGCGCTCCGATTTGTGTTTACTGCGCATGTGCGAGATCGGGGCTAGAACGGGCGGTGCATGCTGGTCGATCAGCAGCACCGTATCCCGGAAGAGGATGCCTGTGGGCTTCACATGCCCACAGGCAAGATGAAACCTGGCAACAGGAAAAATTATACGTTTTTTTTATTAAAGAAAACTGAGAGCAGTAAGCTGTAAAACTGGAACAAGTAAGTTCAATATTAAAATACATTAAACATTGTCAGTTTGACTAAAAAAAAAATAAGTGCAGACAGTGAAACCCCGCTTTAAATCATATAACAAAGTGCTCATGTGCATGCAAGTAGCGACTAATTGCGTCACTAATCCAATATTGATAAAGGTCCGTGTAATCCAAAAGCTGTGATCCAAGCGGTGCTAAGGTGTCATCACTTAGGTGCCTCCCTTAGGTAATAAATGCTCACCTTGGAGCGTGTAACTTTGCGGTTAAGCTAAGTCAAAACACGCATGTGAACCGCCTCTGGGCTCTATGATGTTATTGAGCTCCTGGATTCCTCAGCATACACCAACTGGGAAATGAAACAGGGAAAACTTGGAGCGTGCGACTTTGCGATTCAGCTAAGTCAAAACACGCATGTGAACCGCCTCTGTGCTCTATGATGGTATTGGGCTCCTGGATTCCTCAGCATATACCAACTGGGATATGAAACAGAAAAAACTCGATAGTGCAAGTATAGTTTGAACCGTTTATTAAATGAATCAAAAAAGATCCCCTTTCAGGGCTACTCACACAGATTAGGTGTGTCAGTGCACCGCTCTATAGTAAGCCTATAATGGTCAACCTATTATCCCGATACCACCATTGGTATACACCAGTATAGGCTTACCTTTATCAATACTGGATTAGTGACGCAATTGGTCGCTACTTGCATGCACATGAGCACTTTGTTATATGATTTAAATCACTTACAGCATTGTTTTTCAGAACGGTCGTTATTGACATGTTTGGACACTATATGAAAGCATGGTCATTATTGACTTATTTTGCCACTATACGAAAGCACAGAAACACTTTGATATATTGCTGCTTTATATATGTATATATATATTTTTTGGCTTGTAATACACAATTATGCACTAGGCACTTAACTATATCCATAGTATGATATATGTGTATTAACATTTATAATTCACTGGTTCATTATTCATTTAATTTGAGATCAATTATTTACTGTGCACTTCTTATACATGCCTTTTAACGCAGCGTATATATATTTATGAAGTACAGTCCATTGTTGACTCCCGTAGGTTCCATGGGAGCATGCAGTACCTGGTGCGTTCGAAAGGGTACGGTCCAGAGGAACGCTTTTGGGTCTCATCCTCGGATTTACATGCCCCTATCCTCCTCCATGATTTCCATAGACCTTTTCCCCTCAAGCCTGTTGGTCCTCCGAGGGGGAGGGGTCATTGAGGAGGGGGTACTGTCAGGGCAGGGCTCAGCCCTTCCTTCTCTGAGCTGGTCGCTAAGCTGTCGGCTAATTGCCAGCTCCTATCTCTCCACAGTTACTCAGCTGTTGCTGATATCCTGCTCATCGGTCCTGCCTACTTAAGCCATCCAGTCCAGAGGAGCTCTGCCTTATTCAACTTAACAGAGATGCTCTCCTGCATTCCTGTTAAAAGACTTGCTTGGCTGACATCCCTTCTGGCTAGAGATGCTGCTGGCTGTTTTACTACGTTCATCTCCGGCTCCCTGACGTTTGGCTTGTCTGACTATCCGTTCATGAACTTTGGCTATGTTTTGACTATGTTTGTTCTATTTACTTTTATTATTGAACAAGTGTGATTTAACTGTACTTCTGTCTCGGTCTGATTTCTTGGTTTCTAACACATAATCCATAATCCATCATGGGAGCGAGCAAGTGAGAGTGGCTACATTTCAACATTCAATGTGTCCATGGAGAATGTACATAGCCACCCTCTAACAAGAAGTTTGATCACAGCAGCAAAAAAAATGAATTTGGCGATTTGGAGGTGGCTGAAAGCAATAGAAGGGACATTTTGATCTAAAGCGATATGGAAGGCAATTTAAAAAACAAACAAACATGTTATACTTACCTGCTTTGTGCCTGTGCCTTTGCACAGAGCAGCCCCAATCCTCCTCTTCTAGGGTCCCTCGTCTGCGCTCCTGCCCCCTCCCTCCTGCTGAGTGTCCCCGCAGAGCGAGCAGCTTGCAATGGTGGCATCCAAGCAGGCTTGCTTCCTAGTAACTGCTCTGCGTGTCCATTCACACACAGAGCCACGGTTGCCTGCCCTTCTCTCTCCTCATTGGCTCACTGGCTGTGATTGGCAGCAGCAGGAGCAAATGGCTATCTCAGTCAATGAAAAGAGAGAGTCTCCAGGGAGTTGAGGCTCTTGTGCACATTGCTGGATTGTGATGAGGCTCATGTAAGTATTAGGGAAAACTCTAATGCCCTGTACACACGGTCGGATCTTCCGACGGAAAATGTGCGATAGGACCTTGTTGTCAGAAATTCCGACCGTGTGTGGGCTCCATCACACATTTTCCATCTGAATTTCCAACACACAAAGTTTGAGAGCTTGCTATAAAATTTTCCGACAACAAAAAATGACATTACCCCCAGATGAGGATATCGACAAGAAAGAATACAATTACTTCCTTTAAATTCTCTACACAATTCTTTTTCTTTTTTTTTTTTTTTTTTTTTTTTTTTTTTTTTTTCTCTTTATATTTTTTTTTATACATTCACCTATTATTTTTCTCATGAAGCAAGACCTACTGTATGAACCCAGACATTCTCTCAATCAGATCCGGTTGACCCACAAACTATTACATCCTTAAGCCGAACTTTCAAAACGGAACACTTTCAACGTACCTCAGAACTTGTAGCCATCCCTTTCATATAACTGTCGCAGAAGAGGGAAATAAAGAGAACCGTATTGAAAGAACTTTAAGGACACAAGCAGTAACTATATATATATCAATAACTCATTCTCTCCCCCTATATACCTCTCCTTCTGCACCATTACTTTCCCCCTCATCTTGGGGATCCCGCCCTACTCTCTCTCCTTCCTGAAGCACCTAATTGCTCTTTCTACTCACCCGTACCTCTCCTCACTCAGCCCTAGCGTTATCAATATAATACCGATTACCTTGAACCACCCTCACGAAGCGGATTTGGTCATCTTATGTAAAATGTTGTTTTCTTTTTTTTCTTTCTCTTTTTAGTTTTTTTTTAGTTTTATCTCCGTCAAGACTTATCCTCTACTCACGGTTTTTATTTCTCTTGTTCTTTAAACTTTTAGACTAACGGACTGCTTATGACTGTCTGGAAACCGACAGGGACGTGCTCAGGTAAGCGAACTATATCCACAAAACATGCGCATACACACACACACTACCCAGTGGAACAAACTGTTCATTTCACTCAGAATTTAATGTATATCCCTCATTACACCACGGAGCACGTCCCCCTCGGCACCAGAGAAAGAATATAGAGGACTTACCTCTACGTTTACAGGTATGATTATAATTGTTATTCAATCACTAGGTTCAACTTATTAAGGTTAAGGTTAAAGTTAACTAATAGATTATAGTTTAACCTGGGTCAGAATGATTACGGTTCCACAAAACATCCTCTATACTCCTTTGTTTTCCCAAACGGGAATTATAGTAATGACTCAGATAACCGAGCGTTAAGCAACATTTCACACAAGTCACAAACTGACCAACAGATCAATACAATGCCACACAACATCTCATCAAAGAAAGGATGAGTTTTTCTAGAAACGCCTCCTCCTCCAAGGCAAAACAGAAATAAATGACCCAAGACACCCTTTGTAATATACAGATTCGCCACTTCCTTACTACAAATTTATAGCTCGAAACCATAGTCAGACAAGACTTTATCACTTAGTCGGGCACACATTTAAACACTCAAATCAGAATTAGCAGACCCCGACCTATTAACCAAAAATTTCCACTATCAGCCTTTTATGACCTCCTTGGGACACAGGACTTCCACCATCGGTTGAACGTCACCTTCCACTCCCACAAACAGTGGAATCAAGTAGACTCCGTTGACCCACACCGGTACACTACAAATTTAGTCAGTGGGTTTGCCGGCAATCCCACACGACCGGTTATCCCTTTGTATTTCCCCTTGCCTCACCCTCTTGCACATCCTCCTCTCCCCTATCCCACCTCTCCACTACACCTCCTAATCACATCTCTTCCTCCCCTCAAATCACCCTCTCAACCCAGTGCCCTTATCAACTACCTCCCAATCTCTGACTTCTCTTTAGAGAACTATATATCCGAGTGCTCAAGCTCTATACAGACCACAATGGCACCTCGCCAAGCATTGCCCACACCTACTTCGTTGAAGGTAATCTCTCTTAATGCAAAAGGTTTAAATACCCCTGAAAAGCGATCACAGCTGCTCGCGTACATGCGTAGTGCGAAAGCAGACGTGATCTATATACAGGAGACTCACTTCAGTAGCACAAATATCCCTAAATTGACGAACCATTTCTTCCCACATTGCTACCACGCTACCTCACCTAATTCAAAGACGAAAGGGGTCTCTATACTTCTTTCCAAAAAAGTCCCACTGCAAATATCAGACACCCTATTAGACGAACAGGGTAGGTACATCTTCCTTAAAGGCACTTACAAACAAAAACCAATCACCTTAGCAAACATTTACAGCCCCAATACTTCCCAAGTCCCCTTCTTCCGTACAGTGACAAGAGAACTTACATACTTCCAGGAAGGCATCCTGATCTTAGGGGGAGATTTTAATGTCCCCCTGGATCCATTAATAGACACCTCTACAGGAAAATCCCATCTACCGTACAGAGCCCTAAAGCAGATCAAAAACTGCCTACAGGAATTATCACTACATGATACTTGGCGTACCCTCCACCCGAAAGTCAAAGACTATACCTTCTTCTCGACCCCACACAATAAATATTCCCGTATTGACTATTTGTTTCTTTCACAACAAGACCTTCCAACACTATTAACAGCTACCATAGACCCCATGACGTTCTCAGACCATCACCCTATTTCTATATCACTCACTTTCCCGGACACCCCCAGCAGATCTTACATTTGGAAACTAGACCACACACTTCTAACAGACGAACTCCAGGTAGAAGAAATCCGCTCATGTCTAAAGAACTATTTCTCAGAAAACAACACCCCAGATACAACCCCCCTGACACAATGGGAGGCACACAAATGTGTCATAAGGGGGAAATTGATTTCCCTTTCAGCTTCTATTAAAAAAGCCAAGAAAGCCAATTTAGCCAATCTATTCACAAAACTGAAAAAACTCGAGACTGCACATAAACAAACTCTAGCACAACAAACTCTTACGGAACTAACAGAGGTGCGTACACTTATCAAGGAAGAAATACACGCCACCCTCAAGAAAAAATTCATTCTCTCACATAAATTATTCTACGAGTTTGGTAACAAGAGCGGTCGACTCCTTGCACGTGCCCTACGCAAACAAAAAGCCAATAATACGATCCACCAAATACAATCCAATACCGGCACAACCCTCACACATAACGAGGACATAGCACAGGAATTCACAAAATATTACTCCTCTCTTTACGACTTACGAGTATCCAAACCCACCTCCACACCAGCTTCATTAAGAACCCAAAACATCAATTCATTTCTAGCTCAATATGCCCCCCAGAAAATAGCTCCGGAGATAGCGACAACTCTTGACGCCCCAATCTCACACTTGGAATGGACACAGGCAATCAGTCAACTCAAACCTGGCAAAAGTCCAGGCCCAGATGGCCTCCCAGCGGTCTACTACAAGACATTTACTGACACCCTCCAAAATCCTTTCCTTAGGACCTTCAACTCGCTATCCCCCACAAATCCCCTCTCAGGTGGAATGCTTGAAGCCCATATAACAGTCATCCCCAAAGAAGGAAAAGACCCCTCCCTCACTAGCAATTACAGACCCATTTCACTGTTAAACGTAGACATAAAAATATTCTCAAAAATAATAGCCAACAGACTACTTACCCTTCTGCCCTCACTCATATCCCACGACCAGGTAGGCTTCATCCCTGGCCGTGAAGCCAGGGACAACACAAACAAAGCAATTAACCTGCACTATCTAATTACCCATACCAAACAAAAAGGCTTTTTCTTGTCGCTTGATG
The DNA here is from genome assembly GCA_037952925.1 of Lithobates clamitans. Lineage (NCBI taxonomy): Eukaryota > Metazoa > Chordata > Amphibia > Anura > Ranidae > Lithobates > Lithobates clamitans. The sequence goes on from JBBGZY010000142.1 coordinate 4,322,603, forward strand.
CCGAAAAGGCGTTCGACAGAGTATCTTGGGATTACATGTTAGCAGTCTTACAAGCCATAGGACTTGGCCCTCATTTGATTGGCCTGATTATGGCACTATACACTAACCCCTCTGCTAGAGTGAGGGTCAATGGTACTCTGTCGGACGCCTTTCCCATCCGTAACGGAACAAGACAGGGATGTCCACTGTCACCCATATTGTTTGTACTAACTCTCGAACCCTTTCTAAGGAAACTCTCACTTAACCCAGACATAAAAGGTATCCAATCTCCTAAAAAGGAATACAAATATGCGGCATACGCAGATGATATACTACTGTTCTTAACTCAACCATTAACCACTCTGCCAATTTTACTAGCTGAATTTAAGCTCTTCCAAACCCTATCCAATCTGAAGATCAATTTCTCCAAATCATTCGCACTTAACATATCCCTAACCCAGAATCTAGTAAACCAATGTAAAAATAATTTCCCATTCCGATGGAGACAAGACTCAATATCATACTTAGGTATCCAGATCCCGACCACACTCTCCGACTTATACGCCAAAAACTTTCTTCCCCTACTAAACAAGCTATCCTCAGATCTAGAAACATGGAACAAGCCGACATTCTCATGGTTCGGCAGAGCAGCTATCCTGAAGATGAACGCACTTCCCCGAATATTATACCTCCTACAGACTATCCCGATACAGATCCCTCCCCTGTTCTTCAAAACATATAGGCAAATCAGCTCCAATTTCTTATGGGGCAAAAATAGACATAGAGTTAGTCACACCATACTCTCTCGTCCGAAAAACCTAGGAGGAATAGGCCTTCCAAACATCCTTAATTACCACGCAGCCACCCATCTAACCAGGATAGTTGACTGGAACGCACATTCCCAACAAAAAGATTGGGTCTCCCTAGAAGCCTCCTTCACGAAGCTAGACTTGAATTCGCTCCCTTGGATTTTCCCCAAACATATTCCACAAGACATTCAAACCCACCCGACGATTGGCCCCACCCTGCGCTGTTTTCATGCGATATGTAAGACTACCCCGATCTCCTCCACCCCCAGCCCATTGACTCCTATTAAACTGAACCCAGACTTCCCACTGGGTATGCACCACCAATTTCTTTCTGACAATCTTCCGCAGGGACAAATTAGAGTCCACCAATTTCTCCAACAAGGCAAACTACTCCCTGCAACACAAATCGCAACACGCTTTGAACGGGTACCTATACCAAGTTGGACGTTCACAATGCTAGCCCATTATCTCCAAATCCTAGACAAAACAGGTCAATGCTCTAGACAGCTCACTCCTTTTGAAACATTATGTACCAAAACAACACAACAAACACATCTTATCTCTCAAATACACAACCTCCTCTACACTGACCACAAACCTAAGGACACTAAATACTGCAGAAAATGGGAAAAAGATCTAGACGTACAAATCTCGGAAGAGAGTTGGGAACATATATTTTTGAACATACACAAAGGCTCTATAAATGTCTCCACTCAAGAGAATGGGTACAAAATACTATCAAGATGGTACCATACCCCAACACTGTTACATAAATTCAAAGCTGACATCCCTGATACATGTTGGAGGTGCCACCAAGAGAGGGGAACACTACTACATATTTGGTGGTCTTGCCCCCCACTACAAGCCTTCTGGTCAGAGGTCTGCAGAATTATTGAACAGATTACCACTTATAGCCCAGATTTCACCCCTGCCCAATTTCTCCTACACTTCTCCTCTTTACCACACAAGACTTACAACAAATCTCTGATGATGCACCTGATCAACGCAGCAAAGCAATGCATCCCAATACACTGGAAATCAAACAAGATTCCCTCTCTGAGAGAATGGTTCGTCAGAATAAACAAAGTAGCAGAGATGGAAAAATTAATACAGATAGCAAGAGACACACCGACAAAATTTAGCAGCAAATGGGCATGCTGGCTTCACTTCCAATCTTTACCAGAATACGAGACCATTCTAAATTCCCCTATATAAGAGTCGAGATAGACAGTTACATTACTCACAAACAACCAACATACATATATCTTAATCCCCCTTCCAGATGAAAATTTAACCCCCGTTGAGAATATCCCAGGATCTAGAATATATATTGAACATATCGCACCTACAAAGAGAAGTCAGAGATTCCCCCCCCCCCCCGCTATCCCCATCCTTTAAGTACACCCCCTCCCCTCCCTACCCTCTTACCTTCTTTCATACCTCCTTTACTTTCTTATACACCCCCTCCCCTTCCCTTGCTTGAAATATTAAACATCCTGAAGAGTAACTAAGATGCCCATGCCGTACACTAATTATCTACCAAACTAAGGCAATACTAACAAGAGACAAAAGGTCATACCAAACACGAATATCGACTGGCCCCTTACACATTAATTGGAAAATGTGCCACCCCAATGATAGAGCTTTCCCATAAAAGGCAAATCAACCTGTTAATACACACAAACTCTATCACGGACTGTAGAACATCCCTAAAAAGGAATTCCAATTTTAGTGCCGCATGAACTTACCCAAGGACACCTGTGGGGCACACATCCCCCTATTACATGGTTAACTAGGTTTATTTTCCTATAGCACGGCTGGGAATAATACGAAATGAAAAAACTGTATACTTTAACATTCCCATGTTTACTGTTTACTGTTTACTGTAACACAATTGCTGTAAAGATTTTATGATACTCAATAAAATTCTTTGAAACAAAATTTTCCGACAACAAAATCTGTTGTCAGAAATTCCGATCGTGTGTACACAAATCCGACGCAAGTGCCACGCATGCTCAGAAAAAATTAAGAGACTAAAGCTATTGGCTACTGCCCCGTTTATAATCCCGACGTACATGTTTTACGTTACTGCGTTTAGAACGATCGGATTTTCCGACAACTTTGTGCGACCATGTGTATGCAAGACAAGTTTGAGCCAACATCCGTCGGATTGCAATGTCTGACCGTGTGTACAGGGCAATAGTGGCTGCTGCACATGGAAGGTTTAAAAAACTTTGAGCCTTTAGAATCACTTTAAGAATACATGCTTTATCACAGCAGAATTTATGGTCCCTTTAATTATGTGTTAATAATTACAGGGCTGAGTTTATTTTAACTCAGGCTAAAATTCAGCTTTAAGCCACTGGATAGAAAGAACAACCATCGTGTATATCAAAATTTTCTTTTAAACGAAGGAAAAACAATACCTATGGCAAATGTGAACATAAGCAAATGTATCAGCAAGATTAGTCCAACAATGTGTTAAAAGGAATCTGTTATCCACATCCATTTTCTGTTTTATTCTGTGTTGTTACTACTAAAGCCGTATTGCTATACTGTTACTAAATTAAATATACGTTGATACATATGCCCGGGACTTGAATATAAAAAAACGGAACAAAGGTATCACCAAGAGATGTTCAGTGAATTTTACATGCAATCAACATCAGCCTTTTTCTGTGGAAACCCAGACAAAGGAAGCTGTTCCTTTTTATTATGTGTAATAACACATTCCACTGACAGCAGTAGATAGCTGTAGACATCAAGCATAGCAAGCTGCTAAAAAATATAATATTCATCAGTTGCCACAGTAGTTACTTCCATAGTCTGTAGGTGCCTAATGCAGCCTAAATAGGTCATGAACTTTATCTGCAAACTGTAATATCTCATGCAATTACTACATACATATTGCTAAAATGGTGAAATATGAAGTAATTCCTTATATACACTACTCCCACGTTTCCTAAAATATCAGCTACAGATCAAATGATTGTTTACAGTCAAGGCCCTTGAAAAGCATCCAAAAAAAATGACACACACTATATCCACTTTAAAGTGATTGTAAAGTCTCGTTTGTTTCCTATAAAAATAACAAACATGTTATACTTGCCTGCCCTGTGCAGTAGATTTGCAGTAGATATGTCTTCTATCTTCTTCTCCTCGGGCCGCTCCGCATCCATGGCATGGGGGGAGGCTCCTGCTCTTCTCTTCATCTTCTTCTTCATCCTCTTCTCTTCTTCCTTCTTCTCTTCTTCATTTTCTTCTCCGGGCTGCTCCGCATCCATGCTGGCATGGAGGGAGGCTCCCGCTGTGTGACGGCGTCTCCTCGTCTGACGGTTCTTAAATAACCGGGGGGCGGGGCCACCCGGTGACCCCGCCCCCTCTGATGCACGGGACATGACGGGACTTCCCTGTGGCATTCCCCGTGACATTATTTAAGAACCGTCAGACGAGGAGACTCCGTCACACAGCGGGAGCCTCCCTCCATGTCAGCATGGGTGCGGAGCGGCCCGGAGAAGAAAATGAAGAAGAGAAGAAGAGAAGAAGAAGGAAGAAGAGAAGAAGATGAAGAAGATGAAGAGAAGAGCGGGAGCCTCCCCCCATGCCATGGATGCGGAGCGGCCCGAGGAGAAGAAGATAGAAGACGCCGCGGAGGAGATGCTGGACGAGAACGGCGGAGGAAGAACCAGAAGAGCCAGAAGAACCAGAAGAAGATGAAGGAAGATAGAAGAAAGAAGAAGCATTTAAAAAAAGGAATTGTCAAAAACTGTCTCTTGTCATTTTTAACATTTTTGACAGTTTTTTAGTGAAATGGTAGGGGTAAGTACCACCTTACCATTTCACACAAGGGGGGCGGGATCTGGGGGTTCCCTTGTTAAAGGGGGCTTCCAGATTCCAATAAGGCCCCCGCCCACAGACCCCCACAACCACCGGCCAGGGTTGTGGGGATGAGGCCCTTGTCCTCATCAACATGGGGATAAGGTGTTTTGGGGGGCTACCCCAAAGCACCCTCCCAATGTTGAGGGCATGTGGCCTGGTACGGTTCAGGAGGGGGGGCCGCACTCTCGTCCCCCCCCTCTTTTCCTGCGACCTGCCAGGTTGCGTGCTCGGATAAGGGTCCGGTATAGATTTTTGGGGGGACCCCACGCCGTTTTTTTTTTTTTTTGGCGCGGGGTTCCCCTTAAAATCCATACCAGACCCTTCAGGGTCTGGTATGGAATTTAGGGGGAACCCCACGTCATTTTTTTTTACATTTTGGCTGGGGTTCCCCTTAATATCCATACCAGACCTGAAGGGCCTAGTATGGAATTTAGGGGGACTCCCACGTCATTTTTTTTTTTAAATTTTGGTTCGGGGTTTCCCTGTGTTGAATTCCCATGCCGTTTTTATCAATGAACTTCTATGTGTATTGTCGGCAATGCAATAGCCGCGGGTAGTTTTAAATGTAATTTTTCCTTCGAAATGTCATTTTGCTGTCAATCTGTTCTAAACACGGGAAACATGCGTCCCTTTACAGGCATACTATAGACACCCCCCAGCTACGAAATTTAAAGGGATATTACACTTTTATTGTTTGACTTTAAGCATTATTAAAATCACTGCTCCTGAAAAAACGGCCGTTTTTAAAACTTTTTTTTGCATTGATCCATGTCCCCTGGGGCAGGACCCGGGTCCCCAAACACTTTTTATGACAATACTATGCATATAAGCCTTTAAAATTAGCACTTTTGATTTCTCCCATAGACTTTTAAAGGGTGTTCTGCGGCATTCGAATTTGCCGCAAACACCCCAAATTGTTCGCTGTTCGGCGAACTTGCGAACAGCCAATGTTCGAGTCGAACATGAGTCCGACTCGAACTCGAAGCTCATCCCTAGCTGTGAGTAGCAATCAGGCACATCAGATGACGTCACTGGCTCCTCCTGACGATTTGCGTCACATGTCACGTGACTTTATCAAGGAACCCTTGATAAAGTCACGTGACATGTGACGCAGCGCATCTGGAGGAGCCAGTGACGTCATCTGATGTGCCTGATTGATACTCACAGCACGGTGCGAGGAGAGAGATCGCGGTGAGCGGCTGACTGCTCTATTCGTTGATGTTTTGTAGCATACAAGTGAGAGCATTTATCTAGATTTGGCAAGGAGATTATTAGAATGGTATGGTTCATTGCGCAATGATATCCTTTCTTTTGATTGCATGATTGAAACTGAATGCTGAAGAAGTGCTTAAACTGATCATTTGGTGAAACAGTGAACAAACCCAGGGTGAAGTTACAATATCTATCGAACCAAGTTCAATGAGGAAGATAATCACTCTGTGACGTTTTTTTCATTCACACCAGTTCCTTTCACTTATGTCAGTATAATGTGTGGACTTGATGCATATATCAATCCAGGACTTTCACATGCCCTTTGGTATTAATTAATCTATACCGTTTAAGGTCTAAATGGTGTGGCTCAGTTATCTGCCTTAATTAATTAATTACGAGTACACATTAGTTTATTTAGCGCACTTATTTCACTATAGCAATACTAATTTTATTTGAGTGGTATCAGAACACGTACACATAGGTGCGGCTTTATATTATTAATTTTAGGAATTTTTAGTATCCTCCGAAATATCACATAGAAATTGGAGCATGTTTTTTCTCACATAAGCCTACAACATTTAAATCATCGCATTTATCCTATTAGCGCTTTAGTTCACCATTGCTATGCCACACACAGAAGGCTTTTTATCTTGATGCATAGAATGCATTAAGAACCTTCTGACTTTACAACCACTTTAACCATTTGCCGACCAGCTGCCGGTGGCAGGTCGGCTCTCCTGCGTAAATCACCGTAGCTGTCCGGCGGTGTGCGCTCGCGCCCGCTGCACACTGCGGGAGCGTGCCTGCAGATCAGACAGACATTGCAGTATACAGAGGCAGAATGGGGATCAGCCTTTGTAAATAAGGCGGATCCCCATTCGGACAGGAGACATGACAGAGATCTACTCTTACCAGTGATCGGGAACAGTGATCTCTGTCATGTCCCTGCCAACCCATCCCTCCTACAGTTAGAACACGCTGAGGGAACACACTTAACTCCTTGATCACCCCCTACTGTTAACCCCTTCCCTACCAGTGACATTTTTACATTGACCACTGCATTTTTATAGTACTGATCAATGTAATAATGTCACTGGTTCCCAAAAAGTGTCAGATTTGTCTGCCACAATGTCGCAGCCCCGCTAAAAATTGCAGATCACCGTCATTACTATAGCAATTTTTTTTAACCAAAAATATGTAAAAGAATATATATCAGCCTAAACTGATGAATAAATTCGTTTTTTTATATTTTTGGGGGATATGTATTATAGCAAAAAGTTAAAAAAAAAAGTTTTGTTTTTTTTTCAAAATTGCCGCGCTTTGTTTGTTTATAGCACAAAAAATAAAAAACCACAGAGGTGATCAAAAACCACCAAAAGAAAGTTCTATTAGTGGGAAAAAAAGGACGTCAATTTTGTTTGGGTACAGCGACACACGATCGCGGAATTGTTAAAGCGAAGCAGTGCTGTATCTCAAAAAATGGCCTGGTCATTAGGGGGGCAAATACTTCCGGGGCTGAAGTGGTTAAACTTCTATCTTTTATTCCAAATTAACACAGTAGACAAAATAAAACTCTTTTTGCGCTCTTGCTGTACTTGGTACTCTGTCAGAGTACATCTGTGCATTTTGCCAATGTGCTAAGTACATTGGGAAATGTGTCAGCGCTTTATATTGTGTCCTGTAATAATTTGGAATAAAAGAAAAAGGTTTTTAGTGGACACAGTGGGTGCTATCTTGCCTTTTTCTTTATGTTAATGTTGTCAGGGCTGTGAATGTGTGTGTGTGTGTGTGTATATGCAGTATATATATATATATATATATATATATATATATATATATATATTGGGAACATCTGAGCAGTCCATTACCTTACCCAGCACATTCTTACTATGCTTCCGAGAACCTTGTATGCAGGAATGGCCCACTTTGAAGAATATTCTTGATTATTTCTGAGTGATCGCAAGCAGTTTATTGTAATAGTGCTATGAATTTCTTAAAAGAAGGTGAAAGGAACAATTTAACAGGTTACATTTCCAATAACATATTTGTAGCAGTAGGAGCACGTGCACACATATAACTGTATTATGCAAAGTGAAAAAAATCTCACATTACTTGACTGCACACGTGATCCATTCTTCTTCTTGTTTAAATAATTGATATATTTACTTGGATAATATATTTTTTTATTTACATGTTATATTGTGATTATTCATTTTATTATGAATATATATAAAACAGCGAACCAGCATGGTGAAATAGGTGAATAAGGAAAATATTAAAAACAAGTTTTAATGCTAAACTGTATGAAAAAAGAAAAGCAGGATTAATATATATTACAATATATTATATAACCAGTAGTAAAAAAGCTGTAAAGACATCTGTACACATCCTGTCATTCTCTTAAGGCTTTAGCTAGTTACATTTTAAATTTTCCTAGCAAGCGTCATGCTACATGAAGTAGAAAGTAGAAAAACAATAAAAAGAAATGCAACCCCCGTTTACTGCATTTAGAGCCATCCAGGAAACTCATAGGTTCATAAGTGGTACATTTTATTCAAGGTAAAAGGAACATATTAGTAATATGTGATCTCAGGTTGCTGATAGACTCTAATGCCCCGTACACACGGTCGGATTTTCCGATGGAAAATGTCCGATCGGAGAGTGTTGTCGGGAATTCCGACCGTGTGTTGGCTCCATCAGACATTTCCCATCGGATTTTCCGATACACAAAGTTTGAGAGCAGGCTATAAAATTTTCCAACAACAAAATCCGATCGCGTCAATTCAGACCGTGTGTGGCCTGTTCCGACGCACTAAGTGCCACGCATGCTCAGAAGAAATTCCGAGACGGAAGAGCTCGGTCTGGTAAACTTAGCGTTCGCAATGGATACAGCACTTTCGTCACGCTGCAATGTTAAAAATGGTTTAATACAGCACACTCTCTTCTTCTTTATAATGTGAGAAGAATGAAGTAGTTTTGCTGCTCATATTCACACAGACTTCTCGCAAACTTCTTTCTTTACTATTTATCGGGATTCCCTCAATATATTTTGATTTGTCACATCTGACAACATTATTTTTGTGTTGTATTGTTTTTTTTTTTTTGTTTTAAGGCAGATTTTTTTTTTTTGGTTTGTATTTTTTTCAAGGCTGATCTTTGTTTTATTGTATTTTTAGTTTTACTCCAGAATATTTTCGTGTGTGTTTTTGTGTGTCAAGTTACCACAACACTATTGATATGTTGTTATATTTAATCTGTAGGAAATTGTTTGGTGTTGTTGTCTCTTGTTAATTTCACATTGTACTTTAGAAATGTACCTGAATCATCTCTCACCAAACTTTTACTAACACGAGATTAGCAAAAGGAGCCCAAAGGGTGTCGCGCTTGGTTCTGAACTTACCTTTTCTAGTCTCGTCGTACGTGGTTGACGTCACCGCGTTGTTGGGCGATCGGAAATTCCGACAACTTTGTGCGACCGTGTGTACGGTCTCAACAAGTTTGAGCCAACATCCGTCAGAAAAAATCCTAGGATTTTGTTGTCGGAATGTCCGATCAATGTCCGACCGTGTGTACGGGGCATAAAGCACTCAATAGCTGGTCAATGTGAATGGGCTACTGTAAAACTATATTTTTGTCTACAAGGTTGTGCATTGTAGGCCAACCTAGGAAAAAAAAATAGAAAACCTTTAATCATTTAAAAATTAAACTTTAGTAAGCATGGCACAAGTATCACACTGCTGCTGTTATTTGCTCTTCCATCAATGAATATGACCTTGTCTGTTTTATTTTTCAGATAATTATTACAGAGCACTGTCATTTTCTCTTCTTCAGTGGTGTACATTTGCCCTTTATATTGTGACATCGAGCCCAGAACACATTGACTCTGTTCTATGGGCTTTCCTGAGCTGTCATTTTTTTTTTACTTCTCTAAGAAAAAGTGAATTAATAATGTCGTTTTTTTTTTTTTTTTAATTTCTCTATTTTTCAAGGTTCTACTTTAATCTACATCTTGTTTTTATATTTTAAGGCATTTTTATATGTTTGTTTTAATAACAATTTCAAGAAGATAATATAAATAATCTTGGTACTATTGTTATGCATCTATCCATAGTGCTTCCTTTTATTCTGGAGATTTGTCGTCACCAAGAGTATCAATGAGTTTTGAGTGATCAGCTGTGGACTGGTCCTCACTAGTACATCCTTCTGGTTGTTCCTCTCTGTTTCTTAGTGTCAGACTCATCAGGCATGCTTGCTGGGGTTCTCCTGGAGTCCTACTGTTTATATGACTCTTCTGCTGCCTCTAAACTCTAGGTCCCCCTCCAGTACCCAAGCATGTGTACCTGTCTTCACCAGGCTTCACCAGGACATGTCTGTACGGCATGTGATGATTCTGTACGGCATGTGATGGCACTGTACAACATGTAATGACACTGTACGACATGTGATGACTCTGTTCGGCATGTGATGGCACTGTACGGCATGTGATGACTCTGTACGGCATGTGATGACTCTGTACGGCATGTGATGACTCTGTACGGCATGTGATGGCACTGTACGGTATGTGATGGCACTGTACGGCATGTGATGGCTCTGTACGGCAGGTGATGGCACTGCACAGCATGTGATGGCTTTGTATGGTATGTGACGGTACTGTACGGCATGTGATGGAACTGTATAGCATGTAATGGCACTGTACAGCATGTGATGGCTCTGTATGGCATGTGATGGCACTGTGCGGCATGTGATCTTGTAATACTCTATTTACAATGAAGGGAACATTATTGCTATAGAGGTACTAGGTAATACACCAATTATGGGGGAGCAAAGCTCTGTCCATGTCTGAGGAGCTCTGGGCTTCAGTATGAAAATAAAAGTAGATGTGAATGGAAGGTTTCATTGTCTCATATAAAAATACAGATAGTCAATAAAAGGATTCATTCACAATGTTAGCTCTGATTTTATTTCATTTTACTATACCAGCAATGTATGGAATGCCTGTGTGCTGTCACATCTATATGTGTATTTTGCTTTACAAATACTATATTGTTTTCACCCTGGTAGATAGTAATATGTAGAGGACATTTACATACACAGACTTCTCCTGCCTTAGTCACTGACTGAAGAACTCTTATCTCTGCCGACTCTTCTGACCACTGAAACATGCTGCAGGGGAGAAGGGAGGGGGAAGGGGGATCAGTTACACTCTGTGAAGTCTCGGGAAAGAGCAGAGAGAGAACATCAATCAAGCAAAATGACACAAAAGTGGGTGGATCCAGACTCCAGAGCCAGACCATTGTCGGTATTACACTTTATGAAAGTCTGTAGACCCTCCCACGGGTATTTAGCATGATTTTAACAGAATGGGGGCACTTCTGAGAGGGCTGGAAAGATTTTTAGATATCAGCAACTCACATAGAATAGATGTAAGAAAAAAAAGGAAACCCATACTTCTCTTTTAAAGTCAATAATTAATTTCTCCCTGTAGACAAAAGAACCAATGACTAACTATGAGGCAATAGTCTGCATTTTACGTAATTAAACTGTTATTCCCCTGCAAAAGGAATAAGCATCAATCTACGCAAAAACTGTACGCCACTATGGCCCCAGAAGAGAATAATATTAATAATAAATTTTAAAAAATATATGTTATCGTGGGGAGAGCGAGTAGGTTACAAAAAGAAATATGGCAATTGTCTTATTAATCTAAGCAAGCAAAACTAACAGAAGATATATTATAATTACCCTCTAACTATCAGGTAACCTTTTAGATAACTGATGACCAGACCCAAAGATGGCTGTTGATTAATGGGTTTGCCAAAAATTAAGGGAAATCTATCATCCAGGCAAACGCTTTCATTTTATAACATCAGCATTGTATTAGCAATACAAGCAATAGATATTTTTGGAAATCTAATATAAGCATACTTGAAAAATCTTCTTTTACATTGTCAGCTCTAATTGTCTGCTGGCCAGTGGCGGTTGGTGGGTTTTTCTTTTAGGGGGGCTGCAAACAACCACCCCTGGGGCGCCGGCATCACGGCACTACTACCCCCACCCCCCAGCGGCCAGGGGCACAGCACTTACCCAATCTATGTGGCAAGCTATGGTGTCCTCCTGCACGGTCCTTGCAGGCGGAAAAGTGCAGGCAGCAGCTCCGGTGTCCGCTCCTCCACTGTGTGTCTCCTATCGGATCGCCTGATGTTTTGGCCAATCGGGGAACAGGTCTCATGACCTGTCTCCTGATTGGCGGGGAGGAACTTTCGCTATCATCACACAACTAAGTGGGCTCGGAGTGCAATGCTCTGCGCTCCGACCCCACCCTTTTTTGGAGCTTATTAGAGCCTCTGGTTCTACTCAGGTGTTTCAAAAAACACCCACCCAGCCTTGAAAACCATAGTCTGGTGCCCTGATATGTTGATCAGGGGGCTGGAGGCATGGATAGGGGAGGTGGCACCTGTGTGCCCTCTACTGACTGGCCGCCAGTGCTGCTGGCCATGTCTTTCCACAACATACCAAATTCCCTGCATGCTTTGCAGCTTATTCTCTGCTGTTTACTTTCAATTTCCAAAGCCTCATATCGGACTTTCCGACGGGAAATGTTCGATAACAGGCTGTTGGCGCAAAGTCCAACTGTGTGTATGCTCCATCGGACAATTGTTGTTGGATTTTCAGCGGACAAATGTTGGATAGCAGGTTTTCAAACTGTCCGCGAACAAATGTCTGTTGTCGGATTTTCCGAGCGTGTGTATACAAGTCCGTCGATCAAAAGTCGAAAGTACAAACACGCATGCTCGGAAGCAAGGATGAGCTGGAAGCGGTTGGCCTTGTAAACTAGTGTTTGTAATGGAGAATTAACATTCGTGATGTGGCAAATTATGAAATCTCGAAATGCAACGATAATATTCTCTTCTTCTTTAATGGGATAATAATGAAGTTGCTTTGCTGGTGATACTGATAGAGTTATTGCAAATGAATTTTCAAAGGCTTTTTTTTTTCTAGTGATATCAACAATAATATTATTATGCTTTTTTTTTTTTATTTGGGCAAGTTACCACAACACTATTATCCCGTAGTTTTTAAGATCAAAGATACTATGTTGGTGTCCCTTATTAACTTTACATTGTATTTTTTAAAATGTAACTGCCTACTCCCAAAATGTCATTTGAAGTAAAACACATAGCCAAGTATTATTCTACACATTTTTTTTTATTGTGCATTAAAAAAAGAAAACAAATAAAATTAGACATGCTATCTGCCAATAGAACTTAACCAAAAAGTGCATTCTATGCATCCAAAAATATAGAAAATGTACCAAACCAAATCATTATTCAACCAAAAAAATAATGTAAGGCAATAACTCCAAGGCCAATAATAAATACAACATTATCTCCTCCGATTCTGCAACATATCTGGTTGACGAACGGCCGTTCAGAAATAAACCGAAAAGCACGAAATGAACAGTGCGAAATAAAAAACGCTAAATGAAAAGCGCGAATCAACACTCACCAAACTTCTACTAACACGAAATTAGCAGAAGGAGCCCAAAGGGTGGCGCTAGAGGAGCTGAAAAACCACGTAGTACGTCACTACGTTCGTGATTGTTGACCAGCAATTGTGTGGCCGTGTGTATGCAAGACAAGTTTGGGCCAACACCCTTCTAACAAAATTCCACGGTTTTGTTGGCCAACAATCCGTTTGTACGAGGCTTAAGGGCTACATATTCCATGCTACTTTGCTACCTGAAAGCAGGGATTCCTGTACTAACATCACCTCCTGAAACTCCTCCTCTCAGCACCTCTGTAGTTCAGATGTCAGGCTCTGTGAAATGTGTGAGCAGTGGCTATCAACAGGGCATAGAGAATATATGTCACAGAATTTAAGGATGTAAATGTGTAGGGATCTTCATAAAGTAAGCTCATAAACATCAACAACATTCAGATTAACAAGAGTGGGCTAGAAATACTTGAAATACATTGTAGAAATCAATAAAGAATTTTACACTTTGACCATTGATAGACTCTTTAATATAAAACAGACAAAATCAGCAGGCATTACCAAAGTCAAATCTCAATACAATGGCGAGTTAATAAAACATCTCTACAAAATAAGCAATACACATATTTCCTAGTCCGTTTCAGACACATGGCTAATGGCTAATACATTTGAAAAAATCCAGGGTTCTAGGCAGTGGCTTTGATAGGGGGTGGCTACTGGGGCTATAGCCCTGAATCTGGGGCCCATAGCCCCGAGTCTCATAATGGGTGCAGTCAGCAGCGGCAGCCGCATTTTCCGTAGCGATGCCAGTGCCTTCTCTTTAAACCATCTGGGTGGCGCAGCACCACCCACTGAAGTGTGACCTGCAGCCTGCGGATTGATTTGCCTGAGAGGTGAGAAGGCTGCACCAGGAGAACAGGAGAACGTCATAGTGCTGGACTACTCCTTGCATCCGGCCGGCGCGGTGCCGCCCACTAATCTGGTGCCTGACCTGCAGAGTCACGCTATGATTATGCCTTAGGGCAGCAGGGGAACAGAACAACGGCCGTAGCTGGGGCGAAAGAATTAAGGTGCTCCCGGAATCTGGTTATTTCACTCATTCCCTGGGTGGAAATGCACATATTTTATATATATATCTGTATAGATATACAGTAAAACCTTGGTTTGAGAGTAACTTGGTTTGAGAGCGTTTTGCAAGACAAGCAAAATTTTTAAATAAATTTTGACTTGATATCCAAGCGATGTTTTGATATACAAGTAGCGTCATGTCACAATTGAGTAAAAAAGAGAAGAGAGGTGCCTCTAAGTGTAGCTCCTGATGGATTTTGCTTCTAATCCCCTTGTGGAGGCTTCCATTTGTAGATGGACATTTTATGGTTACACAACCTGGTCACATTGCTATAATCTTTTTATAAGGACTATAAACTGAAGGACCTATGAATAAATGGTTGTGGATAGGGATGGGCCGAACACCCCCCTGTTGGGTTTGCATCTAGAACATGCGAACAGGCAAAAAATTTGTTTGAATACGCGAACACCGTTAAAGTCTATGGGACACGAACATGAAAAATCAAAAGTACTCATTTTAAAGGTTAATTTGCAAGTTATTGTCATAAAAAGTGTTTAGGGACCTGGGTCCTGCCCTAGGGGACATGTATCAATGCAAAAAAAGATTTAAAAACGGTCGTTTTTTCGGGAGCAGTGATTTTAATAATGCTTAAAGTGAAACAATAAAAGTGAAATATTCCTTTAAATTTTGTACCTGAGGGGTGTCTATAGTATGCCTGTAAAGTAGCGCATCTTTCCCGTGTTTATAATAGTCAGAGAGCAAAATGACATTTCTAAAGGGGAAAAAAAGTAATTTAAAAGTGCTAGCGCTAGTGTCGGCTATTAATGAATTGTCGGTCCCGAAAATACACATAGAAGTCATTGAAAGTCATTGAAAAAAAAAATGCGTGGGGGTCCCCCAAAATTCCATTACCAGGCCCTTCAGGTCTGGTATGGATATTAAGGGGAACTCCGCTCCAAAATTTAAAAAGAAATGATGTGGGGTTCCCCCCAAAAATCCATACCAGACCCCTCAGGTCTGGTATGGATATTAAGGGGAACTCCGCACCAAAATAAAAAAAAAATGGCGTGGGGTTCCCCCAAAAATCCACACCAGACCCTTATCCGAGCACGCAACCTGGCAGGCCGCAGGAAAAGAGGGGGGATGAGAGAGCGCCTCCCCTCCTGAACCATACCTGGCCACATGCCCTCAACATGGGGAGGATGTCCCCATGTTGATGGGGAAAAGGGCCTCATCCCCACAACCCTTGCCCGTTGGTTGTGGGGCCCTGCGGGTGGGGGGCTTATTGGAATCTGTAACACCCAGATCCCTGCCCCCCCTATGTGAATTGGTAAGGGGTACCCCTACCATTTCACAAAAAGAAAGTGTCAAAATGTTAAAAAACCACAGGAGACGGATTGGGACAAGTCCTTTATTAAAAATAAAAAAATAAAAAAGAGATTCCAGCGATGTAATCCAATAAATCCATGCTCCTACTCCAGGGATGTAATCCAATTCTCGATCTCCAGCGATGGATGATCTCCAGAGACTCCAGTGAGGAACACGCACAGGATCCTGCCTCCACTGGAGGCACCCAGCCAATGACGCGGCGCTGACTTGACAGCTCTTATGTAGCTGAGGGTGGGGCCACCCGTCACGTGACCCCGTCCCCCTCTGACAAGGGGAAATGCCCTGGTTTCCCAGTGACGTGTACGGGTGACCCTGCCCCCCCTCTGATGCAACGCAGGATTCCTGGTGCCTCCAGGATCCTGTGCGTGTTCCTCGCTGGAGTCTCTGGAGATCATCCATCGCTGGAGATCGAGAATTGGATTACATCGCTGGATTAGGAGCATGGATTTATTGGATTACATCGCTGGAATCTCTTTTTTATTTTTAATAAAGGACTTGTCCCAAGCCTTCTCCTATGGTTTTTTAACATTTTGACACTTTCTTTTTGTGAATTGGTAGGGGTACAAAGTACCCCTTACCAATTCACATGGGGGGGGCATTTTTAAAAAATTTTTCAATGACTTTCAATGACTTTTATGTGTATTGTCGGGACCGACAAGTCATTAATAGCCGGCACTAGCGCTAGCACTTTTAAATGACTTTTTTTCCTTTTAGAAATGTCATTTTGCTCTCGGACTGTTATAAACACGGGAAACATGCACTACTTTACAGGCATACTATAGACACCCCCCAGGTATGAAATTTAACCACTTGCCGACCGCCTAACGCAGATATACTGCGGCAGAGCGGCACGGGCAGGCAAAATCACGTACCTGTACGTGATCTGCCTCCCGCGGGCGGGGGGTCCGATCGGACCCCCCCCCGGTGCCATCGGCGGTCGGCATCTGACTGGGAGCGTCGGGAGGCGAGGGGGAGACCATCCGATCGTGGCCCCCCCCTCGCGATCGCTCCCAGCCAATGGAAATGCTCCTCTGCCTGTGTGTCGTTTCACACAGGCAGAGGATGTGATGTCATCTCTCCTCGGTCTGGCAGTTTCCGTTCCAGCGCCGAGGGGAGATGACAAGTGAGTGCACAACACACACACACACACAGTAGAACATGCCAGGCATACTTTACACCCCCGATCCCCCCCCGATCGCCCCCCGATCCCCCCCCAATCACCCCCCCCCCCCCTGTCACAAACTGACATTAGCAGTATTTTTTTTTTTTTTTTTTTCTGATTACTGCATAGTGTCAGTTTGTGACAGTTAGTGTTAGGGCAGTGAGTATTACCCCCCTTTAGGTCTAGGATACCCCCCTAACCCCCCCTAATAAAGTTTTAACCCCTTGATCACCCCCTGTCACCAGTGTCGCTAAGCGATCATTTTTCTGATCGCTGTATTAGTGTCGCTGGTGACGGTAGTTAGGAACGTAAATATTTAGGTTCGCCGTCAGTGTTTTATAGCGTCAGGGACCCCCCTATACTACCTAATAAATGTTTTAACCCCTTGATTGCCCCCTAGTTAACCCTTTCACCACTGATCACTGTATAACCGTTACGGTTGACGCTGGTTAGTTCGTTTATTTTTTATAGTGTCAGGACACCCGCCGTTTATTACCGAATAAAGGTTTAGCCCCCCGATCGCCCGGCGGTGATATGCGTCGCCCCAGGCAGCGTCAAATTAGCGCCAGTACCGCGAACACCCACGCACGCAGCATATGCCTCCCTTAGTGGTATAGTATCTGATCGGATCAATATCTGATCCGATCAAATCTATACTAGCGTCCCCAGCAGTTTAGGGTTCCCGAAAACGCAGTGTTAGCAGGATCAGCCCAGATACCCGCTAGCACCTGCGTTTTGCCCCTCCGCCCAGCCCAGCCCACCCAAGTGCAGTATCGATCGATCACTGTCACTTACAAAACACTAAACGCATAACTGCAGCGTTCGCAGAGTCAGGCCTGATCCCTGCGATCGCTAACAGTTTTTTTGGTAGCGTTTTGGTGAACTGGCAAGCACCAGCCCCAGGCAGCGTCAGGTTAGCGCCAGTACCGCTAACACCCACGCACGCACCGTATACCTCCCTTAGTGGTATAGTATCTGATCGGATCAATATCTGATCCGATCAAATCTATACTAGCGTCCCCAGCAGTTTAGGGTTCCCAAAAACGCAGTGTTAGCGGGATCAGCCCAGATACCTGCTAGCACCTGCGTTTTGCCCCTCCGCCCGGCCCAGCCCAGCCCACCCAAGTGCAGTATCGATCGATCACTGTCACTTACAAAACACTAAACGCATAACTGCAGCGTTCGCAGAGTCAGGCCTGATCCCTGCGATCGCTAACAGTTTTTTTGGTAGCGTTTTGGTGAACTGGCAAGCACCAGCCCCAGGCAGCGTCAGATTAGCGCCAGTACCGCTAACACCCACGCACGCACTGTACACCACCCTTAGTGGTATAGTATCTGATCGGATCAATATCTGATCCGATTAGATCTATACTAGTGTCCCCAGCAGTTTAGGGTTCCCAAAAACGCAGTGTTAGCGGGATCAGCCCAGATACCTGCTAGCACCTGCGTTTTGCCCCTCCGCCCAGCCCGGCCCAGCCCACCCAAGTGCAGTATCGATCGATCACTGTCACTTACAAAATACTAAACGCATAACTGCAGCGTTCGCAGAGTCAGGCCTGATCCCTGCGATCGCTAACAGTTTTTTTGGTAGCGTTTTGGTGAACTGGCAAGCGCCAGCGGCCTAGTACACCCCGGTCGTAGTCAAACCAGCACTGCAGTAACACGTGGTGACGTGGCGAGTCCCATAAGTGCAGTTCAAGCTGGTGAGGTGGCAAGCACAAGTAGTGTCCCGCTGCCACCAAAAAGACAAACACAGGCCCGTCGTGCCCATAGTGCCCTTCCTGCTGCATTCGCCAATCCTAATTGGGAACCCACCGCTTCTGCAGCGCCCGTACTTCCCCATTCACATCCCCAACCAAATGCAGTCGGCTGCATGAGAGGCATTTTTATGTCCTCCCGAGTACCCCTACCCAGCGAACCCCCCAAAAAAAGATGTTGTGTCTGCAGCAAGCGCGGATATAGGCGTGACACCCGCTATTATTGTCCCTCCTGTCCTGACAATCCTGGTCTTTGCATTGGTGAATGTTTTGAACGCTACCATGCACTAGTTGACTATTAGCGTAGGGTACAGCATTGCACAGACTAGGCACACTTTCACAGGGTCTCCCAAGATGCCATCGCATTTTGAGAGACCCGAACCTGGAACCGGTTACCGTTATAAAAGTTAGTTACAAAAAAAGTGTAAAAAAAAAAAAAATATATGAAATAAAAAAAATAGTTGTTGTTTTATTGTTCTCTCTCTCTCTATTCTCTCTCTCTATTGTTCTGCTCTTTTTTACTGTATTCTATTCTGCAATGTTTTATTGTTATTGTTATTGTTATTGATTGTTATTGTTATTGTTATTGTTATTGTTATTATGTTTTATCATGTTTGTTTTTCAGGTGTGTAATTATTTACACTTTACTGTGCTTTATTGTTAACCATTGTTAACCATTTTTTTGTCTTCAGGTACGCCATTCACGACTTTGAGTGGTTATACCAGAATGATGCCTGCAGCTTTAGGTATCATCTTGGTATCATTCTTTTCAGCCAGCGGTCGGCTTTCATGTAAAAGCAATCCTAGTGGCTAATTAGCCTCTAGACTGTTTTTACAAGCAGTGGGAGGGAATGCCCCCCCCCCCCCCCAACATCTTCCGTGTTTTTCTCTGGCTCTCCTGTCTCAACAGGGAACCTGAAAATGCAGCCGGTGATTCAGCCAGCTGACCATAGAGCTGATCAGAGACCAGAGTGGCTCCAAACATCTCTATGACCTAAGAAACCGGAAGCTACGAGCATTTTATGACGTAGATTTCGCCGGATGTAAACAGCGCCATTGGGAAATTGGGAAAGCATTTTATCACACCGATCTTGGTGTGATCAGATGCTTTGAGGGCAGAGGAGAAATCTAGGGTCTAATAGACCCCAATTTTTGCAAAAAAGAGTACCTGTCACTACCTATTGCTATCATAGGGGATATTTATATTCCCTGAGATAACAATAAAAATGATTTAAAAAAAAAAAAATGAAAGGAACAGTTTAAAAATAAGATAAAAAAATAATAATAATAAAGAAAAAAAAAAAAAAAAAAAAAAAAGCACCCCTGTCCCCCCTGCTCTCGCGCTAAGGTGAACGCAAGCGTTGGTCTGGCGTCAAATGTAAACAGCAATTGCACCATGCATGTGAGGTATCGCCGCGAAGGTCAGATCGAGGGCAGTAAGTTTAGCAGTAGACCTCCTCTGTAAATCTAAAGTGGTAACCTGTAAAGGCTTTTAAAGGCTTTTAAAAATGTATTTAGTTTGTCGCCACTGCACGTTTGTGCGCAATTTTAAAGCATGTCATGTTTGGTATCCATGTACTCGGCCTAAGATCATCTTTTTTATCTCATCAAACATTTTGGCAATATAGTGTGTTTTAGTGCATTAAAATGTAAAAAAGTGTGTTTTTTCCCCAAAAAATGCGTTTGAAAAATCGCTGCGCAAATACTGTGTGAAAAAAAAAAATGAAACACCCACCATTTTAATCTGTAGGGCATTTGCTTTAAAAAAAATATATAATGTTTGGGGGTTCAAAGTAATTTTCTTGCAAAAAAAAATTATTTTTTTATGTAAACAATAAGTGTCAGAAAGGGCTTTGTCTTCAAGTGGTTAGAAGAGTGGGTGATGTGTTACATAAGCTTCTAGATGTTGTGCATAAAATGCCAGGACAGTTCAAACCCCCCCCAAATGACCCCATTTTGGAAAGTAGACACCCCAAGCTATTTGCTGAGAGTCATGTTGAGTCCATGGAATAATTTATATTGTGACACAAGTTGCGGGAAAGAGACAATTTTTTATTTTTTTTATTTTTTTTTGCGCAAAGTTGTCACTAAATGATATATTGCTCAAACATGCCATGGGAATATGTGAAATTACACCCCAAAATACATTCTGTTGCTTCTCCTGAGTACGGGGATACCACATGTGTGGGACTTTTTGGGAGCCTAGCCACGTACGGGACCCCGAAAACCAAGCACCGCCTTCAGGCTTTCTAAGGCCGTAAATTTTTGATTTCACTCTTCACTGCCTATCACAGTTTCGGAGGCCATGGAATGCCCAGGTGGCACAAACCCCCCCCAAATGACCCCATTTTGGAAAGTAGACACCCCAAGCTTTTTGATGAGAGGTATAGTGAGTATTTTGCAGACCTCACTTTTTGTCACAAAGTTTTGAAAATTGAAAAAAGAAAAAAAAAAAATTTTTTTCTCGTCTTTCTTTATTTTCAAAAACAAATGAGAGCTGCAAAATACTCACCATGCCTCTCAGCAAATAGCTTGGGGTGTCTACTTTCCAAAATGGGGTCATTTGGGGGGGGTTTGTGCCACCTGGGCATTCCATGGCCTCCGAAACTGTGATAGGCAGTGAGGAGTAAAATCAAAAATGTACGCCCTTAGAAATCCTGAAGGCGGTGCTTGGTTTTCGGGGTCCCGTACGCGGCTAGGCTCCTAAAAAGTCCCACACATGTGGTATCCCCGTACTCAGGAGAAGCAGCTAAATGTATTTTGGGGTGCAATTCCACATATGCCCATGGCCTGTGTGAGCAATATATCATTTAGTGACAACTTTGTGCAAAAAAAAAAAAAAAAAAAAAAAATTTGTCACTTTCCCGCAACTTGTGTCAAAATATAAAACATTCCATGGACTCAACATGCCTCAAAGCAAATAGCTTGGGGTGTCTACTTTCCAAAATGGGGTCATTTGGGGGGGTTTTATGTCATCTGGGCATTTTATGGCCTTCAAAACTGTGATAGGTAGTGAGGAATAAAATCAAAAATGTACGCCCTTAGAAATCCTGAAGGCGGTGCTTGGTTTTCGGGGCCCCGTACGCGGCTAGGCTCCCAAAAAGTCCCACACATGTGGTATCCCCGTACTCAGGAGAAGCAGCTAAATGTATTTTGGGGTGCAATTCCACATATGCCCATGGCCTGTGTGAGCAATATATCATTTAGTGACAACTTTTTGTAATTTTTTTTTTTTTTTTTTTTTTTTGTCATTATTCAATCACTTGGGACAAAAAAAATGAATATTCAATGGGCTCAACATGCCTCTCAGCAAATTCCTTGGGGTGTCTACTTTCCAAAATGGGGTCATTTGTGGGGGTTTTGTACTGCCCTGCCATTTTAGCACCTCAAGAAACGACATAGGCAGTCATAAATTAAAGGCTGTGTAAATTCCAGAAAATGTACCCTAGTTTGTAGACGCTATAACTTTTGCGCAAACCAATAAATATACACTTATTGACATTTTTTTTACCAAAGACATGTGGCCGAATACATTTTGGCCTAAATGTATGACTAAAATTGAGTTTATTGGATTTTTTTTAGAACAAAAAGTAGAAAATATCATTTTTTTTCAAAATTTTCGGTCTTTTTCCGCGTATAGCGCAAAAAATAAAAACGGCAGAGGTGATCAAATACCATCAAAAGAAAGCTCTATTTGTGGGAAGAAAAGGACGCAAATTTCGTTTGGGTACAGCATTGCATGACCGCGCAATTAGCAGTTAAAGCGACGCAGTGCCGAATTGTAAAAAGTGCTCTGGTCAGGAAGGGGGTAAAACCTTCCGGGGCTGAAGTGGTTAAAGGAATATTTCATTTTTATTGTTTCACTTTAAGCATTATTAAAATCTCTGCTCCTGAAAAAACGGCCGTTTTTAAAATTTTTTTTTGCATTGATACATGTCCCCTGGGGCAGGACCCAGGTCCCCAAACACTTTTTATGACAATAACTTGCATATTAACTTTTAAAATTAGCACTTTAGATTTCTCCCTTAGAATCTTAAAGGGTGTTCCACGGCTTTTCGAATTTGCCGCTAACACCCCAAATTGTTCGCTATTTGGTGAACGGGCGAACAGCCAATGTTCAAGTTGAATTCATGTTCGACTCGAACAGATAGCCCATCCCTAGTTGTGGAACGAATCATTTGAGTTTCCATGATTTCTTATGGGGAAATTCACTTTGATATACAAGTGCTTTAGATTACAAGCATGTTTCTGGAACGCATTATGCTCGCAATCCAAGGTCTTACTGTATAGATATATACAGTATCTATATAGATATATACACACACACACATGTGTATATTATATACACGTGTATTCCCGCCCAAGCGTATTATTTTCTTTACTTCACTGCTTTGGAATCTAGCCAAAGATCTTTTGTAGACTTAGCAAAGCCCCTGGTTCTAGGTGAAAAAGAGGAGAAAGAAGATATGCACTTTTAGCAGACAAATCAGATGTCAGTGCTATTAATAATGACCGTCAAATTCACTCAGATGTCTCCTATCATAAATTATGTTACAATTCCATGGTGATCTTATCTAGCTCTAAAGGAGAAAACAAAGGACAGTATTCAGCATACGGAGATACTGCAGAGATTAGCTTTTCCGCATATGTATTGGAATTATCTTTCAGAAGTATTTTAATAAGTGAAGGGCACACTTCATACGCCATCATTTATTTATCTATTCACATCATTATTTAGCTATAAAGACTACCAGTGAACCTGTGGTTGTTGCCATCTCTATGTTGTTCTGAAAGAATCTAATGAACCTTTTATCAAAAAGTGAAACCTCATTGTTCTAAATGATTATTCATTTTTAGTTCAAATCTGCGTGACCCCAAATGCCAAGCTGCAGCACCTTTGACTAATAAAATATGAAACTTGGCTTCAAGTTACACAAAGGGGGGGGGGGGTGCTAAAACTGGTACACACAGAATCTAGTGTAGCATAGTAACCAATGGGTTTCTAGGTTTTATTATCAAAGCTTAACCACTTGACCTCTGGAAGATTTACCCCCTTTCATGACCAGGCCATTTTTTGCAATATGGCACTGCGTTACTTTCACTGACAATTGCGTGATCATGCAACAAAGTACCCAAATAAAATGTATGTCCTTCTTTTCACAAATATAGCTTGCTTTTGGTGGTATTTGATCGCCTCTGCGTTTTTTATTTTTTGCACTATAAACAAAAAAAGACAATTTTGGAAAAAAAAAACAAAAACAGTAGTTTTTACTTTCTGCTATAAAACATATCCAATAAAAAAAATTTAAAAATCTAATTTCTTCATAAATTTAGGCCAATATGAATTCTGCTACATATTTTTGGTAAAAAAAAATCCAAGAAGTGTATATTAATTGATTTGCGCAAAAGTTATAGCGTCTACAAACTTTTGGATATTTTTATTTATTTATTACTTGTAATGACGCTGATCAGCGACTTATAGCTGGACTGCAATATTGCCGTGGACATTCAGACATTTACTGACACTTTTTGGGGACCAGTGACATTATTATAGTGATCAGTGCTAAAAAATATGCACTGTCACTGTACCAATGACACTGTCTGGGAAAGGGTTAACATCAGGGGCAATCAAAGGTTTAAATGACAACCTACCCTGCACAGCCTAGGTGGTCATTTCGATTTCATAAACCTGAGAGGAACATTGCTAAAGATCTGCACCCCCATGCCCCTTTTTTGGTGGTTCCTGTGAGCCCTAACTTGCTGCCCTGCAAGGGCAGAATCTGTCCCAGCCTCCAATACAGATCCATTTTACATTTGATCTATGGTATACTTAAGAGGGTAGCAAGACCTCATTGATTGGGGTAGCAATCTTTCTGCTCCTGCCCCTATGGTTGTTATATAGCCCAGTGGACCTTTGGACGAGTGATACCACCTATCTGCAATATTGCTGTACACCATTTCTCTTTAAAAGGATTTTTAACTGTCCTTCCTGTAAGTGTGTTTTTAATTCTTTAATAAATGGTAATATTAGAATTACACTATGGAGAGCTCCCTCTTTCTCATTTTTGGGTGACATTTGATATCCATTTGTGAGTCTTGTTTGATCAAGTTACTGGGCTATCGGCTGTTCATCGCTCCTGTGTCTGACGCCATTGGAGTTGCTGCGCGGATCTCTGTGGATAAAGGCCTCGGCTGGGTGTTTAGCCACAAGCTCTTTTTGCTTGCCTTTTGGTAAGCGTGCATTTTATTTGGTGTTCGGCACTTATTGGTAGTGGAAGATCATACACTTTCTTTGTTTCAATCAACATAATTACCTGTGCAGTATTATGTGATTCATGGACATCACCTGACACATTTTATTCACTTTCTATTTTTTGGACTTCTATTTTTGTATTCACTGCATTATTCAGCTATATATATGTTTATATATATTATCAGTTCATTATTTAGCACTGTTCATCACTGATTCAATGCTTCACTGTTTTTTTTTTTCTCTATGTTATATGTGTGTATCCCACATTATTAGTTGCTGCTTTATTTTGGTTAATTTTTTGTCTAAACTGTGGGAGGTGCTTTTACTATGGGAAGGCATGAATCCTAGTCCCTAATTTGCAGAGACATATGATTCATGCCTTCCCTCCTGTTAGAACGGCAATCTGCCTTGTTCACATAGGCAGAAATTGTTAAATGGTTTCCCAAATTTTTTACAAATAAATATCTGAAAAGTGTGGCGTGCATTTGTATTCAGCTCCCTTAACTCTGATACCCCTAACTAAAATTGAGTGGAATCAATTGCCTTCAGAAGTCACCTAATTAGTAAATGGCCCACCTGTGTGTAATTTAATCTCAGTATAAATACAGAGGTTCTGTGAAGCCCTCAGAGGTTTGTTAGAGACCCTTAGTGAACAAACAGCATCATGAAGGCCAAGGAACACACCAGACAGGTCATGAATAAATTATGGAGAAGTTTAAAGCAGGGTTAGGTAATAAAAAAATATCCCAAGCTTTGAACATCTCACGGAGCACTGTTCAATCCATCATCTGAAAATGGAAAGAGCGTGACACAACTCCAAACCTACCAAGACATGGTTGCCCACCTAAACTGACAGGCCGGACAAGGAGAGCAATAATCAGAGAAGCAACCAAGAGGCCCATGGTAAATCTGGAGGAGCTGCAGAGATCCACAGCTCAGGTGGGAGAATCTGTCCACAGGAGCCATGTACTCCACAAATCTGGCCTTTATGGAAGAGTGGTAAGAAGTAAGACAGTGTTGAGAGAAAGCCATACGAAGTTCTGTTTGCAGTTTGTGAGAAGCCACGTGAGGGACACAGCAAACATGTGGAAGAAGGTGCTCTGGTCAGATGAGAGCAAAATGTAACGTTTTGTCCTAAAAGCAAAACGTTATTTGTGGCAAAAAATTAACACTGCACATCACTCTGAACACACCACCCCCAACATGAACCATGATAGTGTCAGAATCATGTTGTGGGGATGCTTTTCTTCAGCAGGGACAGGGAAGTTGGTCAGCGTTGATGGGAAGATGGATGGAGCCAAATACAGGGCAATCTTAGAAGAAAACTTGTTAGAGCTTGCAAAAGGGAGGTTCACCTTCCAGCAGGACAATGACCCTAAACATACAGCCAGAGCTACAATGGAATTATTTAGATCAAAGAATATTCATGTGTTAAAATTGCCCAGTCAAAGTCCAGACCTAAATCCAATTGAGAATCTGTGGCAAGACTTGAAAACTGCTGTTCACAGACGATCTCCATCCAATCTCACAGAGCTTGAGCTATTTTGCAAAGGAGAATGGGCAAAAATGTCACTCTCTAGATGTGCAAAGCTGGTAGAGACATACCCAAAAAGACTTGCAGCTATATTTGCAGCAAAACGTGGTTCTACAAAGGGGGCTGAATACAAATGCATGCCACACTTTTTAGATAATTAATTGTAAAACATTTTGAAAACCATTTATAATTTTCCTTCCACTTCACAATTATATGCTACTTTGTGTTGGTCTATTCACATCAAATCCCGATAAAATACATTTACATTTTTGGTTGCAACATGACAAAATGTGGAAAATTTCAAGGGGTATGAATACTTCTTCAAGACACTGTATGTGCAAAAACACACATAGCAACAGTAGTCCCCAGCTGACAGTCTTAATAATCCACACTCTGTGGATTATTGTGCATATGCAAAAAATCAAATCTCCAATGTCAGAAGCAATATATTGTTGCACCATTTGTTCCAGAGCTTAGTAAATGATGTGACGTTTCACTTTGCAAGTTATACCCAATCATATGCAAGGAAAATAATTTTTGCTTGCAAATGATTGGATTTTAGAAGTCAGCAGAGCATCCCCTCATCTATAATTGCCTTTAATAAATCAATCACATTTTTGAGGGCACCACTCTGTTACACCCTTGTGCTATTCAGGTGTGCCCTAACCTATTTAGATGGACCTAAGTGTAGTTAAGAGATCATAACTAGCACAGGGTTCAAACACCTTCAGATGTACACTGAGAGGTCTCCTCTTTAGCGACCAATTCATCACTCCTGTAGTTTCTATCCACCACCCTGTACACAATATTGCTCTTAGAGAGATACAAAGAGACTTCATAGTGCTCACTGTATGCTTTTATTAAAATCAATAAAGTGAAACACTAACATCTGCATCTGCAATCCCTGTTTAATTACCAAGCACTGATATCTGTGCACACTGTGGTCTCCCCACCTAGCGTGATGACATTATTATTATTATACAGGATTTATATAGCGCCGACAGTTTACGTAGCGCTTTACAACATTAGGGCAGACAGTACAATACAATTCAATACAGGAGGAATCAGAGGGCCCTGCTTGTTAGAGCTTAAAATCTAGGAGGGAGGGTCAAGTTATATAAAAAGGGTAATAGCTGTGGGGGATGAGCTAATGGAGAAAATAGTGCAGTTGTTAAATGGAGGCAGGATAGGCTTCTCTGAAGAGAAAAGTTTTCAGAGATCGCCTAAAAATTGGAGACAGTCTGACAGATGACAGCACAAGCCACACTCCACTGATGTGTTGTGTTCCGATTGGACTTCCTCAGAGATGGGATATGCCACGAAGTGCAGTGGGAGACCATACATCTGACATGCCCCAAAGTGTCAGTTTGGCAGAATTTTTCAGGTGGTGATTTCTCCCAATTACAGCAGTATCTGGTGGCATAGCCAATGGGCAAGGTAAAGATTTATTACCCTTCCTAACAGGTTGACCTTTTATTTACATGTTGATTTTAGCATTAGTTTGTTGTTATACATGTACTTGGCGGCAGTCATATTCTCTCATTACATATGCAAACTCTGCTTCTTTCTATGCATTGCTAAACAATGGATTTGCTTTACTGCTCCTTTTCACAAGTTTACACGAGCTGGCTGATACATTACAGACAATATACTCACTATTTTATCTAAATCATTGTTAAAGGAGAGAGAAAGTCATATCAGTAGTCACAGAGAGTCTGGTTCATAAATTATAGGATTCTTCATAGGCTGAAAAGGTCTGCTTGCATTTATTGAGTTGAATAAGAACTCACAATCTGACTGTTTTGAGAATCAAATTGCTAGCTACTATCCCTTGTCTGAATTAGACATGTGCGATTTGTTTCTGTCTGAGTGTTAATTCAAAAAAAAATTTGGGTTATTTGGAGATTCTGATGTATCTGAATTTCTGAATAACAATAGAAACAAATTTTGTTAAAAATTTGTTTTGTTTAGTTTATTCGTTTTCTAAAAAATTCAAAAATTTCAGAACAATTCGAATTTGATTTGGTTGAAAATGTATCAGCCAATCTGAATTCTGTGTGAAGGATAGCTGGTTGTTAAGGAGAGGGCCAGGAAGTCGGCCGCCGTGTCCCTAACAGCCGAGGACTGTTGTTATGATTATTGAATGCTGGCAATGAAAAATAAATGAAAAAAACAGCGTGGGGTCTCCCCAGAATCCATACCAGACCCTTATCCAAGCATGCAGCCTGGCAGGTCAGGAAAGGGGGGGGGGATGAGCAAGCGCTCACAGGGTGACCCTGCCTCATTGTGATGTCATATACCCAGCATGCCCCAGTTGATAACATCACAAGGGGGCGGGGTTATGTTATTTTTTTCCTTTATTCTTCATTGCTGGAATTCTTTTGATTACATTCAGCTGTCAGTTGTTAAGGGTGCGGTGGTCAGCTTTCCAGCCTGCTCCGTAACAACCAGCTATTCTTCACACAGAGTTTGGATCGGTCGATTAATTTTCAACTAATTTAAATTTGAATCGTTCTGAAAATTTGGAAATCATTATAAAATTAATAAACTAAATAAAACGAAACTAAACAAATTCCAAAACAAATCCACATAACGAATTTATCTGAAACAAAGCCAATTTTTCTGTTCTGCACATGTCTAGCCTGAATTATAATGAATAAAGTTTCATATTTACTTAGCTGTTTGATTTATGGTGATCTGTCAGATTTGTAAAGTGATAATGACATCTGTTTATACCAAAACAAATAGGCTCAATTTACAAAGCCAATGCACCAAGACAAAGACGCCTATTTTCTTCTGCGGAATGGGGTGCGCTGTGGTCTGGGAACTCTGTGTGTCCCAGAACACAGCAGGCCATTCACAAAGCGTTGCGCGACTCGCACATGCGCATTATGAAATGAGCAATGAAGCCGCAAGGCTCCACTGCCTGTTTCCCTTAGTTCGAATGGTGGTGCCGAGACCCGATCCGATGGACGGATCTGCGTCAGGCCGCGGCCATCGCGGGCACCCTGGACAGGTAAGTGTGCTTATTAAAAGTCAGCAGCTACAGTGTTTGTAGCTGCTGACTTTTAATTTTTTTTTTTTTTTCAGATGGACCTCCGCTTTAAGTCTAAAGGGTAATATTAGTTGCTATGATACAATATAATATACTGAACGTCAAACTTTATAAATGTTTATAGACAAAAAAATCAGACATTTGAGTACCCAGTCGCTAGAAGAGTAGCAAAATTTATAGTTAGTAAATAAAATGAATCTTAAAGTAATTTAAAAACATTTCAATTGTGCAAAGAACCAAAACATTAATATACTGAGGCCTCAATTAAAGAGGAGCTCCAGTCGTTTTTTGTGTTTATTAGAAGTCAGCAGCTACAAAAACAGCAGTTGCTGACTTTTAACATACTTACACTCACCTGTCACAGGATCCAGCGATGTGCCTTCTCTTCCTCTTCTCTACCGCAAGCTGGCATCTTAACTGTGGGCACCCATCTGTGACAGCTTGTGGCTTCCCAGCCTGCTGCACACTGGCCATGTGCAAGTCGTGCTGCGCCACCTGAATGGTCTGGCAGTCTTCTGGGACCTGTGATGTACAGTAGAGGAGAATTTCCACTCGGACCAGGAAGTGGGAGTAGGTACCTGTCAAAGTAGGAACCTGCCCCCCCCCCCAAAAAAAAAAATTGCATGCCAATTGAGGCAGGGGAGGAGTACTTAAAGCGGAACTTCCTCTTTTGGGGGGGGGGGGGGGTGCTGCTTTAAGCAGCGAATAGTAAATAAGAATATAGAAACTAAAAAAAAGCGCTGGGGCTCTATTGAGTGTTAAAAACAAAGCAGCTAGCACAATACCATAATACACAGCATAATACACTTCACAAAACAATAGTGCAGTGCTAAGATAAATTAAATAGTACCATAATGCAATGCAAATATATCAAACTATTAAGTGTCACCACAAATTGAAAAATATAAAACAAAGAAATCCAAATGTGAAGTCAAAAACGAAGAATTCGTTGATTCTTCGATTATGAGGGAAATGACGGATGTGGATACCAAACACCATCAAACTTCTTAATGATAAACCAAACAGCAACAGAGGGAGGCTTACTAGAATCATATGACCCCCAATTAAGAGTGGTCAACCACCCCTTGTGTATGAATCCAAAATATCCTGCTTGCCTCAAAACCCCATGTCAACCAATGGTACTGCTGCGTTGTAGTAGATCTTTGTGCATATATACCCAGTTGGACATACTATCATGAAAAGGAAAAAGACATGCTCTCCATTAAAACACCAATTTCATGTGATAAATGCACTTACAATGAAGAGATGGCATCCAGATACTTCATATCATATAAACAACTCATAATCTAGAATCCAAGATAGCCGTGGCATGATCGCATGTTGTAGTGGCCACTACGTATATGCGATCATGCCACGGCTATGTAGGATTCTGATATATGGGTTTTTTATATGATATGAAGTACCTGGTTGTCATCTCTTCATTGTAAGTGCATTTATCACATTAAATTGGTGTTTTAATCGGGATTACACTATGAAGAGCGTGTCTTTTTCTTTTTTATGATACTATGTCCAACTGAGTATATATGTGCTGCAATCTATTACTATGCAGCAGTACCATCATTTGACATTTTGAAGAAAGCTTGATATCTTGGATTGATACACAAGGGCTGGTTGACCACTCTTAATTGGGAGTCATGTGATTCTAGTAAGCCTCTCTCTGTTGCTCGCCGAGGTGCTCTGTGGTTATCAATAAGTATATAGACAAAAATTACTCAAGATAAGTATATATACAAAAATGACTCAAAATGTGTTAAAAATAAATACAACAAAATACTCAACCTTGCAATATTCAGATTTGTGAACATTTTTTTTAGTTTATAGCTGACCAAACACCTCCAATATGTACAAAAAGTACAGAAATATCATTGGGATAAAAGGCCTATGTGATTACTATAGTAATGTGTAATTTCTGTACTGAGTAGGTTGAATGGAGGGTTCATGGTCAGCATAAACAAGAACCACTGTAAATCAATGTCCTTCCCAGAAACTGCATGCACATACAATGAATATGTTTCAAAAGGAAGACCATGGCACGTGTGCAAATGATTGAGTACACACAATAGGTATAACAGAACATATGCATTGATTGTATCCTGGGAGGCAAATTCGCTTTGCTATTTCCCAGGTGATAGGGAGATATTGTATGGGTCCTAGAGACATCTGGGTAGGCCATTTGACTCATGTCTAGATTGATCTTGTTAGATTTTCTTTGTTGCTCGTTCAACAATCTCAACAATTTCCTCATGAAGGAAGTTATTTTCTTATTAAGTACTAATTATTTTTTGTTCAGAGATAGAAGAGACAGAGTGTAAAATATTTTTTAAAAAATGTGCCGGTAATTAAAATTGAAATGGCATTTTTCTTACCTTTCTATTGACCACAAACAAGGGAATGAACACTGCAACATATCATATTCAGGGGCGGATCCAGAGTCTAGTCTCGGGAGGGGCACTGCAAGAAAATATATTTTTTTGGGGTACATCTATCGGGGAAATGGCTGGTGTTGGCGCTTCAATCATCACGGCACCATGGTTGTTATGGTGTCAGGATGATTGAAGCGCATTATTACTATTATTACATTGTTATAAAAAATTAAATAGTTTAACTCACCATAATGCAGACTCAGTGGGAGCCCCAAGTGTGTCACTTGCCACGTCACCTGTCACCAGATGCAGATTGTCACTTGCCACGTCGCCTGCCACATGTTGCGGATTGTCTCTTGCCACGTCGCCTGTCACCAGATGAAGATTGTCACTTGCCACCTGCTAAGGTGGTCTCTTGTGTCCCAGAGACAGGCAGCAGAGAGATGTTGTAATCCCCATTAGTATAGAATCCCCCCTCGGTGCAGAGCCCCCATTAGTATAGAATCCCCCCTCAGTGCAGAGCCCCATTAGCATAGACTCCCCCTCAGTGCAGAGCCCCCCATTGGTATAGAATCCCCCTCAGTACAGAGCCCCCCATTAGTATAGAATCCCCCTCAGTGCAGAACCCCCATTAATATAGAATCCCCCTCAGTGCAGAGCCCCCCATTGGTATAGAATCCCCCTCAGTGCAGAGCCCCCCATTGGTATAGAATCCTCCTCAGTGCAGAGCCCCCCATTAGTATAGAATCCCCCCTTAGTGCAGAACCCCCTATTAGTATAGAATCCCCCTCAGTGCAGAGCCCCCCATTGGTATAGAATCCCCCTCAGTGCAGAGCCCCCCATTGGTACAGAATCCCCCTCAGTGCAGAGCCCCCCATTGGTACAGAATCCCCCTCAGTGCAGAGCCCCCCATTGGTATAGAATCCCTCTCAGTGCAGAGCCCCCATTAATATAGACCTCAGAACAGCGCGGACCGGACGATACACACAGCCGTGTCCCTCGGGCTCCTCCTCCTCCTGTGTGAATGTAAACAGAGAGGAGGGGGAGGCGGCTTCAGTCTGCTGCGCTGTGTGCACACAGCGCAAGACCTGAGAAGCAGATCAGGTCAGCGGTGTTAGCGGTGCGTGCCGCTACCTACGGGTGTCACCCTTCTGGCGGGTGTCACCCAGGTGCGGAACGCACACCCCCGCACCACCTAACAATGCCACTGCCGCTGTCTGCCTCTGCGGAGCCGCCCGGCGGCTCTCACCTATGGAGGCGCCGAGCCGCCCAGTGGCTCTCTCAATTACGGAGCCGCCCGCCGGCTCACTCACCCGCATTTCTCGGAGGGGGCAATTGCCCCATTGCCCCCCCTGCATCCGCCCCTGGTCATATTTTAAATCAGGGCAGAAAAGGCTTTGCCATCAACTGCACTGTCATTAACTGTGGCAATAAGCAAGTAAATAAAAGAACATCTGAACTGTGCTAGAATTTCCTTCCTGGTTTGAAAAAGAATGGCAGCATAATAAAGGAACTAAATATATTTTCCATTGAGTCAAGTGTAAATCAAAGCTTAAAGTGGAGTTCCACCCCAAAAAAAAAAAAAAAAGTAAAGTGCTTAAAAAAAATAAAAAAAAAACATTGAGAAAAATTTTTTTTTACTCACCTCTAAATGCCTGTTGCTAGGGAGTCCCTCGTAGTCTGCCTGCTTCGGTGCCTGGGCTCCTGACGTCACTTCCCACAGTACAGGAAGGGAGATCGCCTCTCCACCCTCCCTCTTGTCAATCATCTGGGACACATGACCGGTTCCAGATGAATTCGGGGCCAGTGACGGCTCACGCAGGTCACACAGCCGGGCACCCACAGTTAAAATGCCGGCGCCGCCGAGCGGGGGGGGCGAGCGGGGCTTCGATCCCCCGCATCACTGGACCCTGGGACAGGTAAGTGTCCGATTAAAAGTCAGCAGCTGCAGTATTTGTAGCTGCTGACTTTTACTTTTTTTTTAATGGGAACCCCACTTTAAAATTATATTAGAGGCAAAAAAAAAATAAAAACTCCAAACATGTTATACTTACCTGCTCTGTGCAGTGGTTTTGGGCAGAGCAGCCCTAATCTTCCTCTTCTCAGGTCCCCCGTTGGTGCTCCTGGCCCCTCCCTCCTATTAAAAGTGCCCCCAGAGCAAGCAGCTTGGAATGGGGGGCACCCAATCAGGCATGCTCCTGAGCTACTGCTCTACGTTTCCATTCAAACACGGAGCCATGGCTCAGCCACGTCCCCTCTCTCTCCTCATTGGCTGCTGTCTGACTGTGATTGGCTCTTGTTCCTGTCTCAGATAATGAGGAGGGAGAGATCTCAGAGAGCTGATGCTCTTGTGTACATCGCTGCATCAAGAGGGAGCTCAGGTAAGTAGGGACTGCTGCACACAGAAGGTTTTTTAGAATGCATGAAGGTAAGGAACCTTTGCGTTCAGCTTTTAGAACCACTTTAAACAACCTATATAAATTTTACTCTTCAATAAAATATATTCTAAGAGCACAGTTAGCAATAAAAATTAATATAGCCCAGGGAATTTGAAATGGTAGCAGTATTTGTACATTGTTCTGTCTCATATTTATGTCACAAAGATATAACAAGTCAGTTTTAAGCAAGAATTTGGAGGCAAAGGTCAAAACAACTACATATGTAGCAAGAGTGTGATAATTAACTTAATGCTACTAACAGAATACATTTGTTTTGAACACTCTTTAGATCTTTGCAGTTTGAATCTACTCAATGATTTCAGTAATGACCATTTGTGCAAATATGCAGCATTGGGAATTGTTTATGATGAGGAAATAATAATAAGACGAAAGATGTGCTTATTTGCTATGTTAACAAGCTGTCTAGTTTATATTGTACAGATTCACAGAGTATTTATGCCAAATAATAAAATTGCAGATGGGGATTTTAGTGCAGGCAGACATAATAATAAGTTTATCTGGCTCAGTCTAAGCACCTGCCTTTCTGCTGAATTTAGTTTTTTTTATCATTAATACATGTCAGCGGCAGAGATTTGTAATAAAGGCGTATAGCATAAAATACAGTATGTATTTAAGTCTGAGCAGTTAATGAAATGTATCAATTGTTGATTCAGTCCCTTGTGCATAACTGCACAAGCTAAGGAAACCATCAACCATGATAATGAGGGCCAATTTTTGTAAATTTTTATAGGAAATATGTAGAAGCTGTAAGCCACAAGCAACATAAAATAGCATCATGTGAAAACTAGGAGAGAAAGAATGTGAGTCTAAAGTTATGATGATGTCTTTAGATTTAAAAAAAGAAAATAATGAAAATAAATTCAACGACTTTGGCTTTGTAATTTTTTAAGAAACTATAAACTAGAACTAGTTACAGAAAGAACTCAGCCTAATCCCACTCCAATCCAATGGTTTAGTGCAATGGTGGGGTGAAGATCAAAACAAATGAGAGTACCCTAGGGGTCACTCATTTTCAAATGGAAAATAACATTCTCAATATGGCCTGGTTTTGAAGGTGAAACTTCAGGTTTTTGCAAAAATAGTTATTGATATGCCCCCACCCCCACATGTGCTGACCATATTACTAATTGAGTCTAGCAGAGCTCCCATAGAGTGTACTACTTACTCCTTTCCCATTGGGTGACCAGTCCTACAAAGCCACTACTCTTTCCTGATCATGTGGCTGCGCCCTCACTGATGTCATCACTTATAATGCGGGACCAGCAATCTTGCATGGTATAGGATACTATATTCTTCAGTTCCTCTGAGGGTACACACAGACTGGAGCCAGTAGAGAGGAGGAGCCAAGCAGCCGCGCGGGGAAGAAGCCTCCGCTGATTGGCGATGGGGCAGAGGAACTGAAAAAAGGAGAGAGAGAGATACCAACCGAGGCTCTGGGGTCCACTGTCTCAGTGTCAGAAACCATGAATCAGACAGAAGTACAGTAAATCACACTTGTTTAATAATAAAAAAGGTAAACAGAGTAAACGTAGTCAAAACATAGCCAGAGTTCAGGAACCGGAAAGGATAGTCAGACAAGTCAAAACGTCAGGGAGCCAGAGGTGAGCATAGTAGAACAACAAGCAGGATCTGGAGCAAGAAAGAATGTCAGCCAAGCAAGTCTTTAAAAGAAACACAGGAGAGTGTCTCTAGAGCTGTGACCAGGGCGAAGGCAGAGATCATCTGGACTGGACGGCTTAAGTAGGCAGGACTGATGAGCAGGATATCATCAATAGGTGAGTCACTATGGAAAGATAGGAGCTGGCAATTAGCGGACAGCTGAGTGGCTAGCTTTGAGAAGGAAGGGCTGAGCCCAGCCCTGACAGTCCACCCTCCTCAATGACCCCTCCCCTCGGAGGACCACCAGGCTTGAGGGGAAAATGTCTATGGAAATCACAGAGGAGGACAGGGGCATGTACGTCCAAGGATGAGACCTAAGAGCGTTCCTCCGGATTGTACCCTTTCCAATGCACCAGGTACTGTATGCGCCCATGGAACCTACGGGAGTCAACAATGGACTGTACATCATACCCCTCATGGTTCTCAACCTGTACAGGGTGAGGAGGAGGCACCGAGGTGGTAAAGCGGTTGCAGACCAAAGGTTTTAATAAGGAGACATGAAATGCATTCGAAATACGCATATTAGAAGGAAGGTCTAATGCAAAAGCCACTGGGTTAATCCTGCGAAGAATACGGAAAGGCCCAATAAACCGAGGTGCGAACTTCAGAGAGGGAACAGGAAGTTGGAAGTTGCGAGATGACAGCCAGACCCTATCCCCAACCTAGTAGCAAGGCGTAGTCAGGCGTCTGTGTTCCGAAGACCACGGAGATGCTCCTCTAACACAGGAATACCCTGCAGAACAAATGAGTCAGGCAACATGGAAGGTTGGAAACCATAGTTCGCCATAAATGGGGACAATCGGGAAGCAGAATTCAAGGCACTATTGTGAGCAAACTCCGTCCATGGTAAGAGGTCTGACCAGTTATTATGATGGTCAGAAATAAAGCAATGTAGGAATTGCTCCAAGGACTGATTGGCTCGTTCTATGGCCCCATTAGACTGTGGGTTTTATGCAGAGGAGAAAGTAAGCTGAATTCCCAACTGTGCACAAAAGGCTCACCAGAACCGGGACACAAATTGATTTCCCCTGTCCAAGATAATCACCTTGGGTAGCCCATGTAATCGAAAGATCCCCCGAGCAAAATGGAAGCCAGTTCCTTAAAAGTGGGCAACTTCTTAAGTGGAATACGATGGGACATTTTCGAGAACCATTCAACCATCATAAGGATAACTGTGTTACCCTGGGAGTTGGGTAACTCCACAATTAAATCCATAGACAGGTGGGTCCAGGGCCTCTCTCCATTGGATATGGGTTGTAGGAGGCCCACTGGAAGGTGTCGTGGAGTCTTACTCTGAGCACACACACGGAACAGGCAGCTACGAAGGCGGTTACATCAGCACGTAGTCTAGGCCACCAGAATTGTTGGGTAATGGCCCAAAAGAGTTGATTCTTCCAAGGGTGGCCAACAGCCTTGGGAGAATGTTAAGTCTGGAGTATGGCAGTACGGAGACTCTCTGGGACAAAGCAGCGGTCACAAGGTTTCTCAGGAGGAACATGGACCAGAGCAGCAAGAATTTTGTCATCCAAAGAGAAGTGAGACTGGTGCGAACCGTAGCCAGAATACGATCAGGAGGAACCCGAACCGACTCCATCTTGGAAGTGGAGGAAAATTGTTGTGCCAAATCGTCAGCTTTTACATTCTTAGTACTGGGTAAGAATGAGACAATGTAATTGAATCTAGACAAAAAAAGAGCCTATTGGGCCCTTCTGGGAGAGAGGCGTTTAGCCTCAGACAAGAATGTGAGATTCTTATGGTCAGTAAGAATGAGAACCGGCACAGTGGTACCTTTGAGGAGATGTCTCCATTCTTTCAGGGCTAAAATGATCGCTAACAGCTCTCTGCACTCCACAAGTGACAATTTCTTGGAAAAGTAGCCACAAGGATGCATAGTGCTCTCAGAGGTAGGACGTTGAGACGGAAGGGCACCAACTCGTCTCAGAAGCATCAACCTCAAGGATAAAAGTTAATGTAGGATCAGGATGTGCCAACACAGGAGCAGAAACAAAGGCAGCCTTGAGACTCCCAAAGGCCTTAATGGACTACGGAGACCGACTCTGTGGGTTACTGTCCTTTCTGTTCATATCAGCCAGGGGCTTGACCAGAGACAAAAGGTTACAAATAAACTTCCGATAATAGTTTGCCAAAGCCAAGAAAACGATGCAGAGGACATAAACCCACGGGTCGGGGCCACTGTAGTACTGCTGAAAGTTTCTCTGGGTCCATCGAAAAACCAGCAGTGTAGATGACATAACCCAGGAATTTAACCTGTTCATAATGGAATTCAAACTTCTCCAATTTACAATAGAGATTGTTCTCTCTTAGTTTCTGAAGCACACGACAGACATCTGTATGGTGGCTCTCCAGGGACTTGTAAAATAAACGTGCATTTGTATATACTGCATTGTATAACGTTTGTATCAACTTTATTCATTCTCTTTATTATGTACAAATCCATTGGCTGAGCTAATATGCTATATTTCATGTATGTACATTAATTTTAATAAACATTTATACTGCTATTACTCTTGTTACTCAGTGGCTAACTGTGACCACCTCATTTAAAGTCCCAGTGCAACTCTCTTCTTTTTTGTATATGTATATAGGGATGGAGGTGTAGCACTGATGACTGCAGACCTTTTATTTCTTTGCTTCTATGAGACCCCTATAATCAATAAAAGGTCTCACTTCACCACGCTTCTTCATGAAGAAGAAACCGGCACCAGCAGGAGATGAGGAATTGCGGATGAAACCCAGAGAAAGTGCGTCTGCAACATACTCCTCCATGGCCTTATCTTCCAAGACCGACAAAGGGTAAACCCGGCCATGAGGGAGTATGGAACCAGGTTGAAGGTCAATTGTGCAATCATATGACCGGTGGGGAGGCAAACTACCGGCTTGACCTTTGTCAAAGACATCGCTAAAATTGCGGTACTC
Organism: Lithobates clamitans; assembly: GCA_037952925.1. NCBI lineage: Eukaryota > Metazoa > Chordata > Amphibia > Anura > Ranidae > Lithobates > Lithobates clamitans. The sequence continues at coordinate 4,361,634 of JBBGZY010000142.1, forward strand.
CTCCGGCAGGGAGGAGAGTGAAGAGGTGCACAGGACCTTGGCTACCATCTGGAAGCATGTCTTACTGCATTGCGGTGACCAGGAGAGAACCTTAGCATGGCGCCAATCAAAAGAGGAGTTGTGCCTCTGTAACCAAGGATAACCAATAACCAGTGGAAACTTAGGTTTGGAAACAACTTGGAATTGGATTATCTCATGGTGAAGAGCCCCTACGGCCATGTACAATGGAACAGTCTCATGAGTCACATGGGCAGGCTGAAGAGGTCTTCCATCAAGATCCTCAATGGCAAGTGGAGTGTCATGCAGCTGCAGCGGAATTGAGTGCTTCGATACAAAGGCAGCATCAATGAACAGGCCTGCAGCCCCAGAGTCGATTAGAGACTGTATCTCGACGGACGACTCAGGCCAATAAAGGGAGGGTGACGGAAACCAGGGGCATATCCTTCTGGATAACTGGGGACGAAACAACGCTATCTAAGGTCTGTCCATGACAGGACCTCGAGGTTTGGGTGTTCCCTGGACGGGTAGGATAAGACTTCAAAAAGTGACCTACCTGGCCACAATAAAGGCAAATCTTTCCCTCCTCCTGAGGGTTCTTTCATCCGCAGAAAGACGCGAGAAGCCCAAGTGCATGGGTTCATCTTCACAGACCGACTTGGTACCAGGAGGCATGGGAGGTGAGGGAGGCAAGGGTGGGACTGCAAAGTTCGGAGACAAATATACAGGAGGCTTCCACAAGTGCTCCTTAAAAAGGGAGTCTTTCTCTGAGTCTGGAGTCAATGAGGATGGCAAACGTGGTCAAACTCTCCAGCTCAGTGGGTATATCTCGGGCTGCTATCTCATCCTTGATCGTACTCGAGAGACCATGAGAAAAAGCAGCCACGAGGGCCTTATTGTTCTAAGCAACCTCTGCTGCCAGAGTACAAAATCCAATGGCGTAATCAGCAACAGTTCTCGTACTCTGTTTGATGGACATGAGACACTTGGCAGCAGAAGTGAAGCGTGTGGGAACATCAAATACCCTTCTAAAAGAAGTCACAAACTCAGTGGAACTCAAGACAACAGGTTTTTTTCGTCTCCCATAGAGGGTTTGCCCAGGCCAAGGCTTTCAGAAAGCAAAGATATCACAAGACCTACTTTGCTTCTGGCAGTGGGAAACGCCTGGGGCAGCATCTCAAAGTATATCTCAACCTGGTTGAAAAACCCTCTGCATTGGACTGGATGCCCCCAAATTGCTGGGGAACAAGACATACCTCTTAAAGAGTTAATACCCAAGGTATCTGTGCCTGCCCAGAGACTGGAGCAGGGACAGCCTGCAACACAGGTTGTACGGGAGCAGCCACAGTGGGAGATTCCAGGTGAGCCGTGCGACTCAGGAGCGTTTGTAACACCATGGCAAACTGATCCATGCAGTAATCCTGCTTATCCAATCTGGAAAAAATATTACCAACAAGTGGATTGACTGCATCTTCTGAATTCATGGCCTTCGCCTACTGTCAGAAACCATGAATCAGACTGAGACAGAAGCACAATTAAATCACACTTGTTTAATAATAATAAAAAAAGGTAAACAGACTAAACATAGTCAAAACATAGCCATAGTTCAGGAACCGGAATGAATAGTCAGACAAGCCAAAACGTCAGGGAGCCAGAGATGAGCGTAGTAGAACAGCAAGCAGGATCTGGAGCCAGAAAGAATGTCAGCCAAGTAAGTCTCTAACAGGAACACAGGAGAGCATCTCTAGAGCTGTGACCAGGGTGAAGGCACATGCCATCTGGACTGGACGGGTTAAGTAGGCAGGACTGATGAGCAGGATATTATCAACAGGTAAATCACTGTGGAGAGATAGGAGCTGGCAATTAGCCAACAGCTGAGTGGCCAGCTTTGAGAAGGAAGGGCTAAGCCCAGCCCTGACACTCAGGCAGTGTGTGCTATGGATGCTGTTTACCCTTTTGTGGGGAGAGCTCTCTGGTGCGTGCGGCAAAAAGGGGGAGCATGAATTGGAGCATCAACACAACACATACATTTATGAATTTTGCACGATTGTTGGTGCACTTAAAGAGCACCTATCACTTTATTTTACAAAATTACCCATATATGGACTTATTACATTATTGAACTCTGGACATATACTTAGCACTTTTTGCACATGTTTATGAATTTATCACATCTTTGCATCCATATTTGTTGATATTTTTATGCATTTATTTAAATTAAGGTTATAGCACTTGGCACTTTGTTGGTACCTTATTGGTATCTGGTGTGTATTTTTTTATACATAGACCTTTGTGCACATATATTTTCACATATACACCTTTGTTAACACAGCATCAATTGGTTTATAATTTCCAATAGAGCAGTGCCACACCCATTTTTTAATTTTTTCTGCTATGTGAATGGTCTTGCCTATTATTTTCCAAATCCTCCATCCCTTGCAGACCTTTACCCTAGACTGGTTGGAGTCCTCTGAGAATACCCCTCAGTGGGCATATGCTCCTCATGACATTCCCAACATTAGTAGGCGGCGGGCCTCAGAGCTATAATTGGCACAGAAGGTTTGAATGATACTCTTACCAAGTCCTTAAGCCTTGTACACAAGGTCAGATTATTAGACAAATTTTCATCAGTTTTTTTATTTGATGCTAGTCTCAAATCGAAAGTACTCACCATCAGAAAATGTTCTGACGACAGAATTCAACGTTAGAAGTGACGTAATGTGTTCTTTCATTTCTGAACATGCCTAGTCTTGCTCTTCAGATTTTTTTTGTCAGAAAACCATACTAATGAAAAGAAAATGGGATGTTGTGGTCACGTCAGACAAAAATTTTCAAGCCTGCACATCCAGTTTTTGTCTGCCAAAAATTCGTAATCGGCTGTCAAAAGCAGCATACTAATGATAAGAAAATCTTCAGATCTTTCATCGGATGAAATTTATCTTCAGATTTTCTGACCATGTGTATGGGCCTTTAGAAACAGAAAGGGAGAATCAGGGGTTTCTCACCCTAATGGTTTGCTGATGCGTATAGGGCCAGGGGGAGACTAGATTCTACCTCTAAGGTATAATGGCTTCTGAGATAAGATTCAGTCCGGAGTCTGTGATCTCAATTGCATCAAGCAGCCCCTTTTGTTTTGACTCCTAGCCCAGAGAGAATGATGTTCACCATAACCTCTAAAATAATAGAATAACCAAGTGACAAGGCTATGTTTACCTACCTCACTTCTATGGTTAATGATACGTAACATAAGTGACCAAAACCTTTTATCTATATATGAATCAACCAATGCGGTTGCATCTATAACCCATGAAATCAATAACGAATGATAATGGTGCTACAGTACAAAGATCTAATTTATTTATACAGAAAAGAAACTTGTATTAATCCGAGGTTAGCAACTATAACGTGAATGATACAACCTTAAAAACAAAGATGTTACCATTAATACAAAATATTGTTATAATGGTCATACACATGCTATCAAGTTATTACTTAGGATAGAAAAAAGTTAGAGAAAAGAGAAGAGACATATAGATAATACAGATACATTACCTAGACAGCCCTTGTGTTACCATGTTTCATCTAGACCGTGAGCCAAAGAGAGCTAGCATCTCAAGGCTTTGGTTTTTATGTTGTTAGAATACCCCATTCCTACCAATCAAAACTCAGGATCACCTCATTGGTTCAGAAGTGGCATTGAATCCTGATTGGCTACCCCTGAAGCCTCCTAAATGTTCATTGGTTCAGAGTTGCCTCAAATTCTGATTGGCTGTAATTCCAAGTCCAGTTAAACATCATGTTTAAACATTAGACTCTCTCTGGTTCCTCCTATGTTTGCCTTAAAACAGTTAGCCCTCTTTGATCTTAATTTAACCAGTTCCGAAATTCGCATGTCAAAAGACCCCCAACCAGGTGGTGAAACAAAGTCTGAAGAGCAACTTAATTATCACCTGCCTAAAACATTCAACAGCTTTTGAGAACCAGGAGAAAATGAAGTATTTTTAAAATCTAAGCTGGGCTCAACTTGATATCACAAAATATAAACATATACATACATGCATATATATATATAATATATATCCAATGGGGCATGGTAATTCAATTAGAGAGTTCCCTTGAAGATATAAATATGGATTTCAAAATCTCCACCACACAAGCCTGGTGAAAAGGTGCTAGTTATGTAATAGTATTTAGAGAGAATGGTGTCTAGAGAGCGTTCAGGCTAGTGGCGTTTATACATACAGTACAACCCCTGTGCTTTTTGCGTTGGCGGTGAAACCTCTGGCTATCCTTGTTCGCTCCTTGGCTTTTGTAACGGGAGTCACTTTGGGTGGGGGGCCCATGGAACCCAGAATCCCATGGGGAGGTTGGGATTGGGAAACCTTTCTTTCAGTTCCCCGTGCATCTCCTATGTCTAAGTCAACCTGTATCTCTAATAAGGGCACAGGGTGACCGAACAATACAGTCTGATCTGTACTAATCAGACCCACTGTACAACCACACTGGAAGGTTGTGTGTGTGTGTGTGTGTGTGTATATATATATATTGTCTCATTTTGCTGTGTACTCTTTGCTGGGTCGTTTGGGGTGTGTATTCCATTGTTCTATTGTGTCTGTCTGCCTTAGGTAATATGGGATATGTAAGTGTGCTTGCTGTGAGGAAGGGGGGTCATAGTCTACAGGAATTATGGGAAGCTACGGTGGCTTTTAAGCAACAATCTGCCTCCCTTCAGTAAATTATTCACAGATACTAATTATGTAAAAGAACCACTAGATGGCAATATTACAATTTACTTTACATTCCATTAGCATATTCAGCAATTAACAAAAGCACATAAGAAATACTTGCTGAAGGCATGACACTCCCCGTCTGATATCCCATGAATACCAACTATAATGGTCCCTCTGGAGAGAGTAGTAAAATTAGTTCGGACACAGGTCTGAAGAAAAGTTTAGGCTCATTTTGTCTAATGACCTTAACCTCAACTTTCCTGACTTTCCCTTCTTTGCTTGGAAACACTTGGGTTATCAGGCCCAAGGTCCATTTGTTTCTCCTCGACTGAGAGTCTTTTACAAGAACAACTGTGCCAGGTTCCAAGTTAGGTTTGTTGTCTTGCCATTTGTTCCTTATCTGTAGATTGGATAGGTACTGCTTCTTCCACTTGCTCCAGAAGATATCCGCCAAGGCTTGCACTCATCTTCACTGGCATCTGTATAAGTCTTTAGTGTCAAAGCCGATTGGATGAGCTGTGGTTACCCCAACTTTCTGGGTAAGCAAAGTGGAAGGGGTGAGCAAGAAAGGATCTTCTGGGTCATAAGGTATTGACATCAGGGATCTGGCATTTATTATAGCTGCTACTTCAGCCATGAAGGTTGCCAGTGTCTCGTGTGTGAGCCTTGAAGTTCCTAACTGTAGAAATATAGAGTCTAGGATTCTTCGAGCCATGCCAATCATGCACTCCCAAGCACCTCCCATATGGGAAGTGTGTGGTGGGTTAAACGTCCATATACAACCCTATGCTGAAAGGTATCTCTCTACATGTTCTCTGTCAAGGTTTGAAATGATATTCAGTTCTTTGCAAGCTCCGACAAAGTTGGTACCTCTATCAGAGCGAATATGTTTGACAGGGCCTGTAATCGAAATTACCCCCCTGAGGGCATTTATAAAGCTGGATGTGTCTAAGGACTTAATAACTTCTATGTGTACAGCCCTGATGCACATGCAAGTGAACACGACAGCCCAACATTTGCTATTAGCACTGCCTCCTCTAGTGTGAAAGACTTTGTCTCCTGGTCGACCTGGAAGGTGAAGGTGTCAGACTTGAGATCCCAATTGAGTTCCAGGCTGCGCTGCATGGGTCACAAGTCTGTTGCCAAATCACTGGCGCGATCTTGAGAGGGAAAGGCCTCCATAACAGCCTTGCTGTTTGAAGCTACCTTATGAAACCTAAGGTTTGAACAGGCAAGTGTGGTTTGGGTCCCCTTAAGTAGACTGATTGCAGCCTCAGACGATGGAAGTGACTTCAGGCCATCATCTACATAAAAGTATCACTCAATGAACTGTCTAACATCTTGCCCATAGTCTTTTTCATCTTCTTGGATGGATAGCTTAAGTCCACAGATAGCAACAGCAGGAGATGGGCTATTGCCAAAAACATGCACTTTCATGCAGTATTCTGCAATGTCTTTAGTTGGGCTGTTTTCCCTAAACCAGAAGAATATCAGAAAGTTCCTGTGTTCTTCTTTGACTTGAAAACTGTGAAACATTTGTTGTAAGTCAGCAACTATGGTGATGGCTTCCTTGCGGAATCTGATTAGAATGCCAAGAAGTGTGTTGTTGAGATCTCTTCCATTTAGGAGGACGTAGTTGAGAGAGATTCCTTTGTACTGGGAGCTGAAATCAAATACTACTTGGATTTTCCCTGGCTTCTTGGGGTGGTAAACACTGAAGATTGGTAGGTACCATCACTCTTCTTTCTCTTTCAGTGGTGGGGCCACCTCTGCATGGCTGTCTTGAAACATCTTACTCATGAACGAGAAGAAATGCTCTTTCATTTCTGGTTTTCTTATAAAATTGCTCCTGAGAGAAGAAAAGCGTTTTAGAGCCTGTAGTCTGTTGTTAGGAAGACAGGGTCTCTGTGTTTTGAAAGGCAGGGGTGCTACCCAGCTGTTTGCATATTTTTTGTAGAATCCCTGTTCCATTATCTTCAAGAAGAAATGATCTTCAATAGGTAGGGAAATTTTGTGGTCTTCTTTTGTCTTTTGTAAAACCGAGCATCCCAACTGATCTTTGTGTTCATCAGAGGGAAAATTGATAGTGTAAAGGTTGGAATGTTTGACACTGGCATGGTATTACAATTTACTTTACATACCACATATACAATTAACAAAAGCACATAACAAACACTTGCTGAAGGTATGACATGAGTACTGCCTAGTTTGTGGTTGTCAGCGTTTGGAATATCTGATATCTATATTCAGACTGGGAAGAAGCGGTATATGATGAAAGCACTCAAAAAAGTGTGGGATGTTTCGTTACATTGGTGGCAAGCAGTGGGATGCTTCCTGCAGTCTTGGACATCCAAACCTCCACCTGGATCCAAGATCAGAACGGCAGACTTTGGTAACCCCAGCGGAGATATGGATCTGGCAAGAAAGTTCCCGGGGCTGCTGCGGATCGTCCTTTCAGCATATTCCAGGACTGTATCTGCAGATGAATACCTGGAGCTCAGGCAGCAGATTTCGGTAGGACTCTGGATTGGAGCTCTCCAGGTTGCTGGTATGCAACAGGGCAAGTGCTTTCCAACCCCAGAGCAATGGGCCAGTGACCAGCAGGCGTTGCGTATGGCAATCCTGGGAGAATCCCAGGAGCAATGGTTGACTGAGTTGGACAGGCTGGTTCAGGAGGAGATAGAGCTGGACAATCGGTTTTGGGCTCTACAATGGCACGCGGAGTAGGGATATTTAGGGGAGATAACAGAATGCTCTCTGGAGGGTTATGACTTTGACGGCCCTGGATTGCTGTGGGAGAGCCTTACAGATCGTTTTGCATTTGGCGATGAAGGGGAACCTACCCTTGAGGATCTGTGAGAATACAGAGAGGCTATGCTTGGTCTTGCAGGGGTCTCAGAGCTTAAACCTGATCTGGACTATTTGCTAAGTAAGGAACAGTATCTGGAAAGGACATACAGGAAACTGCAAGAACACGTTCAGCAGCATGCCAAGAATCGGCAGTGGAAACTCCAGAGATTGCCGTCTACAAAGCTGAAGTGCTGACAACAGGGCAGGGCTCTGCTAACCTCTGCCCAGCACCAACAGCAGCTCCAGCCTCCCAGAGAGAAGAGGCAGTCTGCGTTTCTCCCACAACACTGACAGGGACATGGGATTTCCTGGCAGCATCTTCTGTGGATTTAACCAGAAACTTCCGTAGCTGAAGTGCTGACAGCTGGACAGAGGGTCCAAGACCTCTTCCCTACACTTGTGGCAGTTCCAGATACCCAGGGTGAGAAGGTGGTGGTCTTTCCTCCCCAGCAAGGATGCATGCACCTGGGAGACGATACCAGAGACATGTCGTCCCAGCAGCCAGGTAAGGGTAAGGGAGGTGATGCAGCCGGCTTCCCTTCCCAGCAGCAGATGGCACCCCAGAATGATGCCAGCAACCCAGCAGAAGGGCTGGCAAAAGGGCCGAGTGCTGCTGGCCTCTGCCCTCAACTAAAAAAAGATGTGGTCTCCATCTGTATACCCCAGGTATGCTGGGCAGTCGGCCAGATCCCCAACAGCATGATGACGTGAGCCCAGCCACCCTGTCTTCTCTCCAGTGGCTAAAAGGACTCCAGGAAGAATGGCCAGTCTGCACTTCTCCCCAGCGGCAGTATGTTCTCTGAGAGAGGCAGAGGTTGGTTGGATGAGTAATGCTATGTTTGGGACAATTTATTTGGGGTACTGTGTGTATACCAAAAGAAGAGAAATGCAGCGCTATAAAAGTGAAGTAAATGTATAACAATGTGTCCAGTCCATAAGTATTAACCCTAGTGGTGAATCATGTGTTAAATAAATCATAAATTCTTGTATAAAAAGAAGTCCACTTGTGTCAACACATTAAGAGAAACACTTCCGAAGTGGATGATAAAAGTCCTAGGAGGACTAACAGGGATGGTGTGAGTCCGTAGATGGAAAATAACATCAGTGATATTTGACATCAATGGATATTTGACGTAGATGGAAAACAACATCAGTGATATTTGACATCAATGAGTAGAGAAGGATGGGAACTCTTACCGGATGAGGTGGACTCCCCTGTCTATGACATGGAGTCAGTAAAGCAGTAAGCCCCTCCCGGGCTATAGAGGGATGTCCAGAAAGCTGGAACTCGCAGGATGCACTTCAACCAACGAACCTCAAACGATCGTCAGGATGGATCATCAAGGCAGGAATTCCAGGACCGTGTAGCTCAAATGGCCAAAAATATGCAATCTCTCTCATCAAGGTGATATGCAAGAGAAAAATCAAAGCTTTCGCATAGTGCAGATAAAAACAGGGATTTTTATTGCTAAAAAAGCCATACAAATATATAAAATCGTGATCACTTGAAAAAACAATCAAAGGCAGCATGGAGAGTGGGTGACCGCCCGACGCATTTCGACCAAGGGGTCTTCAACTGGGGCAGCCAGACAGGGGAGTCCACCTCATCCGGTAAGAGTACCCATCCTTCTCTACTCTTTGATGTCAAATATCACTGATGTTGTTTTCCATCTACGTCAAATTTCCATTGATGTGAAATATCACTGATGTTGTTTTCCATCTATGGACTCACACCATCCCTGTTAGTCCTCCTAGGACTTTTATCATCCACTTCAGAAGTGTTTCTCTTAATGTGTTGACACAAGTGGACTTCTTTTTATACAAGAATTTATGATTTATTTAACACACGATTCACCACCAGGGTTAATACTTATGGACTGGACACATTGTTTTACGTTTACTTCACTTTTATAGCGCTGCATTTCTCTTCTTTTGATTTTCATTGTTTGTCACAACATATGCAGCTGCTGTTATATTTTTGTTTTACAATACAGAGCGCAGTGTTTTGTATATCTTTATTTGCTGTGTGTATACCAGCATTGGGGGACTGGAACTACTGACTAACTTCGGAGTCAACCCATCTGGGGTCTCCTCCTGTGTTAGTCTGCTGCCAAAAGGGGAGAGATGTGGTGGAAGTCACTTTGGGCCGGGGGGGGGGGGGGCCCGTGGAAGCCAGAATCCCTTGGGGGGGTTGGGAAACCTTTGATTCAGCTCCCAATGCACCTCCTATGTCTAAGTCACCCTGTGTTCGCTAATAGGGGAACAGGGTGACCGAGAAATCCAGTCCGATCTGTACTAATCAGACTCACTGTACAACCACACTGGAATGTTGTGTGTGTGTGTATATATATATATATATATATATATATTGTATATTGTCTCATTTTGTTGTGTACTCTTTGCTGGGTCGTTTGGGGTGTGGCTGTATTCCATTGTTCTATTGTGTCTGTCTACCTTAGGTATTATGGTTGGTGTAACTGTGTTTGCTGTGAGGAGGGAGGGCGGGATTCCTCCAACAGCTCTCCCTGCTGATTTGCTGATTGGACAGTCTACCCTGTCCGGAATGCAAAGGGGGGATTGTCCCGAGTATTACTTGTGTACCTGTGTTTCGTTAAACAGTTCATGTTGAGCAACCAAATGAGTACTGCCTAGTTTGTGGTTGTCAGAGGTTGGAATATCTGATATCTATATTCAGACTGAGAGGGAGCTGTATATGACGAAAGCACTCAAGCAGAGTGTAGGATGTTTTGTTACATTTATGATCTCAGGTCTCTCAGTGGGCCCTTTGATAGAAAAAAATCTGCTTATATGCAGATGATGCCCTTTTATACTTACCTGATGCCTCCAATTCTCGTGATGCAGCGCTGGAAATTATAGTCCAATTTGGTGGTTTCTCGGGCATTAAGGTCCACTGGAGCAAATCGATTCTGTTTCCTTTGTCTCAGCTGGTCATTCCTCCTTCTGCTCAGTCTTCCCTGACCTGAGTGTCAAGGTTTAGAAACCTGGGGGATTGAGATATAGGGTACCCTCTCCTCCTATTTGACTGATACTGAGTCCCCAGTACTACATCAGCTATCTCTTAAGTGCCAGGCTTGGAGATTCTTGCCGCTCTCTCCGGTGGGCAGGAATAACCATTAAAAAATGACATTTCTCCCCAAGTTTCTTTATGTTTTCCTTATCCTTAACTCTTTTTTGTTAAACTTGCCCAAATCATAACTAATTACATCTGGGCAGGGTGTACCCCCAGAATAGCTAAATTTAGCCTACAGTTGCCCTTGTCACTTGGGGGACTGGCCTTACCCTGTTTCCGTCAATATTGTTGGGCATTGGTATTAGTGACGGTACAATGGTGGTTTGTGCAGATGAAGACTAACCCAACAGTCAATCTGGAGGCATCTATACTAGGTTCCTACTCAGCACTCAGTAATTTAGTGTTTAGAGGCCCGAAGGCGTATCCTAATGTGACAGCACCAATGCGTACTACTGTAAGGGTGTGGGGCCAGATGACAATGGCGATCACCTCACACTCCACTGTGGGGCAAACCTCGATTGCCACATCTCTGCTCCATGCCTGACCCCAATATGTGGGCTAGGTTTTTATAAAAACAGTAAAGTAGATAATGTTGGAGGGATGCCTGTAATCCTTTGATACTTTAAAAGGTAGGTTTCAGCTTCCCTCATGGATGTTTTTTCGGTATCTACAACTGCGTCACGCAGTACAATCACAATTTCCCAAGGTGATTGAGGTGACTTCCCATACAGTGGAGAGTTTCCTTACTTCCAGCAATGCAGACAAGATCCTATCATCCCTGTATCTCAGAATCTCTGCTAGGGATAGTGGTAAAGGTAACCTGTTGTTGTTTAATATTTAGAAAGAGGATATACCTACTCTTACTACTGAGGATTAGGATGAGGGGATCCAACAATATATTCCTTTGGTGATATCTGCTAAGGATTGATATATCAAATTTCTCCACATATATATACTCCTCAAAGGCTCTCGATGATCTACCCTATTCAATCAGATCAGTGTCCTAAATGTCTAAACGAGATTGGTACATTTATTCATATGGGTGAAGGCCACACCTATGGCCACCTAGAGGTCACCTTAATTGACAATTGCTGCTGCAAAATCTATGGAAGCTTTTCTATGCCTAGTTTCACCCCCCCCCCCTGTTTTTGTCCTTTCTCTACAAACCCCCCACCCCCCCCCAGTAAGCTGCTTTAATTTTTCTTCTTAATTCTACTGAGTTTGAATGACTTATAACATTGCTATTTGGTCCTCTGGAAAATATGCAACATACTGTACATTGCAAAGAGCTTCTCTTGTGCTATGTAATATGTTTCTTATTCTGATGTGAACTATGCACCCTATGGTTCTTTTGTATTTGTGTTTTATCTTCTTTCTTTTTTTTTATAAATAAAACCCTTTCTGTTAAAAAAAACAAAAACAAACAGTAGATATAAGGTTGGAGCAATAATCTTCTTGGCTGGGGGGAGGGGAAGCAATAGGGGGCAAGGGAGGAAAGCTTACTTCTAATAATGTTTTTATTTCTGTTGTCATGAATATTCAGTCAGAATAAGTTGTGCCTTTTTAAGGACAGGTTTCCCGCACAATAATTATCCTTGAGTAATTTTTAACGAAGATATTTTTAAGATACAAAATCAATCTATATGACACAGTCTATACTTGTGAAACTTATTCACGGAGACGTGTGGTCACACAAAATAGAAATTTTATTGGTAAACAAACACAAATAATCACATGAAATTAAGATACCGATTGCGTTACATGAACGTCTTGAAAATCAATAAAAACACTTGCAAAAATGGACGTACCGTCCCTTTGACATAATACCACCATGATAACTTCTCGGTAGAATCAATAACCTTGTGAACTTGACAATTAAACAGAACTTCTGTATTTCACACGTACAACCGTTACTTTGCTGCAGGTAAGTAAGTGGTTAAAATTGTGAAATAAATTAGACGTTTGCTTTGTCAATAAATGTGGCAACTATGCAAAAAGAAAAATATAATGAAAAAATCTGAATCTTTAGAGAAAAATCTACAAGGCGGTTATTGATTCGGGAGAATGATTATCAACTGTATAATATTCAATACATCAATATCTGTGAGAACATATCAATATTTGAGAGAACATACAAAATAAAATCAACATGATATAATTACCCATTCCAGGATGGCTGCAGTTCCTATGGGCTGGTTACCAGAGTTAAAATGGCTGCCGTATTTTCAAAATGGATACTCCTAAAGAGGATTTACTTCTTGTGACCTCCGAGTTCTAAGTATTAGGTGTTGAGGAATTTTCATGAATGTAAAGAGATGTATTCATGCATGGTGCATGAGTGTCAGTCTGGGAGTGTATGTCTCCCAGTGTCCCCCCTTTAGGGTGGATCACTGAGCTCTCCCCCTGAGCTCTCTCCTCCTTCCGTTTTTCTTTCCACCCCTACTCTCATCTTCCTTGCCTCTAAATACCATTTCAGATAATAAGACCATAAAAATTATAATGGCTCTGCCCAAAAGGAGGTGGCTCACTTCCCATTGGGTTAGGAGACGTAATGATTAACTTCTCTGGAAATGTTAAGGATTTTGCGTAATACTGTCTTCAACCACCAGGTGTCTCACATGTGTGTTGAGTTTATCCCTTTAAGTTAATACGTTCTATTTTCATAATAGGTATAATGGTAAGGAAAAGTATATACCTTTAGATATTCTGGTACTCGGTCTAATGTACAATACACTCAGTATAAGTTTGATTAATCACCATTATATAACTGTATCTCTATAAATGTATATCTGTAAAACTGGTCTATCTAGGAAATACACACATTGTTATATATTTCATTAATACTACATAAAAATGACTATCTATATGGATACCTGTATAACTTCTGGTATCTCCACTGAACATTTGTTTATCTTAAGTGTAGGCTACAATCTTATAAGATTATAATCATGATTATATATTTTTCCTAATACTAATTCGTTACTTAAAACACTTCTACTTATAAAATCACACTTTCATATACATTTTCTTCATAGCAAAGTTGTTGGGTCCGCAGACGCCAACATTATAATGTCTCTGTGACCTACAATGTCAGAGATAGTTTAAAATGACTTATGATAACCTTATTGATACCTTATATTAGTTTTGACTAGCACAATATTCAACTTTCACTAATGTGTTGAGAGGGACCTTGAACATTCTCACTGGGTGTTTAGAAATGACTTGTTTGTCTAAACCATCCTAAAAGTTCATACAATGGGTTTTGTTAGCCAAGGTGTTAGCTATTTAAACAGTTCTTCACTCGAACACAATGAGTGAGGCTATCTCTATGCTAGAAAAGTCTATGTCACCTTGTGTCCTGTGGCAGCTTTTGTTTATTCACAATACCATGTAAATATCTCCTTGTTTTGTGACAGGAATAGTCTTTGTTTCAACAGCTTCCTTTACAATACATGCTTGTAAAAGTCTTCAATATTTGAAGTAGTAGAGAAAGGCTTGGTCAAACATGAGAATGTCCATTTTATCCTAAAAGTCCCCAAGAGGGCAACAGTTCAACTATTTAACATCACAGTTCATCTACTTGGTGAGGCCTAAGCATCTCTCATGTTTCTGCCAGTAAATATAAAATATATTTCTTCATGAATTCACAACACTGTCTATGCCTTCATGTTACAGTGAAGACCGCACCCTCCATTTCTTGTATGGCCATCACAGGGTTAGAAAGAGAGAAAAAAAAATCTCCCCAACAAGGGCACAAAGAGCATTACAAACCTAAAAGAAATTCTAACTCTTACCACTCTAATGAAAAGTTGTTCCCAACTTCAATACCAAAACAGACCATCTTCTTTGAATATCCTCTTACCTGGCTCTTTAAATGTGCTCATAATTTCTGTAGTAGGCTTGGCCTGACCTCTGATAATCTATTGCCTTAATCTTATTCTGCTTATTTCTATGCATTCCCCACACGGATGGGCATTATCCGCAGTGTAATAAACATATTTGTTTGATCAGGATTCTGTCTCCTTGTTTACTTCTGCCTGCTCACATCTATTTCCTGGACATCAAGCAATCAATAGTTGATGATATGGGAAGTGGTTCTTTGCATATATCTTTCACGTACAGTGCCCCAGTACACTTCTCTGAATCATATATGGGAAAAACTGGCAGACGTTCTAAACCTTCCTCCTTCTATCAAAAAAAACTATCTGGGCTAACTGGTTGGAGCTGTACTTCAGCAAGAGATAAGAGTGCGGGAATGTACAACCATTTGGTAGCACAACAAGGCAGGAAGTAGAGCCTACATATGTAACTAACAAATATGGCTGCCCATATATACACATAACTACAACCTCTAATAGATACAGGGCTGTTAACCTGTATATTTGCAAAAACAATTAGGACTATAAGCTCTAAGAGGTGGGGAGATTTGTATATGGCACTATAGGGATGTAGTTGTGGTGATACTCATTGAAGGCGTGACCTGTGCTAGATTTTCTGTATATTACAGAACAAAGTGCTGTTGGATTTCTGTTGGATTTCTTGCATATTGGAATTGGTTTGTGTTGTGTTATTGCATCATATGTTAGGTTCTTGAAAACCCTTTTTTTCTATACTACTCTTATAATTTTGTTCAGAATCACACATACTCTAAACCACATTTTTGTTGCAACTCTGTTCCAATACAATAATATATAGTTTAGAACTAATAAAGGTGTACACTTTCTATTCATTTAGTATATAGGTACTGTATATAGTTCAGCTACCTCTTTAAAGGAATTAGGAGTCAACAAATGGGCTGCTTTTGGCACTTTGTCTTATCTAACCCTTTGATGCCGACCTCACACAAATATGCTGTTCCACTAGACTGGGTTTATATCATCATCATCATCATCATCATAGCGTCCCTCAAAATTTCTGCTCGCATTTGGCGAGTGGAAATAAACTAAGGGTGAGTGGAGCACACCTGCCAGGAAGAAAGATGGCGGTGCTCGATTACTGTCCCTTCTCCTCCCCCACCTATTTGCATGACTGCCCTGTCTTTCTCTATGCATTCATTCACAACAGGAGAGTCGGCAGCTGCTGTTCTCTGTTATTTTGCTCACATTGGGCTCTTACTGCCACTTGTGGCTGCTTCCTGCATGTGCACTCCTCTTGTGAGTGCTGCTTGTACTGTATTCTGGATTGTGATTTCTGCAGCTCCTCTCTGAGTCTCAGGGACATGTGTCAGCTTTGTGGAAACAAAATGGGAATAGAAAGACCTACTTTACAAGTAAGATCTGTGTGTATAAATGAGGGGAGGGCGTGTTTGTGTATAGGGGGCCAGAGTTGTGTGTGTGAGTGTGTGTGTGTGTGTGTTGTGTGTGTGGTGTGTGTGTGGTGTGTGTGTATGTGTGTGTGTATGTGTGTGTGGTGTGTGTTGTGTGGTGTGGTATGTTGTGTGTGTTATGTATGTGTGTATGTGTGTGTGGTGTGTGTGTGTTGTGTGTGTATGTGTGTGTTGTGTGTGGTTATTACATACAGTCAGGTCCATAAATATTGGGACATCGACACAATTCTAATCTTTTGGGCTCTATACACTACCACAATGGATTTTAAATGAAACGAACAAGATGTGCTTTAACTGCAGACTTTCAGCTTTAATTTGAGGGTATTTACATCCAAATCGGGTGAATGGTGTAGGGATTACAACAGATTGTATATGTGCCTCTCACTTTTTAAGGAACCAAAAGTAATGGGACAGATTAACAATCATCCATAAAACTTTCATTTTTTAATACTTGGTTGCAAATCCTTTGCAGTCAATTATAGCTTGAAGTCTGGAATGCATAGACATCACCAGACGCTGGGTTTCATCCCTGGTGATGCTCTGCCAGGCCTCTACTGCAACTGTCTTCAGTTCCTGCTTGTTATTGGGGCATTTTCCCTTCAGTTTTGTCTTCAGCAAGTGAAATGCATGCTCAATCGCATTCAGGTCAGGAGATTGACTTGGCCATTGCATAACATTCCACTTCTTTCCCTTAAAGAACTCTTTGGTTGCTTTCGCAGTATGCTTCGGGTCATTGTCCATCTGCACTGTGAAGCGCCGTCCAATGAGTTCTGAAGCATTTTGCTGAATATGAGCAGATAATATTGCCTGAAACACTTCAGAATTCATCCTGTTGCTTTTGTCAGCAGTCACATTATCAATAAATACAAGAGAACCAGTTCCATTGGCAGCCATACATGCCCACGCCATGACACTACCACCACCATGCTTCACTGATGAGGTGGTATGCTTTGGATCATGAGCAGTTCCTTTCCTTCTCCATACTCTTCTCTTCCCATCACTCTGGTACAAGTTGATCATGGTCTCATCTGTCCATAGGATGTTGTTCCAGAACTGTGAAGGCTTTTTTAGATGTTGTTTGGCAAACTCTAATCTGGCCTTCCTGTTTTTGAGGCTCACCAATGGTTTACATCTTGTGGTGAACCCTCTGTATTCACTCTGGTGAAGTCTTCTCTTGATTGTTGACTTTGGCACACATACACCTACCTCCTGGAGAGTGCTCTTGATCTAGCCAACTGTTTTAAAGGGTGTTTTCTTCACCAGGGAAAGAATTCATCGGTCATCCACCACAGATTCCAAATGCAAATAGCACACTTGAAATGAACTCTGGTCCTTTTATCTGCTCCTTGTAAATGGGATAATGAGGAAATAACACACACCTGGCCATGGAACAGCTGAGCAGCCAATTGTCCCATTACTTTTGGTCCCTTAAAAAGTGGGAGGCACATATACAAACTGTTGTAATTCCTACACTGTTCACCTGATTTGGATGTAAATATCCTCAAATTAAAGCTGAAAGTCTGTAGTTAAAGCACATCTTGTTCGTTTCATTTCAAATCCATTGTGGTGGTGTATAGAGCCAAAAAGATTAAAATTGTGTCGATGTCCCAATATTTATGGACCTGACTGTACCTGGTAGAAGAGCCTAAATGGACGAACAAGGCCTCCCTTACCACTCTGACTTGGGGCCCCTGATAGAGCAAACAGAAGGCACCAAAGTACAGAGTGGCAGAAAGTCCTTGATGGCAGCAGGGCGGCTGGTCCCAATCATGCTGGAGAAGACACCAGAAAGCTTCAACAGAAGACCAGCAGGTGGCAGCAGGTGCGGATGAAAGCAGCAAGTAGCGAGGTCGGGCAAGCAAGGTCATTCACGGTAGGTCAGATCAGATACTGGGTGCAGGCAGGATCGTAGTCAGGAAACAGGCCGGGTCAAGCCAGATCAGCAGTGCAGGTGCCAGGGAGGAAACAGAAGGTTGGTCACTGGACAAGCCGAGGTTGGTACAGGCAGAGTTCACGGGGAGGTTTTAAGACGAGCCAGATAGACTACAGGAATCAGGATACAGGTTCACAGGATACTGGATACTCAGGAGCTGAAGACAAAGCAGCACCGGGCCAGGTACTGGCTGGACCTAAATAGATTGTTTGGCGCCAATGTGGGTGCGATAGTGCGAGCACTGGCACACGCGGGTGTGCGCAAGTGACGATCGCGCACGAGGATATGCGACGGCTGCTGTTTGCGCTCCCGTTCGCGAATGCGCACATCTATGCACCAAAGCCCGGTTTCTGTGTGCAACAGGAGTGTGCATTCTTCTGTGCCTAAGAAGTCTTCTGGGAGAACGAGGCTGCCTGCTGATGGATGCATCCTGACAGTGGTGTGTGCTATGTGTGAGGTGTGTGTTGTATGTGTGTTATGTGAGTGTGGTATGTGTGTGTTATGTGTGTGAGTTGTGTGGTGTGTTATGTATGTGTGGTGTGTGTGGTGCGTGTGTGTGCGTTGTGTAGTGTGTATGTGTGTGTTGTGTGTTATGTGTGTGTTGTATATGTATGCGTGTGTGTGTGTCAGAGGGGATTGAATCTGTACAGATGTGAGGGGGGCTGAGTGTGTACAGGTGTGGGAAGGCTGCCTGCAGGACTGTGGGTGGATTTGGTGGGATCGCCAGTGTGATGGCCCTGGGGAATATTGGGGGGGACTGGAGGTCTAGGCCTAAAGCTGTGTAAGGGGTCCCAAAATTTCTGATGGCTGCCCTGTCCGCCCCACCCTCAGTATAATTTGTAATTATTACACTGAATAAGAAAACAAATTAAAATAACCAATACCATCAATCGGCAATCATATTTCATTGATCTGACTCTGATGAATAAAATGAGGATAAAATATTATTTAGGGGGTGTGGCAGGGTAGGGGCTGGGTGGGGCAACTAGTGGCGAGTAACCCTTAAGGCCTGGCTAGTAGCTCAGGTCTTGAATTTCTGAGCCCTGATCATAGCATTATATCTCTCTTTCCTTACAGAGAGAAAAAAAGTGTGTGTAAAAAAAAATAAAATAATAATAATAATAAATAAAAAGTACAAAAAATACCTAGATCTAGGTTTGATCCATTCTAGGTCAATGCCAGGGTTTTTTTTATATTAGTGACAGTGTGTTTTAGGTAGGATAAAAAAAAAGCAAAATGCACACTTTTGTTTTGGACTATACTATGGGTACAAACACTGGCGTAGTGTGAAGGGGTGCAGGAGTTGCCAAGGCGACCTCGTTTTTAGCTCCAGGGATAAAAACAAGGAAAAGGGGCGCCACTGAATATATATCAAATGAAATTTATTAATAAAAATAACATCCACTCACATGTGGGACTGAAGAGTAGATCTCAGGTACATCTTGTGGCACACAATGGAGGGAAGAACTACAAATGTCAGCAAGTCCAATAGCACTGGTATCACCTCTGATGGACTAAAGAGAAGTAGCGCTGAGTCAAAGTAGTTTGTGGGCACACCACGAACAGGAGGGTGAAGGAGCCGTCTGGGGTGGTGTGGGTTCCAAGAGTAGAGGATGTGAGGGCGTCCAGCCAGTTGCTGTGTGTGTGAGGCGGAAGACTTCCGCCTCACACACACAGGAACTGGCTGGACGCCCTCACATCCTCTACTCTTGGAACCCACACCACCCCAGACGGCTCCTTCACCCTCCTGTTCGTGGTGTGCCCACAAACTACTTTGACTCAGCGCTACTTCTCTTTAGTCCATCAGAGGTGATACCAGTGCTATTGGACTTGCTGACATTTGTAGTTCTTCCCTCCATTGTGTGCCACAAGATGTACCTGAGATCTACTCTTCAGTCCCACATGTGAGTGGATGTTATTTTTATTAATAAATTTCATTTGATATATATTCAGTGGCGCCCCTTTTCCTTGTTTTTATCTTAGTACATTGGATCTGGCTTTGGTTCCTTTCGGTGGCTGCCTTGAATGACTTATTATACTTACATATACAGGTCATATATATGTTTGTATGGACCCTGCCTTTGTGCGTATAGGCAACAATATATAAGGTATATGATATTGCTCCTTCTTCTACTTGTTTATTAGCTCCAGGGGGCCGTGGCTCCCCGCTCTCATTGTACACGCTGTTTTTTTCAAACACAAAATCCTGGATACAGAACCAGGTCCCATACGTCTTGTGTCTCCTAGTGCCCCAGCTGGGCTCTGTAATCCAGTCCAGAGTTTCTAGTTTTCCTTCTTCCCAGACCCCAGACCACACTCCTCCCCTGCTCTCATTGGCTGGAGGTTAGAAGTCTGAGATAATTAGCAGCCCGGAAAAGGAGCTTCTTAACCAAGGTAGGAGAAACACTGCTGTGCAGGAGAGTGCTCTCATGTATGCACAGATTAGACCAGGCACACTTAGAAAGGTTTTGTAATGTAAACAATCCTAACACCTCCAGAGGGGCCCCTCCCCCCACCAACCTGAAATGGGAACTGATGTTGAGAGGTACTCTGATGTGATGGAGGGGGCTCTTGTGTGATAATGGGGACTCTGATGTGAAAATGGGGGCTCTGATGTGATAATGAGGGCTCTTGTGTGATAATGGGGACTCTAATGTGATAAGGAGTGCTTTTGTGTGATAATGGGGACTCTGATGTGATAATGGGGGCTCTTATGTGATAACGGGGACTCTAATGTGATAATGGGGACTCTGATGTGGAATGGGGGCTCTGATGTGAAATGGGTACTTTGATGTAATGGAGGGGGCTCTAATGTGATAATGAGGGCTCTGATGTGAAATCGGGACTCTGATGTAATGGAGGGGGCTCTAATGTGATAATGAGGGCTCTGGTGTGATAATGGGAGCTCTGATGTGATAATGGGGACTCTGATGTGGAATGGGGGCTCTGATGTGGAATTGGGGACTCCGGTGTGATAATGGGGGGCTCTGATGTGATAATGGAGGCTATGATGTGATGGAGGGGGCTCTGATGCGATAATGGGAACTCTGATGTGATGGAGGGGGCTCTGATGTGAAATGGGGACTCTGATGTAATGGAGGGGGCTCTGATGTGATAATGAGGGCTCTGATGTGAAATGGGGACTCTGATGTATTGGAGGGGGCTCTAATATGATAATGGGGACTCTGATGTAATGAAGGGGGCTCTGATGTGATAATGAGGGCTCTGATGTGAAATGGGGACTCTGATGTATTGGAGGGGGCTCTAATGTGATAATGGGAGCTCTGATGTGATAATGGGGACTCTGATGTAATGGAGGGGGCTCTGATGTGATAATAGGAACTCTGATGTGGAATGGGGGCTCTGATGTGATAATGGGGACTCTGATGTGAAATGAGGGCTCTCCATTGCTCTACTGACTGACAATATCCACTAAGGTGGGCTAAGTTTAGATTTTTGCAGCGTCATTTGTTTTATTCTTTCCCTCAGACCCCTTTCACACTGAGGCGGTTTTCAGGCGTTTTAGTGCTAAAAATAGAGCCTGTAAAGCTATGAAAACTGCCTCTCATGCCTCCCCAGTGTGAAAGCCCGGTGCACTTGTGGGACGGTGGAAAAAGTCCTGCAAGCAGCATCTTTGGGGCAGTTTGGGAGCGGTGTATACAGCACTCCTACACCACCCCTGCCCATTGAAATGAATGGGCGGCGCTTCCAAAGTGCCTGAAAAGTGCTTTGGATGTGCCGCAACACAGGCATTTTTTTTTTTTTATTTCAAATAATTTTTATTTTGAAAAATGGATGATTTATACAACGATATCTTAACAGTAAGATCCAGGCATGGATCTCATACAGTTTCGAAGGTTAAAATTAACGACGTGGCAAACATCTGCTTTCCCTTCTCGAAATCATTAAAGCATAAATTTAAGGCTGCGAGGCCTATATTGTATGTGAGAACAGAGAGCCTGAAGAGTAGACTGCAAAACAGGAAAGAGGAGAAAAGGCTATAAGAAAAAAAAAAAATAAACTGAGACGAACCTGGGGGACTACCGCCGGAACGTAAGGTTCCTACTCAGACCTCTGCCCGATGGACAGACCACCCCCATGGGAGCTCGCTGTGGCCTGTCCGGGGGGCCCGAGTTCCAGGTTCTTGCGATTTTGCCCAAAAACCAAATTTGTACCATGTTATGTTAGTCGTGTTTTGCGAACAGTCTAAGGATTATCTCTGTTCTCTGCCCTAGTCTTTGTGAATGCAAACCTGCCTAGCCGCCTAATGATTTCGGGAAAGGCGACTTGGATAACAGATAAAACAAGAGATAAAGATAATTAATTAGTGTAACAAAACCGCCCGTTCTCGGGCTTTACCTGAGAGAGCTTAGCCTTTGTTAGCCAAGAAAAGAGACAAGAGAGTCTTCAGAGAAGAGAGAGGGGGGAAAAGGGGGGAGGGGGGGGTAGCAAGAAAGGGGGAGTACTCGGTAAACGGTTCTATCTTACTCTGTATCTTGTGGTATGCCCGGAAATAGGGGTACCTTACAGTATTTGGCCCATGGTTCCCAGATAGCGAAAAATGTTTCGATTTTGTCATTAATGTTAGCAACGATTTGTTCTTGTGCCATTATCCATGACACCTTCCTTTTAAAAGCTTTTATTGAAACGCTGGGTTTCTTCCAGGCCTTTGCTAGAGAAGCTTTAGCTGCTAAGAGTATAAAGAAGGTTAGCTTCTGTGAGAATTTGGAAAAAGTCCTGATCTTCCCATTAAGCAAAGCAATGGAAGGATCAGGGGAGACTTTTTGCTGTAAAACAGAGCTGATCGTGCGGAAGACCTTACTCCAGAACGATCTGATTCTCGGGCACGTCCACCATATGTGTATCATTGTTCCCTCCATCCCACAGTCCCTGAAACACAGGGGGGAAGATCCTGGAAAGATGTTAGCTAAACGAGCCGGTACATAGTACCATCTTGTTATGACTTTAATATTGGCTTCCATCAATGATATGTTTAGAATACCTTTGAATGATCGTTCAAATCTGGAGTACCAGTCCTCTAGCGTCCAGGAGTTGTCCAAATCCTCCTCCCAGGCCCGTGCATATCTCGGTTTCTCCGCTGAAGATTGTAAGGCTGAATAGATTATGGAGATTCCTCCCCTCTGGACTTCTGAAGTGGAGCACCATTGTTCAAATGGAGTCAAAGAAGACCTATCTTGATTTTGCTTCCATATGGAATGGATGTAGTGGTGTATCTGTGAGAATCTGAAAAACTCAGATTGGGGCATGTCTAGCTCGTTTCGGCAGTGGTTCAGCGTGATTGGCCCCCTAGGGGAGAGGAAATGTCCAATCCTATAGAGGCCCTTGTCCGTCCACCACTTGAAGGCCCTGATTACCATCCCTGGAGGAAAAGCCGGGTTATGGAATAAGTGTGCTAGAGGTTTGAGAGGTGAAACCAGATTATTATGTGAAAAGAGTTTTGTGCACATGGCCAACGAGTGGGATAGGGAAGGGGATAGTATAGCCGGTCTATCATTAGGGGTACACCAGAGAAGATAGTCGATCGTGTTCCGAGGGGTAGCTTGTCTTTCCATGGCCAACCAACTTGGTTTCGGGCCTCGAGCAAACGCCACCGAAATTTGGGAGAGCTGAGCTGCTTGATAGTAGCTCCACAGATCAGGGAGACCGAGGCCTCCCTGACTTTTAAGACGTGTTAACATACTGGAGGGGCATCTATACCCTTTACGGCCCCAAATAAAGCGAACGATTTCGGATTGAAATTTGAGGAGGGTTGATTTCGTAATAGGAATAGGAAGAGAGCGAAAAAGGTATAAGAGACGGGGAAGTAATGTCATCTTGACGGCATGTATTCTCCCCAGCCAGGACAGCCCACATCTAGCCCACCTGTCGAGGTCTTCCTTACATTTACGGAACATGGGGGGGAAATTAGCGTTAAACAGTTTTTGTATGTCTGGAGTTAAGTGGATACCTAAATATGGGATATCTGTGGGTGCCCAGGAGAAGTTAAAGTTAGAAGAAAGCTGATTTAGTGTATCCTGAGGGACTGTAATGTTCAGCGCGATAGACTTGGACATGTTGACCTTTAGGCCAGAAACGACGCTGAATTCTTGGAGGATCTTATAAATCATCGGAGTTGTAATGAGAGGGGAGGTGATGTAGAGAAGCAGGTCATCCGCATATAGGGCACATTTATGCTCCTGATCCCCACATTGGACCCCTTTGACATCTGGGTTGGTTCTAAGTGCTATAGCTAGTGATTCAATTGCTATCGCAAAGAGGAGGGGGGAGAGCGGGCACCCCTGCCTTGTTCCTCTGTGAATAGGGAATGTGTCAGAGTACCTTCCTAGGAGACGGACCTGAGCAGACGGGGTTGAGTATAGGGATCTAATGTAGTTCAGAAAGAAGGGACCAAATCCCCAGCGCTGTAAGATGTCAGATAAATAATCCCAGTTAACGGAGTCAAATGCCTTTTGCAGATCGATGGAGAGGAGGAAGCCCCGCTGTGGTGGGCCTCCATCCCAACATGACTTCAAAAGGGATATAACGTCTATCGTCCTACGTATTTGGTCCGGCCCCTGTCTACCAGGGATGAAGCCCACCTGATCATTGTGAATATAATTGGCAATGAAGCTCGCCATTCTATTCGCTAGAATTTTTGTCAGGAGTTTGATATCGTTGTTAATTAGCGAAATGGGCCTATAGTTCCCCAATTCACTTGGGTCCTTCCCCGGCTTCGGTATCACCGAGATATACGCCGAGTTAAGGTCAGATCCCAGGGGGGCTCCATCCCTGAGGGCGTTGAAGAATTTAGCTAAGTGGGGGGCAAGGGTAGTGGCAAATTTTTTGTAATACCCAGTGGACAGGCCATCTGGACCCGGGGCGGAACCCGTTTTAAGCGAGGCAATCGTATCCAATACTTCCTCCACTGTGATCTTGTCCTCAAGCAACTCCCTATGGGCTTTGGTTAAGGCTGGTAGGGGTAA
Source organism: Lithobates clamitans (assembly GCA_037952925.1). NCBI lineage: Eukaryota > Metazoa > Chordata > Amphibia > Anura > Ranidae > Lithobates > Lithobates clamitans. The sequence continues at coordinate 4,386,484 of JBBGZY010000142.1, forward strand.
ATCCCTAAGGAAGCGGTCCCTTTGTTGCTGTGATGGGGGCTCAGAGGATTTATAGAGATCAGTGTAAAATAAGGAGAAGGCATCCATAATTTTAGAGGGGTTCTGCGTCAGGTCTCCCGATGCTGTTTTGATTTTAGGGAACGCTAATGTTCGGTGTTTTGGGGTTAGTTTGGCTGCTAGTTTGGAGCCCAATCGGTCTGTTTGGTAGTAGAACTTGGCCCCTGTCCATCTCAAGTGTTTCTCTGCTGCCGAAGTTAGGGCAAGATTAAGTACCGTCCTAGTGCGGTCAAGGGTCTCTAAGGAGTCCGATGTGGGAAGTCTCTTATGTGCTCTAGCCGCTGCCCTGTAGTCCGCTGTGAGTTTAAGGATGTCGGCTTTATGGGCTGCTTTAAGATGTGAGGATAAGCTGATTATGTGGCCCCTAATCACCGGCTTATGGGCTGCCCAAACGGTGGAGGGAGAGACCTCCCCCGTTTGGTTAATTCTAAAGTAATCTTTGATGTTTTCCACTATGCCCTGACAGTTTATGGGATCATTGAGGAGAGATTCTTGTAATCTCCAGCGTGGCGGACCCTTGGAGGGACCCCCTTTCTGAGCTACTACCAAGACCAATGCGTGATCAGACAATGGAGAATCTATGATCCTAGAGTTAAGGACAAGCGGAATTGTACGCGAACGTGTGAAGATGTGGTCTATCCTGGCCAGGGACCCATGCGGAACCGAGAAGTGGGTGTAATCTTTCTTGTGCGGGTTAGCTTCTCTCCAAATATCCACCAAACCCTCCTCAAATAATAGAGCTGCTATTTTGGTGCTCTGTTTTGATGGGCGTTTAGATTTAGAAGTACCATTGGCTAGTCTGTCAAGTGCGGAGTCGAAAGCGACGTTCGAGTCACCTCCCATAAATATTGTACCTTTAAGGTGGGGTTTTAGTTTTTTGAGTAATAGATCAAAAAACGATCTTTGACCTCTGTTGGGCGCATAATATGAAACAAATGTATAAAGTTCTCCCTCAATGCAACCAGATACTAGCAGGAAACGCCCCTTGGGATCGACTATCGCCTCCGGTTGTGAGACATTTAAATGCTTGGCAAAGCAGATGGCAACCCCTTTTGTTTTGTTTTCGGCTGAGGACAAGAAAAATTGTGGGTAGTGTTGGTGGAGAAATGATGGTTTGTAGTGTACTGGGAAGTGTGTTTCCTGTAGAAGGAGGACGTCAATGTGCATAGATTGGTAGGACTGAAAGATCTTTCTGCGTTTAATTGGGGAGTTCAGGCCTTGGGTGTTGTGTGAAATGATTCTAAGGGGGAAATTCCTATCCTTTAGACTAACCATGGTCCAGAGGGGAGAGAACTGTCAACTCATATTGCGGCTTACCGTTACCCATGGAACGTGAAAGCTGACTGTGATCTGTTGGTGAGGCAAGATGTCTGCTCGGGCCCGGCAGGGGGATAACAGGGCCACCCCAGAGACTGGTAGAACCTGCATAGGAGTACAGGAGGGTATAGAGAGCGGAAGGGGAAAGAGCAGAAGAAAGAAACAAAAGAAGAACGATTAGTTTCATGTAATAAACATTAAGCATCGATAAAATTTCAGTCATGACTAATAAGTGTACTGAGGAGGTAAAAAAAAAAAAGGATCACCTCGCACAGTCAAAAGGGTAGGAAGAAATGTCTAAACTACCCTAAAGGCCACTAGGGCCCGGGCCTCCTGAAAACAGGGAGACCAAACAAAATAAACACCTCAGGGGAGCTTAAGGCGTACCTGAGGGTAATTGGAGGCGCACTGGGTCCACCACAGCCCCAGTTCCTCTTAACCATTAAACCTGAGACCGTGTTCCGGTCTTTGAAGTAGAAAATTAGACAGAGCATATCAAAACATGTAAAGACATGGGGTGAACATGGAAAAGGAAATCAATATATAAAAGAGAAAAAAAAAAAAAAAAAAAAAAAAAGAAAAAAAATGTTTTTTCCATGTTGACCCCTGTTGCCACCTATGCAGTGTGGGTGTGATTAAGTATGAGCCTCCTAAACCACGGTGGTAAACATGAATCCCTTACAGGGTGGGACGAGAGGCCGGGCCCATCAGAGCCCAGAAGGAGGAGGGGATCCCGGGGTCAATAACCAACCTTCTTTGGATAACTAAGGGATGTTACGATCATGTGGGGAAACTTCATGTACTGCCCCTCTCCTCCAAGGCTCAGCGGGGAGGGCTCCCAAAACACATCCCTACTCTGAGTTCAAAGTGTATATAAAAAAAAAAAAAAGAAAAAAAAAAAGGAAAAAAAAAAAGGGGGGCCTAGACCCGCTAATATTAGACTCGGAGCCCTAGGGCTCGGGGAGAACGGGGACTAGCCCCAACCAGTCCTACAGCAGACGTGCTGCACCCTTCAAATAGAGGGAAAAAAAAAGTTCCTGTGAGAAGAGTGGCAGTTCAAGTGGGGAGATTCTCCTTCGATCTCTTGTATCCTTGTTTTAACCAGGTTGGCTGTAGCGGGCTTGCTGGGGGGGGTCTTTTGGTTGAAGATGGGGTACCCCTGCTTGATTGTGAAGACGAAGGCTCTTGAGGGATGAGGCCCAACTGGAGAAGAATCCGTTCGCCATCCGCGAAGGTGGAGAAGCTGTAGTTTCTACTCTTGTGTGAAAAATTCAGTCTCAGCGGGAAGGACCACCTATAGGGGATCTCCTTCTCCTGCAGTAGTAGTAGTAAAGGTTTCAAGGCCCTTCTCTTCTGCACTGTGTAGGGGGAGAGATCCGCGAAGATCTGAATTTTGTGACCGATAACGGAAATGTCCTTTAAATTTCTGGCTTTTCTCATGACTGCCTCCTTAACCGCATAATGATGGGGTTTCACAATGATGTCCCTCGGTAGTCCATCCGTGCGGGGGGGTTGTAGAGCTCTATGGGCCCTGTCAAGCTCAAGGCGGTGCTCTGGTATCTCCGGAATAAGATCCTTGATGAGGGTTTTGATGACAGAGTGAACCTCCTTTTCTGTTTCTGGGACCCCCCTCACCCTAAAATTATATCGTCTCGATCTGTTCTCCAAATCATCAATTTTGTTAAAGGCTAATTCAAGTTGGTCCTGCATATCTTGCAATCTGGCTGTGTTCTGATTAATCCTAGCCCCTGCTTGATCCGCCTTCTTCTCCATGCTGTCAAGCCTACAACCAAATTGCTGCATGTCAGCGTGTATGGATGCTGTTATTTGGGCTGCGTTTTGGGCTAGGCTTTTGGATAATAACTGCGCAAAGGCCTCCATCATGGATGGAAAGTCTGTGGGTGTGGGGGCGGCTTCTTGTGCATCACTGACTGATAGCAGAAGGCCTGTGTGCGGGTCCATCATGGGGGTGGATGGGAGGCCTGTCTGCAGGCTGAGTAGGAGAGATTCTGTGGACGCTGGAGAATGAGCCAGGGGTGGAGGGGAGTACAGGGTACCTGGTGACTGAGGCAGGACACAGTCTTGGTCAGCAATGGAGTCGTCCGCATCTGCCGCCACGCTGTGTCTCGGAGGAGCGGCGGCCATTTTGGCATAACTGAGCGGTCCGGGTGCGGCCGCCATCTGGCTCGTCAGACTTCTTCTGGCAGTCGCCCCCAGCCTGAAACTGTTCCCGGGGGTGTCCGGAGCCTGATGGTGTCTATTAGGGGCAGATATGAGTGCTCTGTCGGCGCTGCGGGAACGAGCGGGGTAGTGGTGGAGCGGAGCTTCAGTGGCTAGCGGCCATCTTGGAAGCTGCCGCGCATGCGCCTCAACACAGGCATTTTTAACCCCTTCTTGGGGGTTAAAAACGCCCTGCTAGCGGCCAAAAAAACACAGCTAAAACAGCAGTAAAGCGTCGCTAAAATGAGCTACCGCTGACGGGGAGCGGCCCCAGTGTGAAAGTAGCCTAAGTTTTCCCTAATATTAAGTTTGGCCTTGCTGGCTAATTTATTAAATAAGAATGCTGAACCCCCAGAGATCTTTGATAACTCATATTATTCAGGTAGGTCTCCATTCCTCGAGGTTGTCTGCTCCGTATTACACCGTGTCAGTGGGGAAAAGTGCTCGCTGTGTCACCTTGTGTAGGTAATTCAGTAAACGCAGGGGCTCGCCAAGGCCCATCCTAGACACTCCGAGTGTCCAGTTTCACCTACACAGTGTGATGGGGCAAGCACACTGAAAAAGCAGCAGATGGTAACGGGGGGGCCCAGGTCAGCTTTTGCATCGGGGCCCACAAGCTTCAAGCTACGCCTCTGGGTACAAACAATGACTAACATACACATAGGTGGTATTGCTGCAATTGCCAGGAGCAGGAGAATTACTTTGGGTTGTTCTTTGGAAGGTTATAGTAGTAGCAAGAAATATACAGCTAAATTAAAAATTTTTTTTTTTTTTTTTTTACTATTTTGGGCCAGTTTTCCTTTGATAATGAAAAAAATCATACTGTAGCAGCTGACTTTTAATATAAGAGCACTTACCTGTCCAGGGAGCCCACGGTGTCGGCCCTCCGAGGCTGATCCGTTCATTGGATCGGGTGCAGGCCGACAATGCTTTTGTCAATAGCCAGCTTTTCTTCTGGGACACACATGTCTCAGAAGACAATGGGGGGCTCGCCGCAGAAGAGGATGTGACTTCCTTGGCCGCAGCCCAGCTGGATCGGAAGTACTCTTAGTACTTCCAAAAAAGGTAAGTTAGAAAGTAAAAAAAAATGTTTAAATATCCAAAAACAAGGGGTGGAGAGGTGGTCTTTCATTTAAGACCACCTCTCAAAATTGGATGGAACTCCTCTTTAAGATTTGTTTTACCCTTAGACATGAAGGGGTTAAGGAAGAATTTGCATACTACTACTTTCTTAACCCTTTCATGACTAAGCCTATTTTTGAAATTTGGTGTTTACAAGTTAAAATCCGTATTTTTTGCTAGAAAATTACTTAGAGCCCCCAAACATTATATATACACCTTTAGCAGAGAATCTAAAGAATAAGGCGATTGTTGCAAAATTTTATGTCACATGGTATTTGTGCAGCAGTGTTTTAAACGCAACTTTTTGGGAAAAGGGACACTTTCATGAATTTTAAAAAACCAAACAGTAAAGTTAACCGAATTTTTTTGTATAATGTGAAAGATGATGTTACGCCGAGTAAATAGATACCAAACATTTCACGCTTTATAATTGCACGCATTTGTGGAATGGCGACAAACTACGGTAAACATCCCTTGTGACAGTAATAGGTGGTGACAGGTACTCTTTATGGAGGGATCGGGGGTCTTTGCACCTCAAAGTATTCAGATCACCGTTTTTGGCGATTCTGAATACTGTATATATTTTTTTTAAAACCGGCGCCATTGACAGCCCAGTAAATGGGAAATGACGTCATGACGTCGCTTCCGTGTTTACTATTAGGAGACTGGAGCGAAGCCGCTCACGGATTCGTTCCAGTCCATCCCCAGCCGCCGGAGGCGGCCGTTTGGTCATCGGGCCTCCGATGAGGGTTGACTTCCCCTCCCGCTCCTCTGGTATATTAGCCGAGTGGCTTTTAGCCACATCGGTTGTTATACCAGGAAAGCCAATTGCCGGCTCTAAAAAACGTTACCGGGATGATGCCTGCAGCTGCGAGCAACATCCCGGTATAACCCCCGAAAGCCGAGTATGCACATCTGCGTACGCTCGGCGGGAAGGGGTTAAAGATATTGAAGGAGTGTAACAACTTATTTAAGCATTTGAAGACTATGAAGTTAAACATGAAATTCATTTTTAAAATTTTTGAAATAAAACAATGTTATGGTAAAAAGTATTCTAAAAATAAAACCTCATGTGGATCTGTGCTTTGCTGACTGCCCAAGGATTGGTGGGAATCGGTCCAACTGGGCTCTTTAGATCTTTGGTTAAAAACATGGCTGTAGAATAGTCCAATCTGAAAGCATTTTACAACTGGTTCTATATAAAGCCTTGTACACACGATCGGATTGTTGGCCAACAAAACCGTGGACTTTTGTCCGAAGGGCGTTGGCCCAAACTTGTCTTGCATGCACACAGCACACAATTGTTGGCCAACAATCACGAACGTAGTGACGTACTACATGGTTTTTCAGCTCTTTAGCGCCACTCTTTGGGCTCCTTCTGCTAATTTTGTGTTAGTAGAAGTTTGGTGAGTGTTAATTCGTGCTTTTCATTTTTCGCTTTTCAGTTAGTTTCTGAACGGCCCTTTATCAACCAGACATGTTGCAGAATCGAAGGAGATAACGTGTTATTTATTATTGGCCTTGGAGTTATTGCTTTGACATTATTTTTTTGGTTGAATAATGATTTGATTTGGTATATTTTCTATATTTTTGGATGCATAGAATGCACTTTTTTGGTTAAGTTCTATTGGCAGATAGCATGTCTAATTTTATTTGTTTTCTTTTTTTAATGCACAATAAAAAAATGTGTAGAATAATACTTGGCTATGTGTTTTACTTCAAATGACATTTTGGGAGTAGGCGACATTTAAAAAAATACAATGTAAAATTGGCAAGGGACACCAACATAGTTGTATCTTTGATCTTAAAAACTACAGAATAATGGTGTTGTGGTAACTTGCCCCAAAATAATAATCATCTTGATATCACTAGAAAAAAAATCCTTTGAAAATTAATTTGCAATAACTCCATCAGTATCACCAGCAAAGCAGCTTCATTATTATCCCATTAAAGAAGACTTTATTTCATCATTTGCCACCTCGCAAATGTTAATTCTCCATTACGAAAGCTAGTGTACAAGACCGACCGCTTCTGGCTCATCCTTGTTTCCGAGCATGCGTGTCTGTACTTGTCTGGCTTTTGTCCGACTGACTTGTGTACACACGCTTGGAAAATCCAACAACAGACATTTGTCCGCGGAAAATTTTAAAACCTGCCACCCAACATTTGTCTGTGTAAAATCTGACAACAATTGTCGGATTGGATACCCCAGCAGAAGTCCTAGAGGACGAAACGCATTGGGTTCGTTTGTTTTACCCTAACCATCACTTACTGCGCTATCCAGTTCATTTGTGAGCCTAGTTTTTACTGCCCAATTTCTTATTATTTGTTGGATGTAAAACTTTTTTACCAATAAATTCTTTCAACGCTTCAAACGGATTTACAACATGTGGTAGTTTTTCTTTTGTTCCTTGCCCCTTTATGTGGATGGTCGGTATTGAGGTGGTGTCTGGCGGCTGATTCAAGCTGGTTCAAAAGGACACCTGGGTCCGGTCCAACCTACTCAGGGATACACCATTTGGCGATACTCTCTGCTTCTTTAAGCCAAGTCTACCGGCAGGATCCAAATCTGAATAACTCTACTGTTTGACCTACTACACCCCGTTTGACGGTACAAGCCTTTCTGACTGACCGCCAATGGCCTGTGAGTCCACCTGTTCTGGTAAGGGCATTTTATGTTTATTTGCCTGAGATGATATTGTCACGCTGAGAGAAGAGCCTACTCAACATGCAGAGATGTTCCTGATAGTCCCTTTTTAACACATGTGATGACCGGGAGCACCGATAGTGTCACCTAGACACCGTGACCAACCCATTTTGTAGTGAAGGACATTGATATTCTACATACCTATTTGTCTGATACACTTGTGATATGTGACTATGCAATTAATCTGATAGACACATGTTGAGCTTACCTATAGTATATTGAGGTGTTTTCTATTATATATATATATTTGGATTGTTTTTACAACTCCTCTAATTATTTAGGCCATTCCCATCACAATATACTCACTGTATCACGAATGAATACTACCAGTTATAGGTAGTTCTATTTTCTAACACTTCTCATATTTACTTTTTCATCAAGGTATTTATTTATTTGTCTTTGTGTTTGTGGAAGAGACCTCCGGCTATATACTCCTTGGGAATACCTTGGGTTCTAAACTATTTCAGGGTAACACACACCCTCCCCCCTATTCTTTACATTTATTATCACTATTTACTGTGTTTTTTGACTTTTTCACCAATACCCTTCCAGCGCCACACTTTGTTGCTCCTTAATTGTCCGATGGAGTATACACGTGGTCGGATTTGCAGCCTGTCATCACACATTTCCCGTCAAAAAATCAGATCGTGTGTACGAGGCTTTAGTTAATTTAATTTTCTCTCTACATGTTAGATACTGTATGATTTCGAATTACGTTTTTTTTTCACAGTATTACTTGAAGCACGTAAAATATTAATAAAAAATTATTGCTTTTAAATGTTTAGAAAAATGTGAAAGTTGGTACATAAAGCACTTCCCTAAAACTTTAAATTCTAATTAGCTCAAAGAGATTTTCTTTAAAAGTTGCAGTGAACATGGTTATAAACATTGTGTTGATAATGAAGAATTCCGAAGAATAATAGCAGCATTAAATTGTAACAGTTAAACAAAAATGCTGCTTTTCACAACTTTAATTAACAGGAGCTACTTAAATATATGAGGATGGACAAATGGCTCCCAGGAAGGAAAATGGAACTGCTAATTGTATTTAATGGCAAGTTTAAAAATGTTCACATATCTGATTAATGCACATAATCAAACTGTTCACTGTGGAAGAGAGAGAAAAAAATATGCAGAGATGTGTATCTTCTGGTATTGTTATGGTTTAGTTATAAACAGCTTTGCAATGCTTGCAAGTGCATTGTCACAAAAAGTACCCTTTAGCAATCTTCTTTTCCTCCTCATCACAATTATACTATCTATACACACTATATTGCAGTCTCCACATGTACCAGTATTTGCGATAGAGATTAATGAGGACTTCAGCGTGTATCTGACTTTCTGCTCTATAGATGGCTCAATCCATCCATGGGAAAGGCTGCAGCATGGACAGGCAAGTATGTGTGGAGATGTGGCTCTGGGCATAGAACAGCTATCAGATAAGGTTATGTCAGTATCTGGAATCATGTAAAATATAGTACAACTCTGAACACAAAAGCAAGTAAGGAAATATATACATATCTGAGTAATTTTGCAGTAGTTCAGCAACAAAATGCCATTGGATATTATGCTATATAACCAAAGGTTTGTGGACACCTAACAGTTGTACCTATATGAGTTCTTTTACCATCCCATTCCCAAAACATGTGTCATTAATCTGGAGTGCCCCCTCCCCATTTGTGGCTATAATCCACTCTTCTTCAAAAGATTTTGTAGTGTGTTGGTGGGAATTTCTGCCAATGCTGTCAAACTAGCATTTTTGAGGTCTGATACTGATGGTGGACAAAAACACCTGGTACCAAACAGCATTCCAAAGGACCTTTAATTAGCTACTGGGCTATTGGATGCCTAACCTGGCTCTAGACTATGCTGGTTTTTGAGCCCTGAGCTAAAACTAGCTATAGAATCCCAGCCAGGAAGGAGCAGCGTTAAATAAAAGAACAAGAGCTGCATATTCTCTTACCTCTATTGCAATAAACAGGATTATCCATTAACCACTTCAGCCATGGAAGGATTTGCCCCCTTAATGACCAGGCCATTTTTTGCAATACGGCACTGCGTTGCTTTAACTGACAATTGCGCGGTTGTGAGACACTGTACCTAAACAACATTTTTAACCCACAAATAGAGCTTTCTTTTGTGGTATTTGATCACCTCTGCGTTTTTTTATTTTTTGCGCTATAAACAAAAAAAGACCAACAATTTAAAAAAAAAAAAAAAAAATTCTACTTTCTGCAATAATACATATCCAAAAAAAATATATAAAAAACAAATGTGTTCATCAGTTTAGGCTGATATGTATTCTTCTACAAATTTCTGGTAAAAAAAAAACGCAATAGGCATATATTGATTGGTTTGCGCAAATGTTATGACATTGCAGCGGACAAATTTGACTCCAAATGACACTTTTTTGGGAACCAGCAACATTATTACATTGATCAGTGCTATATAGAAGCACTGATCAATGTAAAAATGGCACTGGCAGGGAAGGGGTTAACACTAGGGGGTGATCAAGGGGTTAAGTGTGTTCCCTGGTAGTGTTCTAACTGTAGGGGGGTGGGCTCACTGGGACATGACAGAGATCACTGTTTCTGATCACTGGGAACGGAAGATCTCTGACATGTAATTAGGCAGAATGGGAAACCCCTTGTTTAAATAGGCAGTTCCCTGTTTTGCCTCTGTACACAGCGATCGTGGGTCGCTAACAGACATTGAGTTTGTGGGACCCGCAGGCACGTTCCTGCGGTGCATGGTGGGTGTGCGCTTGCCAGCTATCCTCCTTGCAGGTACAGGCACATTGGTTCGTGCAGGAGAGCTGACCTGCTGCAAAAAAGGAAAAAAAAAACGCTGCACCATCCAGCAAGGCAAACCGCTGCATGCCTGGCATGCTGTTTGACAGTTCTTATATAGGTAAGGGCGGGCCACCTGGTGAAATCACTTGGTGGCACCGCACCCTTGTGATGTCACCCACCCAGCATGGACCGGTCCGTGATGTCACAAAGGAGCGATGCCACCAGGTAACATTGCCAGATGGCTCTGTTCCTTATTTATATAAGAACTTTCAAATGACAAGCCAGGCATTCAGCGGTCTGCCTTACTGGACAGTAGAGCGTTTTTGTTTTTTTTTCTTTTTCGGGTCTGAAGGGGACATTGTTATTTTTAATAAAGGAATTGTCAAAAACTGCCTCTGTGTCTTTATTACTTTTTGACACTTTTTTTGGTGGATGGGTAGGGGTACTATGTACCCAATACTCATTCACATGAAGGGGGGGGATCTGGGGGCCCCTTCTGAAAGGGGCTTCCAGATTCCAAAATGTCCATTGCCCACAGACCCCCACAACCACAGCCCAGGGTTTTTGAGAGGAGGCCCTCGCCCCCATCAGCATGGGGACAAGGTGCTTTGGGGTGGGGGAGCAGAGGCAACCCGCACCAAAGCACCCAATGCCCTATTTTGAGGACACGTGGCCTAGTATGGTTCAGGAGGGGGGGCGCTCGCTCGTCCTCCACTTTCCTTCATGCTCAGATAAGGTTCTGGTATGGATTTTAGGGGGGCCCACACCGTTTTTTTTAAATTTTGGCCTTAAAATCCATACCAGACCCTAAGGGCCTAGTTTGGACTGGGGGGGACCCAACGCTGTTTTCCTTTTTCACTTTTTAATTGCGGGCAATGTTTTTTTTTTTTTTATTCGGCTGTCAGCAGGAAAGGCCAGTGACAGCTGATGACTAATCGGGTGTTAAGGACGCTTCTTAACAACCAGCTATTCACTGCGCCCTGATTTGCCCAATCAGGGCTCAGAATTCACTGTGCAGCACACAGTGCATTGCAGGGCGTTGAGTGGGGCGAACTTCCGCCAAACGTTCTGCAAATTCGGGTGTTCGCTGAATGGGCAAACAGGCAACTCTACTACCTAATAATGTCAACCCCTGTACATGTTGTTTTACAAAAAATGCTCTATCCTCAGGGCTCCTACTGCTGAGAAAGCCTCCCTCCCCCTAGTAAGAGCCAGTCCGATCAAATATTTGGGTATTCAGGTCTCTCACTCCCCTGACGATTAAGTGAAACTAGGCTTGGAACCTCTAAATGCAAGACTAAAGACCAAAACTCAGACGTGGTCCTGTCTTCCCCTTGGGGTCATGGGATGCATAAATTTAGTAAAGATGATCTTGCTGCCCAAGTTTTTGTACATTTTCTGGCATACCCTTGGAATCTATTCTCAACACTTTTTTATATAGGGTCATTCTTGACATAAATTATCATGGCATCATATCATCATCTCAACCTGTCCTATTTAGCTGCCCAGTTGTCCCATTTTTTAATTTTGATAAAGGGGATAAGGAGCGCTATATTGCCCTAGCATGCTCACATATTTCTGGTTTGGTCACCCACCCCTATCAGATTCTCTTGAGTGATAATTGTTATCCCGCTCACCTAGGAGGTAGTAGGGGACTGGTTTACCATCATTGTAAGGTTTGGGAGTTGACAGTATGTAAGATGAATGCTCCATCTATACACGCTCATACACCCCTGTCCTAAACCTTTACCCAATAGATGTATTTTTGGGTACTGACCCTAAAAAGTTGACGTCCACTTTTATAACTGCCTTCTCCAACCAGCGGTGGTTGACTTAGCTTTCCAATTGAAAACTCGATGGGCTATGCATGAATCTATCCATTATATATACAGTGGGGACGGAAAGTATTCAGACCCCCTTACATTTTTCACTCTTTGTTATATTGTAGTCATTTGCTAAAATCATTTAAGTTAATATTTTTTCCTCATAATTGTACACACAGCACCCCATAGTGACAGAAAAACACAGAATTGTTGTCATTTTTGCAGATTTATTAAAAAAGAGCTGGCCAAACTGAGCTATCGGGGGAGAAGAGCCTTGATGAGAGAGGTAAAGAAGAACCCAAAGATCACTGTGGCTGAGCTCCAGAGATGCAGTCGGGAGATGGGAGAAAGTTGTAGAAAGTCAACCATCACTGCAGCCCTCCACCAGTCGGGGCTTTATGGCAAAGTGGCCCGACGGAAGCATCTCCTTTGTGCAAGACACATGAAATGTTTTAACTCTAATTCCACTTACTATTATTATCCTTATATTTATTAAACTTACCCCCAATTCATCATATTTTTAATTCTTCATACTTTACTTTCGACTTTTTTGTGCTTTTTGGAAGATTGTGGGTCCGCTGGCTGTTGTGGTTCCACAGCCACAGACCTCCAGCCCATACATTTTAACCTAATTGCCTAATTGCCTCCACTATATATTCAAGCTGCTCTCCTCCAGGGAGCAAAAAGGCCAGTAGAAGGAGCTGTGAGCCCCGAGCGCGTAGCCTGTACTATCCCTGTATCATCCCGAACACCAGCCTGGACGTTTGCCGTGCATCAGTGATGTAATTTCCGCTTCTGCGCTCCAGAGTGCTCAGCATGGAGCTTTCCGTGCACTGGATGCAGCGGTTCAGCCTTTTTACAGACTCCACACCCAGACACCTGAAGGAATTAAATCCGAGCCGGAAACAAGATAACAGCACCCAGGACACTTCCCATCTCAAAGAAACACCTCCACCCTGTGAACCAGTAAGTGTAATTGTTACACTAACTTTCATTTTTGCATAAACAAGTTACCACAGTTCTTGCCTCCACACCCCTCCTTTTTTCAATATTGATTATCAACAGAGGTAATGGACACCCTCTGAGAATGGCTGCCTCCTCATTATAGAACTTACCTGCCTTATGTTAATGTGCTATTATAGCTACCATTGTACTATTTACCTTAGACATCACATGCTGCGGAGTGCCGGAGACCCCCCCCCTTTTGTTTCACACATGAAATCCCGCATGGAGTTTGCTAAAAAACACCTGAAGGACTCCAAGATGATGAGAAATAAGATTCTCTGGTCTGATGAGACCAAGATAGAACTTTTTGGCCTTAATTCTAAGCGGTATGTGTGGAGAAAACCAGGCACTGCCCATCACCTGTCCAATACAGTCCCAACAGTAAAGCATGGTGGTGGCAGCATCATGCTGTGGGGGTGTTCTTCAGCTGCAGGGACAGGAAGACTGGTTGCAATCGAGGGAAAGATGAATGCGGCCAAGTACAGGGATATCCTGGACGAAAACCTTCTCCAGAGTGCTCAGGACCTCAGACTGGGACGAAGGTTTACAAGACAATGACCCTAAGCACACAGATAAAATAATGAAGGAGTGGCTTCACAACAACTCTGTGACTGTTCTTGAATGACCTAGCCAAAGCCCTGACCTAAACCCAATTGAGCATCTCTGGAGAGACCTAAAAATGGCTGTCCACCAATGTTTACCATCCAACCTGACAGAACTGGAGAGGATCTGCAAGAGGGAATGGCAGAGGATCCCCAAATCCAGGTGTGAAAAACTTGTTGCATCTTTCCCAAAAAGACTCATGGCTGTATTAGATCAAAAGGGTGCTTCTACTAAATACTGAGCAAAGGGTCTGAATACTTAGAACCATGAGATGTTTCAATTTTTCTTTTTTAATAAATCTGCAAAAATGTCAATAATTCTGTGTTTTTCTGTCAATATGGGGTGTTGTGTGTACATGAGAAAAAAAAATAAACATAAATGATTTTAGCAAATGGCTGCAATCTAACAAAGAGTGAAAAATTTAAGGGGGTCTGAATACTTTCCGTCCCTACTGTATAGGGAACTGGTGTGATAGAGAGGGTGGCGCCCGTGCGCCCTAAATGGACGGGCCCGCCACTGCATGTCACTGTGTTATTGAAATCTCTGAATGAGTATAATACACAACTGGATTTCAATATTGGAAGAATATTTTGGGTTTTCTTCCTTATGCGGACATTCTGTTTGTGCTGGTATTTATTGTATTTTTCCTTGTTTCATATGCCTCTTTTTTTTAATAAAGAGTTTGATGTAAAAGAAAAAAAAGGAGGAGAATCAGTAGGGCCAGGGGTGTGTGAACAGGAAGCCTACTGAAAGGTCAGCTATGTAGGTTTCAAGAAACCCAAAAGTAAGTATAAAAAAATAATTTTCTTTTCTTTCTTTCTTTTTTTTTTTTTTTTTAAGGTTTAGTTATACTTTTGTAACTTTAAGGTTTAGTTATACTTTTTGTAACTTTCTTATTGTACACACTCCAGAGTGCTGTCATTGCTTTTAAGAACTTGCTGTCTTAAGGTGTATGTGAATCTTTGTTCCCTTGTGATACAGATTTCATCGTTTGCTCTTCACAAATCTTGAAGGATCTGCCATACAGTCAAAAATAATATCATATAGAAAATGACTTTGTTTAAACCACATGCCATGTGGATTACATCACATATCCTGAATATATGATTTATCAATCCACTACTCACCCTATACAGTTTTTCCAGTAAGTGAATTTAATCTGTCAGTGAAAATCTATGCTCATTTTGATATTTATCCGTACAATGCTCATGCTGCCATTGCCAGATTTATAACCTAAGCAGTATTGTAGTAGGTTGAAAGATGTGTTGTCTTTTTGTCTTTGGCACTTCACAGTCAAATATATTCTATTTTCAGACTTATTTTTAACCGTAGACTGAAATGGGAAACTAGACAACTGTCTAAATGTTGCATTCTGTGTTTTTTCGGCTTGAAGAAATAAAAGTGCAAAACATATACAATTACTCTAAAAACCACTCTGCAATGTAATATTATTGGAAAATATATTTCCATTAGAATCTACAGATACTGTAATTTTCTAAAATTGTCCAAAAAATCCAAATGTCTCTTCTATGCGATATGGCAATGTGGAAGTGTTCTGTACATTGTTGATGTACACAATGCCCTCAGAAATCAAATTTTCCGCTTGAGTGATTGACTCACTGCTTTTCCTAAAAAGTCTTCACTGAAATACAAATTTCAGGCATCCCCTGCAGTAAGATTTGTTTGGGGAGATACTCTATATGGCTTATCCAAGTACTACTGTTTTTTTCTTAATATGATAGAAATTATGCCAGGGTCCATTTAGAAATCAGTTTCAGACAGGCCATTTTTTCTTAATCAAGAAAGTATGAATCTGGAAAAACATTACCTACAGACCTTGCATGAGGGTCCCTGACAAGAAGGAACTATGTTAATTCACATTCCTATATTCAGTTTATTTAGATCATAGTCATATTATTAAATCATAAGGGCAAAAAATAGCAAAGCACAGTGATATTTGATTTGGTAAATCAATGTTTAAAAATGAAGTGTCATATACAGTGACTGGGGAGAGTTTGGTTTACAGGTGGTTTAGCAATAAGTAAGGATTAATTATAATAAAACCAATGCTAATAATGATTTATAAATATGTGGAGACTTTAAATATAACTCCAAGCAGGACAATGGAGAAGTGAAAATGGAAAGGACAATGATTTTTGGTCTTTTAGTTTAAAATGTTTCTAAACCCTCAACAGTACAATTGGTTTGTATATGCAGTAAAACATTCTTGTTATACTCACTGTGAAACATAAAGGGTTAATCCTTTGCATTGTGTAAAAAGGCTGTTGGATCTTCTCTGATCCTCCCCTTCTTCCTGAGTTCCCAATATATTTCCTGACAGAACAGAGGCTAGGGACATGCTCAGTTTGGTGTGTATTGCTAGAGAGTTTTTTTTTTTCTTGGGAGAGTGCATGTGATCAGCACAGGGCCAATCAGCACAATCCAGACAGAAGGTCAGGGGTCCTGCATCCTTATAGGACAATCATGGGAGAATGAAAACTCCCCCTACAAGCTTTAACCAGACACTGATAGAAGTCACAAGACTGCTATATACTGTTGATGAGAAAAGGTATTTAACAGTTTATATATACTAAAACTATTGCATTTCCATGTTTTGTGTACTTTGGGAGACCAGATATAGTGAATGCAGGATCCTGAGATTAGTAACACTTTAAAGTGGATAAAAAAAGCATAACTCCAACTATTCTTAAAAACGTTCCCTCCCCCTTCTTATAATGTTCGCTCCCCCTCTATGAAAAAAGATCTGTGTGCTTACCTATTTTAATGCACTTTGGTGCTGTCATCTGATCCAGCAGCTCTCGCAACCCTGTATCTGTGACAGGGCTCTTGTTAGAGATCACAGGGCCCCATACAGCCTATATGACAGGGCCACACCACCCCCAAAAAGTATCAAAGCTATATTCTTGCTAAAAATTACATTAAAGCATTTGCTAACTCCAAAAAATAAAATAAAGATCATGCTCCCTTAAAGCCTGTTATACAGCACAGTACTTGTGCTGTGTCATTTGGACCCTTGTATCACCTGAAATACCTGACTGATCCTGCCTGGCTATACCCTCCCCTCTGCAAACTGACCACGATAATTATGGCTGCTGAGCCCTGACATTGTAGTCCATTTGCGTGCCTCCCTCATCCACAGCCTGCTATCTGTCTCCTGTGTCCTTCTCCCCCCTCCCTTCTCCTCCTGTCTCTGCTCGTACCAGTGCCCGCGCCCCGTACAGGTACGATCGGGCAGATTTTTTACAGAACGCAAGCACAGGGACAATTATTATAATGGTGTAGAGAGGATTGGAGCATTTAATAAAAGTGGGATAACAACCCCTTTAAAATCATTATTAGTGGGCACAAACAAACATAACTTGCAAAATTCTTGCTAAATCTAAAAGATAAAACTGTATTGCGTTAAAAAAATACAGCTCTGTGTGTAAGTGTCCTGGGGCTCATTCATATGGGTGATGTAGCTGGTACAGTGTGAATCAGCAATTTGTTTATGTAGCTGGAGCTGTGTGCAGGCAGCCTATGTTACGCTATGGGGATTCTGCAGCTGTATAATACAGCCACAAGTTCCAATTTGGCAGGCGTTTGGGTGCAGGTGTACAGCCCCAAACACAGACAGTGAGGTTGATTTACTAAAACTGGAGAGTGCAAAATCTGGTGCAGCTCTGCATAGAAACCAATCAGCTTCTAACTTCAGTTTGTTCAGTTAAAGTGATTGTAAAGTCTTGTTTTTTTTTTTTAAATAACAAACATTTCATACATACCTACTCTGTGTAGTGGTTTTGCACAGGGCAGCCTGGATCCTCCTCTTCTCGGGTCCCTCTTCTGGGCTCTTAGCCCCTCCCTCCTGTAGCGTGCCCCGACAGCAAGCAGCTTGCTATGGGGGCACCCGACACGAGCTACAGCTCTGTGTGCCCATTCAGACACAAAGCTGCCGTTTGGCCCTGCCCCCTCTCTCTCCGTGGTGGCTGGTGCTCAATTTTCTTGGGGGGGGGGGCGGCCCGCGACCCCTCCAGCCAGCCAGCCAGACATCCCCCACACCTGCGCTCGCTCAATCGACTGCCGCTCACCCCGGCGCTCGATCGCCCCATCGCTTGCCCAACAGGCCCCCCGCCAGCCCCGCACTTACCATATCCAGGTCGCGGCATTGATGGCTTCCACCCCCCCACAACTCCTTCCGAGTCACGGTGGTCGGTCCTCCTCCCGGCCAATCAGGACTTAGGACTCCCGGGCTATATGGGTCTTAGGACTCCCGGCCAATCGGGTCTCAGAAACAGGAAGACATTAGCGAATAGTGTCACACAACTGGGTGGGCTAATGTCACACAACTGGGTGGGCTCTGGGCACCCCGAGCCCACCCTTTTTTGATCATGTGCCTCGATAAAAAAAAAATTGAAATCCATGCATCAGGCGCCCTGCATGTAGATTAGGGGCCGGGTGCATGGATTGGGGGGTGGCGCCCCCACGCCCTACATGAGAGGCCACTGCTCTCTCTCCTGTATTAGGAGAGTGCTATTAGGGGGTGCTGGGGAGGCTGCTACACACAGAAGGCTTTTTATCTTAATGCATAGAATGCATTAACATAAAAATCCTTTGCCTTTGCAACTCCTTTAAGCTTTGACAAAAATACCTGGAAACTGATTGGTTTCTATGCAGAGCTGCACCAGATTTTTAGTAACTCTATCCCTGTGTGTATTCAGGACCACTTACCCACACCTGTATACCTATCAAATTAAGACCAGCGGCTGTGTTTTATAGAGCCGTTATGTCACCATAGATTAACAGGTGGCTCAAGCATCATGAATAAATATCTCATTTATGTGGCCAGAATAATTGTGTATACAGTGTGAATCACCCCCAACCTTATGAGGTTGGGGGTTGGTAAAACCCCTTAGTTGAGCTGCACTTTTGTTCTCCCCCCACTGCTGACCCCTTTAGCTGGTGGTGTACACATGCCATCACACACAAACAAAAATTGGTGTGGGGACACAATGGTTGTCTTCCGCTGCTCTTGTGCTTTTGCTGGGTGTCCAATGTGTCCCTGTGCCTTTAAGGTGGAAACCTTCCCCCTAATTTATTTACTGCTATATATGCACCAACTTGAAGACTCTCAAAAACAACAAGAATTAGGACTGCAGTATAGAGAGGAGCTTTGACGTGGGCACCGAGGCTTCCACATATGTTTGCTAATGCGTGCAACTAAACCCTCTTTTTTTTAATGTGAATTGTTAGACAGGGTCAATATGTTTTTTTTTTTGCAGGCTAACTGGTCGTTCACCATGACTTAGTCAATCTTTGACGAAACGTACGTCGGTGGGAGGCGTGCTGACGTCATTGCAGTCTATCGTGTATTGGTGGACAGGTGTCTGCGAGCCGACCGGCATCTTCTCATTGAGCGTTTTTATTCCTGTTTTCATGTAAGTGCATTACTTCTTTTTTTTCAATAAATTATTTTAATGGATTCACACTATGGAGAGTTTCTTTTTATGTCCCCTTAATATGGATCGCTGGTCCATTTTTTGAGCCTACATCCTCTGGAATGTCCTCATTGCTATCAAGTAATCCACTGCTGGCTCTGGTCTGATGTCAGGATATTGATCCCAGCTTATAGGCTTGCTATCGCTTGCCTTTTGGTAAGCGTTTATTCTTTACGGTGGAGGTTCACTGTCATTGGTGTTGTTTTATGCACACAAGAATCATTATATCAAGATTCACTTCACTGTATGCTATTTCTGTATAGGACATTTTTTATGGTATCCCCTTTTATGTGGGGATTTACCATTGTATTTCACAATTCATGGACTGTCACAATATGCTTATTTAAACAATATTTTTTTCAAAATGTATATATATTTTTTTTCTTTCCTTCTTTTTTCTTTTTCTTTTTTTTTAGCGCAGTCTCCTTCTTCATTTTAACTGGTAAGTGTGCTGAGAATTTTTTTATTTGTTTGTAAAGTGCATTGCCCTTCCATGTGCACCTTACTGCAAAGGCTGTTTAAAATTGGGGTGGTTGTCATCTTTTTTTATAGTTTATACACATGCTGTGCCTGCAAAGTATTGCTTTACAACCATGGCGGGAATTATTCCCACCTGTCGAGCGCACCCTATTCAAGTGAATGGTGTTTCTTGGCAAGTGCCCTACAACCATGTGCCTCTGCTGCGTTTATCACCCCCCCTTCTACTTGTCAGGTGCCCGGGCCACCCTGCTGAACTGATGGGGACCCAAACACCATACAAGAGGGCTGGCTGTACTGCTTTATCGGAGGCCCTGGTCAGTGAGCAGCTGCTACAGGGGAGAGGAGGGCGTGCTGACAATGGCTGGGTCTTGTGAGCCTATGGGTGACTTCACGGCACCAGGGATTCACAGCCATTACCAAGTGCACCCTTATACAGGGGAGCCGGAGTGCTGAATCACATGACTGGCCCAGATCGAAATTACAAATAGGTAAGTACACAGATATTTTTTATACAGTGTATGCAGGATAGATGGGAGGAGGGAATGTTTTTAAGAAAGTTAGCCTTTAAAGTTAAAGTTAGCCTTTACTACCCCTTTAGATCTTTTTCAGATGCACAGTTTTCTAATTGTTATAGTTTAAAAATGATATTAATACCTTCCCATTCACCCCTTACCCAAAAAAATTATGATTCTATGGATGCAAAAATATTAACAAGAAAGCCAAGCATTGCCTGCCTATGATAAACTGCTTATTAAGATGGCACTCTCTCTGTGTTCATCCTTTGACTCTGTGTGTGTGTAATCTATCCTCTACTGCTCTTTCACAGCAGGGAAGTATGCTTGTTCCAGCACTGTATGAAACCTACTTACTGACAAAATATCC
The DNA here is from genome assembly GCA_037952925.1 of Lithobates clamitans. Lineage (NCBI taxonomy): Eukaryota > Metazoa > Chordata > Amphibia > Anura > Ranidae > Lithobates > Lithobates clamitans. The sequence goes on from JBBGZY010000142.1 coordinate 4,406,987, forward strand.
ATATGTATTGCTTGATATTTGATCTTTTTTGTCTCTGGCTATTTGCATTCAAGATGATAATTGGGGAAATCTGTAAATACAGTCACATTTGTTGCATTGCCAAAAATAAATCTAAACATTATGGAGTTGATTTACTAAAGGCAAATAGACTGTGCACGTTGAAAAATGCAGTTGCACTCTGCGAGCGCAGTTGCTCCAGAGCTTAATAAATGAGCAGAGACTGACTTCCATCGTACAATCGTGTGCAAGCAAAAATGCTGTTTTGTTTTTTTTAATTTTCCTTGCATGTGTTTGGTTATTCTTTACACAGTGAAGCTTTAACTCATTTACTAAGCTCTGGAGAAACTGCACTTGCAGAGTGCAACTGGGCTTTTCAAAGTGCACAATCTATTTGCCTTTAGTAAATCAACCCCTATCTGTCTTATTCAGTAGGCAGTACGAAAAACTCTTTTAAGCTAAAAACTTTGAATGCCTCAGGCAGACCTTTCCTCCATTCATAGATCGTGTATGGAATCTATAGTACAGCTTCTATGAATGGAGATGGGCAGAAATGGCAGGCATAATGGACACACTTACAGTAATGAGTGCATATGACAGGTTCCTCGGCTCTATTAACCCCCCGGAAGATTATAGGACAGCAGTAGGAGGGGATTGGGGGATGGAAGATTTCCACTCAAGCTGCAGCCATCAGCACAAGGGACACAATGCATTGATCGTAAGTAATGTCCCTTGTGCTCATTTTTTTTTTAAAAAACATTTTTTGAATAAACTTAGGCTTTACCCTTATCTACATTATTACTGTTACATAGCTACATAGACTATTGTATTTGTTTTCCTGCCCCTGCAAACCTGTAAAAGTAAATGATGTGGTTTGCTGTAAAAAAAAAGCTGGACAGCCCTTCTATACACAGATGCACGTCAGTGAAACACAACAGCAATAAGAAGTATTTAAAAAGAAAAAGCAATAGGCAAAATGTTCAAGGACATAACATTTTCCTTTGTACAAATAGTTTACATTCATTTAGAAAGTTTCAAGTATTTGCACTATAAAGCAATGCACTTATCATGCGGAATAAAAGCTAATATCTAGCCAAAGTTCCGAAAACAGAAAAACACAAGGAATTGTATTTATAGCATGAAAAGTACAAGGAAAACACATAATGCCATCAGCATATAACTGTTCAAATATTATAACCCCAGGCCAACCTACTGTATTAGGTGACAATAAACAATATCTTTTATACTATGCGAGAAAAGCTACACTTTTAAAGTGGAAATCTCCTTGAGCTCCCACCATGGATTATTGGAAGCACCTGGTCATTTCAGCTATTCTGCTCTACAAATACACATTGGGTCTAGGGGTTGTTAAAAAAAAATTCTCCAAAGTTTGGGGCATTTAATTCAATTCCACTTCCACTACTGCTGCCTGGGAATCACACTCTGAGCATTGAGCCCGGTAGGCTAGTTTTATCACTTATTGTGGGGTTCTCGTTGAGCTTGCAGGTTTATCTTTATTCTCCAAAAACAACTCATTTATATCCAATACTTAAAGGCTCTGTAATCTGTAATCTATTTTTTGTGAAATCGTTTTTTACTGTGTTTTTCTGCCTCCCGGAGCTCTTGTTTTCGCCCTCACTTTTGTTGGTTTGGAACAAGCAGTGCACGTTATCTGTGGTTGTGTCCACTGCTCTTTCCTACATACATTGGGACAATGTAGAATTAACTTAGCCACCCTCTGAATGAAAGTCAGATTACAGAAGTAAGGGAAAAAAATGAATTTGGAGATTTGGTGGAGGCTGAGAGCACTAGAAGGTACTTTTTAAAGTTAAGAATACATATTTAAACATAGGGTTTACTTTACTCCTGTGCGACTGCATAAGTTACTTTTCTATTCTATTCTAAGGGCCACTTATAAGGCAGTACAGCCAGCCCTCCTGTACTAGGCCCCGACCCTGTACTAGGCCCCGAATCATTTCAAAAAGAGGGCCCGGGCACCTGTTCAGGAGATCCAGCTGTACTGTCTAATTGCAGACACTGATCCTCTTCTGCCTCCCCTTGCAGCGTTGCCAGCTTTGCCTCTTCTTGCTTCCTCTGGCTGCACTGCTGGGGGATTGGTTCTAGCACATGCACCCCTTCCATCTGCTGAACGGGGCCCCCCTATGTGTCCCTTTCCCTCACAGCACTGCCAGCTTCCCTCCTCTCCTCTCCTGCCGGGAGCTGCTGCAGACATACAGGGGGATGTTTCAGGATGGAGAGCAGAGAAAGGGGCTGGTAAATATGTAATTTACTGGTCCCTTCCATTCCTAAATGAACAAAGTGAGCGATTGGTACCAGTCACTCCTGTGTCCATTCATCAGGGAAGCATAATAAACTGTGTTCACTATGCTTCAGTTTGCGAATGAGCAGGAAGCCTGAGTGCTTCCTATTCATTCATCTGTACATCTGAGGCTACAGAGAAAGGGACTGATAAACCTATGTCCTGTCACTTTCACGCAGGGGAAGGGGGTCCTGTCAGGTAGGCTGTATGGGGTGATTTCTAACAGCAGCTCTGCTAAGGGGCACTTAAGGGGCACTTAGAACATTGTTAGGTCTTCTTTTATACTATGCGAGAAAAGCTACACTTTTAAAGTGGAAATCTCCTTTAGCTCCCACCATGGATTATTGGAAGCACCTGGTCATTTCAGCTATTCTGCTCTACAAATACACATTGGGTCTAGGGGTTGTTAAAAAAAAATTCTCCAAAGTTTGGGGCATTTAATTCAATTCCACTTCCACTACTGCTGCCTGGGAATCACACTCTGAGCATTGAGCCCGGTAGGCTAGTTTTATCACTTATTGTGGGGTTCTCTTTGATCTTGCAGGTTTATCTTTATTCTCCAAAAACAACTCATTTATATCCAATACTTAAAGGCTCTGTAATCTGTAATCTATTTTTTGTGAAATCGTTTTTTACTGTGTTTTTCTGCCTCCCGGAGCTCTTGTTTTCGCCCTCACTTTTGTTGGTTTGGAACAAGCAGTGCACGTTATCTGTGGTTGTGTCCACTGCTCTTTCCTACATACATTGGGACAATGTAGAATTAACTTAGCCACCCTCTGAATGAAAGTCAGATTACAGAAGTAAGGGAAAAAAATGAATTTGGAGATTTGGTGGAGGCTGAGAGCACTAGAAGGTACTTTTTAAAGTTAAGAATACATATTTAAACATAGGGTTTACTTTACTCCTGTGCGACTGCATAAGTTACTTTTCTATTCTATTCTAAGGGCCACTTATAAGGCAGTACAGCCAGCCCTCCTGTACTAGGCCCCGACCCTGTACTAGGCCCCGAATCATTTCAAAAAGAGGGCCCGGGCACCTGTTCAGGAGATCCAGCTGTACTGTCTAATTGCAGACACTGATCCTCTTCTGCCTCCCCTTGCAGCGTTGCCAGCTTTGCCTCTTCTTGCTTCCTCTGGCTGCACTGCTGGGGGATTGGTTCTAGCACATGCACCCCTTCCATCTGCTGAACGGGGCCCCCCTATGTGTCCCTTTCCCTCACAGCACTGCCAGCTTCCCTCCTCTCCTCTCCTGCCGGGAGCTGCTGCAGACATACAGGGGGATGTTTCAGGATGGAGAGCAGAGAAAGGGGCTGGTAAATATGTAATTTACTGGTCCCTTCCATTCCTAAATGAACAAAGTGAGCGATTGGTACCAGTCACTCCTGTGTCCATTCATCAGGGAAGCATAATAAACTGTGTTCACTATGCTTCAGTTTGCGAATGAGCAGGAAGCCTGAGTGCTTCCTATTCATTCATCTGTACATCTGAGGCTACAGAGAAAGGGACTGATAAACCTATGTCCTGTCACTTTCACGCAGGGGAAGGGGGTCCTGTCAGGTAGGCTGTATGGGGTGATTTCTAACAGCAGCTCTGCTAAGGGGCACTTAAGGGGCACTTAGAACATTGTTAGGTCTTCTTTTATACTATGCGAGAAAAGCTACACTTTTAAAGTGGAAATCTCCTTTAGCTCCCACCATGGATTATTGGAAGCACCTGGTCATTTCAGCTATTCTGCTCTACAAATACACATTGGGTCTAGGGGTTGTTAAAAAAAATTCTCCAAAGTTTGGGGCATTTAATTCAATTCCACTTCCACTACTGCTGCCTGGTAATCACACTCTGAGCATTGAGCCCGGTAGGCTAGTTTTATCAATTAATGTGGGGTTCTCTTTGATCTTGCAGGTTTATCTGTATTGTAATGAGGGGTTGTACTTGGTTGAGGGGATGTATTTGCTTGAGGGTGGAGGAAATCTTTGAGATTGCAGGAGATGCATCTTTTATGTAGCAATGTTACTGATATACTATTCCAGCTCGCTGTGGTAAATGGAGTGCCTTTAGTAGTTATTTAAAGAGGAGTTCCAGTCTTCTGTGAAAAAAATTAAAGTCAGCAGCTGCAAAAACTGTAGCTGCTGACTTTTTAAAAACAGCCACTCACCTGACCCACGATCCAGCAGTGTGCTCACCCCAGCCGGTGTCAACCACTGTCTTCTTTTGTCAGTGCCAGCATCTTAACTATGGGCACCTGGCTGTGATAGCTTGCGGCTTCACAGCTGGGTGTCCACTGTGCATGCGTGAGCAGCTCTATGCATCGTGAATGGTCAAGCAGTCTTCTGGGACCTGTGACGTGTCCCAGAAGACTGCAGGGGGGAGGGAGGAGAACTTCCACTTCCAACCGCCTGGGCGGTTGGAGCGGAAGTGGGAGTGGGTACCTGTCAAAAAGGTCAAGAGGAGTGGGGCACGAGTCCTTCAGGTAGAACGTCCCCTTTTGTGTGGAGCTCCGCTTTAGGTTGTTATGTGTTTTTCTTTTGTTACCTGTGAGCCAGGGTATGCCCATTTAGCTCTGCTTTGTACTTTTATAAGAAAAAAAACATAATAAAAAGAAGTTGGGGGAAAAAAAAATACATACTTGAAAATCATTTTCTTTTTTTAAATTGAAGTATAGTGTTACCCCCAGAGAGGCTGCTGATAGCTGATTCTTCCCAAATAGTACAGAGGCTGTCCGTCCCCACAAGTACAAGTCCATGCACACCAACTCCAAAAACACATTTTAGGGGACATCTTTTTGATAGTTATTGCTTGAAGAACTTTAAACAGGAGAGGGGTTGGGGCATGGGGTACTCCAAAACTCTGCACAGTTATGCCCTGTACACACGGTCGGACATTGATCGGACATTCCGACAACAAAATCCATGGATTTTTTCTGACGGATGTTGGCTCGAACTTGTCTTGCATACACACGGTCACACAAAGTTGTCGGAAAATCCGATCGTTCTGAACGTGGTGACGTAAAACACGTACATCGGGACTATAAATGGGGCAGTAGCCAATAGCTTTCGTTTCTTAATTTATTCTGAGCATGCGTGGCACTTTGTGTGTCGGATTTGTGTACACACAATCGGAATTTCCGACAACGGATTTTGTTGTCGGAAAATTTTATAGCAAGCTCTCAAACTTTGTGTGTCGGAAATTCCTATGGAAAATGTGTGATGGAGCCTACACACAGTTGGAATTTCCAACAACAAGGTCCTATCACACATATTTTCCATCGGAAAATCTGACCGTGTGTACAGGGCATAACAGGAGGACACTCTTCCCCCAAGCTCCCATGCACAGACTCAGCTGAGGACACAGGGGAATGACCAGTGCCTTGGGACCCTATGAAAGCCATGTCAGTCAATAGCTACCTCTGGCACTTACATCCCAAAAGCACATGGTCTACAGGAAACGCAATTCAGGGTCGGTATTCACAAGTCCCCAGGACAAAGCACATGTTGCAGCTTCCTCCGGATGCTTCACAGTAAGGGAGAAACCTCCTTCTACAGACCAGATTCCATTAGATGAAGTCCTACAGCCAGCTCCCCAATAGGTTGCTTCAAGTCCTCTGCAGACTTGCTCAGAGGGGCAGCAGCCCCAGAGGCTTTGGAACTCTCCATGCATGACGAGGTTAGAACCCTCTCTCCAGATCGCCAACCTGTCTATCACCTTCCGAGCCACCTTCTGGATACTCCCCTCCATGGATTTGCTAGGGCATGATAAATATTCAGGCTGGTCCTTTGACTCTGCCAATCCTCAAGCAAGCAGTCAAACTCCCAGCCTGCGAAACCCTAAACAGATCAGAATAAACAATCACTGCTCCCTTGACTACAAAGGAACCAAAAACGAAATTTGCCCAGTATCCTACACTAGGAGGGTGCTACTGGAGTTTAGTGTCATGTTTTTTATTTTAGTTCTATAAAATAACATACATACAATATGTTTACATATAAGTGGAATGTAACTTACATCTCTCTTCATTTGTTTCATCTCTCAAATGCTAACTTTTTTCCTTTTCTAGAGTGGCTATTTTCGTTCTCCATGCCACCCTGTGTATGTGTGAACGTAGCCACCCTTTCCTGCTTGCACACGAGAAGGACCACAAATTTACTTGTAGACACATTATGTTCTATGGGAATTGTAATAGTTGTCCTGTGGCCAGATTCTCCCACCTGAGCTGTGGATCTCTGCAGCTCCTCCAGAGTTACCAAGGGCCTCTTGGCTGCTTCTCTGATTAATGCTCTCCTTGCCCGGCCTGTCAGTTTAGGCGGATGGCCATGTCTTGGTAGGTTTGCAGTTGTGCCATACTCCTTCCATTTTTGAATGATGGATTGTGCTCTATGAGATGTTCAAAGTTTGGGATATTTTTTTATAACCTAACCCTGCTTTACACTTCTCCACAACTTTATCGCTGACCTGTCTGGTGTGTTCCTTGGCCTTCATGATGCTGTTTGTTCACTTAGGTTCTCTAACAAACCTCTGAGAGCTTCACAGAACAGTTACTATTTACTAATTAGGTGACTTCTGAAGGCAATTGGTTCCACTTAGTTAGGGGTATCTGAGTTAAGGGGACTGAATACAAATCCACGCCACACTTTTCACATCTTTATTTGTAAAATATTTTGAAAACCATTTATCATTTTCCTTCCACTTCACAATTATGTACCACTTTGTGTTGGTCCACAGTGACTCACCTGATGATGATATCCTGTTCGTGAGTCCTGCTGGTTACTTAAGCTGTTCAGTTCAGTTTCTCTCTGCCTTCGCCTTGGTCAACACATCCAGAGACTCTCTCTCCTGTGTACCTGTAGAAGACTTGCTTGGCTGACGTCCCTTCTGGTTCCTGATCCTGCTTGCTGTTCCACTACGCTAATTCTCTGGTTTCCTGTTTTCCTGGCCTGTCCTGAAGTACGCTGATCTCTGGTTCCCTGACATCCTGGCTTGTCTGACTATCCGTTCCGGTTACTGAAATCTGGCTATGATTTGACTTCATTGCTCTGTTTACCTTTTATTATTAGACTTCTTAAACAAGTATTATTTTGATTGCACTTCTATTTCGGTCTGAATTTTGGTTTCTGACACATTGTATATCCCTGTATGTTGTGGTCGTTTAGGTGCTAATTGTTTTTTGAAATTATTGATGCTCCCCGTTAAAATCACTGCCTGTGGAAGGGAATTCAACATCCTAACCGGTCTTACCATAAAGAACCCTCTATGCAGTATGAGGTTAAACCGCTTTTCTTCTAGTTTTAGTGAATGGTAGCGTGTCTTAAAGAAATTCCCTTTCGTGTAAAAGTTTTATCCCTATTGAGGGGTCACCAGTACGGTATTTGTACATTGAAATCACATCCCCTCTCAAGCGTCTCCTCTCCAGAGAGAACAAGTTCAATGCTCGTAACCTATCCTCATAATTAAGGTCCTCCAGTCCCTTTATTAGTTTTGTTACCCTTCTCTGGAATCTCTCCAGTTCCAGCACATCCTTCCTGAGGACTTATTGTTTTATCTCTGGAGTTAATCCCCTTTTTAATGCATGCCAACATTCTGTTTGCTTTGCAGCAGCTTGGCATTGTATGCCATTGCTGAGGGTGATGTCTACCAGGACCCCCAGGTCCTTTTCCATCCTAGAGGTTCTCCCCCTAGTGAGTAGATTGCATTCATATTTTTGACACCCAAATACATTAGTTTACATTTTTCTACATTAAACCTCATTTGCCATGTAGTTACCCACTCCATTAATTTGTTCAGATCTTCTTGCAAGGTTTCCAAATCCTGCGGAGAAGTTATTGCCCTGCAAAGCTTAGTATTGTCCGCAAATACTGAGATTGAGCTGTTTATCCCATCCTCCAGGTCATTTATGAATAAATTAAATAGGATTGGTCCCAGGACAGAACCCTGGGGGACCCCACTTTCCACTCCGGACCATTCCGAGTACTCCCCATTTATCAATGCCCTCTGAACTCGCCCCTGTAGCCAGTTTTCAATCCATGTACTCACCCTATGGTCCATGCTAACGGACCTTACTTTGTACTAGGGTTGCACTGATACTAGTATAGGTATCAGTGCCGATACCGAGTATTTGCACAAGTATCGGTACTCGTGCAAATGCACAGATACCTGAAACTGATACTTTCAGACTTGGTTATTTGAGCTGTCAGTGGGTCTTCCCAGTGTTAAAGAAGTCCAGTAATTGGAGATTTAGAAAAAAAACAAAAGCAGCCAGCACAGTTTATTAACAACATTGCTCAGCAATGAAACAGTAAAATAAAAAGAAATATTGTTTCTTTTTGTATATTTTTATTTCTTCATCTGCAGATCAAAGGGATGAACAAATGTTCCTCTGGTTAACCCCTTAATAGCCCTTAATTTACTCTAATCAGCCCTAATAACTCCCTATTGTCCTCCATTTAATTATTATTTTCCTGCTTTTTTTCACGTCTATTTTAAAAAAACGATAAACAATTAAACCTTTTTTTGTTTGCTTTGTTAGTGAATATTTTTACACATATATATTAACATATATTTACACATTTCACATTGAAAAATCGCTAAATTAAAAAAAAATCAATTTATTTAATTTGTAAATAACTTTTTAATGCTTTGTACCATTGCTGACAGCTGAAAATAAAACAAAAACAGTTGCGGTAGGCATCAGTAATTGGTATCGGCAAGTACTGAAAAAAAGTATCGGTACTCGTACTCGTAAAACAAATGGTATCGGTGCATCCCTACTTTGTACAATAAATGTTTATGGGGAACTGTATCAAATGTTTTTGCAAAATCCAGATACACCACCTTTTTCTAGATGGCAGCTCACCTCCTCATAGAAGGTTAATAGATTGGTTTGGCAAGAACGATTCTTCCTGAATCCATGCTGATTACTGCTAATGATACCGTTGTCATTACTAAAATCTCGTATATAGTCCCTTATCATCCCCTCCAAGAGCTTGCATACAATTGATGTTAGGCTAACTGGTCTCTAATTCCCAGAGATGTAACTTGCCCCTTTTTAAAATATTGTTGCTTCATTGGCTTTTCTCCAATCAGCTAGTACCATTCCAGTCAGTAGACTGTTTGTAAAAATTAGGAACAATGGTCTAGCAATTATTTGACTGAGTTCCTTAAGGACCCTCTGGTGCAAGCCATCTGGTCTAGGTGACTTATTAACCACTTCAGCCCTGGAAGATTTTACCCCCTTCCTGACTAGAGCACTTTTTACAATTTGGCACTGCGTCGCTTTAACTGACAATTGCGCGGTCATGCAATGCTGTACCCACAAGTAGAGCTTTCTTTTGGTGGTATTTGATCACCTCTGCGTTTTTTATTTTTTGCGCTATAAACAAAATAAGAGCAAAAATTTTGAAAAAAAACCTATTTTTTACTTTTTGCTATAATAAACACCCCCGCCCCAAAAAATAAAAATAAGAAAAAAATTCTTTATCAGTTTAGGCCAATATATATTCTTCTACATATTTTTGATAAAAAATCTGAATAAGTGTATATTGATTGGTTTGCGCAAAAGTTATAGGGTCTACAAACTATGGGAAATATTTATGGCATTTTTATGGCATTTTTATTATTTTATTTTTTTTTACTAGTAATGGCTGTGATCTTCAATTTTTAGCGGTATTGCGACAGACAGATCGGATACTTTTGAAACATTTTTGGGACCATTGACATTTATAGTGCGATCAGTGCTATAAATATGCACTGATTACTGTGTAAATGTCACTGGTAGGGAAGGGGTTAACACTAAGGGGCAATCAAGGGGTTAAATATGTGTTCCCTAGATGTGTTCTAACTGTGTGGGGAGAGGACTGACTGGGGGAGGAGACATATGGTTGTTCCTACTTAGTAGGAACAACCATATGTCCCCTCTCTCCTGACAGAACAGGGATTTTTGTTTCACACACAAAAATCCCCATGCTAGCTCTCGAGCACGCAATCACGCGTGGCCAGCTGAGATCGTGCCCACCGGTCACGCACATCAGGCGCGTGCCCTCTGGTAGCTCTTAAAGGGAAGATGTATCCGTACGGGGTTTCACCCAGTGGTTCCATTCTGCCATAGTATATACACGTGGGCCAGTCAGGAACCGGTTAATGTTACGTTTTTAGTCTATTTCTAATTCTGTCCTCTGTTAGTCATGAGGGTGCTTCTTGTGACATGTCATGAGGATAAACATTGCAGTTTTGGTTACTGAAGCCCCTTATTCCCTCGAAGACTGAGGAAAAGAATAAATTCAATACCTTTGCCATCTCTCCACCCTTAGTAACCAGATTCCCTTCATCATTCTTTATGGGACCAATATGATCTGACCTCCCTTTCTTACTATTTATGTACTTAAAGAATTTCTTGGGATTTTTTTTTACTCTCCTCCGCTATGTGCCTTTCGTGTTATATCTTAGCCGCCCTGATTGCACCCTTACATTTCTTGTTGCAATCTTTGTAAAATTGGAATGCTGATGATCTCTGAAACTTGTAAGGCCTTCTCCTTTACTTTCATATGCATTTTTACGTTGGAGTTAAGCCACCCAGGACTTTTATTAGCTCTTTTAAATTTATTTCCCATTGGGATGCACTGGCTAATGCCCTTATTTAATATGCTCTTAAAGCATACCCATTTTTCCTCCATGTTCTTTGTTCTTAAGATTTTATCCCAATTATTATCTTCTAGCAAGGATCGTAGTTTAGGGAAGTTGGCTCTTTTGAAATTCAGTGTCTTTGTATTCCCCTTATGTTTCCTATTTATGTGATTCACACTAAAACTATTTGACCTGTGATCGCTGTTTCCTAAATTGCCCCGTATTTCCACATCCATGATCAGGTCTGTATTGTTGGTAATCAGTAGGTCTAGTAACGCTTTGTCTCTAGTTGGTGCATTTATCATCTCACCCATGAAACTGTTCTGCAAGATGTAACTATTTAACTATGTAAGACATTTAGGAACTGCCTTAGATGAATGCGTGATTCCTTCCGCCTAGTCAATGTCTGGATAATTAAAATCCCCCATTATAATGACACTTCCCATTCTTGCCTCTAATCCATATTGTGATAGAAGGTCCACCCCTGCCTCCTCCCTCTGGTTAGGGGGCCTATAGCATACTCCCAGTATTACTTCCCCTTAGTTTCCTCCCTTTGTAGCTCTACCCATAAGGATTCCACCTCCTCCCTTGCTCCCTTAGTGATGTCATCTCTCACAATCACTTGTACATCATTTTTGATATACAGGCTTACCCCTCCCCCTTTTTTTAGCCTCTCTATCCCTGCGATATAGGAAATACCCTTAAATGGTTGCCAGCCAATCATGAGAGCTGTCGAACCAAGTCTCTGTGATTCCTACTAAATCTCAATCCTCCTCGTACAACAGTAGTTCTAGTTCTCCCATCTTGTCCGCCAGACTCCTGGCATTGGTAAACATGCCACGTAGTTTAGACCGGTCGCCTACTATCTCCTTATTGGGTGCTCTGGGGTTGCAAATAGGATATGTTACTATACTTACCTCGGGTTTAGGTGCTTTAGTCAACCTACTGCTAATGCCCCCAATACTACCCTCTGGAATATGTTCCGCGCTGACTATCTACCTCTGGACCCTCCTAGTTTAAAAGCCCCTCTAACTTTTTGGCTATCTTCACTCCCAGCAGATCTGCACATTCCCCATTTAGGTACAGTCCATCCCTTCTATAGAATTGGTAAACAACTGAGAAGTTGCCCCAGTTCTCCAGGAACCCAAACCCCTCCTTTTTACACCAGCTCCTCAGCCACTTGCTTACTTCCCTAATCTCCTTCTGCCTTTCTGGTGTGGCTCGAGATACCGGTAGTATTTCTGAGAATACTACCTTGGAGGTCCTTTTCCTCAATTTAGCTCCTAAGTACTTAAAATCGTTTTTAGGACACTCCATCTACCTCTGACATTGTCATTGGTGCCAACGTGCAACATGACAGCCAGGTCTTCCCCAGCCCCTTCCAGTAATCTGTCCACCAGATCCGTGATGTGCCGAACCTGAGCACCCGGAAACAACATACAGTTTGGCGCTTCAGGTCTTTGTGACAGATTGCCCTTTCTGTCCTTCTAAGAATTGAGTCCCCTACCACCAGAATCTGTCTTTCCTTTCCCTTGGTTTTACTCCCGACCACACTGGAGGAGTTATTCCCCTGGCAGCTAGGGGAATCACACAGCTCCAGCAGTGCTGGTTCCTGACTGGTTTTACCCATGTCACTCAACCGGGCGTGCCTAATGGAATATTACAGCCAAGACTCTTTCCCCTCTATTCTTCCTGACTATCACCCATCTACTCTGCTTTGGTGCCTGCACTGCTTTGTCTCCACCCGCCTCTGTGCTGGCCCCTGCCAGCACCTGCCTGGTACGATCCCAACTCTCCTTTAGTATGGAGGGACTTCTCAGTGTTGACAGTTGCTTCCCTAGATTCAGAAACTGGGCTTCCAGGGAACAATGTGCTTACATTTTGCACAGCAGTATTCGCCCTCGATCAAATGATCAAGGAACACATACATGCCGCAAGATTTACACCGAGTCGCATCTCCACACCCGCCAAGCATTGTACCCACTAATTTAATGGGGATTGGGGGTCATACGCTGTCCAAATGAACTAACAACTAACTTCCTGACACTAATATTCAACAATACACAGGTACTTGCAACACATGTGCACTCAAAATCCACGTGCACTCACAGCCTACGTGCACTCACAGCACAAGCACAAGTTATTGCCATAAAAAGTGTATGGGAACTCGGACACTGTACCAATGCAAAAAAAAGTTTTTAAAACAAATGTTTTTCAGGAGCCGTGATTTTAATAATGCTTAAAGGGAAACAATAAAAATTAAATATTTCTTTTAAATATTATGCCTGTAAAGTGATGCATCTGCGCAATGTGTAGAACAGTGCAAAATGACATTTCTAAAGGAAAAAATGTAATTCAAACTTGCTCGCGGCTTTAATATATTGCCGGCTCCCGGCAATATTGATGAAAAATCAAGGAAAAAGTCAGCGGTGGTTTCCCCCCCAGTCCATACCAGGTCCTTCAGGTCTGGTATGGATTTTAAGGGGAACTCCATGCCAAAATTGAAAAACAAATTAGCGTGGGTTCCCCCCCCCCCCAAAATCCACACCAGACCCTTATTCAAGCATGCAGCCTGGAGGATAAGGGGGAGGGGGAGAGCGCCCCCCCTTCTGAACCATACCAGTCCATGAGCCCTCAACATGTGGAGGGTGCTTTGGGGTCCCCCCAAGAACCTCTACCCGACAACCCTGGCCATTGGTTGTCGGGGTCTGCAGGTGGGGGGCTTATCGGAATCTGGAAGCCCCCTTTAACAAGGGGGTCCCCAGATACCGCCCCCCATGTGAATGGGTGTCGGGTACATTGTACCCCTACCCATTCACCAAAAAAGTGTCAAAAAGTAAAAACCACAATAGACAGTTTTTGACAATTCCTTTATTAAAAAAAAAAAAGTGTCCCGACGAAAGCACTGCTTTCTAAATATTTTAGATGCTTAACGCACATTCTTTCTGCAGGGAACTTTTACAGGGGGGGGGGGCTAAACATTAACAGTGAACTTTACATTTATTGAAATTTAATATCAGCAAAATGTCAGTGACTGTAAACTTTGTTCTAGTTTCTGTCATTTGTTCTGATAGGATATTTTGTGTTTTGTTTTCTAAGACTCCAAAGCACCTTATTTTCCTCCTGCAGTCCCTGTACAGCAGAGCATTGACTGGGAAAGGAGGGAGCAGCACAAGGAGACAATCCATTAAGATGCAGTGCTCATGTGCTAACAAGTAGCATGCTTGCAGGAGGACAGAACAGAGTAACAAAGGTGAGTTCATCAGTCTGCTGCTTCTCTTTTCACTGTCATAGGCTGGGACAAGACCTCTCCCACTCCCAGCACAGAAATATCTGGTATCCTGGCCTCTCAGACAGGGCTGTGCTGTGTGGTAGAGCTGTGTAAATCTCAGGACTGGTTGGACAGAAATACAAATCTTTTTGAAAGTAAACCTGTCCTCATATATGTATTTTATCCCTGTAGCCCCCTGTCCTAAACAGGGGCTACTATATCAATTTAGTTCTTGGCTGGGCTGTAGCTTGCTGAAAACTCTGCAAATGCTTTGCAAAGCTTGCTGTTCGCACTGCTATTATACAAGCTGAATCCTGTGTGTAACAGGTGACCTGTCCACCAGATCACCATTGGGGCAGATTTCCAAATTTCTCAGCCCTAGTTAGCATAGTTCACCCGACAGGATCTCTTCTTATTTTTTAGCATGTATCTGGCACAGGGTGTACCTACATGGGTCACAGGGGTCGCAATTGTGACCCTGCCCTAGGCTCTAGGGGGTCCATGCGGTCCCTTTGTAAACCTTGATGAGATGCGAGGTCAGCTGCATATAGAGAAACCGATCTCTTAATTTGCCTCCTGCAGCCGCTGAATGCCTGCTTCTCCTGATCTCCCTCTCGCAAGCATTCAATGGCTGCAGGAGGAAAATGAAGAGATCAGTTCCTCTATATGCAGCCACCCCCATTTCTCCTCCTATTCAGCTTCCTTCTCCTGCCCCCCTGTGTGCTCTCCTGCCCTCTTGTGCTTTATCATGGTCCCCCTTGTCCCCCGCAGTACTGCTGGGTCCCCCCTCTCCTCTCCTCTCCTGCCGGCTGCTGCAACCTTCAGAGGATGTGTCAAGATAGAGAGAGGGGAAGGGGAAGGTAAAGGTGTCATTTACCGGCCCCTTCCTTCTCTGAATGAATAGTCAGTGATCCGTACTGTCCATTCATAACTGAAACATAATAAACTGTTTTTTATGCTTCCGTTTATGAATGAATGGGAAGCTCTGTACAGAGCTCTCCTGTCCATTCATTCTGTGCAGTTGAAGCTGCAGATATGGAGATTGGGGGCTGTGTCCTCAATCTCCATTCCCTGTTTGAAAGGTGGAACATCAGAGGTCTGTTTAGACCCCAAATATTTCACCGAAGCCCCCAACGAGGCTCCTAAAAAATTGTAAAAATTAAAAAAATAATATAGAAAAAAAGGTAAAAAATAATGAAAAAAATAAAATAACAAAAATAAAAAACTACTGACACGAGTGGTGAAACTACCAGCCACACTTGCAACCGGACAAGTGGGACCTGCTCTTTTCTGAATGTTCTCCATCAATGATACAGCTGTAGCTCACCATTTGTCAATCCACAGCAGCTCCATTTAGGGAAGAGCGCTACCTAGAGTTTTTTTTTTTTTCCTGAAAGCAATGTTTGTTTTACAAAAAAGCTTCAAGCACAGAAGAAATGTGCTCCCATTCCACCTGTTTATTGCTGCCAACTGGAAAACACAAGGACAAAAATATTCCTAAAGTTTGGGGCAAAACCATAATATGGTCACCTGTAAAAGAAGCTGGTAGATAATTACCTCTACCTAATCATTTTCTTCAAGACTTCTGGGCGAAAACACTTTTGGGTTTCCCAGTGATAGCAGTGGTGCCTGGAGCTCTTGAAAGTAATTAGGATTGTATTGCCCACCCACCAGAGAGATGGTTAATTATCTGCTTACTTTACAGAGTGCCCAACTTTACTTTAACATAGAATAGCAAAAATCACTTGGCCAGCAGGTGTTAAAACTGCACTGGTAAAAAGAGCATGGCCCACCTGAAGACTCTCTCCTCCATCCAGGTGCTGCCACTTGCCTTCTAGTTTAAATGATGCCCAGCATCATTCAACGCCCCTTCCTGTGAGCCCAGGGTGTTATAGATCCACCTACTCGTTTGGGGTGCATCATCAGAACACACTGGGCTCATTTTACTGCTTTGGAGATCTTGCCCTGAAAAGAAGGGTTATGAGAGTGCTAATATACAACATTCCAGTGCCATTTTAATCAGAAAAACTAAAAAATGTCAGAATGTCAACATGCATTAATTAATGTTTTATATATACAGTATATATATGTGTGTGTATATATACAGTATCTCACAAAAGTGAGTACACCCCTCACATTTTTGTAAATATTTTATTATATCTTTTCATTTGACAACACTGAAGAAATGACACTTTGCTACAATGTAAAGTCGTGAGTGTACAGCTTGTATAACAGTGTAAACCCCCTAAATATAACTTAACACACAGCCATTAATTGAACAAGCAAGCTATTGCTTGCGAAACATGTCAACTGCTTGTCTTGTGTTTGTCTGATACACTTGTGACAAGGTACATCAAACAAGATTTTTGGAAATTCGGAGTGTGACCATTTCTTTAATTTATTCACATTGGATGGTGGTGAGCTGGGGTCTGCACCTGTCATCCATCTGCACCTGAAGATTTGCCTGGAGCGGTGTGTGCTCTTCTTTAGTTCCTGTATAGCCATTAATGTCTAAACCGCTGGCAACAAAAGTGAGTACACCCCTAAGTGAAAATGTCCAAATTTTACCCAATTAGTCATTTTGCCTTCCCGGTGTCACATGACTCGTTATTGTTACAAGGTCTCAGGTGTGAATGTGAAGCAGGTGTGTTTAAATTTGGTTTTATTGCTCTCACTCTCTCATACTGGTTACTGGAAGTTCAACATGGCACCTCATGGCAAAGAACTCTCTGAGGATCTGAAAAAAAGAATTGTTGCTCTAAATAAAGATAGCCTAGGCGATAAGAAGATTGGCAAGATCCTGAAACTGAGCTGCAGCACAGTGACCAAGACCATACACCAGGAGAGGTTCCACTCAGAACAGGCCTTGCCATGATTGACCAAAGAAGTTAAGTGCATGTGCTCAGCGTCTTATCCAGAGGTTGTCTTTGGGAAATAGACGTATGAGTGCTGCCAGCATTTCTGCAGAGGTTGAAGGGGTGGGGGGTCAGCCTGTCAGTGCTCAGACCATACGTCTCACACTACATCAAATTGGTCTGCATGGCTGTTATCCTAGAAGGAAGCCTTGTCTAAAGATTATGTACAAGAAAGCCTGCAAATAGTTTCCTGAAGATAAGCAGACTAAAGACATGTCCTGTGATCTAATGAGATCAAGATAAACTTATTTGGTTCAGATGGTGTCAAGCGTTTATAGCAGCAACCAGGTGAGGAGTACAAAGACAAGTGTGTCTTGCCTACAGTCAAACATGGTGGTGAGAGTGTCATAGTCAAGGACTGCATGAGTGCCGCCATCCCTGGGGAGCTACAGTTCATTGAGGGAACCATGAATGGCAACATGAACTATGACCTACTGAAGCAGAGCATGATCCCCTCCTATCGGAGACTGGGCCACAGGGCAGTGTTCCAACATGATAAAGCAAACCCACCTCCATGACGACCACTGCCTTTCTAAAGAAGCTTATGAGGGTAAAGGTGATGGACTGGCCAAGCATGTCTACAGACCTAAACCCTAAAAAAGCATCTGTGGGGCATCCTCAAACGGAAGGTGGAGGAGCGCAAGGTCTCTAACATCCACCAGCTCCGTGATGTCATCATGGAGGAGTGGAAGAGGACTCCAGTGACAACTTGTGAAGCTCTGGTGAACTCCATGTCCAAGAGGGTTAAGGCAGTGCTGGAAAATAATGATCGCCACACAAAATATTGACACTTTCGGCCCAATTTGGACATTTTCACTTAGGGGTGTACTCGCTTTTGTTGCCAGCGGTTTAGACATTAATGGCTGTGTGTTAAATTATTTTGAGGGGACAGCAAATTTACACTGTCATACAAGCTGTACACTCACTACTTTGATTTCTGGACAGCCGCACTCGTAGATTAGCCTTGTTTTATTAAGAAGATGCACATCAATTACAGGGTGACAGCAGACAGGAATAGAGCTGACGTATCGCGCTAACGTTAGTGCTATGAGTAAGCACTAACGTTAGTGCGAAACGTCAGCTCTATTCCTGTTTGCTGTCACCCTGTAATTGATGTTCACCTTCTTAATAAAACAAGGCTAATCTACGAGTGCGGCTGTCCAGAAATCATTCCTATATATTGCTACTAGCAATAGCCAGCACCTACAGCCTCCGAACCAAGAAAAGGATTTACTTTGGTCTGTTTGAACTTTCTCCTGGAGCGGTGACCACTCCTCTCTATACTCACTACTTTACATTGTAGCAAAGTGTAATTTTTTCAGTGTTTTCACATGAACAGATATAATAAAATATTTACAAAAATTTGAGGGGTGTACTCACTTTTGTGAGATACTGTACATCGCTCCCCAATCACCACACAAGCCTGAGCAGCACACTAATATATCATGGGTCACCCTGGAACCACAGTAAGTAGTCAGGACGGCTTACAGCAGTGGAAATGGAGGAATTTCTGCTTCCACTTCTCCTGTGTGATGAAAGAATTCTGGAAGTAATGAGGATGCCATCATTTTATCATGTTACAACCAAAAACGTAAATGTATTTTATTGGGATTTTATGTGATAGACCAAAGTGGCACATAATTGTGAAGTGGAAGTGAAATTATAAATGGTTTTCAACATTTTTTACAACTATATATGAGAAAAGTGTGGCATGCATTTGTATTCAGCCCCCCTGAGTCAATACTTTGTAGAACCACCTTTCGCTGCAATTACAGCTGCAAGTCTTTTTGGGGATGTCTCTACAAGCTTTGCACATCTAGAGAGTGACATTTTTGCCCATTCTTCTTTGCAAAATAGCTCAAGCTCTGTAAATTGGATGGAGAGCGTCTGTGAACAGCAGTTTTCAAGTCTTGCCATAGATTCTTAATTGCATTTAGGTCTGGATTTGACTGGGCCATTCTAACACATGAATATGCTTTGATCTAAATCATTCCATTGTAGCTCTGGCTGTATGTTTAGGGCCATTGTCCTGCTGGAAGACGGACCTCCGCCCCAGTCTCAAGTCTTTTGCAGACTTTCATGCCGCGTACACATGAACAGACTTTTCGACCGGTCTGGTCCGGCGGACCGAGTCTGGAGGACAATTCGACCGTGTGTGGGCTTCATCGGACCTGCAGCTGACTTTTTCAGTCAAAAATCTGATGAACTTTAGCTTTGGAACATGTTTCAAATCTTTCCGATGGACTCGAGTCCGGTCGAAAAGTCAGCTCGTCTATATGCTAGTCCGATGGACAAAAACCGACGCTAGGGCAGCTATTGGCTACTGGCTATCAGCTTCCTTATTTTAGTCTGGTCGTACGTCTTCACGTACAAATCCGTCGGACTTTGGTGTGATCGTGTGTAGGCAAGTCCGTTCTTTGGGAAAGTCCATCGGAAGTCCGCCAAAAGTCCGTTGGATAGACCGTCGAACCAGTCCGGTCGAAAAGTCCGCCCGTGTGTACGCTGCATAACTGATAAAAAGCATCCCCAAACATGATGCAGCCACCCTCATTTTTATCAGTGGGGATGGTGTGTTTAGGGTGATGTACGGTGTTAGTTTTCTGCCACACATAACTTTTGCTTTTAGGCTAAAAAGTTCAATTTTGGTCTCATCTGACCAGAGCACATTCTAACACATGTTTGCTGTGTCTCCCACATGGCTTCTCGCAAACTTCAAATGGGACTTCTTATGGCTTTCTTTCAACGATGGCTTTCTTCTTGCCACTCTTCCATAAAGGCCACATTTGTGAGTGCACATCTAAAGCCGCGTACACATGAGCCAAACAGAAAAAGTCTATTCCGATCGTGTGTATGCCTCATCTGACTTTTTTTTTTTGGAAAATTCTGACGGACCTAGAAATGGAACATGTTCTAAATATTTCCGATGGAACCAATTCCTATTGGGAAAACCACTCGCCTGTATGCTGTTCCGACGGACCAAAAATGACGGATGCTCTGAAGCAAGTACGAGACGGAAGCTATTGACTACTGGCTATTGAACTTCCTTTTTCTAGTCCCATCGTACGTGTTGTACGTCGCCTCGTTCTGGACAGTCGGACTTTGGTGTGACCGTGTGTATGCAAGACCACTTAAGCGGAATTCCGTTGGAGTTCCATCGGAGAAACATTCGGAGTTTATTCCGACGGCAAAACCGGTTGTGTGTACAGGGCATAATCGTTGTCCTGTGGACAGGTTCTCCCACCTGAGGTGTGGATCTCTACAGCTCCTCCAGAGTTACCATGGGCCTCTTGACTGCTTCTATGATTAATGCTCTCCTTGCCCAGCCTGTCAGTTAAGGTGGACAGCCATGTCAGTTGTGCCATACTCTTTCCATTTTCAGATGATGGATTGAACAGTGCTCTTTGAGATGTTCAAAGCTTGGGATATTTTTTTATAACCTAACCCTGCTTTAAACTTCTCCACAACTTTATCCCTGACCTGTCTGGTGTGTTCCTTGGCCTTCATGATGCTGTTTGTTCACTAAGGTTCCCTAACAAACCTCCGAGGGCTTCACAGAACAGCTGTATTTATACTGAGATTAAATTGCACACAGATGGACTCTATTTACTAATTAGGTGACTTCTGAAGGCAATTGGTTCCACTCAATTTTAGTAGGGCTATCAGAGTAAAGGGGGCTGAATACAAATTCACATCACACTTTTCACATATTTATTTTTAAACAATTTTGAAAAACATTTATCATTTTCCTTCCACTTCACAATCAAGTACCGCTTTGTGTTGGTCTATCACATAAAATCCCAATAAAATACATTTACATTTTTGGTTGTAACATAACAAAATGTGGAAAATGCACTGTAAAATACACTGTAGTGTGTGTGTGTGTGTGTGTGTGTGTGTGTGTGTGTAGGTATTTGTGTGTGTGTATATATAGATATAGATATAGATATAGATATAGATATAGATATAGATATAGACAGAGAGAGTTCATTTCAAGTGGGCTATTTACATTTGGAATCTGTTGCTGTCAACTCTCAATTTGAGACCCAAAGAGCTGTCACTATCAGTGAAGCAAGCCATCATTAGGCTGAAAAAACAAAACAAACCCATCAGAGAGATAGCAAAAACATTAGGTGTGGCCAAATCAACTGTTTGGAACATCCTTAAAAAGAAAGAACGCACCGGTGAGCTCAGCAACACCTAAAGACCCGGAAGACCACGGAAAACAACTGTGGTGGATGACCGAAGAACTCTTTCCCAGGTGAAGAAAACACCCTTCACAACAGTTGGCCAGATTAAGAACACTCTCCAGGAAGTAGGTGTATGTGTGTCAAAGTCAACAATCAAGAGAAGACTTCACCAGAGTAAATACAGAGGGTTCACCACAAGATGTAAACCATTGGTGAGCCTCAAAAACAGGAAGGCCAGATTAGAGTTTGCCAAACATCATCTAAAAAAGCCTTCACAGTTCTGGAACAACATCCTATGGACAGATGAGACCAAGATCAACTTATACCAGAGTGATGGGAAGAGAAGAGTATGGAGAAGGAAAGGAACGACTCATGATCCAAAGCATACCACCTCATCAATGAAGCATGGTGGTGGTAGTGTCATGGCGAGGGCATGTATGGCTGCCAATGGAACTGGGCAATATTATCTGCTCATAATCAGCAAAATGCTTCAGAACTCATTGGACGGCGCTTCACAGTGCAGATGGACAATGACCCAAAGCATACTGCGAAAGCAACCAAAGAGTTTTTTAAGGGAAAGAAGTGGAATGTTATGCAATGGCCAAGTCAATCACCTGACCTGAATCGGATTAAGCATGCATTTCACTTTCTGAAGACAAAACTGAAGGGAAAATGCCCCAAGAACAAGCAGGAACTGAAGACAGTTGCAGTAGAGGCCTTGCAGAGCATCACCAGGGAGGGATGAAACCCAGCGTCTGGTAATGTCTATGCATTCCACACTTCAGGCTGTAATTGACTGCAAAGGATTTGCAACCAAGTATTAAAAAGTGAAAGTTTGATGGATGATTGTTAATCTGTCCCATTACTTTTGGTCCCTTAAAAAGTGGGAGCCACATATACAAACTGTTGTAATTAATACACCGTTCACCTGATTTGGATGTAAATACCCTCAAATTAAAGCTGAAAGTCTGCAGTTAAAGCACATCTTGTTCGTTTCATTTCAAATCCATTGTGATGGTGTATAGAGCCAAAAAGATTAGAATTGTGTTGATGTCCCAATATTTATGGACCTGACTGTATATGTATATGTGTGTGTATGTATGTATGTATGTATATATATATATATATATATATATATATATATATATATATATATATATATATATAATGTATGTGTAAATGTATGTGTAATAAATACCTTTTCATTTGAGGACAGGCAGACTGTTCTCACAGCCAGAAAACAAACTGACCACGCTGGGAAGTGCTCTCATGCCTAGCATGGTCAGTTTGAAACAGAAAGCAGGGGGACTGGTAGGATCACCAGTTATTGATACAAAGAGAACAGGATACTGTTTAACACAAATACATGGTACAACAGACGTATATCAGAAATATGATATGTTGAGGTAACATATTCTTAATTTGTTACACAAATTATTAAAATCTGCTATTGAATCTAAGACTCTGTTTTCCACAGACTGACAATCCTGCTGTCTAAAGATATCTCTGTTGCTCCTCCATCCAGGGTGAAGACACCCTATGACAGGAAGTGTTATTGGCTGGATCACCAGATGAAAATAAAAGGGAAAAAATGAAAAAACTGCAGCCACCTGATTTAAGGATCGGTAAGCTCTAAGCTGCAATATATTACATTTTTGCTTTTGAATTTAAAAGTGCGTTGAATACAAAAAATGTAAAAAGGGACACTAAAATAAGTATGTAAGTAATAAATAATATGTAAGACAGCAATATACTGTACATTCTAGAAAAAGTGATTTAGACAGTCTAATAGAAAAAAAAAATCAAAACATCACTATTTTGTAATAATAAACATGTTCATGTTCAATTTTATAAAAAAAACAAAAAAAAACCTGATTGTTAAGAATATTAATATTAAGGGTGACTGCAAGAATAAGGCAAAGGAAAAAGAAAACAATAATCAGTGCTCTTTTCTATCAAGTATTTACCCATGGGAATAACTATGATGCAAAAGTTAATTATCTCTATATAATCATAGAGCCAATATGGGATTTGCAGTGTTAATTACCAGACATACAATATTATGGCCATCTGTTTTAGAAGGCCGTCTTGACGCTCAGTACTTAGAGTAGACCAATCTGCATGAACTTGAACGTCATTTATTAACCACTTGCCAACCAGCTGCCGCAGTTTTACTGTGGCAGAATGGCACGGCTGGGCGTTGCGCCCGCTGCTTGCCCCCGGAGCCAATGCGAGTGCCCGGCGGGCGCGATGACCACCGGGCTCCCGTGATCGCTCGTGACACATCGAGAACCGGAATCTGTGTGTGTAAACATCAGTGCATTTTTATTATACTGATCGATGTATGAATGCCAATGGTCCCAAAAATGTGTCAAAAGTGTCCTATGTGTCCTTCATAATGTCGCAGTCCAGATAAAAATCGCAATTGCAGATTGCCGCCATTACTAGTAAAAAAAAGATAATAATAAAAATGCTATAAATCTATCCCCTATTTTGTAGACGCTATAACTTTTGCGCAAACCAATCAATATACGCATTGCGATTTTTATTACCAAAAATATGTAGAAGAATACATATTGGCCTAAACTGAGAAAAAAAATTTGCTTTTAAAAAAAAAAAAAAAAAAAAAATGGGAATATTTATTATAGCAAAAAGTACAAAATATTGGGGGTCATTTACGAAAGGCAAATCCACTTTGCGTTACAAGTGCACTGCAAGTGCACTTGGAAGTGCAGTCTCTGTAAATCCGAGGGTGACATGCAAGGAAGATAAAAATCAGCATATTAGCTTGCACATGATTGGGTGATAAAATCAGCAGAGCTTCCCCTCATTTCATATCTTCCCCTCAGATTTACAGTGACTGCACTTCCAAGTGCACTTGCAGTACACTTGTAGTGCAAAGTGGATTTACCTTTTGTAAATAACCCCCATTGTGTTTTTTTCAAAATTGTCGCTTTTTTTATAGCGCAAAAAATAAAAACCGCAGAGATGATCAAATACCACCAAAAGAAAGCTCTATTTGTGGGGAAAAAAAGGACATCAATTATGTTTGGGTGCAACGCTGCACAACCGCGCACTTGTCAGTTAAAGCGACGCAGTGTCGAATCGCAAAATTTGGCCTGGTCATTTAGCAGCCAAATCTTCCGGGGCTGAATCGGTTAAATCATTTCTATGAAATAAGTTTTATGGTCTGAATTCTCCTCTTAATTTGTACATTGAATGGAGAATAATCAAGACTAAACTGGCCTAGACAAATTCTCCAGCAGGATGCAGATATTGATTTTTGCACATCACGCCTTGGCGAATACCAACTAGAGCTTGGCTCTAGTGTAGGATATATTGAAGTGTATGTGAAGCTTTAAAAGTATATGTAAAGGAAAAACTTTCTGGAGTCTTGGAGAGAGTAGAGAAGAACTAAACCGTCTCTCAAATTTTTATTGCCCTCTAAGGTTCACTGTTCTGGTGATTAAGTTGGGGAGATTTCATATTATTACATCCTGGGCAGGAAGTTAAGGCAAATCTCCCCAATAGGACACAGACAGCAAAAAGTAACCAGACAGGGGATTTTACCCTTCCCTACTCTTGTAGCTCCCCCTAGTGCTAGAATTGTAGATGGTGTTCAAGTGTAGGAAAATGTGTGCAGGCTTGGCTGCCAAGGCTGTCTGTGTTTTTTCTGGGTTGGGTAGAGCTCCAGAGAGAGCTGGATGACTCACATGCAGCATCACTGAGACCTCTCCCCTATTTTTCGAATGTGCTGGAATCTTCTAAAAACATGGGAGGGGAAGTAAGGTGGAGCTGCCTGGGGTATTCTGAGGGCCCTGACCAATCCCCAACTTGGGTTGGCAGGGGCAGGCCCCCTCAAATACTCTGGGTCAGCCCAGCTGGGGGGGGGGAGAGTTTGGGTGGAAGCTGGAAATGGAGTGTTTAAGCTGTTGTGGCCTTTGAGGGAGCTCCCCAGTCTGGGGGGTGACCTTGAGCCTGGGCTCGGGTGCGGACAGGACCTTCCTAAAACCACCGAGGTGTCCTGGCCAGGAGGCACTGGGAGCAAGGAGTGGACAGCGGGAGAGCACAGCCAGGCAAGTCTCCAGGAGAACAGGAAGAGCCAGAAGGGCTGGTGAGTGACACACAGTCAGGAGGATTGGGAGGGAGGGATGCCTGAGAGGACTGGGATGGAGCAGTCTGCAATGGGTGCAGAGCCATTCAGGAGAACTGTGGTGACACAGGCAGTGGCAAGGGGCAGCCACAGGCTGGCGGTGCCTGAAGAGATGATACTGGAAACAGTAGCCACATGTAGGACAGCTAGCACCAAGCACTACCATATTTTTGCTACACTATAGGGGCCTGCGGTCTCTGCCTGTAAAGGGCATTTGCTTTGGATCTGACAGAGTCAGTGTCAGATCCCCACATCAGTGCAAGCTGGTCCTTAGAGTGATAGTCTGCAAGCAAGTGTATATGCTGGAGGTTGAGGAGAAGAGATTGTATATATTGGAAGTTTATATAGTTGAGTCCCTAGAAATTTCATTCAATCAAGTGGGCATCCCATATGCACCCTATCCCCACCCAAGTTCTATTCCCCTAATAAAACAACAAAAAAACTAAGTGCAAGGACTGCTTCTTGACTTTGTGTGTCTGGAAATTCATGTGCCTGGCTATGCAGGGTGGGAGACAAATGACATCCACCAGCGGCAACCATGGCCCCTGGCTATACACTTTAAGTTACTTATTTTTTGTTTTCTAATTATGTCTGCAGTGATGCAAGCCAAGATTAGAAGACAATTTCAGTGAAATTACACTAAATGTAAAACTGCTAATACAGTTTGATGAAATTTTGTACTTTTCCCAGCTTATTACATTTACACTGCTGCAGCATTTTTGCAGTCACTGACCTGCACCTTGGGTATGTGCTAACCTTGCTTTTTTATTTGCAGCTTCCTAGGTTTTGTGTTTTGGCCTCTACAGATTCCGTAGATGCAGCCTGTGCTTTACTTGTTTCCTTCATATTGCAGACAAATATGGTTTTGTCAAATAATATGTTTAGATCTGCCTATAGCTGGGTTGGTAATGCTAAACACAATGTTATCTCAAAGCATTTTACTTGGGCTATAACAATAAAACATACAAAAAAAAAACAATAAAAAAAAATAGGGATGAGAACTCCTAAAAAAGGAAATGGAAATAGTAGGATGCTGAGGATCAAGATCATAGTCTATGCCAGTGGTCTCCAAACTGCGGCCCTGGGGCTGGATGCGGCCCTTTGCTTGCCTCTGTCCGGGCCCTGGAGCACTATTCCATCCACAAATGACACCAATGATGGGGCACCATTCCTCCCACTTACACCAGTGATGAGGCACCGTTCCTCCCACCAATGATGGGGTGCTATTTCTCCCACAGACACCAGTAATGGAATGCAATTGTTCCCACCGATATGAACAATAGGGCACAATTCCTCCCACTGATACCAACAATGGGGCACTATTACTCCCAGTAAAACCAATAAAGGGGAATTATTTACTTCTACTTACTTCGGGGGATTTTCTACTCCCACTGGTCACAGTCCGGCCCCCCTTAAGTCTGAAGGACAGCAAACTGGCTTTTTTTTTTTTTTTTAGTTACTGCCATAACTACAGTGGGTCTTGCTGCATTTCAGAGTCAGGACTTAAATCCTTTATATAGTGGGACGGGGGTCCTAAGTTGTCAACAGGGAAATCGTCTGTACACCAGTCGTATTCTGGTCACTTGAACAGTAGTTTTCAAACATGGACATAATATCACAATTTCTTTCCTCTCTACACAATTTGAATTATTAAGCTAAGCTGTGAATTATCATCACTGCACCACTTCACAGTCCGCACCACTAAACAGCTGGTTTGTATGCCAGCTAGTATGCAAATGATGAAACTATTAAACAGCATTTTTCTGTGCAGTATTTAACTAAATAAGACCTTTACGATGTGTGGCTATGGTATTTGGATAGCAGATACTGTATTCGTTTTAGAGAAAATATAATTAGTAATGATTACTACCATTCTTAACAAAAGCCTTGTACTAACAAATGTAAATGAAAGCTATTATTTAACTTTTCTCCCTGCATTAATGGATTTTATTACAGTTCCAAGACACACCATGATTCCTTTATTTGAAAATATGATCTTGGTGAAAAATCAGATATGTGCAGTATAGGGATATGCTTTTTTTGTATTTATTGGGCTTCATACCACCCAATAAATTAGATTGTAGCTTCCAAGTAATAAAGCCCTGTACACACAGCCCGAATGTCGGGAGACGTGTATGCCACCCTGACTGTTTGGCCAGCTTCTGTCGAGCGAGCATACTGGAAAACCAGCAGCCGACCGACTCCCGATCAGCGTTCTCAGCCAATGTCGGAGTGTACTGATCAGAGTGTGCTGGTAGGAGGGAGGGCGGTCCTCTAGCTAGAACACAACAGCTCAGCAGGGGAGATTGTTATAATAACTTTGCATAGTTAGTACAGTGTGTACCAGGCTTAAAGTTCGCTGCATACAATAAAATCTGATTGTACAATTGCCATATAGTGATGTAGGGATAGATAGGAGGAGATATTAGCACTCCATGAAGTTCCAAAGCAGTGATTCCTGATCAACAGTGGAGTGGAGTTCAGTGGTGTGGGCAGCATGAGTGGTTAGTGTATAATAGCTTCTGTACATGTACAGCTTTTAATCCTTTTTTCAGTTAAGAGACAGAATAACTTTAAAGCGGAGGTCCGCCAAATGTTTTTTTTTTTAAAAGTCAGCAGCTACAAAGATGGCAGATGCTGACTTTTAAAATAAGGGAAAACTTACCTGTCCAGGGTGCCTGCGATGTCGGCACCCGAGGCCGAACCGTCCAAAGAACACCATCCCCACAGTGAAACATGGTGGTGGCAGCATCATGCTGCAGGGATGTTTTTCAGCAGTCAGGACTAGGAAACTGGTCAGCGTTGAGGGAAAGATGGATGGTGTTAAGTACAGGGATATTCTTGAGTAAAACCTGTACCACTCTGTGTGTGATTTGAGGCTAGGACGGAGGTTCATCTTCCAGCAGGACAATGACTCCAAACACACTGTTAAAGCAACACTTGAGTGATTTAGGGGAAACGTGTAAATGTGTTGGAAGGGCCTTATCTCAGACCCCAGACCTCAATGCAATAGAAAATCTGCGGTGAGACTTAAAGATTGCTGTTCACAAGCACAAACCATCCAACTTGAAGGAGCTGGATGAGTTTTGCAAGGAGGAATGGGCAAAAATCCCAGTGGTGAGATGTGGCAAGCTCATAGAGGCTTATCTAAAGCGACTTGGAGCCTTGAAAGCCACAAAAGGTGGCTCTACAAAGTATTGACTTTAGGGGGGTGAATTTATTTTGTCCTATTTGAAATTTTTTTTTTTATTGCGAAGCAAACAACAAAGTTGTTCTGTAAATTAAATGATGCAAATCCTGTTCTGTCCTGTTCTGTTCTGTAAATTAATTGATGCAAATCCTCAAACAATCCATGTTAATTGCAGGTTGTGAGGCAACAAAACATGAAAAATGCCAAGGGGGGTGAATACTTTTACAAGGCACTGTATACTTCTTTTAAGACTCTAGTTCTTGCATAGGTTTTAAAATACCGTATGCACATATGTACAGTATATGTAAAGTAAAGGCATTTTCTTGTGTATCATTTTAATATTAGAATATGCTCTTTGGAAAAAAATTATATTTGGTAACAATGTGCCTTTTTGATTGGAAGTAA
This sequence comes from Lithobates clamitans, assembly GCA_037952925.1. NCBI lineage: Eukaryota > Metazoa > Chordata > Amphibia > Anura > Ranidae > Lithobates > Lithobates clamitans. Next base: position 4,436,037 of record JBBGZY010000142.1, read on the forward strand.
AGCCTACCTCAGATGTATTTTAGTTTTTGGAGTTTATATACTAAGGCAACTCATAGATGAGTCCTTTTTTCATTCAACCAGTGGGACGAACAGAAAAAATGACCCAATTCCACCATCCACACACTTGATGTGCATGGGGGAATCCTCTGTGCTGAGAGCGGGACACTTCCCTGCCATCAGAATACACTGATCAGCGCTGTTGGCTATAGCCAGTGGCTCTAATTGAAAGAGAAAAATCTGACAGGGTGGATGCTGCTCGGCCGGAAAACATCCAGCGTCCATAGACTGCCCAGAGTCTCTACCATCCATCAGCCGAGATTAGATGACCCCACGGATCCCCTTGATTGCTTTGGGACATTCTTTTGCCTACTTTTTTCTTCCAAAATGTGAGTGCAATACCAGCTGTTGCTGTATTTTTTGATAAATTGTTTTAAACGTCTGCACCCAGAGGCGCCTCTTTCTCCTTGTTTTATAGTGCTACCTGGGATATGGCTTTCACTCCCATTGGAAGGCTGCCCTGAATGTGGATTTTGCACTTTATTCCTGCTTCCTTCATCTGCAGTGTTACAACATGGACCAACTTTTTTAATTTGTTATGGAAATTTTCCTTTTCCTTATTATTGATGCACATCCATGTAAACTAGGATTTGTTTGTCTTTTTTGCGCCGACTACTTGTTGTATGGATGCACAGAAGTTGATTGGTAGATTGACTTCTGTACAACCTTCCTGCATATACATGGATCAAATTTCTGCCAGTCCCTTTTGAACCAGCAGAATTTCAATCCATGTATGGCCAGCTTCACAGAATTTAAACTCTTAGTTTGCGCATAAATTGTTAACCTAGCCTAATAGTGAATAAAGTTAGGCTGTGTTTACTTCCATGATCCAGTCCTGTATCCTTGTGTTTTATGAGCTAGTTTTCCCTGCACATGATTGAGTACCTAAAAGGATAGTTCGCCTTTACAAAAAAACCTGTCTAGGCAGGTAAGGAATGTTTGTAATATAAAACAAACTGTGCAGCTCTGACTAAAGATGTAAAATACCCTTGTTATAGGTGTAGGCCATATACATACCTTATGAAGCCTGACTGGAATATTCCCAGGACATTGCTAAGTACTTCCAGGATGTTGCTAACTGAGGCCTAGTCATCACTGCTCACCTCCACCATTATTATTATTATTATTATTCAGGATTTATATAGCGCCAACAGTTTACGCAGCGCTTTACAATATAAAAGGGAGACAATACAGTTATAATATAATACAATACAATACAATAGGATTAAGAGGGCCCTGCTCAGAAGAGCTTACAATCTAATAGGGTGGGGCAGGTGGTACAAAAGGTTGTAACTGTGGGGAATGAGCTGGTGGAAGTGGTAGGAGATTAGTTGGAGATGTGATAGGCGTTCCTGAAGAGATGAGTTTTCAGGGATTGCCTGAAGGTAGCAAGAGTAGGGGATAGCCGGATAGATGGAGGTAGCGAGTTCCAGAGGATGGGAGAGGCTCTGGAGAAATCCTGGAGACGAGCATGGGAGGAGGAGATGAGAGAGCTTGAAAGCAGGAGGTCTTGAGAAGAGCGGAGAGGACGATTTGGGTGATATTTGGAGACAAGATTAGTGATGTAGCTTGGGGCAGAGTTGTGAATGGCTTTGTATGTTGTGGTTAGAATTTTGAATTTAATTCGCTGGGTGATTGGGAGCCAGTGTAGGGATTGAAGTAGAGGGTTGGCAGACACTGAGCGGTTGGTAAGGTGGATAAGTCTGGCAGCAGCATTCATGATAGACTGAAGAGGGGATAGCCTATGGAGCGGTAGGCCAATGAGAAGGGAGTTGCAATAGTCAAGGCGAGAGATAACAAGGGAGTGAATGAGGAGCTTGGTGGTTTCATTTGTTAAAAAAGGGCGAATTTTAGAGATGTTACGGAGGTGAATTCTACAAACTTTTGACAGCGATTGGATTTGAGGCTGAAATGACAAGTCGGAGTCTAGGATTACACCTAGTACCCTGACGTGAGGGGAGGGACTGATGGTTGCATTGTTGATTTTGACGGAAAAGTCATCGAGGGGGGCACGGGCGGGGGGGAATATTAATAGCTCAGTTTTAGAGAGATTTAGTTTTAGGAAGTGGTGCGACATCCATGCTGATATGTCAGTTAGTAAGTTAGTAATGCGAGAGGAGACTGAAGGAGTGAGGTGAGGAGTAGACAGATAGATTTGGGTGTCATCAGCGTATAAGTGGTATTGGAAGCCGTGGGCAGTTATTAGGTGACCAAGGGAGGAGGTGTAGATAGAGAAGAGAAGGGGTCTAAGAACCGAGCCTTGGGGGACCCCCACAGAAAGGGGCAATGGAGAGGAGGAGACAGAGCTGTAGGTGACACTGAAGGAGCGCTGTGATAAATAGCCAGAGAACCAGGATAGAGCAGAATCTCGGAGGCCAAGGGAATGTAGTTTATTGAGAAGGAGCGGGTGGTCAACAGTATCAAAGGCCGCAGAGAGGTCAAGTAGTAGGAGTATGAAGTACTGGCTGTTGGTTTTAGCAGTTAGTAAATCGTTAGTGAGTTTTAGTAAGGTAGTTTCCGTGGAGTGCTGCGAGCGAAAGCCAGACTGTAAGGGGTCAAGAAGGTTATTTTCATTGAGGTAGGAGCTAAGACGGTTGTAGACTAAGCGTTCTAGAAGTTTAGAGGTGAATGGGAGTAATGAGATGGGTCTTAAGTTGTTCAGGTCGGTAGGGTCCAGTGAGGGCTTTTTAAGAATGGGAGTGATCTGTGCATGTTTTAGAGGGGAGGGGAAAATGCCACTAGAAAGGGAGAGATTGAAGGTGTGGGTGAGGGAGCATAGGATAGAAGAAGAGGGTGACCGTAGTAGTTGTGTGGGAACAGGATCCAAGGGACAATTGGTTAGGTGGGCATTCGAGAAAATTTTTGTAACCTCTTTCGTAGTAGCCAATTCAAAAGAGGAGAGGGTTGAATGTGCTGCTGGGCAAGGTATGATGGGTGGGGAAGATGTACGCACAGTGGAGATGTCCTCACGAATTGCATTGATCTTGTCTTTGAAGTGATTGGCAATCTCTTGGGCAGTGAGTGAGTTAGTGGGTAGAGGGGGTGGTGGACGAAGCAGAGAGTTAAAGGTTGAGAAGAGCCGACGGGGACTGGATGACAAGGAATTAATAAGAGAGACAAAGTAGGCTTGTTTGGCAGCATGGAGGCATGAATTGTATTTTAGAAGGGCAGATTTATATAGGGTGAAGTCTTGCAGGCATTTGGTTTTACGCCACAGTCGTTCAAGAGCACGGCAATGTCTCTTGAGATTTCTAGTGTTGTCAGTTTGCCAGGGTTGTAACGGTCGGGGCCTAATTCTGCGTGTGGTTAGGGGAGCAAGTGCATCTAGTGATGATGAGAGTGAACTGTTGTAGACAGAAGTGGCCAGGTCAGGACAGGACAGGGGAGAGATTATGTCATATAGGTTGTCAGTAGCAGAATAGAGAAGAGAAGGGTTAAAGTGGCGAAGGTTTCTACAAGTAATTGTTTGCTGCTTGGAGGGATGGGTGGTTGGAGGCAAGGATACAGTGAAAGTAATGAGGTTGTGATCAGATAGAGGAAAGGGGGTGTTGGTGAGGTTGCCAGGGTTGCAGAGATGGGAGAATACAAGGTCAAGGGTATTACCATTGGAGTGAGTGGAAGTATGTGTCCATTGGGTTAGGTCAAAAGATGAGGTTAAGTTGAGAAGTTTAGCTGTAGTTGGGCTGTTGACATTGACAGGAATGTTAAAGTCACCAAGAATAATGGTGGGTATTTCAGAGGAGAGAAAGTAGGGTAGCCAGGCAGCAAAGTCATCAAGGAAGCGTGATGCCGGTCCTGGAGGCCTATAAATTGCTGCAATCCTCAGGAAAATGGGAGAAAACAGACGAATACAGTGCATCTCGAAAGAAGAGAGGGATAGAGAGGGAGGGACAGTAAGGACTTGGAAGGTGCTTTGTGGGGACAGAAGGAAGCCAACTCCACCTCCTTTCTGTCTGTTAGGTCTGGAGGAGTGAGTCCAATGGAGACCACCATGGGAGAGGGCAGCAGGAGAAGCCGAGTCAAAATTTTGCAGCCAGGTTTCTGTTATGGCCAGTATGTTCAAGCCATGAGAGATGAAGAGGTCATGTACAGATGTTAGCTTGTTACAGATGGAGCGGGCGTTCCACAGGGCACATGAGATTGGTGGGGTGCTTTGAGGAAGTAGGGGGATAGAAATTAAACTGAGTGGATTGCGATGGTTGCCAGAGGGGGAGGGGTATTGGATATGTGGCTTGCATTTGGAAAATGGCGGACCAGGATTAGGAGAAATATCACCTGAGACTAGGAGAAGGAGGAGGGTGAGGAAGGCAAGGTGGGAGTGGGATGTGCATGAGCGCACGTGTCTAGTGGCCCTGGTGTTTATGTCAGCATGTGGGTGCAGCAAATGCAGGAGATGATGGGTGCCATAGTAGGGAGAGGGTAGGAGTGAGGGTGATATGTGCATGCTGCAGGGAAGAGAGGAGGGGTAGAGTAAAGATAATTTGAGGATAGAAGACACCAATGTGAGAAGGAAGAGAATAAGGAGCATGTTAGTGGCTAGAGAGTGGGAAACTAACCTAATATAAATTTCAAAGTTGGTTTGCTTGTCGTCTTGCAGAGTGGAGCAGAGTTCCTGTTGTTCATGCAGGTTTAGTTATCCTGCTTTCGTTAAACTGCGTCGGTGAAACTGCGCATCACTCGTGACAGAGCCACTCAGGAAAGAGCCATGATGTCTGCGCCATGCCCCTGTCTGCGCCACCCCATAAGCTACCATAAATTTATAGACAGCCTAAGCTGGGATGCATTTCTCAGTTGGTCATTATTGGGTCTGATGTGAGACACCTGAATATGGGGAGGAGATGGCCAGGGCCAGGCCAGACACAGGCTAGGGTCGTAAAGCTAATTACCTCTCTTGATCACTCAAGCCACATGGAGTTGAGAATCAATCACCAGTAATATTGCTATTGCAGTGTGTTTGTTATAGAGCTAGCAGTAAATATGGAAGTTTAAAGATATGGCAGCAGGAGACAATTACCAAAAATATTAATAGCAGACTCAGCAAAGCCACAGGAGTGAGCTCTTTCTCTGATTCAAACCCCCTCACATACACTTTCACTCCCCTGAGGCAGTAGCTCTGAGCTCAGCATTTGAGGGCTCACTCCTGTGATGGTGGAGGTATGCAGTGATGACTAGGCCTCACTTAGCAACATCCTGGGAGTAAGAAAATGTAATATTACCATGCTACCTGTGGCTATAGGGATGAATATACTAGCTGCTGCAAACACCTAATTGGTCAACCAAAACCAACACAAAAAATAAAGTGAAAATCAATAATTGGTGTTGCGCTCTAGGTGAAAACTAAAATAACAGTGATATATAGAAAATGTTGTAAAACCAAAGTAGATAGAAAGTGGACGCATCTGAAATCAAGCCCTACATTCTAATCAAACAATAATGTGAACAACCTAGATATGGTCTAATATATAAAGTGAAAGTGATAAAAGTGACAAAAGTGACATATAATCTTCAGACCGAATATATAAAGTGCATACAATTAAAATTGTCCAAATAAAAAACTCTTCAAGTGAATAAAAAAGTGCTCCAAGAGAATAGTGTCCATATATACAAATTGAACCTGTGAAGTGCTGCTCCAGTTAGCACTCTGCGAAGATAATAAACAGTGACTCAGTGGTTGATTTCTTCAGTGCAAGTGCACCTTTGTGTGAATTAGCCCCTTACCTTACTGCTGTAAGGTAACAGCGTGAAAGAAAAAATAGCATCCAACTAAATCCAAGCTCTTGTAGCGGATAGCTGATGGTTTCTCATCTGTGCAGCTGGTAGTTTCTCGTTTGTACAGCTCAGCAATGCATGGAAAACAAAGGGGAAGGTTTCCAGGTCCAATGTTGGTGTATGAAATGAAAGGAAAGGGGGGCCCAGATTGTGAAGTATGTTGAAACTTTGAGTTTATTAAAATTAAAACAGCCCATTTGGTACTCACATTAAAATATATAAAAACAAACACAGCACCACGAGCGGCGAGCTCGCAACCTGACCTCACTTCTGGTGCCTATCTGTTCCAATGCGTAGCGTCACGGTCACGTGACTTAATCAGGGATATGTAGATAGGTACTAGAAGTGTCCTTAAAAAGATATACTGTTGGATTTAATGAGCAGCCATTTTATTGTGGCCCTCCATTAGTGTATTATATAGTGGCCATTTTCCCGTAGATTTGAGAGATGGTCTACAACCGCGAGCATTTTCTCGTGGATCTCCTGGATTAACATAGTCACAGTTGTTCTCCACGTTGTTATATTATATGGCTGATATTTTCCCGTTGATTATGGCAATGGTCTACAGCCACGGCCATTTTCTAGTAGATCTGCTGCGCTGACATGATCATGGCTGTTCTCTAACCAATATGGGTCGCACTGCAACAAAATTAGATAAATTCTAAAATGCAGTTACAAAATATGGAAGGGTCATTGGTGGCATAACTACACCGCCAACATTGTGACTGAGATATAGCCAAAAATTTTTTCTATTATATATAAACAGTCACTTCAGTAAAACCCCCACATGAATCAATGGTATGGTAGCCATTTGGTTGTGGATATAGGTGACCACCCACAACCAATGGTAAAACAACCATTTTGTTGTGGATATAGGTGACCATCTATAACCCCAATCTTTCTCCTATTGTCTCAAGATTTGTCAGAAAAGTTTTAGTATACACTATAGTAACAATATAAAATATGGGATTATGGAAAAAAATCTTGCGAGCCACAATTATCCAGTGCCTTAATGGAAATTCAACCAAACAGCTACCCGGCTGCAGGCGCAGATCTTGTATTCATGACCGTGCGATAAATGATATATGAAAAAAATGCGCCGCGCCTAGGGGTGTAACTGAATAACTGTAAATCTAAGTACAAATCATAGATAATAAAGCGTGCAAATCAAATAGAGCCTAAAGCTCTGATCACTTACTAAGATCACCTGCTGTGTGAATCCTAAAGCTCTGATCACTTACTAAGATCACCTGCTGTGTGAATCCTATGACCAAACACACTAAAAAATATCTAGTGCAATAAATCACAAAGTGCAATGTGCATAGAAAAACGTAATAAGATAAATATGCAATCCATAGTGATTAAAATATAATCATTCCTAATAAGGTGTATATGCTAAAAAATGTTACACATATGTAGATCGACTGTGATTAAAATGAAAAAGAAAAAAAATTAAATAAAACAATATATATATTCATAAAACACAAACAGAGTAAATCAATCACATGCGTGGGCGAATTGAAACTATAATCGCCCTAATAAAGGTGTTCAAATCACATCCGTGAAAAAATCTGCCAATCCAGTAACATAAAGTGACCAAGTTCAAATAAAAGTGAGTGTAATGGTGATGGTTCAAAGAAAAAGTTCCGGTTTTGAATCAAACGTACCCAAAGAAAAACATGCTGTGAAGTGCCTTGGTGACCCCCAATGTGATTGCGCTCACCTTGGAGCATGTGACACAGGTTTTAATTGTGTCAATAGACGCTTTTGGAGCCACCCCTGGGCTCAGTATTAGGTACAGCTGATTCCCACACTAGATTCTTTATGGCTCCACTCACATCAGACCATATAAAAGAAAAAGGCTAATATAGTGTAATACCGTAGGATACTTTTATTAAAATCACATCCAATCCCCACATGGGGTACTCACATTTATAAGGTGCTCATGTGCACCAAACATAACATAGGAAAAAACGGCTGTGCGGCGTGCTGCGGGGTGTGAGAGCTCCACAACCCAGCTCTGTGCTGATCGCTCCGTCCTGGCCCCTCCCCTACGCGTCTTTGACACAGGGAGTCACGTGTCTTCATCAGGGGGATATGGGATGGGATACACTCCAGGCACAAAACAGAGATCATAAATTACTCTAAATGTGTCACATCAGACACAAGATAGGTAAGGGGACAACGGAAGTGATGTCAGCAGTGAAAAAAATAGAGATCGTAGATTACGCTAAATGTGTCACATCAGACATAAGATAGATATGGGGACCAGTGATGGGAGTAAGTCACACATGTGCAAGACACAAGCAAGTTTCAAGTCTTAACCTTCAAGTCACAAGCAAGTCCCAAGTTACTGTGGCGAAAAGCAAGCAAGTCAAGTCCCTGCTAGAAGTCAAGCAAGTCAAGTCAAGTCATTTATTTTGGTCAAGTCACAAATTAGGTCAAAATACTGATCTACCCCGAAGCCGGGACTTGGGGGAGCTTTCTTTTGTGGGGGGGGGGCCTTTTGCCTAGGCCAAGACACAGCACTGGTGGTGCCAAGTCAAATAGCCCAAGTCAAAGTCAAGTCACAAGTCATTAGTGACAAGTCAAAGTCAAGTCGAGTCATTTATTTAATTTTGTCAAGCAAGTCGCAAGTCCTCAAACAGGTGACTCGAGTCTGACTCGAGTCAAGTCATGTGGCTCGAGTCCCCCACCTCTGATGGGGACACTGGAAATGATGTCAGCAGTATCATGAGGATAATAATTGACATAAATAAGTGTCAAAGAAAAAATAAAGTAATATATTGTTACATTATAATGGGACATCCAGGGACAGTTACTAGTAGGAAAGGTTGGGAAAGAGGATAGAGAGGTTGAGAGAGAGGAGAGGATATCATATTGAGAGAAGCTAAATAGTGCTCTCTAGATGACAGAAGTAATACAAGTAAGTGTTTAAAAGTCATTAATAAAGCAATTCAGGTCAAATTCGATGTTCAGTCCCCGAGGTGTAAAAGTGTCTAATATAAAAATCCTCTTGGATTCTAACTGGCTCAGGGTCTTGACTTTATAACTGCTCCGCCAGTGTCTTTTATACGGTTCTATCCCCCAGAACTTCAAATGAGTAGGATCTTTATTGTGGCAAGTAGCAAAGTGTTTAGAAACACTATGCTTGTTAAATCCTTTAAGAATATTCTGCACGTGTTCTTTAATGCGTACTTTTAATGGTCTTTTTGTACAACCTATGTACTGTAGTCCACAGCTGCATTCCAAGGCATAGACTGCCCCTTCTGGTTTGCAACCTATAAAATCTTTTATCTCATAGGTATTTACTGTGCTAGTGGATATAAAATTAAAATTTCTGCTCATTTGGTCATTTTGTTTTTGTACATGCAAAACAACGTTTGCAAGGGAAGAAGCCTTTGCCCGTAAAGAATGTGAGTCCCCTCAGAGGTGGATCTGGTATGCTTTTCACAATCTTGTCTCGTAACGTTGGTGCTCTTGTATATATAAACTTAGGGTTGTCTGGAAGTACCTCTTGAAGGTGTCTGTTAGGAGTATATGCCAATGCTGTTTTATAATCTTTTCTATCTTGTGTTGTACATTGTAATCTAAAATGATCGGTACTATATCCATCCTAGGCCTTTGTTTCTCTCTGTCTTTGATTAGTTCATTTTGGTCCATTTGAGCTACTTCTGATATTTGTTCTTTCACATATTTGCTATCATAGCCTTTCTTGACAAATCTTTGTCTCATTTTATCTGCTTGGGCTAGAAAATCCATCTTTTGGGTGCAGTTGCATCCAAGGCGCATCAATTGGCCTTTCGAGATGTTATACAGCCAATTTCGATGATGACAGCTCTCAAGTGGTAGGTAGCTGTTTCTAACCACATTTTTAAAGTGGGTTTTTGTAATGAGCCTCCCGCTTTCTTGTGTAATCTCTAAATATAAAAAAGATATAGTCTTCTTGCTAATATCCCAAGTAAGTTTGATATTTCTATCACTGATGTTTTTCAAAAAAGTATACCAACTGATTCTGGTCACCTTTCCATAAAATGAATGAAGTTCTGCTGGTGAATTTGTGAAGATGGTTTTGTCTTCCCATTGAGCCATGAACAGGCCAGCCACACTGGGAGCGAATTTTGCTCCCATGGCAACTCCTGTTCTTTGGAAGTAGTACTCGCGATTATACCAGAAGTAGCTATTTTTTAAGCAAAAATCAAGACATTTTACAAAATCACGTAAATCACGTCAATAGAAAAAAAAGAATTTGCTTGCGATAACAGGCCAAAGTATAACATGTAAATTCACTTTAGTGAATCAGGATGATTATAATTACATAGCTGGTTATAATTGACCAGAGTATTATTTTTATGTATTTTTAAATCAGAATAATCATGAATAGTTGTTTTAATGCAAAGTCTACATATATTAGCCTCTTTCTCCCCCTTTCCAGCACTTGCAGTTCAGATCATACAAACCTACAGTTCCACTCATTTTACCATGTGGGTTGCCCAGTGCTGCAAAGTCTCTGGCTGAAATCTTCAAAGTTTAGCAGATGAGTACCTGTGCATGCATGGCATGGGCTTCATTGATTTAAAAGAAAGTCAGACAGTCAGTTTGTCTGGTTTAAATAGAGGCTGTGGAATGCATGCACAGGATCTGCTCTGCAAATTTCGGAAGGCATAGACTAAGGAATGCGTTGTGCTCAGAATGCAGGGATCAGGAATGAGTTGTGCTCAGAATGCAGGGATCTGAAATGCGTTGTGCTCAGAATTCAGGGTTCAGAAATGCATTCTGCTCAGAATACAGGGTTGGGGGGTGATCTGAAGGCCCAGTAGAGGACACTGCTATGGGGGTGACCCTTCCCAAAGCAGTGTCCTTTGCCCCCTTCACATCCCCCCCAAACACACACACACAGTAGTGTCCTCTGCCCCCTTTCCCCTTTAGCAGTGATCTCTGGCTTCCCTCCCATAGCACTGTCCTACCTGTGTATGTACACAGTCCTCCACATGGTCACGCTTCAGCGCCCATGCCCCTGCACAGGCAGCCACTCTCCTATTGGCTCTCAAAGTCCAGCAAGGGAGGAGTCACTCTTCTCAAACTCTATTTCCATAGGCATTGTGGCGCTGCTTACAGCTTCAGACACTCCGTGTAAGTCCTTCCCTGAGGCTGTCCTCGGTGCATGCAGGGAGGGATTTACACACATTGGCCGCCCTGCTGCCCAATTGCACTGATGCAAGGAAGGGAGCTGGCTCCTCCGTGCCTGCACCACCAATGCAAGTGACTGCCTGTCTGGGGAATCCCCCCTATCCTGGCGGCGTTGGCTCCGTAAGCTGCGTGCCCACAGAGAGGGCTCTACATGCCAGCTGTGGCACGCGTGCCATAGGTTCTCCATCACTGCATCAGAGCAATTCAAGGAGCAAAGTGTAACAGCGATAGACATTGATCAATATGTCGGTGTGACTGTAGGGCTAACCAAGATTGGTGTTTGACACTGCCTAAACTACTGCCCTTCCTATTGAATAAAAATGTTGTCCATCACAATAAAGAACTAACACAGAAGGGTTGATTTACTAAAATTGGAGAGTGCAAAACCTGGTGCAGCTGTGCATGGTAGCCTATCAGCTTCTAACTTGAGCTTGTTCAACTAAGCTGTGACAATAAAACCTGGAAGCTGGTTTTTATGCAGAACTACATCAGATTTTGTACTCTCTTGTATTGGTAAATCAACCCCAAAGTCTTTATAAATTGAACCAAAATTACTGTCATAAGAAAATCTAATGTCGCGTACAGCCTTGGATGGTTTTTCCAACGGAATTCCGCTCAAGCTTGTCTTACATACACGCGGTCACACCAAACTCCGTCTGTCAAGAACGTCTGTGACGTACAACATGTATGACGGCACTATAAAAGGGAAGTTCAATACCCAATGCGCCACCCTTTGGGCTCCTTCTGCTAATCTCGTGTTTATCTCGTGTTAGTAGAAGTTTGGTGGGAGACGCACTTTTCAGCCTCGTGCTTTTCAGATCGTTACTGCTCTTCAGTTTGTGCTTGTGGGTTTGTATCTGGTTTTCAGTGCGTGTAGTCAGTTCGTATCTGTTCTACAGTGCGTTCTTGTCCGCTCGTTTCTGATTTTCAGCTCGCTCTTCACAGGACTTTCTGTTCTTCAGTGCATTCTGTTAGTTCATTCTGACCAGCCGACCGCTTTGAAGCCATGTTGCGGTTACGTACTCGTTGTAGAGTTCGTGTTGTGCGGGAGCTTGGTGTTGGGGTTCTTGCTTTGACCCAAGCCCAGTCCATGAACAGGGCATGGAGGAGTTCATGGACAAAGAATTGGTTACTCCAGTGTCACCAGTTCTGTCATTTGCCTTTGTTGCGGGAGATCCAGGAGAATAACCCTGATGATTTCAGGAATTTTCTCCGGATGACGGACCTCGTTTTTCACCATCTGTTGGATTTGCTGTCCCCTTATATTATGAATCAGGACACCTGCATGCGGCAGGCCATCACTCACGAGCAGAGGCTAGTCTCCACGTTGCGGTACTTGGTGACAGGGAAAAGCCTACAGGACCTCAAGTTCTCGACAGGCATCTACCCCCAGGCTCTGAGGATCATCATTCCAGAGACCTGTTCTGCCATCATTCAGGTCCTGCAGAAGGACTATATTAGGGTAAGTTTTCTCCTTTAACATCACATTCTATGCATTTCATATTTGCTAATGTATTATATTTCTTTCATCATTCCCTAACTACCATGATTGTAATATGCTGTGAATGTCCCCTTTGTGCCCATGCATGCTGTAAGCTTTTAATGCTCCTTTTTTGGCCTATATGCAAATTTGCCTTCACTAACCTCCCCAGCATGCTATCCTGGGCCAATACACACCTAGCCTCTCTTCACTTAACAATGTATTTCGTCAGCTCCATTGTAGTGCTTTACCCTAAACGCCCCCTAAAATGTGTCCAAATGTTATTGCTGTCCTTAAATTCAGGCAGAGGCTTTTTTTGGGCTCCCAAACTCATTTATAACCCCCCCTAAAATTTTTCCAATGGGCCATCAGAGGGGGTGAGGAATCTGATAAGTGGACCTTATCTTTTTGTCTTTAAATACTCCTTAAAATAAATGTTATACTGATGTTGGCCAAGAATGTTTGTGTCTAATCTGCTTGCAATGTTATGTGCAAAAGTACTAATATTTTTTTTTCTTTTTTGACTCCATAGTTTCCTTCAACGCCACAGGAATGGCAGACTGTGGCCTCCCAGTTTGCCTAGCGGTGGGACTTTCCTAACTGCAGAGGGGCAATCGATGGGAAACATGTCCACATCATCCCACCACCCCACTTGGGGTCATACTATTTTAATTATAAGGGTTTCAATAGTATCGTGTTGATGGCGGTGGTGTCGGCGACATATGAATTTTTATATGTGGACGTGGGGAAGAATGGCCAGATGTCAGATGGTGGAGTTCTACCGACGTCTCGAGTGGTGGCTTGGGATTGCCACCTGCAGGAGAGAACGTGGAAGGACTCTTATCGCTGATGAAGCATTTGGTCTGGGTGATCACCTGATGAGGCCATTCCCCCAGAGGACCATCACCCCGGAGAAGAGGGTTTTTAATTACCGGCTGGCCAGAGCCAGAAGAGTCATCGAGAATGCCTTTGGGATAATGGCCAGCCAGTTCCGCCTATTTCTTACGGCAATTAATATGTAGTAATAATATAGTAATAATAATAATATGTAGTATAATATAGTATAGTAATAATATAGTACAAACTGAACCACATAGTTCTAGCATGCTGCATACTTCACAACTCTTTGAAGAGAAATGCTCCTAATTATGTTGCCTCAGTTGGGCCTAAAGCCGGACTTCCTCAAAATACACTGACGGCCCTGGAAGCTGGCCGTCCTGGCTTGCCCCCCCAAAGCGCCCGTGAAGTGCGGCAAAATCATGTCCATTATTTTATGGGTAGGGGGGCCATTGCTATGCCAGCAAATTTGTAAATATTTTCTATTTTACTAAAAAATTTTATCTGATACAATCTTGATTTTGAGTTACTGCTTGTGTTTCTTTTAGCTGTCACCTCGGTTCTCCTAGTGCACTTGTAGTGTCAAGTGGTTTTTCCATTATTAAATAACACCCATTCAAGTGGTTTTTCCATTATTAAATAACACCCATTGCCACTGTAAACACCAACTTAATACAAAAACTGGTATTGAGCATTGAAAGAAGAAGCCACACATTGTTGAGTATAAAACCTTTTAATCCGTGCACATGTGTGTTATAAAACATTTTTGTGTAAAAATAACAACATCTTTGTTTTTATAAATTTTCACCTTGAAATTTTTTTTTAGTACATAAACAGGCATGTTTCAAAACATGTAAAAATTCAGGTGTACAAAAATCCGCCCACTCACACACCCAAAAACGTTGCGCTGATGGAAAGAAAGTTGAGTCTGAGCTGCTGCTTAAATAATACCAAACATAAATAAAAATTGATTCACCATAAACTCGCCCCAAGTGAAATCAAAATAGCAGCGCTAAAGCAATCCCTAATCATAAAGTGTCATACAGTGAAAAGTGATAAGAAATTAAATCAACCACATGATATAATTATAACATCACTCATCCCCATTAATGTGCATCAAGTGATATGGTCAAAAATTCACAGAAAATGGTGCGCAAACCAATAAAGTGAATAACATAACTGTGCACATAAATTGTGATAATAAACAATAAATAATAAGCTATGTGAATCGATGTAAATCAGTCCACAATAATATAAAAAAATTTTTAAATGTATAAATGTGTCCACAAACAAAAAAATATAAATGATCCAAAAAATTCCGTGACGTAATATAGTGCAGATCTTCCACTTAATTGAATCTTCCACCGCACCTCTGTGACTGTGAATCCACTCCCCTTAGGTAAATAAACTCACCAGCTCCTTTTGCCCACACTCTCGTGTCAGGGCCACCAAGCTTCTATCCCACACAATAAGGGGAAATATATGATCTCCAATGATACACCTTTACATATCCAGAGTGTGATGCCAAAGAGCTCTCTGCTGTCCTGGCCACCACTTGCGGGGGTTCCCATCAATGGAAGTAGAAAAAAGTATATAGGGCGCACAGGACTGACGTAGTCCGGGTAATGTCTCTATATGAGATAGGCAGTCCAAAATAAAAGGGGAGTACTGGTGAGGATAATGGAGGTAGTGAGATGATAATCTTCAGCACAAAGGGCTGCAACTTTAAGAGACTGAAGCAGGATCTCACTGAGTGGAGCCCAGTTCCGGGACTTGATCCTGCACTGGCTCCAGGACTCCAATCCAGATCTGTGGGACTGATGTACTTGAAATCCCAGGATGATTGGGAGGTTTGTGTTCGGGTTTTTCTTTTTTCTACTTCCATTGATGGGAACCCCCGCAAGTGGTGGCCAGGACAGCAGAGAGCTCTTTGGCATCACACTCTGGATATGTAAAGATGTATCATTGGAGATCATATATTTCCCCTTATTGTGTGGGATAAAAGCTTGGTGGCCCTGACACGAGAGTGTGGGCAAAAGGAGTTGGTGAGTTTATTTACCTAAGGGGAGTGGATTCACAGTCACAGAGGTGCGGTGGAAGATTCAATTAAGTGGAAGATCTGCACTATATTACGTCACAGAATTTTTTGGATCATTTATATTTTTTTGTTTGTGGACACATATTTATACATTTAAAAAAATTTTTATATTTTTGTGGACTGATATACATCGATTCACATAGCTTATTATTTATTGTTTATTATCACAATTTATGTGCACAGTTATGTTATTCACTTTATTGGTTTGCGCACCATTTTCTGTGAATTTTTGACCATATCACTTGATGCACATTAATGGGGATGAGTGATGTTATAATTATATCATGTGGTTGATTTAATTTCTTATCACTTTTCACTGTATAACACTTTATGATTAGGGATTGCTTTAGCGCTGCTATTTTGAGTTCACTTGGGGCGAGTTTATGGTGAATCAATTTTTATTTATGTTTCAAAACATAACATACACAACTCAGGCACTTACAAAGTTTAACATTGAAAAACTGAAGGCAATATCAGACATTATAGTGTCAAAAATGTGTTGATCTTGCCTTCATCAGATGGGGTGATGTCACCCCTGTAAAAGCCAAATTTTGAAGATGCACACAAATTGGGAGTCAAACTGGGGATTTCCCTCCTGATCCCATGCATAATGTCAACATGTGCTGTCTCCCATCATGGGGGATCAATGGACGTGTTTTGGGGGTGCAACCACTTCCCCTCACCTACTTGAGTTGTGAGGAAGGGGTTGCACCCACAAAACGCGTACATTGATATCCCCTGATGGCAGATAGCACAAGTTGACACACTGTGTGCATCTTCAAAATTTGGCTTTTAAAATGCGACAAAAATTTTAAAAAATTGGTCAAAAAAATATAAAATAGTGGCAGTTTTTGTTCAACCTCACTGATTTTTTTACTTGATGTCCAAATCCCGACTACACACCATTATCTCCTGGATTAGGATTTGTGCACTTGCACTGGTGAAATGAGTAGATTGTTCTTCCACAACATGCACATCACCTAAAAGAAAAAATACACACCATGTATTGTAAATATGCAAGCATACCTCTATTACCTGAATCTGTGGTGTCAGACACTGACCTGTTGTGACAATTTCAACCACGTCATCCACCTCTCCTCCCTCCACATCCTAAGGTTGTGGTGTCCTCTGTTCCCCTTCTTCGGGAGGTGGGGGGTTCCTGGTGTCCTCAGACGTCCCGAGTCTTTTCTCCCCTATGAGAATGAAACAAAAGGTATACTTAGCACACAGATGTTTGAGGCCAGAAATAGAAATATGAAACATTGCTTGGTAGTGGGGTACAATTATCTGTTTTGGCAGAGTTTTAAGCTGAAGACATGATTTTTTCCGTTACCAAAGCTGGAATACTTACTTTTTTGGACAAGTTTCACACATGGAGACACCCCAAGTATCCACTGGAGCACCTGTGTGGGACACCCTAAAAAGTTTGTTCTTGTGTTCCACACTAGTGCTCCTGCGTCCAGATGTGTAAACAGCTGCTGAGTGTCCTCTCCTTACATTACACTGAATTTAGTTTGCAATTTATTCTAGTTTCAAACACATCTAGACAACAATGTCCTAAACTTATTTTTAAACAAATTAGCATGACCAAATGTAGTTAACCCTGTATCTGCCAAAAACATCGTATTTAGTTGGCAAACAAACAATGTTTACTGCGACCGATTACTGTGCCCACGAACATGAAAGTAGCCATTTAAACTGTACAGCAGTAAATAAAAGCAGATGGAGAAGCATGCAAGTAATAATAATAATAATAGGGACACATGACAACTTACTTTTTAGAAGCACTTTCTTGATCCTTCTGTACTGATCCTGCTCCCTCAATTTCAGGTTTTCAGGTTTCCTCAATTGCTCCTTGGATCGTCGTACCCCAAAATTCCTGTGCAGACTTCTCACTACTTTAGACATGATCTTGGCCTTTCTCACATTTGGGTTTAGGTAAGGTCCATACTTCCCATCATAGTCGGCCCTCTTCAAGATGTCCACCATCTCCACCATGTCTATAAAGGCCTTAAATCTCCTGCGGGATCATGACGTTTCTGGCTCAGGGCTTTCCTCCTCATTACTGCTATTACGCACCTGCTATGTCTCTGCCATGTTTCTCTCCCACTGCAATGAAAGAGAAGGGAAGGGGAATATTCTAGAAAGAATGTCAGAGGTGGGCGACGCGGGCGGAGTTTCACACATGCGCAGTGTATATAAAGCTAACATGCGTGTGTCGTACCTACATTCTGTGTGCAGAGGAAGGAGGACCGTAAGCGCAGAACGTTCTAATGAAGGGAACATTTTAACTTGGGACATCAGTGGCCTATACTGATTCGAGATTGAGGCCTATTTTGGGATAAGATTAGGAGAGTTTAGCCTGATATTAGTGTTTTTGTCTTTTGTTTTGTCTTGCAGCAAATATGAAACAATTCAAAGACTATGAATTCATGGGCCAGTTCATAGACAGATACAGGGATATGAGAAATTTGTGGGAGGTTAAAAAAACCCTTGTATCGAAATAAACCAGCTAGGAAGGCATCGCTGGAGAAACTGCTGCAATTTGTGAAGACGCAGGTCCCCGACGCAGACATCGGGTTTGTGGATAAAAAAATTGGTAGCTTGAGAAGCATGTATAGGAAGGAGCTTAATAAGGTCCAGGCTTCCATGAAATCAGAAGCAGCAGCAAAGGATGTGTATGTACCCAGTCTGTGGTACTACAACAGGATGCAGTTTCTGGAAGACCAGATTGAAGCTAAAGAATCACTTTCTACACTTCCATCCACCCTTCCCTCAACCCCAGCTGAGGCTTCCGAGGACCAACCTGGGCCTTCCATCCTTTCCATCCTGGAAGAATTTGAGGAGCCCAGATGGAGCCAGGTATAGTATTTTTTTTAACATATTTATTGTCCAAAAATTATTGTTGATAACTAGATGTTATTATTGATAACAAATGAATGATTTAACAAAAAGTGTTTTACATATCAATAGACAGGGGGTGAAAAATGATTGTGACAAGAATGAAAAATGCTGGGCTCAGAATGATAGTCTTTTCCATTTATTAACATTCAATTTGCAACTGTCATGAACTAAAAATTGTGTGTGATTGATGAACCAAAAACTAAAATTATGTCCCTTTTTCATACACAGGAAGACCTCAGCCAGGACGAGGCTCTGGAATGTGGCAAACTGGAGGATGCGGGGGTAAGTGTCAGCCAGGAGGTGGCCAGGCCCAGTAGCCTTACCCAATCCCAGGTGCCTCCCCTCCGCCTTACAACAAAAAGGGCCAGGAAGGGGAGTAACATAGAGGAGGCAGCACTGGGCCTCATTAAGGAGGCCCTGAAAACACCCCCTGTCGCTGAAGAGGCCTATGGCTGCTATGTAGCTGCAAAATTGCAGCAAATGGAGGAGGGCCAACGCATCATCTGTGAGAAGATTATTTTTCAGGCCCTTCATAAGGGGTTGAGGGGCCAAATGACTGATAACATGCACTTATGTGCACTCGCCCATCCTCCTCCTCCTCCTCCTCCTGCCACAAGTCCACCTCCAGAGCCACAGCAGGGAAG
Source organism: Lithobates clamitans (assembly GCA_037952925.1). Lineage (NCBI taxonomy): Eukaryota > Metazoa > Chordata > Amphibia > Anura > Ranidae > Lithobates > Lithobates clamitans. The sequence continues at coordinate 4,455,016 of JBBGZY010000142.1, forward strand.
CGTGGATGGAAGGCTGCAAGGAAGACATGAAAGTGATGGCCTGAGTTCAGTCTGGTCTGACAGAAGACGCAGGCTGTTGTAGTACCACAGCCTGGGGACATATATGTCATCTGCTGTTGTTCCTGATCTCTGGGAGTCCTGGACCAGATTGTGCTCCCTATTATATGGACTTCTAAGGCTACCAATTTTTATTTACAAAGAGTTGATTTGTGCCCTGGGTACAAAGGCTTCGCAAATTCAAGCAGTTTCTCCAGCGTTACCTTCCTCTTTATTTTGTTATGAGCCAGAATAAATGGAGATTTTTTTATATGAAAATACTTGCCTATGTGTTTTTCTTCAAATAGGACAGTTTGTTTGTGAGTAGGCAGGTACATTTCAAAAATACAATGTCAGATTAACAAGGGACACCAACTAACCTCCTTGAGCTTTAAAAATACAAGATAATAATATTGTTGTGGAACCATGACACACACACAAAAAAATTATGGAGATCACTAGAAAATAATTTAAAAAGAATAAAAAAAACTGTCGATCTTGATTAAAAAAAAAAACGATGACTAGAAAAAAATAATTTTAAACATTATTATGGAGATCTGGCTTTAAAAACAAAAAAGATTATTCAGGAGATCACGAGAAATAATAAAGAAATCAGTTTGTCAGAACTCTGTGTGAATATCAGCAGCAAAACAAATTAATTACTCTAACATCATAAAGAACAAAAGACAAAAGAATGCGCTGCATTAAAAGATCCAATAATTTGCAGCGTGTGACGAATGTGCTATCTCCATTACGAACTCTAGTTTTACCAGACCGAGCGCTTCCGTCTCGTACTCGATTCTGAGCATGCATGGTTTTTTGCGCGTCGGAATTGCATACAGATGAACGGCATTTCCGATAGAAACTTTTTCCGTCGAAAAAATAGAGAACCTGCTCTCAATCTTTTGCTGGCGGAAATGCCGCCAGCAAAAGTCTGATGGAGCATACAAATGGTCGCAATTTCCGACCAAAAGCTTACATCGGACTTTTGCTGGCGGAATTTCCAGTCGTGTGTACGGGGCATAAGAATTTTACAGTTTTTATATTTAGACCTGCCGATCATTTTGACACGTTTTCCTCTGAACTTCTGACAGTGGACTTTTTTCTTTATTTAAGCTCCTTGAATTGCCCAGTTCTATGGCAGGTTTACTTTAAGCATTTAGATTCCATATATTTTATTCTGTGCTTTATTTATGTTCTGCTTCTGCAGAATTGTGCTTGCTATATTCCATCAATAGGTGAAGCACTTTACAGTGCTAATAGAATTCTACAGAGGAATTAAGAGTCAGAGGTCAAACAATTCTGCTTATAAAGCGTCACTGTTTCAATGGTGTATGTTGGAATTAATTTAAAGAGTTTAAACAATAATAAAGGCACAATTTCCATTGGGATGAATGTCAAACGAAGCACCGCTATATTAATGTTACAAAATCTTTTTTTTTTTTATGGCCTTGTTTGTTTCTCTCTTTTTTGGTTTGTGGGGCAGGAAGCATCCACAAACTTTACATAACATGAGCTATAATACTTTTTCAAGGTCATTGTTACTGGTAATAATTCCTTTCAGAAGTGTATAAAAATATTTTTCCCATGAAATGTTGATTGAGACTATATTATAGGCCATTATATAATGCAAGGTTCAAAAACCAATAGTATAAAAACTAACTATTCTGAATGTATTAAACATCTTTATACAACTAAAGAAGAGTGATGGCAGCAAAGACTAAGTGGTCCATCTGTCGCCTTTTTTTTTTTTTTTTGCTTGGTTTTTAAAACATTTTTGTTTCAGTGTAGACCTAAGTTTATAGCAAAAGTATCTAAATTCACTTACTTTTGATTGACTCTGGGAAGTGGGAATGGTGATTTACCAAAAGAATAAGGCATATTCACTTTCAAATCTAATTTACAAATTGAACTATTTCTCTGCAAATTTGCTCTTGCAAAGTACATTTCACTGTGCTTAATGAAGGAGTTGAAGTTGTAGTGATTTAAATCATGAAATCATGTGCAGGCCCCTACATATGATTAGGTATACAGTACCTAATTTACAGTACTGTGCAAACATTTTAGGTAGGTGTGAAGAAATGCTGTAAGAATGCTTTCAAAAATATATATTTTAATTGTTTATTTTTATCAAATTACAAAATGCAAAGTGAGCAAAGAAAAATCTAAATCAAATCAATATTTAGTGTGACTACCCTTTGGCTTCAACCCAGCACCAATTCCTATAGGTACACTTGCACACAGTCTTTCAAGGAACTCGGCAGGTAGGTTGTTCCAAACTTCTTGGAGAACTAACCACAGATCTTCTGTGGATCTAGGCTGTCTTAAATTCTTCTGTCTCCTCAAACAGACTCGATGATGTTCAGATCAGAGCTCTGTGGAGGCCAAACCGTCACTTCCAGGGCTCCTTGTTTTTCTTTACACTGAAGATAGTTTTTAATGACATTGGCTGTATGTTTGGGGCTGTTGTCCTGCTGCAGAATAATTTTGGGTCCAATCACACGCCTGTCTGATGGTATGGCATAATGGATAATTATCTGCCTGTATTTCTCAGCATTGAGGACCCCATTGGTCAGGCAACGAGAAGGAAACTTAATACAGCATGAAAGACATATCATGCCTACTTCCCTTCGACATCGGAAGATGTCTATCAGTGCTATCAGCACAGAACTGGCAGAAATCAGTGGGACCCAGGTACAACCATCTACTGTCTGGAAGACATGGAGCCAAAAAGCCATACCTCTGACATGGAAACAAGACTAAGCAATTCAACTATGCATGAAAATATATGAAAATATATGAACGGGGGAACAGAAAAATAGCAGCAGGTGCTCTAGACTGATGAATCAAAATTTGAAATATTTGGCTGTAACAGGAAGCACTTTGTTCGCCGAAGGTTTGGAGAGCGGGAGAATAATGTAATCGTGTACTATTTCATCATGTCTGCTGTTCGTTACGTCTACTACTGGTCCTCAGAATCATTTTTCTTCTCTAACCACTGGCAAACCTTTATGTTTCCCTTTCAACTACATATTCAGATGACATAAAAGAAATCTGTTACTTTAGCCTTTCTTTGTATCATACATTTTGTTTTATAAAATAGAAATTCAACTGGATTATATATAAGATGAGTACTGAATTAGTGGCTTGGCACATGGACAATTCTCACATACTTGACATACAATAATAGCATTCATCACACTCCCAAGGACATAGAGATCAGGTGCCCTTTAGCTATTCTATAACTACAAAAGTCCTTAAGTACAAAACAATCCTTTGAAAAGATGTGATCCAATAATGTACTGGATAACTACATAGAACTTAGGACTTTCAGCCAAATGGATGCTAGGGCAATTGTGGAACTATATAGTGAAGCTGTGAATCTTTCAGATTTAGTAGAAACCACCACTTAGTACTCAAGTATGCACTTAGGTTTACCTTGACAATTAAAAATGAGATTATCATTTAAAATACATATTCACCTTTAGTGAAAACTGCTTTAGAAAATGACCATTGTGTTCAGAACTTCAGACAGCTAAAGTTAGAAGCAAATCTCAACTTTATCTTTAAAGTGTTACATAGTTACATAGTTAGTCAGGTTGAAAAAATACACAAGTCCATCTAGTTCAACCAAAAAAAAATACAATCCCATATACACAATCCTATACCCACAGTTGATCCAGAGGAAGGCGAAAAAACCCCAGCAAAGCATGATCCAATTCACTACAGCAGGGGCAAAAATTCCTTCCTGATTCCCCGAGAGGCAATTGGATTTTCCCTGGATCAACTTTAACTATAAATGTTAGTACCCAGTTATATTATGTGCATTTACGAAATAATCCAGGCCTTTTTAAAAGCAATCTACTGAACTTGCCAGAACCACCTGGAGGGAGTCTATTCCACATTTCCAAAACCAAAATAGTCCAGCGCTCTGGATATCAGAGAATCAGACTGTAACGGCCAGAAGTATAAAACTGAATAATTTAATAAAGGCAGTTCATAAAGACAGTCCCATGGATACACAGTGCTTGAAAACAATCATTAAGAACTTGTGGTATGTGACAAGCTGTCCATCGAGCAACAAGAGTCCAAAACGGGAGATCCATCCAACTGCATGGTCCCAAGCTGTAACAGAATGGAGGGGGAGGGGAGAGGGGGGACCCAGGTATGAGAGACACTCCGGAGACCCCGCAGAATCCCCGCTGGACGTAGGGTGCGAGCCCTAAAGGGATAAGGGATAGCTTGCCATTATTGAGCTTATGATCTACCAAAACCCCCAGATCCTTCTCCACCATTGATTTCCCCAATTGTACTCCCCCTAGTATGTATGATGTACATATTGATAGCCCCCAAGGCATAACTTTACATTTATCAACATTAAACCTCATTTGCCACTTAGTTGCCCAATTAGACAGTGCATTGAGGCTGGCTTGTAAGTTGGAGACATCCTTTAAGGACGTTATTCCACTGCACAGCTTAGTGTCATCTGCAAAGACAGAAATGGTACTTTTAATCCCAGACCCTATATCATTTATAAAGATATTAAAAAGTAAGGGTCCCAACACTGAACCCTGGGGTACACCACTGATAATCTTAGACCATTCAGAGTAAGATTAATGAACCACTACTCTCTGAATCCTGTCTTTTAGCCAGTTTCCTATTAATTTACAAATTGATCTTTCCAAGCCTGTAGACTTTACCTTACACATTAGACATGTTTGGGGAACTGTGTCAAACGCTTTTGCAAAGTCCAAGTATACCACGTCCACAGCCACCCCTCTGTCCAAAGTTTGACTTACCTCCTCATAAAATTAAATCAGGTTTGTTTGACAACTTCTGTCTTTCATGAATCCATGCTGTCGCTTAAAATATTTTTTTCCAGCAAGAACTCCTCTATGTGGTCTTTTATTAAACTCTCCAGTATCTTCCCGACTGTAAAAGTTAAACTAACAGGTCTATAGTTACTAGGCAAGGACTTTGATCCCTTTTTAAATTTGCGCCCTGTGCCAATCCAGTGGTATCATTCCATTCATTAACGAGTCCTTAAATATTAGAAACAATGGCTTTGAAATGACAGAGCTCAATTCTTTTAGGATCTGTGGGTGGATGTCATCTGGTCCAGGTGCTTTATCCACCTTTATTCTGTCTAAATATTTCTGGACCATATCACTTTTGAGGATTGTGGATCATTTGGGGCTGTATCACTACCATTCCGATTATGGACATGAGCTCCCCCATGCTCCTTTGGATATACAGAGCTGAAGAAATGATTTAATAAATTTGCCTTCTCTTTGTTCCCAGTCACCCACTCTAGATTATTTTGTAAAGAGCCTACATGTTCAGACCTGACCTTTTTACTATTAATATCTTTGAAGAATTTTTAGGGGTTTGTCCTACTATCTTTTGCAATCTGTTTTTCTTTTTGAATTTTGGTGTCCTTGGTTTCCTTTTTACATATTCTGTTATATTCTTTGTAACATTTAAACAATGATAGCGTTCCTTCATTTTTATATTTTTTAAAAGCTCTTTTTTAATTATAGCCATTTTAACTTTGGCCGTGAGACACATAGGTTTTATTTTTAGCCTTTTAAACCTATTTCTGTTATGTGTCCATTGATGCCAATATTCCCTCCCAGTCCAAATCCTGGAGAGCAGCCCTCATCCTTGTAAATTTTGCTCTCTTAAAGTTAAGTGTTTTTATCTTACCCGTATGTGTTTGTTGCTTACAGCTAACATTAAATTAAATCATGTTATGGTCACTGCTACCCAGATGCTCTTTTATACAAATATTGGCAATAAACTCTGCATGGTTGGAGATTACCAGGTCCAGAAGAGCTTCGTTCCTGGTAAGGGCCTCAATAAACTAGACCATAAAATTGCCTTGTAATAGGTTTATAAATTTTTGCCCTGTAACTGTCCCAATAGTGCCATTACTCCAGTAAATTTCCAGATAGTTAAAATCCCCCATTATTATCACTGTCAGCCCTTGTAGCCCTTTCCATCTGTGCAAGAAGTCTCCACCTCCTCACTAACACTGGGAGGTCCATAACAAACTCCAATGATAACCTTTGTGGTACGCATACACATGTACAGTTTCACCCATAATGCTTCAGACTCATCACACTCTCCATCAACTAGGTCCTCTTTTTCACTCGCTTTGAGATCACTTGTCACATAGAGGCAGACACCACCACCCCTCCGTTTTACCCTGTCTTTCCGAAAGAGAGCATAGCCAGGAATATTAATAGCCCAGTCATAAAAAGAATGAAGCCAAGATTCAAGAATACCAATTAGATCATAGTTCTCCTCGTGCACCAGAGCTTCCAACTTACCTATTTTGCTTGACAGACTTCTGGCATTGGTGAACAAACACTTTAATTCATTGTCACATTTTGCAAACATATGTTGCATATTTTTTTTTATTTTAATACAAATAGTACCATTTCCAATGGTTGTTTGTAACATAGGAACAAAGTGTATGTAGGTTCTAGCAATACATTTCCCAGCTTTATTTTTTCAGCACAGATGTCTCCTATGACATCTGTAGTACTGCATTGGCTATTTTAGATCTCTTTTGGGACCAAGTTTAGACACAAAGGATTCCTTTCCATCCTATGTAGTAGGCTTGCATTAGGTCATGTTTGAATGCAAATTCAAACCATATTTAAAGGTTTTTTCTGTCTCACTTGTTGGCGGGTTTGGTTAGCTTGCCTGCTGTTAGATGACTCTGTTACCATTATAGCATGGTAAAGGGAAAGGTATAATTAGGTGTTATTTCCCCGTTCAGAAAAGTCCCTCCATAGTGGGTGTACTTAGTGCCCATATAAATGCCAGTGTGGAAGGAGCAGGGGTAGAGGGGGCATTGGAGTGAGATACTCCAGAGCTCCTAAGATGTAGTCTCTTGCAGAGATTACATAATAGGCCCTTTGCAGTGCTAAAATCCTAGACAAGGTACATAACATGGTAGTCCTTGCAGTCCTGGACAGAGTCCTCTGATGTGAGTAGTGGTGAAGCCTGGGAGGGAGTGTGAAATTTGTGAGTATGCCCAGCTGGGCAGAGCTATGGAAGAGTGATAGGAAAGAAAATGGTATAATAAGGAACACCTAATCCCCCCGACCCCAGCTGCAGGATCTGTGACTTGGTGATGGAAGCTTAATGCAGTACACAGTTTATGTAGGGAGGAGGTCTTAACTCTGTGGTGCTCTCAAGAAGAGGAATGGAGGTATAGAGGAAAGATGTTTTTATGATGTGTACCTGTGTTCTGCACTGAAATGACTGCTACAGAATGTCAAACCTTGTATGTTGTGTTCTTTGAAAATTCTGCTAGTATGTCAATGTGATATGTCATGGATAAGTTACAGTAAAGTGCTGAAAATGTATTTGTGAGTGAACATTAATTTACTCTCAAACATTAAGGCATCTTGCCAGGGATGTCATGAGGGGTCCTCAGGCCATGAGTGTGACACAATATGGCGGAGAGTTTTCTCAACAGGTGGGTGGTTGCCTAATCTGAGAAGAAGCGGGGTGGGGACTTGCACAGTTTGACGCCAACTGTCCAATTGTAGCCGGCCTTCAACACTTATATATATTTTTTCAGTGTTGTATTGAACCACATCAGGCTATTGTTCTGTAGTATGCTGACACCTAGTGGAGTTTTAGATTCATTACAACTTGTTTACTTATGTGATTTGGTAGCTCCCTCTGTCCTCCTTTCCTGTTTAGTGCTAGTTAGTTCTGTCCTAATGAGACCCTTCCTGTTTCTTTCATGTTCTTTCAGTCAGTGGTGCAGTAGTAGTTTTCAGAAAAATGGCTTAGGAAAGTAATTGTCTTCTTATACTTCAAAAGGCTAGAAAAACATCCTTTGCACTGCAATGCATAAAGCAGCATTTGAAACAGAACAAAGGCCAGTCCTCAAAAAATAATATTTATTTATTTTCTTTGTAGATGCGGGATAATTAAATAACTTAAAGTTTCTTGGTGACTTTATTGGTGGGCTTATCTGCACTTGAATTCCTGAATATGGACACCTTCATTGTTTTCCCCTCCCTGAACATTTTATTAACTTATTTTTAGTTTAATAAATTTTTATTAGGTTTAAGAGATAAACATAACATGCAAATTAAAGACACATTTTACACTTGTTTCCATCCAATAAAAAAAGAGAAAGTTGAACATAATGTCATCTATAATTGCAATGAAAGCATCATAAACTCATCATAAACAAGGTGAAACACAGAGTTCTACTCCATATCATATCTACATCTTAGGGATAGCCTACTCCCAGTCCCTGAGTAATTGCATAGGTTATTGCATAGAGCTAGCATGTTGCCTAGGATATACAATATTTAGGTTACAAGTAAGTTCTATTGTCTTTCTAATGGAGAACTATGTGTGGGAGGGGGTACTTAACGGTTATACTGTATATTTGTATTATACGATTGTTACCATAAACCCCACCTATTGTAAAACTTAGCAATGTTACCATCCTTGTAAGCCACCACACTCACTTTTAATCACACCCCCAAACCACAACCTTTTTTGTAGTCACTGGAGTAAGAAGTAACTATTGCACAGATTTTGAGGGTCAGGATTAATTAACACAGAGTTTAGAGGTCAGGAACAAGTAATGCACAGAGTTCAGAGGTCAGTATTGAATAACGCACCATGTTCGGGAGTAAAGAGTAACTAGCGCACAGAGTTCAAGGGTGAGGATTAATTATTGCACAAAGTTCAGGAGTCAGTATTAAGCAACACACAGAGTTCAGGACTCAGATTTAGCTGTGACTGGTGTCTACCACATCCAGCATCTGACTTCCTTGCCCTCCTCATTCTCTATCCTGGATATCCCCGGCATTATATCTGGGAGCTAAGCAATGTAGTGTAAATAACAATGTGCAAAAGTCAATCCAAAATGGCATGGCTGGAGAGGCCGGTGCATGCACAGCAACATGGATTGGGTTGATACTTGCCACATGAGTTGGAGCTTGCACACTGAAATGGTTACTATACAGTACGTGGCTCTTAGTAACAGATCTGGAAATGCCTGTTTTCCGAGAACAGATTCCTCACAATATGAACTATCCCCAGGAAGCTGCAATGAATAGTAACCTTACTTTGACTGCAGCAAACAGGTCAGAGCTATGTAAATCTCAGGACTAAATGGAGAGAAATGCAAATCCTTTGGCAGGCATAACAGTTCCTATAAACATATTTTATCTCAGTATTAGGGATGAGCCGAACACCCCCCGGTTCGGTTCGCACCAGAACCCGCGAACGGACCGCAAGTTCGCACGAACGTTAGAACCCCATTGACGTCTATGGGACTCGAACGTTCGAAATCAAAAGTGCTCATTTTAAAGGCTAATTTGCATGGTATTGTCCTAAAAAGGGTTTGGGGACCCGGGTCCTACCCCAGGGGACATGTATCAATGCAAAAAAAACTTTTAAAAACGGCCGTTTTTTCGGGAGCAGTGATTTTAATGATGCTTAAAGTAAAAAAAAAAAAGTGAAATATTCCTTTAAATATCGTACCTGGGGGGTGTCTATAGTATGCCTGTAAAGTGACGCGTGTTTCCCATGTTTAGAACAGTCCCTGCACCAAATGTCATTTTTAAAGGAAAAAATCTCATTTAAAACTGCTTGCGGGTTTAATGTCATGTCGGGTCATGGCAATATGGATGAAAATCAGTGAGACAAACGGCATGGGTACCCCCCAGTCCATTACCAGGCCCTTTGGGTCTTGTATGGATATTAAGGGGAACCCCGCACCCAAATTAAAATAAGGAAAGGTCCCTATATACTCTGAACAGCAGTATACAGGCGGTGCAAACAAGACAGGGACTGTAGGTTTGTTGTTAAGTAGAATCTGTTTGTAATTTTGAACATTTTTAATGTGTTTAGCTCCAGCCAAAAAATCTTTTCTAAGCTTTTTGGAAAACATAGGGAAGGGTTATCACCCCTGTGACATTTGTTTTGCGTCTTTCCTCCTCTTCAGAAGATTTCACCTCACTTTTTTGTCCCAATGAAAAATGTTTTTTGAAAATTTGTGTTTTTTTGTGGAACAAGGATTGGAAAGCATCAGTGGAAAGGAAAAATTGTTTTCCCATATTAACTCTTACAGGAGAGAATTTCCCTTCCTTAGGGGTAGATTTCATCTCACTTCCTGTTGTCTCCTTCCGTTTGCAAGTAGGAGTCGTTTGTAAGTTAGATGTTTGAAAGTAGGGTCCTGCCCTATATACTCAGCAGAAATTTGGGCCTTAGGTGTTGCTGTGGCCAAAACACTGTAAGCCCTCACAGGGCCCTGCTGTGAAATATTAGATCAAGAATTGTAATTACATGCCCCTGTTGAACAGGAGCTGAAAAATTAGGCCTTAGGCACTGGTGCTGGTGCCACAACACTGCAACCCCTCACAGACACTCTAGTTGGAACGCAGGAACGAGCCCTGCTGCAAAGTATTGCATCAAAAATTGTAATTACACGCCCCTGTTAGACAGGGGCAGAAAAATTGGGTCTTAGGCACTGGTGCTGGTGCCACAACACTGCAACCCCTCACAGACACTCTAGTTGAAACGCAGGAACAAGCCCTGCTGCAAAGTATTGCATCAAAAATTGTAATTACACGCCCCTGTTAGACAGGGGCTGAAAAATTGGGTCTTAGGCACTGGTGCTGGTGCCACAACACTGCAACCCCTCACAGACACTCTAGTTGGAATGCAGGAACGAGCCCTGCTGCAAAGTATTACATCAAAAATTGTAATTACACGCCCCTGTTAAACAGGGGCTGAAAAATTGTGCCTTAGGCACTGGTGGTGGCGCCCAGAACCAAAAATGTTCTTACAAGCTATCAGCGTGATGATTGAGGAGGAAGAGGATAATTACTCAGGGATAGTCACTCAGCATCAGCATAGGCAGTCTTTGAAGGGATCTGAGATTTCAAAAAAAATTATTCGGTTACATCTGCATCAGGTGCTTGGTAGCTGGTGGTGATCCAAGACTGATTCATTTTTATGAAGGTCAGCCGATCGACCGAGTCGGTGGACAGACGCACCCTGTGATCGGTTACCACGCCTCCAGCAGCACTGAATGTGCGTTCCGAAAGAACGCTGGATGCAGGACAGGCCAGTAGCTCAATTGCATACTGTGCAAGCTCTGGCCAGTGATCCATCCTCAAGACCCAGTAACCCAGAGGATTTTCGGTGGGAAAGGTGTCCAAGTCTGATCTTGCCCCTAGGTATTCCTGCACCATGTAAAACAGACGCTGGCGATGGTTGCTGGAACCGATCATACCTTGGGGCTGCGGACCAAAAAATTGTCTGAACGCATCGGTCAGACGGCCACCTTCTCCACCGCTCCTTCTTTGACTGACCGAAGCCTCAGCAACACGTTGTCCAGAAACAGGAGTTTGTAACCTCCCAGTCTCTGGGAACGCGTTGCACAGACCTTTCTGCAAGGCCTCCCGAAGATGTTTCATCCTCTGCTCCCTCTGCGATGGCAAGATAAGGTCCGCAACCTTACCCTTGTAACGTGGATCAAGGAGGGTTGCCAGCCAGTATTGGTCCTTCTCCTTGATACCACGAATACGAGGATCCTTACGCAGGCTTTGCAGGATCAGGGAGGCCATGCAGCGTAGGTTTGCTGAGGCATTCGGTCCGGAGTCCTCTGGGTCACTAAGGACAACAACGTCCGCAGCCACCTCCTCCCAGCCACGTACAAGTCCATGTGTTCCTTGGGACTGATCCCTTAAAGACTGCTGATGCTGAGTGCCAGGCTCCACCTCCATACTGACACAATCTTCCTCCTCCTCCTCCTCCTCCTCCTCGTCCTCTTCCTGTGTGATCGGCGGGCACGCAGGAACACTGTCTGGATAAAGGGGGCCTTGAGAGCTAAGGAAGTCCTCCTCTTCCTGCCTCTGTTCTGCCTCAAGTGCCCTGTCCATTATTCCACGCAGCGTGTGCTCCAACAGGTGGACAAGGGGGACAGTGTCACTGATGCATGCACTGTCAGTGCTCACCATCCTCGTGGCCTCCTCGAATGGTGACAGGACAGTGCATGCATCCCTAATCATGGCCCACTGGCGTGGGGAAAAAAAACCAAGGTCCCCTGACCCTGTCCTGGTGCCATAGTCGCACAGGTACTCATTGATGGCCCTCTGCTGCGTGTGCAGCCGCTGCAGCATGGCCAACGTCGAGTTCCACCTGGTGGGCATGTCACAGATTAGGCGGTTCTTGGGCAGGTTAAACTCCTTTTGGAGGTCCGTCAGCCGAGCACTGGCATTATATGACCGGCGGAAATGCACACAGACTTTCCTGGCCTGCCTCAGGACATCCTGTAAGCCCGGGTACCTGCCCAAGAACCGCTGCACCACCAAGTTAAGGACGTGAGCCAAACAGGGCACATGGGTCAGTTGTCCCTGTCGGAGGGCAGAGAGGAGGTTGGTGCCATTGTCGCAAACCACCATTCCTGCCTTAAGTTGGCGTGGCGTCAACCACCTCTGAACCTGCCCCTGCAGAGCTGACAGAACCTCTGCCCCAGTGTGGCTCCTGTCCCCCAAGCACACCAGCTCAAGCACCGCATGGCATCTTTTGGCCTGCGTACTTGCGTAGCCCCTTGAACGCCTACGGAGCACCGCTGGTTCCGAGGAAGAGGCCATGGAGGAAGAAGAAGAGGAGGGGGTGGAGGAGAGAGGTGTGTCACAATCAGCATTTTGGAGGCGTGGTGGCGGAACAACCTCCAACACTACTGCACCTTGTCCTGCATCCTTCCCAGCTGCCAGCAGAGTCACCCAATGCGCCGTGAAACTTAAGTAACGTCCCTGTCCATGCCTGCTGGACCATGAGTCAGCGGTAATATGCACCTTACCGCTGACCGCCCTGTCCAGCGAGGCATGGACATTGCCTTCCACATGCCGGTAGAGAGCCGGAATCGCCTTCCGTGAGAAAAAGTGGCGTTTGGGTACCTGCCACTGAGGAACCGCACATTCCACAAACTCACGGAAGGGGGCAGAGTCTACCAACTGAAAAGGCAGCAGTTGAAGTGCTAGCAATTTTGCCAAGCTAGCATTCAACCGCTGGGCATGTGGATGGCTGGGAGCAAACTTCTTTCGGCGGTGCAGCAGCTGGGGCAGGGAAATTTGCCTGGTACAATCTGACGTCGGTGTACCAAAAGCAGATTGCCCATAAGTACTTGGCTGTGACACACCTAATTCTACACCTTCATTCCTCTCACTGCAGGTCGCAGAGAGGACTGAAGGTCTAGTGGGGTTGGAAATCTCAGCTGATGAGGAGCAAGGAGAGATCGTCTTTGTTCTTTGGTGTGGGTCTTTTAGATACGCTTGCCAACGAACTGCATGGCAGGTCAACATATGTCTGGTCAAGCATGTGGTACCCAAGCGGGAGATGTTTTGGCCACGCGAGATACGCTTGAGACATATATTGCAAATAGCAGCGGTGCGATCTGATGCACTCGTCTCAAAAAAGGCCCACACCAAAGAACTTTTTGAATAACGCGCAGAGACTGCAGCGCCCTGCACATGTGGAGCTTTGGGGTGTGATGCAGTCAATGTGCTGCCCTTAGGCTGGCCCCTGGAGGGCATCCTGCCTAGTTGGTGATGTGCCACCTCCTCCTCCTCCTCCTCCTCCTCCTCCTCCTCTCTCCTATCAGGCACCCACGTTGAGTCAGTGACCTCATCATCCCCTCCCTCCTCATCACTGGAGCAAACCTGGCAGTATGCTGCAGCAGGGGGAGCATGACTGCCAGATTGCTGTCCTTCTTGGGCACCCCCTCTGTCCGTGCTCATGTTACTGCCTTCATTGAGCTCAGTATCATCATCAGAGCCTTCCAAACGCTGGGCATCCTCCTGGAGCATGTACCCAACACTGTGGTCAAACAGTTCGAGGGAATCCTCATGAGGACATGGTGGAGCTAGGGAAGGAGTCACTGATGACATTGAGCTGAGGGAAGAGGCCGCTGCTTTGCCAGACAAAGCACCCTGGGCATGGGTGAGAGAGGATGAGGAGGATGAGGACGGCTTGGTCATCCACTCGACCAAGTCTTCCGCATGTTGCGGCTCAACACGGCCAGCTGCCGAAAAAAAGGCCAAGCGTGTCCCATGGCCACGTGCTGATGAGGATGCACCGTCTCCACGACCAGCACTAGACACAGAGCCTGCTTGCCCTCTCTTATTGGCTTGTGACTGTCTGCCTCTCCTTCTTGGCCTTCCAGACATACTAATGGCCTGTAGCTGCACTAAGCTGGGATAGAACACCTGTAATTTTCTTCAGGTAGCTTTATATACTGTAACCAGACAAGCCTGCCTGTCAGTAGGAAGATAACAGGAACGGATCTAGCTGAACACTGTGAGCAGGACGTACTGCACTAAATGTATATAGCAGGAACGGATCTAGCTGAACACTGTGAGCAGGACGCACTGCACTGAATGTAAATAGCAGGAACGGATCTAGCTGAACACTGTGAGCAGGACGCACTGCACTGAATGTAAACAGCAGGAACGGATGTAGCTAAACACTGTGAGCAGGACGCACTGCACTGAATGTAAATAGCAGGAACGGATCTAGCTGAACACTGTGAGCAGGACGCACTGCACTGAATGTAAATAGCAGGAACGGATCTAGCTGAACACTGTGAGCAGGACGCACTGCACTGAATGTAAATAACAGGAACGGATCTAGCTGAACACTGTGAGCAGGACGCACTGCACTGAATGTAAATAGCAGGAACGGATCTAGCTGAACACTGTGAGCAGGACGCACTGCACTGAATGTAAATAACAGGAACGGATCTAGCTGAACACTGTGAGCAGGACACACTGTACTAAATGTAAATAGTCTAGCTGCCTGACCGTGGTACTAATAGGATCAAAAAGAACACCTGTAATTTTCTTCAGGTAGCTTTATATACTGTAACCAGACAAGCCTGCCTGTCAGTAGGAAGATAACAGGAACGGATCTAGCTGAACACTGTGAGCAGGACGTACTGCACTAAATGTATATAGCAGGAACGGATCTAGCTGAACACTGTGAGCAGGACGCACTGCACTGAATGTAAATAGCAGGAACGGATCTAGCTGAACACTGTGAGCAGGACGCACTGCACTGAATGTAAATAGCAGGAACGGATCTAGCTGAACACTGTGAGCAGGACGCACTGCACTGAATGTAAACAGCAGGAACGGATGTAGCTAAACACTGTGAGCAGGACGCACTGCACTGAATGTAAATAGCAGGAACGGATCTAGCTGAACACTGTGAGCAGGACGCACTGCACTGAATGTAAATAGCAGGAAAGGATCTAGCTGAACACTGTGAGCAGGACGCACTGCACTGAATGTAAATAGCAGGAACGGATCTAGCTGAACACTGTGAGCAGGACGCACTGCACTGAATGTAAATAGCAGGAACGGATCTAGCTGAACACTGTGAGCAGGACGCACTGCACTGAATGTAAATAGCAGGAACGGATCTAGCTGAACACTGTGAGCAGGACGCACTGCACTGAATGTAAACAGCAGGAACGGATGTAGCTAAACACTGTGAGCAGGACGCACTGCACTGAATGTAAATAGCAGGAACGGATCTAGCTGAACACTGTGAGCAGGACGCACTGCACTGAATGTAAATAGCAGGAACGGATCTAGCTGAACACTGTGAGCAGGACGCACTGCACTGAATGTAAATAGCAGGAACGGATCTAGCTGAACACTGTGAGCAGCACGCACTGCACTGAATGTAAATAGCAGGAACGGATCTAGCTGAACACTGTGAGCAGGACGCACTGCACTAAATGTAAATACCAGGAACGGATCTAGCTGAACACTGTGAGCAGGACGCACTGCACTGAATGTAAATAGCAGGAACGGATCTAGCTGAACACTGTGAGCAGGACGCACTGCACTGAATGTAAATAGCAGGAACGGATCTAGCTGAACACTGTGAGCAGCACGCACTGCACTGAATGTAAATAGCAGGAACGGATCTAGCTGAACACTGTGAGCAGGAAGCACTGTACTGAATGTAAATAGCAGGAACGGATCTAGCTGAACACTGTGAGCAGGACACACTGCACTGAATGTAAATAGCAGGAACGGATCTAGCTGAACACTGTGAGCAGCACGCACTGCACTGAATGTAAATAGCAGGAACGGATCTAGCTGAACACTGTGAGCAGGAAGCACTGTACTGAATGTAAATAGCAGGAACGGATCTAGCTGAACACTGTGAGCAGGACACACTGCACTGAATGTAAATAGCAGGAACGGATCTAGCTGAACACTGTGAGCAGCACGCACTGCACTGAATGTAAATAGCAGGAACGGATCTAGCTGAACACTGTGAGCAGGAAGCACTGTACTGAATGTAAATAGCAGGAACGGATCTAGCTGAACACTGTGAGCAGGACACACTGCACTGAATGTAAATAGTCTAGATAGAAGATAACAGGAACGGATCTAGCTAAACTGAATACAGTGTATATATATATATGCAACACCTGGGATGCATATATATACACAATACACTGTAAGTGCAGCTAACTGACTGACTGTTCTGCCTAATCTATCTAACTCAAATCAAATGACACTGTCTCTCTCTCTCTCTATCGCTCAGCACACCGGAACACACACTACACAGGGCCGCCGTGCAGGCGGCCTTATATAGTGTGGGGTGTGTACTAAATCCCCTGAGCCATAATTGGCCAAAGCCACCCTGGCTTTGGCCAATTACAGCTCTCTCTACTGACGGCGCTGTGATTGGCCAAGCATGCGGGTCATAGTGCATGCTTGGCCAATCATCAGCCAGCAATGCACTGCGATGCCGCAGTGAATTATGGGCCGTGACGCGCCACACGAATTTGGCGCGAACGGCCCATATCGTTCGCAATTCGACGGACGGTCGAACAGCCGATGTTCGAGTCGAACATGGGTTCGACTCGAACACGAAGCTCATCCCTACTCAGTATTTAGCAGTTTGCCTGTGGTTTAGCTTTAAAAATAAGAGGAATATAGAGTAAGCGCCATTCCTCATGTTCATCGAGTGTTGCTAAACCACTTCAGCCTTGGAAGGATTTATCCCCTTCCTGACCAGTGCATTTTTTGCGATACGGCACTGTGTCGCTTTAACTGACAATTGCGCGGTCTTGCGACGTTGCACCCAAACAAAATTGCCGTCCTTTTTTCCCCACAAATAGAGCTTTCTTTTGGTGGTATTTGATCACGACTGAGTTTTTATTTTTTGCGCTATAAACAAAAAAAGAGCGACAATTTTGAAAAAAAAGCAATATTTTTTACGTTTTGCTATAATAAATATCCCAATAAGAATCATTTGCATCACTTGTAATGATCCCTGATTTTAGAAAGTCCTGCCACTGACCCGTTTTACACTGCTGTATCCTCTGCAGTATCTTAATTCTTGTGCTAAAACCCCAACCTTTGCTCTTTGTCTGTTAGGTACCTGGTAGTTGAGCCCGACTGGTAGAAGACCCCTCTTACAACGCTGGTTCAGGAGCCACTGGAGTGGGAACAGTGGTCTCGTGAGCACAGTGGGTAGGAGTGCCTGGTGAAGGTTTTGCAGAGGCCGGCATGGGAGCTGAGTAGAGATCCTTCAGGGATGGCTGAGCTGCAGATGCTGGCAGGCAGAAGAGGATCAGCAGACTGGCAGGTGGGAGGTACTGGACACCTGGAGCTGGATGAGAAGGCCGGGATGCAACAGCACAGGACACAGGCAAAAGGCAGAGTCAGACAGTCCGGTTTGGCAGGAGATCAAGCAGATGATACAAATGGGTAATAACAGAGTAGTCAGGCAAGCAGGAGTTCGGCAACAGGTCACAAGGTGATAGCAGAGTCAGGCAGGTCGGATTGGAGATAGCAGAAGAGTCAGACGTAGCCTGGTCGATAACAGGAATAGCAATCAGCAGGCAGATACAGGAACACAGGTACAGAGCTGCAGACGAACAGCACCGCATGAGTGCAGCTGACACACTTTTAAAGGCACCTTGGCGCCAAACAGCGCTAACGCGCACGGGCGCCTGCGTGCATGGGAGCGCGCCGGTGCACACCAGTGGGAGAATTCTGCTGTATAACCCTGGACAAACACCGCATGCGCACACGTATATTCCCCTGAAAGGCACTAGCTTGTCCCTGACATTGTCTCTGGAAACATTGGGTCTAAAATGACTATTTAAAAATGTCCTGCTGCTGGCCTATTATTACAGCTGTATCCTCTATGGTCTCTTCATTTTCATATTAAAACCACTACCTGTCTATAGTAACTTTGGGGCCAAAATTGCCAATTGAAAATGTCCTGCTACCAGCCAATTTTCTAGTGCTGCATCATTTGCGGTCTTTTATTTTTCAGGGGTTGTTTACACCAGATGCAGGTAAATACATTTGTAAATGCACCAAAAATGCATATGCAAGAAAAATGAATGTACAGTATTTCAATAAGCCTAGTTTACATGATATTGGTGCTTTCATTTGCATTTAAAAAAAAAAATAAAAGACTGAGAGCTGAATTCTTTGCGCATAAAATTACCGGATTGCAAGTAATCATAGATCATCATACATTTTGGCTAAAAATTTCACTTCAAACACATCAAAAATGCCCTTCAAATGTGACAAAAACACACTGCAAACATGTTTCAAATGCCTGTAAATGTGTATGCAAAACTCCACAATAAATGTGGGGATTGAGACTTAAAGGACCCCTAAGGCTCCTTTCACACATGCGAACCGTTCGTTTCATCAGTTAAATCGCGTTTAAAAAAAAAAAGTTATGAAGTTTACATCAGTTTCTTATCAGTTTTTTCATCCATTTTTACATCAGTAATTTACATCCACCAGCTAGATTCCTGAACAATTTGAGTCCCGGAGCCATTTTTTTTATGCAAAAACTGACTGTTTTTTTTTCATTTCATCTGAACTGTTTTTTAACAGAAGAAAAATAGGGCTTTGATTCGTTTCAAAGAATGGATGTTGCCGGAAGTGGATGTAAATGGATGATCATCTGTTCACATCCGTTTTTTCATAGGGATGCATTGATGTCTGTTTTCCCGGATCAATTTTTAAAATATTTTTAGATAAGGAAGAATGCAACAAGAGGTGCTGGAACACAAAAGTTGTCTGGTAAACTCAAAAGGCCCTTGACAGAAAATCCACTCTCTTTCGCCAATTAACTAGAAAATATGCCCTGTTTGACCCCTGGCGTACTACCTATCCATCGGCTAAACAATTTACCTTCTACTCACATCCCCACAAATCCCACTCGTGTTTGGATTATTTTTTTGTCAATACCCTGAGAGCTTGCACGGGCTCAGACATTCAGGCCATCTCATGGTCGGATCATGCCCTGATCAAACTTTCTATCGCTCTTGCCCCGGGAACCGTTCGCACATGTCACTGGCGCTTAAATGACTTTCTGCTGAAACATGACCCCTCCAGATTAGATCTGGAACAAACTAGTTTGAACAAACCCTCAAACTATATTTTGCAGAAAACAGTTCTCCTAACAGCTCGACATCTTGCCTATGGGAGGGTCATAAGGCAGTGTTTAGAGGCCAGTGTATCTCACTCTCCTCTGCTCTAAAAAGGAACGCTAATGCAACCCGCTGCGCCCTATTAGATAAGCTCCAGCACTTGGAAGCCCGGTTACTCTCCTCCCCGTCCTTAACTAGCCTTAGGGAACTGATAAGCATTAGGGCTGGCCTTAGGGACATAGACCTGGGTAAAATAGAGAAAGCGTTACTTAGGTTGAGACAGACCTATTATGACAAGGCCAATAAACCACATACGCTCTTGGCGAGACAACTTCGTGAGCGAGTGACGACCACTTCACCGTCTCACCTCAAAGATGAGAGTGTTGTCTTTCAATCTCATCCCACCAAAATTGCCGAAATCTTCCATGACTTCTATTCAAATTTGTATAATGACCCGACTGTTCCACATAACCCTCCTTCACCTGATTTATCCCAAGTGATCCACTCCTATCTTGTGGATTGTGATCTACCTAAGCTCTCCCCTTCTGCCCTAACGACCCTCAATTCCTCCATTACAGAGGAGGAAGTCACTGCCACGATTAAATCCCTGCCAAATAAAGTCCCAGGACTCGACGGACTCCCGTACCTCTATTATAAAACCTTTTTACCACATTTACTCCCCCATATGACCACTTTGTTTAATTCATTTCTATCTGATACACCTGTCCCGAGGGACATGCAAAACTCCTTCCTCACGTTGAATCCCAAACTGGGTAAAAGACCACACTTTACCATCCAACTATAGACCTATAGCACTCCTCAATACAGACTTGAAAATTTTTACGAAATTATTAGCAAATAGATTAAACAACTTTATGCCATCATTGATCCATAAGGACCAAAAGGGCTTTATTCTCTTTCGCCACGCTGGGGACAACACTCGGAGGGTCATTGATCTCGTGGAGGTTGCCAACAGGTCCAAATTAGAGGCAATACTGCTCAGTCTCGACGCTGGAAAAGCCTTCGATAGGCTGAGCTGGCCATTCCTGTTTGCAACTCTCTGCCGGGCCGGGTTTGAGGGCTCTTTTCTTAGAGCCATCTCCCACTTATATTCGTCACCCTCGGCACAGGTCTGTACCCAATTTGCCACTTCCTCCACCTTCTGATATCCAATGGGACACGACAAGGATGCCCACTTTCTCCTCTTCTTTATGCCCTATGTATTGAACCCCTAGCAGCCCATATTAGAAAGAACCCAAATATTCACGGTATTCCAGTTCGTATCAGAGACTTTAAGATCTCCCTATACGCAGATAATGTTCTCCTTACCCTCACACAACCCCACCTCTCTCTCCCGAACCTACATGTAGAACTAGACAGATACAGCGCCCTTTCAGGATATAAAATTAATAACTCAAGAACGGAAGCCCTCCCCCTTAATATACCCACCCAGACACTCGCGACCCTCTCGCAAACATTTCCCTACTTTTGGAAGACCTCCTCTTTAAAATACCTTGGAGTCCACCTTACTTCCACATACGATACTCTCTACAAGGCCAACTTTCCCCGATTATACACTTCCATAAGAGCCTCCCTAGCCAAGTGGAAACCCCTAAAGTTGTCTCTCTTCGGCCGCCTTGCGGCTTTAAAGATGACAATCCTACCTCAACTTTTATATCTCTTTGAGACGCTGCCCATCCCCATCCCATCCCCGCACCTTAAGAGACTCCAGAGCGACCTGATAAATTTCTTCTGGAATTATAAGAGACATCGGATCGCTAGATCGGTCCTGTATGCCCCCCGCAATTAAGGCGGCCTGGCATTTCCTAACATAGCCAAGTATTACCTGGCCGCCCAGTTACGCCCTGTAGCCTCTTGGTGCACTCTTCATGCCTTTAATCGATGGACGCAAATTGAGAAATGATGGATGGCCCTGACCCACCCGAACTCCATGTTATGGAGCTCGGAAGTAGCCTCTAATAGCTTACATTTACTAGGGCCAATGATCCTTCTACGCTGGCTGTGGCGAAAAGCAAAATCGATATATCCGCTAACCACCACTTCTTCCCCAGTCATCTCCTTCTTATTCACACCCAACATTCCAGACAGCTTGACCTCGCAGATGTCTCACTTTTGGATTGATAGAGCCCTATTTCGATACGACCAGTTAATAGACCCTAGAACCAGGTTACTAAGATCTTTTCAAGACCTGCAAAACACCCTTGATATCCCTAGACAGGCTTTTTTCAGCTACTTGCAAATACAACATTATGCTCAATCTCTAGTAATGAATCTCAAATTCTCGCCTCTGAATTTGAAAAATTATGCTTGGAGGGCTCGTCTCCTAAGGATATGATTTTGCGCACCTATCAGCTTTTGACCATGGACCTATCGTCAGTCGGACAGCGACATGCCTATATGGATAAATGGGAGCGAGCCCTGGGTGTAGACATACCTCTGAGCACATGGCAGCTCATATGGTCCCAGGCCTCTAAGAGCTCCATATGTACGCTCTATAAAGAGAATCAATACAAAATTTTATTTCATTTGTATCAGACACGGGACTTGCTCAGCTCCATATACCCCTCAGCCGACCCCCGATGCTGGCGATGCTGTAAAGATAGGGGGACGCTATTTCATATTTATTGGACCTGCCCTCTAATGATTCCCTATTGGCATATGGTACACTCCTTGCTTCAGTCCATCTTTGATGCTGATTTGCACTTGGATCCGAAGGCCTTCCTTTTGGGTCTCCCACCGATCTCTCTCTCTAAAGTGTCAAAAAAACTCATGTCACATATCTTAACAGCAGTGCGATGTTTGGTGGCATTATGCTGTGTTGTCTGAATAACATTATGATTGTGTATATGCCCTACGGTAATAAGTCAAGCTAGTTTTGCATCGATCTGTACCTTTATCCATCTGTCTGCTGATGGTATAACAGACGTACCTGTTCTACTACATATTGTACTCTCCTGTATTTTTTGTTGTCAATTTTTTGTTTTTATTTTTCTTTTTTCTTAAAAATCAATAAAAATGATCAGTTATATAAAAAAGTTGTCTGGAACACTTAGAGCACTTAAGTGAACAGTAATAGGGCGTACACACGGTCGGACTTTGTTCGGACATTCTGACAACAAAATCCTAGGATTTTTTCCGACGGATGTTGGCTCAAACTTGTTTTGTCTACACACGGTCGCACAAAGTTGTCGGAATTTCCGATCGCCAACCACGCGGTCACGTACACCACGTACGACGAGACTAGAAAAGGCCGGTTCAGAACCAAGCGCGGCACCCTTTGGGCTGCTTTTGCTAATCTCGTGTTAGTAAAAGTTTGGTGAGAGACGATTCGTGCTTTTTCAGACTCGTGGCTTTCAGATCTTTTTCTGCCGTTCAGTTTGTGCTTGTGGGTTTGTATCTGCTCTTCAGTGCATGCAGCAAGTTCCACGTGACTTTAGTCATTGTATTCTTGTTCGTTCGTTACTGTTTTTCTGGTCGCTCTTCACAGGCCTTGCTGTTCTTCAGTGCGTTCTGTTACTTCGTTCTGAGCAGCCGACCGCTTTCTAGCCATGTTGCGTATACGTACTCCTCGTAGAGTTCGTGCTGTGCGGGGCTTGGTGTTGGGGTCCTGACCTTGACACAAGCCCAGTCCATGAACAGGGTGGGGAAGAGTTCATGGACCAAGAATTGGTTGCTTCAGCGTGACCAGTTCTCTCATATGCCTTTGCTCCGTGAGATCCGTGAGAATAATCCTGATGATTTCAGGAACTTTCTCCGGATGACGGACCCCGTGTTTCACCGTCTGTTGGCTTCGCTGACCCCTTATATTAGCAGGCAGGATACCTGCATGAGGCAAGCCATCACTCCGGAGCAGAGGTTGGTCTCTACCCTGCGGTATTTGGCCACAGGGAGAAGCCTGCAGGACTTGAAGTTCTCGACAGGCATCTCCCCCCAGGCTCTGGGGATCATTATCCCAGAGACCTGTTCTGCCATCATCCAGGTCCTGCAGAAGGAGTATATGAAGGTAAGATTTTTATCCTTTTATATCACATTTTATTGTATTGAATGTTTGATAATATATTGTATTTCACTCCTCATTTCCTAATTACCATGATTGTAATATGTTGTGAATGTCCCCTTTGTTCTCATGCATGCTGGATTTTTATGTAATTATTATTTTAGGTCCTTCATACATATTTGCCCTTCAATAACCTCCCCAGCATGCTGTCTCCTGGCCCTATATTCACCTCATGTAGTCACTTAACAATGTATTTTTTCTGCTCCATAGTAGTGCTTTACCCCAAACACCCCCTAAAATGTTTTGAAATGTTATTTTTGCTTTAAATTCTTTCAGAGTGCCAGAGGCTTTTTTTTGGTGGTGTCCCCAAATAATTTTTAGTAACCCTCCCTCCCCCAACTGCTAAGTCAGCTGATCCCAATTCATTATCCTCAATCATCTATCTGCTGACTTTGCCAAACCCATACACACTATACCCATCTCTTTTGTGCTCTGATTTATGGATGAATTCTCCAAAGCATGTAGTGCAAGGGCCTGCCTGTATACTTTCAAATGGTACTGTTTAAAGTTTTTTTATTCTATTATTATCTTGATAGGTAATAGCAGAATGTCCAAATGTCCTCAAATGTGTACAGTGTGTATTTATATCTTTGTATTATGACACTTCTTACCTGTCCAGTGGGCTGCCAATAGTGTAACTAAGGAGGGGCTGTTCCAAGTAATACCCTGTATTTAGGCATTCATCTCTCAATGAAGTGAAGAGGGTTACCTGTCCAAGATTTCCACACACCCCTATAATGTTAGAAATGGCCCATGAGAGGGGGGGGAGGGGGAATATGATAGGTGTACCTTATACTTTGGCGTTGTTAAATTCCCCTTAATAAATGCTATCTGGAGGTTGCCCCATAATGGTTGTGCCTAATCTGCTTGCCATGTTTCTGATCAAAAATAGTAATGTTTATTGTTTTTTCCTCAACAGTTTCCTTCCACGCCACAGGAATGGCAGACTGTGGCCTCCCACTTTGCCCAGCGGTGGGACTTTCCTAACTGTGGAGGGGCAATTGATGGGAAACACGTCCACATCGTCCCACCACCCAACTCGGGGTCGTACTATTTCAACTATAAGGGGTTCAATAGTATAGTGATGTTGGCGTCGGCTAATTACGACTTCCTGTATGTGGACGTGGGGAAGAATGGCCGGATGTCTGATGGTGGAGTCATCGCCCAGACGGAGTTTTACAGGCATCTCCAGAATGGAAGCTTGGACTTGCCAGCTCCAGAGGACAATGTGGAAGGACTCCCATTTGTGTTCGTTGCTGATGAAGCGTTTGCACTGGGGGACCACCTGATGCGGCCATTCCCAATGAGGACCCTCACCCCGGAACAGAGGGTTTTCAATTACCAGCTGCGTGCTGTGTTCTCCATAACTTTTTAAGGAAACATTCGGCCAACTATGCTGGCTCAGTTGGGCCTGAGGCTGGAATGATACATCAAACCACACTGACGGCACTTGAAAGCGGCCGTCCTGGCTTGCCCTCCCCGAGTGCCCGTGATGTCCGGTTACGCTACCTGGAGCTCTTTGCGGGTAGGGGGGCTATCAATATGCCAGCAAATCTGTGAAGCCTTTTTAAAAATAAAACAAAAAAAGAAATTCTTTGTGGACATTTACTGCTTGTGTTTGTTTTTAGCTGACCCTGACAGAAATGTTTTGAGTGCAGAAAATGGCGTGATTGTGTAACCTTATACAAAGCACTGTTGGCTGTTATTTCCTAAATGCAAAAACACATTTCACTACAAGTGCACTTGCAACTGCACTGAACCTGCACTTGTAGTGCAAAGAGGATTTGCCCTTAGGAAATAACCCCCATTTTTGCTGAAAACAGCAATTACATCACCTCAAAAGTGTTGTAGTGTTGAGACAATAATCTACACATTCTTGATTAACCAACTTTTTTATACCTGCACAAACACATGTGCGTTTACCAAAGGTTTTTAAAACAAACCAACATGTTTGTTGTATAACAATTTTTGGGGTGGCATTATCAAAAATAGAAATGTCCATTTACGATAAAACAGGCCTGTGTAAAACCAACAAGAAAGACAAAAAACTTGAACTTACAAAGTTCACATATGGTAAAACCTGAAGGCAACATCAGACATCAGTATTTAGGAACTATGTTTGATATTGCGTTCAGATGGGCCAAATTTGGAAGATGCACAACAATTTACGAATGGCAACATGTGCTATTTGCCATCACGGGGGATCAAGGGACGTGTTTTGGGGGAGCAAGCCCTTCCTCACCACTACTTTTATAATTGAGGAAGGGTTTGCACCCCCAAAACGCGTCCATTGATCTCCCGTGATGGCAGATAGCACATGTTGGCACACTGTGTGCATCCTCCAAATTTGGCTTTTCAAAACATTGCAAAAATATTTAAAAGATTGGACCACAATAAAAAAAGTGATTTTGTGGGGTTTTAAATTCGCCCCAAAACATCAATGATGTTATTATTTTTTTGAATCGCATCATTTATTTTTTTCTGGATGTTTTGCAATTCTACATTACACCCCATGATCTCCCCGATCAGGATCTGGGCACTTTCTGATGTGAAAGGATATGGATCACGATCACCTAAAAAGAGAAACCAAACAAAAACAGGTATCAAAAATCTGCCACCATCCATCTCTTTTACCTGAGTCTGTGGTCGCAGACACTCACCTGTTGTGGTGCCAATTTCCACCACATCTTCTTCTTCCTCCTGCTCAGCTTGTGTTGGTGGTATTTCACCTTCTTCTATAGGTGGGGGGTCTGTGGTCTCCTCGGATGAGGGGTGTCCTCCGAGTCTTTTCTCCCCTATGTAAAACAAAAATGGTATAATTAGCACACAGATATTTAATGGCAGAACTAGAAATAGGAAACATTGCTTGGAAGTGGGGTACAATTGTCAATTTTAGCCGAGTTCCAAGATGTAGTTTTTTTATTGGCCTTTGTCAAGCTGCAATACTTTACCTGTTTAGTACAAGCTTCACAGATGTAGCCCCCCCCCTATAGTATACACTGGAACACCTGTGTGGCCCCCCTAATAAAAATGGTGTTCTTGTGTCCCACACTAGTGCTCCAGTGTCCAGATGTGAAAACAGCTGCTCAGTGTCCTCTCCTTACACAGAATCTAGTTTGCATTTCATTCTAGTAACAAACCCATCTACACAAACAAATATTTGGCATCCAAGTAGGCCCTTAAAAATGTGGGAAAATGCATATGGCCTAAACAATGGTGTTTTAGAGGC
Organism: Lithobates clamitans; assembly: GCA_037952925.1. Classification (NCBI taxonomy): domain Eukaryota; kingdom Metazoa; phylum Chordata; class Amphibia; order Anura; family Ranidae; genus Lithobates; species Lithobates clamitans. The sequence goes on from JBBGZY010000142.1 coordinate 4,481,842, forward strand.
CGAAAGAAAAATGTTTGATACGAACGAATAATGGGCCCATGAACATTAAAGTTGCCCTTTTTAACTGTACAATTAAGAAAAGCACATGGAGCAGCACGAACGTAATAAAGACAGAAAGAATAGGAACACAGCACAACTACTTACTTTTTTGCAGCACTCTCCGGATTTTTCGGTACTGCTCTGGCTCTCTTAATTTGAGGTCCGACCACCGCTTCCTGAGCTGATCTTTAGATCTTCGTACCCCGAAATTCCTGTATTGCTGATGTCATCTGCTGCTATCCGGATCTCTGGGACTTCTGGACCAGACTGCCCTCCCTTACGTATGGACTCCTCAGGCCACCAATTTTGATGTTCAAGAATTGATGTCTGCCGTGGGGGTCCCAGGCTTTGCTAATTTCTCCTGTTGATCCAGTGTTGCCTTCCTCTTTGTTTGGTTCTGAGCCCTTAATAAAGGATTTTTGTTTTGAATTATACTCTCCTATGTGTTTTACTTCAAAAATGACAGTTTTTTTGTGAGGATTCAGGTACATTTCAAATATACAATATGAAATGAACAAGGGACACCAACAACAAACAATCTCCTTGAGATTAAATAATAAAAGATATCAATGGAATTTCTTCTGAGCATGCGTGGCACTTTGTGCGTCGGAACAGGCCACACACGGTCGGAATTGACGCGATCGGATTTTGTTGTCGGAAAATTTTATCTACTGCTCTCCAACATTGTGTGTCAGAAAATCCGAGGGAAAATGTCCGATGGAGCCCACACACGGTTGGAATTTCCGACAACACGCTCCGATCGGACATTTTCCATCGGAAAATCCGACCGTATGTACGGGGCATAATACTGTTAAAGGCTCCACCTATAAATAAAATCATTTTGGATAGATTGACAATTTAAATGAACTTACCTGAAAGTCATCACTGAAGTTCTGATCCAGTGTTTGAACTTTTAGCAGTCCAGGGACATTGTAGAGAAATGCTCATTTTTTTTATTTAATTTAACTATGCACCCCATTTGGTAGGGGCTTAGAGCAACAGAAGGTACTCCTTTTAAAATTAAGAATACATGCTTGAACCTTTTGGAGCTCGTAGACATCTTGGCCCCAAACTTATTAACCCTGTTACTGTACTATGCCAGGAAACTTGAAAACTTGGATCATGACAAAAGCCCGTACCCCCTGCTGTTTCTGCTAGGAAGACGATCATCAATAAGTCTTTATCATTCTACAAGGCAACATATACTAGTAGAGGGGTTCCAAATAAATTAGACAAAGTGTGGGGTGGATGGGTTAATAACTAGACATGTGCATTTGTTATCGTCCAAATGCATTTTCGTTTGGATTTCTGGGATTTTTGTGTTCGTTTTAACAAAACGATTACAAACGCGCAAATTCCAAAATCTAAAAGATCCGAAATAAAAAATGCTTTATTTTCGTATCCATTATATTTTCATTTATCGTGACAACAGTTTGATATAGATAGATAGAAGAGTCGACATGACTGTGACAATAGCGATCTGTGTATATTGAACCTGCGGTCGAATGTGTCTAACCTAACTCTATTAGTCCAAGATTATTTGACATAGAGAGAAAAGATTTGACATTATAGAGACATGAAGATTCGACGAAGCAGCTAAAAACATACGATCACCGTGAGCGGAAAGTTACGGTCAAATGCTCAACGATAGGCTATAGAAGAATTCTAATATTGTTTTGACTAGTAATAATAATTATAATTATTACTAGTCAAACAACATTAGAATTCTACTATATCTTGTGGGCTGAGCATTGGACCAGAAATGTGCGATTGCGGCGTTGTACAGTTTATCTGCTTTGTCCAATCTTCTTAAAACATCCGACAGACACCATAAGCCTTCAATTGACAGATTCGACCTTAATTCAGATTTTCGTACTAATGCATTTTTTAACAAAACAAAATAAAAAACTATTTCAGGAGTAACTAAATAAATTAAATTTTCGGACGAAACCGAAATTCTGAAACAAAATGTTTCAGTGTGCACGTCTATTAATACCATGTCTACGGTGAGTAGAACACTCTCCTTATAAGCTCTTAAGCTGTTGCCGCCCCCCCACCGCCATATGACAGTGGAGTGGTGCGGCTCTTGTTCTTGTTCATATGACGGCGGCCCATTCACACAGGGCATGCGCACAATCGCAGGCACACAGCCCTGCACTGTTGGTGGCGGCGTGTCCCCGAGACACAGCGCATCACTGACAGGGGTAAACAGCCATTGTGCATGGCTGTTCACCATGTGATCGGCCGCGATTATGTCATGGCTTATCACAAATGGGCATTCCCCGCTTTAGACTACGCATGTGTGCGATCGGGAGGGTGCAGCACGGTCATGTCGGTGGCGGCATGTTCCCAGGAACACTGCTCGTCACCAACAAGGGTAAACAGCCAATGGCTGGTGGCTTTTTACCACGTGATCGGCTGTGATCCATTCACAGCCGATCACTAAATGTAAACATAGACCCATTACTAGCTGTTACAGGCTCTTCTCTCCTCACACACCGTTTTCAGTGTGAGGAGAGAAGAGCCAGGAGCAGTGAGTTACCGATCTATGTGTGTATTGTAGTGTACTGCACCAACACCACAAAAAAGACAACCTGTCACATCGCCCCCTCATTACAGCTGTTACCCAACAGTCACCACATCAGTGCTTATAAAAGTGCACCTGTCACCCATCAGTGCCCACAAAGTGCACCTGTCACCCATCAGTTCCCACAAAGTGCACCTGTCATCGTCAGAGACTGCCGTCAGCGGTGCACCTGTCACCCATCAGTGACCATCATCAGTGACCGCCATCGGTGACCCATCCATGACCCTCATCTGTCACCTATCAGTCCCTTAAAGTGCACCAGTCACCATCAGAGACTGCTATCATTGACTGTCACCTGTCACCCACCAGTGACCATCACACGTCACCTGTCACCCACCAGTGACCGTCACCTGTCACCCACCAGTGACCTTCACCTGTCACCCACCAGTGACCGTCACCTGTCACCATCACCTGTCGCCCATCAATGACCGTCATTTGTCACCTGTCACACAGCCCATCAGAAAAAATGTCCAAAAGATTCTATACAAGTGAGAAGGCGTTCCAGATCCTCTCCATGACTGATGAGAGCAGTGGGGAGTTCTCATCAGATTCAAATGCCAATCCCGATTGTGAATCAAATTCAGCATTTGAACCGATCAATAGTAGTGGATCGGCAAATGAATCAGAGGAAGAATGGATCCCTCCTAAAAGAGCACGGTGCTCTGGAAACCAGGCAGCCACCAGCAATATTCCCCAGGATCCAATTCCCAGGCCCAGTACCAGCGCTGCCACCAGCAGTAGATGCCAAAACCAAAGGCCCACTACCAGCGCTGCCACCAGCGAAAGGCCACAAGATATGCCCAGGCCCAGTACCAGCACTGCCGCAGCATCGCGCCCAAATGCCAGCACAGGAACTTCAAATCCCCCAACTACCAGCACTGGAGTGCCACATCCCCCAAGAGCCAGGGCTGCTACACATCTTCCAGTGGATCTTGCCAATCCAACATGGCTGCCTTCCGACTCAGGATCAGCAAGAATTCCGCCTTTCACCACATAGCCAGGTGTGCAGGCCAATACCCAAAATTTTTCTGAAATCGATTGTTTTTATTTATTTTTGCCCGACACTTTGCTGCAACTCATCGTGGACCAGTCAAATTTATATGCCCAGCAGCATATTGCCAACAACCCCCAATCATCATACGCCCATCCATTTTAGTGGAAGGATTTGACTCTGGAGAAGTTCAAATTGTTTATGGGCCTCACCATAAACATGGGGCTTACAAAAAAAATGAAGGACATTCCTATTGATCCACCAACCCCATTCCGATACGAGATGATAATGCACTTTCTTCATTTCAGTGACAACACCCAGTGCCCTCCCTGCAATCATCCAAATTATGATAAATTATATAAAATTCGCCCACTCAGTAATTTCTTTTCCCAACGATTTGCAGAACTCTATGTCCCCGATAAGCATATATGTGTAGATGAGTCCCTGGTACCCTTTTCAGGCTGACTAGGAATAAAACAATACATTCCTAGCAAAAGGGCCAAATACGGAGTGAAATTTTATAAGCTTTGCGAGAGAGTCACAGGATATCTGTATGCGTTCCACATATACGAAGGGAGAGATTCCCAGCTCCAGCCCCCTGAGTCCTGGCCTACATGGGCACAACTGGTAAAATTGTATGGGACCTGGCATACCCACTGCTGAAGAAAGGTTACCACATATACCTGGATAACTTCTACACCAGCCTGCCCCTTTTCAAACACCTATACCTCGCAGAAACCCTGGCCTGTGGAACCTCCAGAAAGAATAGGAAGAGCTTCCCACAAGCCATAGTGAATAAGAAATTGCAAAGGGGATAAAGAGCAACCTTGAGATGCAACGAAGTGCTGGCCTTGAGGTGGAAGAAGAAACCGCAAAAGCGCCTCTTAGTAAGACAGTATTATTTAATGATACAATTCCATTAAAATCACTCGCATGTAAAAACCTATTCGTCTGGCACAGGAAGTTACAGCAGAGGCCATGCGTGGTTTCTGCACTCTCAGATGGAATAGAGCCTTGCTCCTCTGTGCTGCTGGCTTGTGTATTCGGCGCAGACTTCCGGGATCCGATCGTGGTCCAAGACGCGGCTTGCACCTCCACTGGGCAGTCGAATGGAGGGCTGGAACGCAGATTCGATGGTATGGGCTATACTGCCGTTAAGCAACGCGTTTCAGAGCATGCGCATTCGGGCGCGCTCCTTTCTCAAGCTCTTGAGAAAGAAGCGCGCCCGAATGCGCATGCTCTGAAAAGCGTTGCTTAACGGAAGTATAGCCCATACCATCGAATCTGCGTTCCAGCCCTCCATTTGACTGCCCGGCGGAGGTGCAAGCCTCGTCTTGGATCACGATTGGATCCCGGAAGTCTGCGCCGAATACACAAGCCGGCAGCGCAGAGGAACAAGGCTCTATTCCATCTGAGAGTGCAGAAACCATGCATGGCCTCTACTGTAACTTCCTGTGCCGGACTAATACGTTTTTACATGTGAGTGATTTTAATGGAATTGTATCATTAAATAATACTGTCTTACTAAGAGGCGCCTTTGCTGTTTCTTCTTCTCTTACATATTGGAGTGGTTTCACCTCCCTTCATAAGGCTGCCCTGCTAACAGACTGTTTACATCTCACAAATAACTTTTTATTGCTCAAAGGACTTTTTTTGATGTGCATTGGGGTTTATTGTTTACATTGAAACCTGCGCTGCTTTTTCTTGATATAATTCTTTTACTTGTTTTTGAGGTGGAAGGATACCAGGAACGTGTACATGATGTCCACCATCCATGATCACACTACAGTTCAAGTTCAGAGAAGACGAGGTCTCATTGTAAAGCCAACATGTGTACAAGATTACAATCTGTACATGGAGGTGGATTTCAACAACCAAATGCTTCAGCCCTATTTATCAATAAGGAGGTCCCGTTTCTGGTACAAGAAAGTAGGACTCACCAAATCCACAGAAAGCCCTGCCCACTTCCTAAAAATTCATAGAAGAAGTTGTCACGTACCTCATCTACCATCAAAGATCCCCCCCAGAAAACCTTTGCTCTGATGCTGTTAGCCGACTTCATGAACGGCACTTCCTGGACAACATTCCACCATCTGAAGCAGGCCGAAGACTCCAAAAAAGATGTCGAGTATGCAGCAAAAAAGGATTTCGAAGAGATACCAGCTACCATTGTCTCCAGTGTCCCTCCAAACCCGGCCTTTGCATTGGTGAATGCTTAAGACTATATCACACATCCCTAAAATATTAGCCCATATTCTTAACCATTTCCCCATTTTCATCATCTGTGCTGAACATTTCCCATGCTTCCTCAAATAACCATGCCACTGTCTTCCGCGTGAACTTACCCTGGCCTGTTTTCTGACTATGCCTCTGCCAACCGTTTGGACTGCTTCCATGTGAACTGACCCTGGCCTGTTTTATCAACTACGCTTCTGCCTACTGCTTGGACTGCTTCCATGTGAACTGACCCTGGTCTGTTTTATCAACTACGCTTCTGCCTACCGCTGGGACTGCTTGCACGTGAACTGACCCTGGCCTGTTTTATGGACTATGCTTTTGCCTACCGCTTGGACTGATATGTTGCCCCGCTACTGTAATATACAGGGGTCTCACATGTGAGGGGCTCCAGAAATGTTTTTCCGGATGGAGAAAACAATTTTTTTGTTGTCTCTGGTTTTCGTAATTTCCGGATTAGGGTCTGGAGTCTGGAGGCTTCATAGAGATTTGGGTGGGTCAAAGCCTCTACCCCTGTGCCCCTGTGCACAGGTCTTACCTGATTACCTGCTGACTTACTGCCGCTATCCCACTGCCTGCAGCATAAACTGACCACACCTCTGCCTGCTACCTGGACTATGGAAATAATTAGCTGTAGCAAGAGGCAGTATGTTTATGAAGGGCTGGGGAGCGGTACAATAATGAGTGCAGGCAGGTAACAGTTCACCGGGACCAATATTATGACTGTGCTGGCTGTCTCTGCCTGGACAATTTCTATGGACAAATGCTTTGGCTGTGCTGACGATATCCTTGTGCTGACTATAGACAATATTTCTGCCTGCTGCCTGGATAATTACTATTGTTGCTAAGAACATCCATGCCTGCTGCCTGATGCCTGGACCAAATCTCTCCTCTGGGGACAATACTAAAACCCCAGGTAATACTTTTTTTTTACCCTTTCCTCAGTAGAATTTATTTTGGAGTGTAAATTTTGGTATGTAAATGCTATGTGTTAAAAATATAAGGGCCTTTAAAAATAATAGGTTGTCAGGAATTTAGATGTGTAATTTATGCTTGTATAACGCCTGAAGGTGCTACTTCAATGGTGGGTGTCTGTATGTGGTCAGGCTGTGTAATAGTCTCACACATGTGGTATTGCCACACTCAGGAGGAGTAGCAGAATGTATTGGGGTGTCATTTTTGCTATGTACATGCTATGTGTTGGAAATATCTTAAAAATGCACAACTTTGTGGAAAAACAAATGCGTTTTCATTTTTTTTCCACATTTTCCAAAAACTTCTGGCAAAAAATGAACCATTCAAAAGACTCATTATGCCTCATAGATTATACGTTGGGGTGTCTGCTTTCCAAAATGGGGTCATTTTGTGGGCATTTCCATTGTCCTGGTGCTCCAGGGCCTTCAAAAGTGTAATAGGTGGTTGAGAAATGAGATGTGTAATTTATGCTTGTAGAACGCCTGAAGGTGCTACTTCACTGGTGGGCCTCTGTATGTGGCCAGGCTGTGTAAAAGTCTCACACATGGGGTATCGACATACACAGGAGGAGTAGCAGAATGTATTTTGGAGTGTTATTTTTGCTATGTACATGCTATGTGTTGGAAATATCTTAAAAATGTATAACTTTGTGGAAAAAAATGCATTTTCATTTTTTTTCCACATTTTCCAAAAATTTCTGGAAAAAAATGAACAGTTCAAAAGACTCATTATGCCTCATAGATTATATGTTTGGGTGTCTGCTTTCCAAAATTGGGTCATTTTGTGGGTATTTGTACTTTCCTGGTGTGTTAGTGTCTCAAGAAATGAGATAGGTCTTCAGTAAATCAGGTGTGATCAATTTTCAATGATTGGCACCATAGCTTGTAGACTCTATAACTTTCACAAAGACCAAATAATATACATATGAACAGGAATAGATTCTGGACAGCCGCACTCGTAAATTAGCCTTGTTTATTTAGAAGGATTCACATCAAATTCAAAAGTAACAGCATACAAAAGAGAGCTGACGTTTCGTAATAATGTTAGTGCTTACTTATAGCTAGTGATTAAATACCACCAAAAGCTCTATTTGTGTGAAAAAAGGGCGCAAATTTCATTTGGGTACATTGTTGCATGACTGAGTAATTGCCATTCAAAGTGTGAGAACGCTGAAAGATGAAAATTGGTCTAGGCAGGAAGGGGGTGAAAGTGCCCTGTAGGCAAGTGGTTAAAGACTCGCAGTAGGTTCTATGTATCGGAATGTGGACCGGTGATAAAGCTTGTTTCCCGGGATGATATGTGTGGGGAACTATCTGGTATTTATCCATTTGACATGTAGATTTGCATTGTCTCCTGTAGTTTCATTCTGGAGAGGGGGAGTCAGAAAATTATAATACTGTAATGACTGCATTTGGACTCTTGTAGTCTGTATGTCATATCTGAGGTAGATGAGCTTTGTATTAGCCTAGGAGTCATGCTGATGGCCTTGTGCCGCTGTTTTGTGTTGCCTGACAGTTCTGGTTGCCTAGATACCAGGCTGTTGTTGTATATTTACCAATGTAAAAACAATAAAAAAAGAATACATGCTTGAACAGACTTTTTCTTTACAACCAGAATTTACTGTCACTTTAACCTTTTTATGAAGTATTGGTTGAACCCCACTCAGAAAGTGGTAAATGATGTCCACTTCAAATATACTACTGAGTAATGAATGCTTCATTTGTTAAACCTGCTGCTTTTGCCCATGAAAATGGACCTCCTGGCACCCTACCTGGGTGCCTCCGCCAAACAGTGCCTCCTGCCCTCCAAACACTTCCAGCAGAACAAGGGCTAATACCAGCCCTTTACCCCAAGCATCGTACACAGACAGGATGTTGAGGTAAAAACCAAAGGAATAACTGTTTATTGAACAGAAATGCAGGTTTTTATACATTTCAAAAATAGGATCACCACATGAACAATGCAAACTTCAAACAGCAATCCAATTAACAGTGATCTAATCAAACAGTAAATTAATTAACATTAACATAAACACATAAACATCCCACAATGGTTCGATAATGAGGTAAAGTGGACACAATACTAATCATATCTCCAAGAAGATTAGCAGACAGACAGAAACAATAGGTGAGTTAATTAACAATGGGAATTCACACCTAAGAGGCACACAATGGGGAATTATACAATGAGAGAATGACACCTTAATAAACATATTACGCATAGCAGCAGGGGGCCTCAGCATCAGGTTGTTTTGAGCTGATTATAATCTCCTGCTTATAGTCTAGGAGGGGGTTGAAGCAGTTATTGCTGGTTTGGGCACAGAGGCCCCAAATCTGTATCCAGGTCCTAAGCTCCCAGAGTCTGTGTGTTTCGGGTAGACATGGACCTGAATCTGAAGCAAAACATCTTCAAAGGTCCCCCAGGCACATACCTCCCCAAAAGCCAGGGCCCATAGTCAGTAGACAAGAGGCTACCCTGCAGTTCCCTCCAAAAACCTCTCTTCTGGTTGGGTCTGTCACAAAGACCTTGCCTTGTCTTCTAAATCATGCCTAAACTCTGGGTGCCTGACTAATTACTTCTAAAATCATGACACTGTGAGAATTTAGCCAGTCAACTTTAGTAAAGCATAGCAGGAGATGGGCAGAGATTGCATGAGTCCCCCTCAAATGCTTTGCCTTCTCATGTCTATCGATACTCTTGGAAATTGCAGTTGTCGAACAATGGGAGATTTTAGGTTGACTTAATAAACCTGGACAGTGCATCTGTGTATGGTAACCAATCAGATTCTAAATTCAGCTTGTTCAATTAAGCTTTGACAAAAAACCTGCACAGAGCTTCACCAGATTTTGCACTCTTTCGTTTTTTTAAATCAACTCCAATATATACCAGTAATTTTAGATATGACACTTATTCTACTGGGCTCCATTTAGGAGAATGTTTAGGTTTCCATCCCCATGAAAAGCCCCAACCAACAAAGACTGAGATTTCAGAACATTGATGTATTGTTACTTACTGATTGATTCAATAAAGGCGTGCTATTGTTATAGGTATATGAATGGTATAAGTGCAGGGGATAATTGCACAGCAGCCTAAAGTACAGGTAAGAAATGGAGAGACACAGAACGCATCTTTCTCAATGGGAGACGAGGTTTAATGTGTGCATTAATAAGAAGAAATACCACATATGTAAAAGTATTAATGCATATCTGACATAATTAGAAGAATTAATAGGAATAAATCATATAAATATATGAGCATGGAGGGCCAAGGCCAAACTCAGTATGTCATGCCACATAGAGAATATAAAAGCCAGTACTAACATACAGTTTAGTACCATAAATGTTCAAAACCAGGTACAAAGTATACAAGATCTCTTTTTTACAGCTCAGTATGAGGATGAATTAAAGTGGTATTAAACCCAAAACCAAAAATGTATTATATTGAAGCTTGCCAATCATTAGATGTGGTGGTGGCTGCATCCATTTTTGTTTTCTTTGGCTTTTTTCTCTGGTTTCACCTGGTGATCTGGCCAGTAACATACTTCCTGTATTAATGAGACACATATCTGGAGGAATGAGCACAGGAGGCACAGCAAACAGCAGCATTGAAATGCCCCGTACACACGGTCGGATTTTCCGATGCAAAATGTCCGATCGGAGCGTGTTGTCGGAAATTCCGACCGAGTGTGGGCTCCATCGGACATTTTCCATCGGATTTTCAGACACACAAAGTTGGAGAGCAGGAGATAACATTTTCCGACAACAAAATCCGATCGCGTCAATTCCGACCGTGTGTGGCCTGTTCCGACGCACAAAGTGCCACGCATGCTCAGAAGAAATTCCAAGACGGAACAGCTCGTTCTGGTAAACTTAGCGTTCGCAATGGATACAGCACTTTCGTCACGCTGCAATGTTAAAAATGGTTTAATACAGCGCACTCTCTTCTTTATAATGTGACAAGAATGAAGTAGTTTTGCTGCTCATATTCACACAGACTTCTTACAAAGTTTTATTTTTGTTTTTTTATTGGGATTCCCTGAATATATTGTTATTAGTTGTCACATCTGACAGAATTTTTTTTTTTTTATTTAATTTTTTTGGGGATTTTAAGCCTTTTTTTTTTATTTAATGTGTGGATTTTTTCAAAGGCTGATCTTTGTTCAATGTTATTTTTATTTTTAATCCAGAATATTTTTGTGTGTGTTTTGTGTGTCAAGTTACCCCAACACCATTGATATCTTTTATTATTTAATCTCAAGGAGATTGTTTGTTGTTGGTGTCATTGTTCATTTCACATTGTATATTTGAATCCTCACAAACAAACTGTCATTTTTGAAGTAAAATACATAGGAGAGTATAATTCAAAACAAAAATCCTTTATTAAGGGATCAGAACCAAACAAAGAGGAAGGCAACACTGGATCAACATGAGAAATTAGCGAAGCCTTGGACCCCCACGGCAGACATCAATTCTTGAACATCAAAATTGGTGGCCTGAGGAGTCCATATGTAAGGGAGGGCAGTCTGGTCCCGAATTCGCAGAGATCTGGAAAGCAGCAGATGACATGTGTGTCCCCAGGCTGTGGTACCACAAGAGGCTGCATCTTTTGGCCGACCAGACTGGATCCAGGGTCCTCACTTTCTGGTCTTTCTGGTCTTCCTTTCATGCTTCCTTCCCGGCTGTGGCTGTGCTGTTGGAGATGTGGCAGGAGGAGGAGTAGGACCTGGAGGAGGACTGGGAGGACCTGGAGGAGAGGGAGGAGGAGGACCTGCAGGAGGAGGAGGAGGACCATCGCAAAGGTGTGTCTGAGGTGTAATTTGGCCCCTCATACCTTTCTTAAGAGCCTCCGATATGAGCGCCTCACACATGACTTGTTGGCCCTCCTCCATCCCCTGCATTTTATATGCAATGACGGCAGCAATGTCCTCCTCCACGGTCTGTGGTGCTCCCAGGACCTCTGTAGCCCTCCAAAAGAGTCCTCTGGTAGCCTCCTCTAGGGCACTCCTCCTACTGCCACTTTCTCTTTTCAGGGGGGGTGGAGGGACCTGCAGATCAGCCAGCCGGCTCGGCCCGGCCACCTCCTGGCTGAGACTTCCCTGTGTATGAAAAAGGGACATGGTTTTAGTTTTTGCTTCATCAATCACAATTCTAAATTAGTACTCCCAACTAACATCTAGTTAACATCATTGATTGGACAAGCAGAAATATTTAGAGGAATGCTATACCTGGCTCAATCTGGGCTCCTCCACATGCGGCCTGGAAGGCCCAGGTTGGGCATCAGAAGCCTCAGCCGGGGGGAAGGAAGCGTGGAAGGAAGACTGGAGAGGGATGGCCTGGGTTCAGTCTGGCCTGCCAGAAAATGCAGCCTGTCGTAGTACAACATCCTGCGGACATAGATGTCATCTGCTGCTCCGGATCTCTGTGAATCCAGGACTTTCTTGCGCTCCCTTAGATATGTGCTCCTCAGGCCACCAATTAATTTCTTTAAATAGGTGATGTCTGCCGTGGGGATCACCTGCTTCACAATTTCACACAATTGCTCCAGTGCTGCCTTCCTCTTTGCTTGGTTCTTGAAATGGGGGTGTTTAATCTCCCACAGACAGGGCAGCTCCCTTAACATATCTGCGAATACTGTCATGAAGTCATTGTCTTTCAGTAGCATATCCATGTTCACTGCAAGACACAACACAAGACAAAGCCTAATGTCAGACAAAACTCTCCTAATCTTGTTACAATATAGGCTTCAATGTAGAAGCAGTATAGGCACAAGTTTGTCTCTTACCTTCGTTCTTACGATCGGCACGTCCAATGCTCCTTCCTCCGCTCACAGATCATACGTAATACGCACGCGTGTTACGCTTTATACACGCTGCGCATGCGTGTAACTCCACCCGCCCCTGACGTTATTTCTAGTCTATTCCCCGCCCCTTTTCGTTCGGTGCAGTGGGGGAAGAGAACATGGCGGAGTCACAGCAGGTGCGTGATAATTGCAGGAACGAAGAGGAGGAAAGCCTGGATCCGGACACGTCCCAATCCAGAAGGAGACGTTTTAAGGCCACAAATATGTCCTTTGGGGAGATGTTGGAGATGGTCGACATCATGAAGAAGTCCGACTATGACGGAAAGTATGGGCCTTACCCTAACCCCAATATCCGAAAGGCCAAGATAATGGCGAAAGTGATCAAAAGTCTGCAGAAGAATTTCGGGGTACGACGATCGAAAGATCAGCTCAGGAAGTGGTGGTCGGACCTGAAATTGAGAGAGCCAGAGCAGTCCCGAAAGATCCGGAGAGTGCTGCAAAAAAGTAAGTAGTTGTGCTGTGTTCCTATTCTTTCTGTCTTTATTCCGTTCATGCTGCTCCATATGCTTTTATTAATTGTAACGTTTAAAAGGGCAACTTTAATGTTCATGGGCCCATTATTCGTTCATATCAAACATTTTTCTTTCGGCCTCTAAAACACCATTGTTTAGGCCATATGCATTTTCCCACATTTTTTTTGGGCCTACTTGGATGCCAAATATTTGTTTGTGTAGATGGGTTTGTTACTAGAATGAAATGCAAACTAGATTCTGTGTAAGGAGAGGACACTGAGCAGCTGTTTTCACATCTGGACACTGGAGCACTAGTGTGGGACCCCAGAACATCATTTTTATTAGGGGGGCCACACAGGTGCTCCAGTGTATACTATAGGGGGGGCTACATCTGTGAAGCTTGTACCAAACAGGTAAAGTATTGCAGCTTGACAAAGGGCATTAAAAAAAAAGACATCTTGGAACTCGGCTAAAATAGACAATTGTACCCCACTTCCAAGCAATGTTTCCTATTTCTAGTTCTGCCATCAAAAATCTGTGTGCTAATTATACCATTTTTGTTTTACATAGGGGAGAAAAGACTCGGAGGACACCCCTCATCCGAGGAGACCACAGACCCCCCACCTCTGGAAGAAGGGGAACTAACACCAACACAAGAAGAACAGGAGGAAGAAGATGTGGTGGAGATTGGCACCACAACAGGTGAGTGTCTGCGACCACAGACTCAGGTAAAAGAGATGGATGGTGGCAGATTTTTGATACCTGTTTTTGTTTTGTTTCTCTCTTTTTAGGTGATCGTGATGTGAGGGATCCAGAACGTTTTACATCAGAAAGTGCCCAGATCCTGATCAGGGAGATCATGGGGTGTAATGTAGAACTGCAAAACATACAGCAAAAAATAAATGATGTGATTAAAAAAAATAATAACATCATTGATGTTTTGGGGCAAATTTAAAACCCCACAAAATCACTTTTTGGATTGTAGTCCAATCTTTTAAAACTTTTTGCAATGTTTTGAAAAGCCAAATTTGGAGGATGCACACAGTGTGTCAACATGTGCTATCTGCCATCACGGGAGATCAATGGACGCGTTTTGGGGTGCAACCCCTTCCTCAATTATAAAGTAGCGTTGAGGAAGGGCTTTCTCCCCCAAAACACGTCCCTTGATCACCCCTGATGGCAGATAGCACATGTTGATATTCGTAAATTGGTGTGCATCTTCCAAATTTGGCTTTTCCAGTTGTGATTTCCCCCCATCTGAACGCTATATCAAACCCAGTTCCTAAATACTGATGTCTGATATAGCCTTCAGGTTTTACCTAATGTGAACTTTGTAAATTCAAGTTTTTTGTCTTTCTTGTTGGTTTTACACAGGCCTGTTTTATCTGAAATGGACATTTCGATTTTTGATAATGCTACTGCAAAAATTGTTATACAACAAACATGTTGGTTTGTTTTAAAAACCTTTGGTAAATGCACATGTGATTGTGCAGGTATAAAAAAGTTGCTTACTCAAGAATGTGTGGATTATTGTCTCAACACTACAATACAACACTTTTGGGGTGATGTAATTGCTGTTTTTAGCAAAAATGGGGGTTTTTTCCTAAGGGCAAATCCTCTTTGCACTACAAGTGCAGTTTCAGTGCAGTTGCAAGTGCACTTGTAGTGAAATGTGTTTTTGCATTTAGGAAATAACAGCCAACAGTGCTTTGTATAAGGTTACACAATCACGACATTTTCTGGACTCAACACATTTCTGTCAGGGTCAGCTAAAACAAACACAAGCAGTAAATGTCCACCAAGAATTTCTTTTTTTTTTTAATTATAAAAAGGCTTCACAGATTTGCTGGCATATTGATAGCCCCCCTACCCGCAAAGAACTCCAGGTAGCGTAACCGGACATCACGGGCACTCAGGGAGGGCAAGCCAGGACGGCCACTTTCAAGCGCCGTCAGTGTGGTTTGATGTAGGATTCCGGCCTCAGGCCCAACTGAGCCAGCATAGTTGGCCGAATGTTTCCTTAAAAAGTTATGGAGAACACAGCACGCCAGTATAATATGGTTCAGTTTATACTCTGCCATATGAATGGGTGTCAGAAATAGTCGGAACCGACTGGCCAGGATTCCAAATGTGTTCTCCACCACTCTTCGGGCTCTGGCCAGCCGGTAATTAAAAACCCTCTGTTCTGGGGTGAGGGTCCTCATTGGGAATGGCCGCATCAGGTGGTCCCCCAGAACAAACGCTTCATCAGCAACGAACACAAATGGGAGTCCTTCCACATTGTCCTCTGGAGCTGGCAAGTCCAAGCTGCCATTCTGGAGATGCCTGTAGAACTCCGTCTGGGTGATGACTCCACCATCGGACATCCGGCCATTCTTCCCCACATCCACATACAAGAAGTCGTAATTAGCCGACACCACCGCCAACATCACTATACTATTAAACCCCTTGTAATTATAATAGTACAACCCCGAGTTGGGTGGTGGGATGATGTGGACGTGTTTCCCATCAATTGCCCCTCCGCAGTTAGGAAAGTCCCACCGCTCGGCAAAGTGGGAGGCCACAGTCTGCCATTCCTGTGGCGTGGAAGGAAACTGTTGAGGAAAAAACAATAAACATTACTATTTTTACTCTGAAACATGGCAAGCAGATTATACACAAACATTATGAGGCAACCTCCAGATAGCATTTACTAAGGGGAATTTAACAAGGCCAAAGTATAAGGTACACCTATCATATTCCCCCTCCCCCCCCCTCTCATGGGCCATTTCTAACATTATAGGGGGTGTGTGGAAATCTTGGACAGGTAACCCTCTTCACTTCATTGAGAGATGAATGCCTAAATAATGGGTATTACTTTGAACAGACCCTCCTTAGTTACACTATTGGCAGACCACTGGACAGGTAAGAAGTGTCATAATACAAAGATCTAAATACACATTGTACACATTTGAGGACATTTGGACATTCTGCTATTAGCTATCAAGATAATAATAGGATACAAAAACTTTAAACAGTACCATTGGAAAGTATACAGGCTGGCCCTTGCACTACATGCTTTGGGGAATTCATCCATAAATCTGAGCACTAAAGAGATGTATAGCGTGTATGGGTTTGGCAAAGTCAGCAGATTGAGGATAGATAGAGAATTGGTATCAGCTGACTTAGCAGTTGGGGGAGGAAGGGTTACTAAAAATTATTTGGGGACACCACAAAAAAAAACCTCTGGCACTCTGCCTGAATTTAAATCAAAAATAACATTTCAAAACATTTTAGGGGGTGTTTGGGGTAAAGCACTACTATGGAGCTGATAAAATACATTGTTAAGTGACTACATGAGGTGAATATAGGATAGGGCAGGAGACACCATGCTGGGGAGGTTAGTGAAGGGCAAATATGTATGAAGGACATAAAATAATAATTACATAAAAATCCAGCATGCATGAGGACAAAGGGGACATTCACAGCATATTCCAATCATGGTAATTAGGGAATGAGGAAAGAAATACAATATATTAGCAAACATTCAATACAATAAAATGTGATATTAAAGGATAAAAATCTTACCTTCATATACTCCTTCTGCAGGACCTGGATGATGGCAGAACAGGTCTCTGGAATAATGATCCCCAGAGCCTGGGGGGAGATGCCTGTCGAGAACTTCAAGTCCTGCAGACTTCTCCCTGTGGCCAAATACCGCAGGGTAGCGACCAACCTCTGCTCCGGAGTGATGGCTTGCCTCATGCAGGTATCCTGCCTGCTGATATAGGGGGTCAGCGAAGCCAACAAAAGGTGAAACACGGGGTCCGTCATCCGGAGAAAGTTCCTGAAATCATCAGGATTATTCTCACGGATCTCACGGAGCAAAGGCATATGAGAGAACTGGTCATGCTGAAGCAACCAATTCTTGGTCCATGAACTCCTCCCCACCCTGTTCATGGACTGGACTTGTGTCAAGGTCAGGACCCCAACACCAAGCCCCCGCACAGCACGAACTCTACGAGGAGTACGCATACGAAACATGGCTAGAAAACGGTCGGCTGCTCAGAACGCAGTAAAAGAACGCACTGAAGAACAGCAAGGCCTGTGAAGAGAGACCTGAAAAACAGTAACGAACGAACAAGAATAAAATGACTAAGTCACGCGGAACTTGCTTGCACGCACTGAAGAGCAGATACAAACCCACAAGCACAAACTGAACGGCAGAAAATGATCTGAAAGCCACGAGTCTGAAAAAGCGCGAATTGTCTCTCACCAAACTTTTACTAACACGAGATTAGCAAAAGGAGCCCAAAGGGTGCCGCGTTTGGTTCTGAACCGGCCTTTTTTAGTCTCGTCGTACGTGGTGTACGTGACCGCGTGGTTGGCGATCGGAAATTCTGACAACTTTGTGCGACCGTGTGTAGACAAAATAAGTTTGAGCCAACATCCGTCGGAAAAAATCCTAGGATTTTGTTGTCAGAATGTCCGAACAAAGTCCGACCGTGTGTACACCCTATTAGTCTGGGTGGATTTAGACAGACTAACAAATTGAAGCCAAACTCCAGCTCATACCTTATGATCATTTACAGCAAACATTTGTATTGCTTTTGGTATAAAGGTTTTGCATTAATAAAAGCTGATCATTTTAATCACCCCTGCCGGTGTTATGTGGTTTGTCTCATCCATGTAAACTGATACATTCTGCTGAAGAGCTTGGGCTTTTGAAAAACAGACTTGCTAGCTGGATCACCTGATGAAAATAGAAGAAAGAAAGCTTAACCTCTTTAACTCCAGAAGTTTTACCCTCTTCATAACCAGGCCTTTTTTTGCGATACGGCACTGCATTACTTTAACTGACAATTGCGCGGTCATGCGATGCTGTACCCAAATAAAATTGATGTCCTTTTTTTTCCCCCACAAATAGAGCCTTCTTTTGGCGGTATTTGATCACCTCTGTGATTTTTATGTTTTGCGCTCTAAACAAAAAAGACTGACAATTTAAAAAAAAAAAACAATATTTTTTACTTTCTTGCTATAAAACATATTGAATAAAAAAATTAAAAAAATCTAATTTCTTCATCAATTTAGGCCAATATGTATTCTGCTACATATTTTTGGTAAATAAAATCCAAATAAGTGTATATTGATTGGTTTGCGCAAAAGTTATAGATTCTACAAACTATGGGGTATTTTAATGGAATTTATCATTTTTTTTTACTAGTAATGGCGGCGATCAGCAACTTCTAGCAGGACTGCAACATTGCGGTGGACAAATCGGACACTAACTGACACTTTTTTGACACTTGGGGACCAGTGACACCAATACAGTAGTCAGTGCTAAAACATATGCACTGTCACTGTACTAATGACACTGGCAGGGAAGGGGTTAACATCAGGGGCAATCAAAGGGTTAAATGTGTCCCTAGGGAGTGCTTGCTAACTGTGTGGGGGGTACTTTAACTGAGGAAAACAGAGATCCGTGTTCCTGCTTAGCAGAAACACAGGATCTCTATCTTTCCTACTATCAGAACGGCGATCTGCCTTGTTTACATAGGCAGACCGCCCTTCTGCCTCTAACAGGAACAATTGGCAGGTGGGGGCGGACCCGATGTGCGATTGGCTCCTGCTGTCTCCAATCACAGCGAAAGCGAGTTGCCAACGGCGCTCATGCACGCCCCAGACCCGGAAGAGCAGAATCACATACCTGTACGTGATTCTCCGCACAGGAGCCGTCGCCCTGCAGCAAATGTACGTGGTGCAGTTGGCAAGGGGTTAAAAAAGGAAATGTATATAGCAGGGATATGCAATTAGCGGACCTCCAGCTGTTGCAAAACTACCAGTCCCATCATGTCTCTGCCTCTGGGTGTCATGCTTGTGCTGTCAGTCTTGCTATGCCTCATGGGACTTGTAGTTCTGGAACAGCTGGAGGTCCTCTAATTGCATATTCCTGGTATATAGCCATCACATCTAAGAATTGGTAAGCTACAATATAATAAATGTTTGCTTTAGGGTTTAATACTGCTTAAATTGTTGATTATGTTTCATATTCATTATAGTAATTACCGTGTTGAATCTTTGAGACGATTCTGTGTCTTTAAAAGCTGAGTTCACCTTTGTTCACCTTTTTTCTTTTTTTCTTCTAAATTCCATCACCCCTATGTACCAGTATAGCATTAATGTACTTATTTTGCAAACATAAAACGGCTTTCTATTTATTCTATACAGACTTACCTCACTCTCTTCATAGTTGTTTAACCACTTCCCACCCGGCCACTGCACATAAACGGCCGGGTGGGAGCTCCCTCCTTCTGACTGGACGTTCCCGAACGTCCTTCAGAAAGAGCGGGATCGCGCAGATGACCAGATGATGCAGCCCTATTGGCCACCAGGAGATCACTATTTTGGTACAAGAAAGTCGCCATATATTTGATGCAACTTGCCCTATTTAATTCATATATAATTTTTTCTAAGTGCACCCAAAGATCCCTAACCTATCTAAAATTCCAAGAAGACGTTGTCACAACCCTTCTCTATCCCCAATGCCAAACCCCTCAACTAATTCGCTCCGATTCATTAGCCAGACTCCATGAAAGGCACTTTCCCGAAATCCTCCCTCTTACCCAAACAGGTCGCAAACCCCCCAAAAAATGTCGTGGGTGTTCAAGTAGAGGAATTCGCTGTGACACCCGATACTACTGTCCCCAATGTCCCTCCCAGCCAGGCCTCTGTATTGGAACGTGCTATCGGAGCTATCATACTTCACTACACTTTTAGTAAAGTGAAGATGATTTTTTTCCAGTTTCCACTATCTGCCATTTCTGTGAATGACCCGGACTGTTAACGACTATGCCTCTGCCAAACATGTTTCTGCCTTCAACGTGAATTGACCCGGACTGTTAAATGACCATGCTTTTTGCCTGCCTCCTGAACTGATCATTTGCCCTGCCACTGTACAGCACAGGGGTCTCATATATGTGAGGGGCTCCAGAAAAGGTTTTCCGAGTGGAGAAAACATTTTTCTCCGGGTTTTTAGTTTTCTCGGATTAGGGTCTGGAGACTCGGAGGCTTCGTAGAGATTTGGGTGGGAAGAAGCCTCTATCCCTGTCTTCAGGTATTACCTGACCAAGGCCCAATGTACAAAGTGCTGCCTGCTGCCACCTGAACTGGTCATGCCTCTGCCTGCCACCTGAACTGGCCATGCCTTTGCCTGCCACATGACCTTGCCATGCCTTTTCCTGCCACATGACCTTGCCATGCCTTTGCCTGCCACCTGGACTGGCCATGCCTATGCCTGTTACCTGAACTGCCTGCTAAACCTTGGACTGTACTGAACCATGTTCATACTTTTCCATATCTGTCTGCTGCCTGGACAATTCCTGGACATTTCCTTTGGCTGTCTGGATAAATGCTTTGGCTGTTCTGGAACAGTATTCCTGTCTGCTAAAACCACAGGTGAGCTTTTTTTTTTTTTTTTACCTTTTGCTCAGCAGAATGTATTTTGGGGTGTAATTCTTGGTGTGTATATGCTATGTGTTAGAAGCCTGGAGGTGCTACTTGCATGTTGGGCCTCTGTATGTGGCCAGGTAGTGGAAAAGTCTCACACATGGGGTATCACCATACTCAGGACGAGTAGCAGAATGTATTTTGGGGTGTAATTTTGGCTATGTGCATGCTATGTGTTAGAAAGATCTTCTAAATTGACAACTTTGTGAGAAAAAAATATTTTTTCATTTTCTTTCCGTATTTTCCAAAAACTTGTGGAAAGAAATGACATGTTCAAAAGACTCATTATGCCTCATAGAATATACATTTGGTTGTTTTCTTTCCAAAATGGGGTCATTTTGTGGGTAATTCCATTGTCCTGGTGCTCCAGGGCCTTCAAAAATGTGATAGGTACTCAGGAAATGAAATGTGTAATTTATGCCTTTAGAACGCCTGATGGTGCTATATGGATGTTGGGCCTCTGTATGTGGCCAGGCTGTGGAAAAGTCTCACACATGGGGTATCGCCATACTCAGGATGAATAGCAGAATGTATTTTGGGGTGTCATTTTGGCTATGTACATGCTATGTGTTAGAAAGATCTTCTAAAATGACAACTTTGTGAGAAAAAAATAGGTTTTCATTTTCTTTCCACATTTTCCAAAAACTTGTGGAAAGAAATGACATGTTCAAAAGACTCATTATGTCTCCTAGAATATACATTGGGGTGTTTTCTTTCCAAAATGGGGTCATTTTGTGGGCAATCCCATTGTCCTGGTGCTCCAGGGCCTTCAAAAATGTGATAGGTACACAGGAAATGAAATGTGTAATTTATGCCTTTAGAACACCTGATGGTGCTACATGGATGTTGGGCCTCTGTATGTGGCCAGGCTGTGGAAAAGTCTCACACATGGGGTATCACCATACTCAGGACGACTAGCAGAATGTATTTTGGGGTGTAATTGCAATTATGCCTGCACCGTGTGTGAGAAATAACTTGTAAATATGACAATTTAGTGAAGAAAAAAAATATATATATATATTTCTTAATTTTCCAAAGCATTGTGGGGAAAAAATTTCAACTTCAAAAAATTCACTATGCCTCTTACTAAATATCTCAGACTGTCTTCTTTCCAAAAAGGGGTCATTTGGGGGGTTATTGTACTGTCCTGACATTTTAGGGCCTCAAGAAATTAGATCAGTGCATTAGGCCATCAGTGCATTAGGATTGATTCATTTTCAATAATGCGTAGCATGACTTGTAGACTCTATAACTTTCACACAAACCAATGATCATACAATTATTAAGATTTACCAGACATGTGGTAGAATACATTTTTGCCTACATTTTCGACAAAATTTAATTTTTTTGGTTTCTTTTAAAAGAGAAAGTAGAAAATTTTGTTTTTTTTCAAAATATTTGCTCTTTTTTCTCTTATATCACAAAAAATAAAAAATGAAGTGGTGAATAAATACCACCAAAAGAAAGCTCTATTTGTGTGAACAAAATGATAAAAATTTAATTTGGGTACAGTGTAGCATGACTGAGTAATTGTCATTAAAAGTGAGAGAGCACTGAAAGCTGAAAATTGGTCTGGGAATTAAGGGGGTGAAAGTGCCCAGTTTTGAGGTGGTTAAACACACTGCTCGATTACTTCTGCCTTACTTCCTGGTCAGACTTTAGGTCATGACACAGAAAGGAGTTGACCAGCTGAACTCATTAGCACACACCCTGCATCATCTACCCTCAGCTAGTCAACTCCTTCCTGTGTCACGACCATGGAGATCCAATCGGGCCTGCAGATTTTAGTGTAGATGGCTGAGAACTGTGCTAGCTGTGCTGCCTGGTAATATAGCCACAAGTTTGGTAGACCCAGGCCTAAACAGTATTTCCGAAGCCTAAACAGTATTTCTTTAGCAAAGCGATGACCTCTATCCCCCCAGACAAATCTAATCACCCCGGACTGAAATTTGGACAGGACAGATTTTTTAATTAGTATAGGAAGTGAGCGGAACAGGTATAAAAGACGTGGCAGGAGATTAATTTTGACTGCGTTGAGTCTACCCAACCATGACAGGCCTTCCCTCGACCATTTCTGTAGGTCCAGCTCTAGAGAGCGGAACATGGGGGGGTAGTTAGCGGCATATAAGTCTCCAATGTTTTTCATCAGCTTGATACCTAAATAGGAGATTGAGTTACTAACCCACGTGAAGGGAAAGTGTGGTTGGAGTTGATCTATTAGAGGTGTCGGGACCGAAACATTGAAGGCCACAGATTTAGTCACGTTCACCTGAAGACCAGAGACGAGTCCGAAGTCTCTCAGAAGTCTGAAGACATTTGGTGTGGATATGAGAGGGGCATTGAGGAACAAGAGCATGTCGTCAGCAAATAAGGCACATTTGTAAATGTCAGGACCACATTTCACTCCCTTGATGTTCTCGTTCGATCTAATGGCTATAGCCAGTGTCTCGATCGCAATAGCGAAAATCAAGGGTGAAAGGGGACAGCCCTGTCTAGTCCCCCTACGAATATTGAAGGGTTCCGAGTAATGACCCATTAGTCGCACCTGAGCTGAGGGTGAGGAATATAATGTGTGAATTATTGTGCGAAAACCATCGCCAAACCCCCAGTGTTCTAGAATGTCAAAAAGGTAGGGCCAGGATATGGAATCAAAGGCCTTCCGCAGATCCAGAAACAACAAGAAGCCCTCTTGAGCAGGGCCTCTGTCCCACTGGGACTGCAGAAGGGAAATCAAATCAATAGCTTTGCAAACCTGGTCCGGGCCCTGTCTCCCCGGGATGAAGCCCACTTGGTCCCTATGTATATAATTAGCAATAAAGTTAGACATCCTGTTTGCCAGCAGGGATGAGCCGAACACCCCCCTGTTCGGTTCGCACCAGAACATGCGAACAGGAAAAAAATTTGTTCGAACACGCGAACACCGTTAAAGTCTATGGGACACGAACATGAATAATCAAAAGTGCTAATTTTAAAGGCTAATATGCAAGTTATTGTCATTAAAAGTGTTTGGGGACCTGGGTCCTGCCCCAGGGGACATGGATCAATGCAAAAAAAAGTTTTAAAAACGGACGTTTTTTCAGGAGCAGTGATTTTAATAATGCTTAAAGTCAAACAATAAAAGTGTAATATCCCTTTAAATTTCATACCTGGGGGGTGTCTATAGTATGCCTGTAAAGGGGCGCATGTTTCCCGTGTTTAGAACAGTCTGACAGCAAAATGACATTTTGAAGGAAAAAACACATTTAAAACTACCGCGGCTATTGCATTGCCGACAATACACATAGAAGTTCATTGATAAAAACGGCATGGGAATTCCCCACAGGGCAACCCCGAACCAAAATTAAAAAAAAAAATGATGTGGGAGTCCCCCTAAATTCCATACAAGGCCCTTCAGGTCTGGTATGGATATTAAGGGGAACCCCAGCCAAAATTTTTAAAAAACATTGACGTGGGGTTCCCCCTAAATTCCATACCAGACCCTTCAGGTCTGGTATGGATTTTAAGGGGAACCCCGCGCCAAAAAAAAAAAAAAAACGGCGTGGGGTCCCCCCAAAAATCCATACCAGACCCTTATCCGAGCACGCAACCTGGCAGGCCGCAGGAAAAGAGGGGGGGACGAGAGTGCGGCCCCCCCTCCTGAACCGTACCAGGCCACATGCCCTCAACATTGGGAGGGTGCTTTGGGGTAGCCCCCCAAAACACCTTGTCCCCATGTTGATGAAGACAAGGGCCTCATCCCCACAACCCTGGCCGGTGGTTGTGGGGGTCTGCGGGCGGGGGGCTTATCGGAATCGGGAAGCCCCCTTTAACAAGGGGACCCCCAGATCCCGGCCCCCCCCTGTGTGAAATGGTAAGGGGGTACTTACCCCTACCATTTCACTAAAAAACTGTCAAAAATGTTAAAAATGACAAGAGACAGTTTTTGACAATTCCTTTATTTAAATGCTTCTTCTTTCTTCCTTCATCTTCTTCTGGTTCTTCTGGCTCTTTTGGTTCTTCCTCCGGCGTTCTCGTCCAGCATCTCCTCCGCGGCGTCTTCTATCTTCTTCTCCTCGGGCCGCTCCGCACCCATGGCATGGGGGGGGAGGCTCCCGCTCTTCTCTTCATCTTCTTCTCTTCTTCATCTTCTTCTTCTTCTTCTTCTCTTCTTCCTTCTTCTCTTCTTCATTTCTTTTCCGGGCCGCTCCGCAGCCATGCTGCCATGGTGGGAGGCTCCCGCTGTGTGACGGCGTCTCTTCGTCTGACGGTTCTTAAATAACGGGGGGCGGGGCCACCCGGTGACCCCGCCCCCCTCTGACGCACGGGACATGACGGGACTTCCCTGTGGCATTCCCCGTGACGTCACAGGGAAGTCCCGTCAAGTCACCGTGCGTCAGAGGGGGGCGGGGTCACCGGATGGCCTCGCCCCCGTTATTTAAGAACCGTCAGACGAAGAGACGCCGTCGCACAGCGGGAGCCTCCCACCATGCCAGCATGGCTGCGGAGCGGCCCGGAGAAGAAATGAAGAAGAGAAGAAGGAAGAAGAGATGAAGAAGAAGAAGAAGATGAAGAAGATGAAGAGAAGAGCGGGAGCCTCCCCCCTCATGCCATGGGTGCGGAGCGGCCCGAGGAGAAGAAGATAGAAGACGCCGCGGAGGAGATGCTGGACGAGAACGCCGGAGGAAGAACCAGAAGGGCCAGAAGAACCAGAAGATGAAGGAAGATAGAAGAAAGAAGAAGTATTTAAATAAAGGAATTGTCAAAAACTGTCTCTTGTCATTTTTAACATTTTTGACAGTTTTTTAGTGAAATGGTAGGGGTAAGTACCCCCTTACCATTTCACACAGGGGGGGGCCGGGATCTGGGGGTCCCCTTGTTAAAGGGGGCTTCCAGATTCCGATAAGCCCCCCGCCCGCAGACCCCCACAACCACCGGCCAGGGTTGTGGGGATGAGGCCCTTGTCTTCATCAACATGGGGACAAGGTGTTTTGGGGGGCTACCCCAAAGCACCCTCCCAATGTTGAGGGCATGTGGCCTGGTACGGTTCAGGAGGGGGGGGGGCGCACTCTCGTCCCCCCCTCTTTTCCTGCGGCCTGCCAGGTTGCGTGCTCGGATAAGGGTCTGGTATGGATTTTGGGGGGGACCCCACGCCGTTTTTTTTTTTTTTGGCGCGGGGTTCCCCTTAAAATCCATACCAGACCTGAAGGGTCTGGTATGGAATTTAGGGGGAACCCCACGTCAATTTTTTTTAAAATTTTGGCTGGGGTTCCCCTTAATATTCATACCAGACCTGAAGGGCCTTGTATGGAATTTAGGGGGACTCCCACATCATTTTTTTTATTTTTTATTTTGGTTCGGGGTTGCCCTGTGGGGAATTCCCATGCCGTTTTTATCAATGAACTTCTATGTGTATTGTCGGCAATGCAATAGCCGCGGGTAGTTTTAAATGTGTTTTTTTCTTCAAAATGTCATTTTGCTGTCAGACTGTTCTAAACACAGGAAACATGCGCCCCTTTACAGGCATACTATAGACACCCCCCAGGTACGAAATTTAAAGGGATATTACACTTTTATTGTTTGACTTTAAGCATTAATAAAATCACTGCTCCTGAAAAAACGTCCGTTTTTAAAACTTTTTTTTGCATTGATCCATGTCCCCTGGGGCAGGACCCAGGTCCCCAAACACTTTTTATGACAATAGCTTGCATATAAGCCTTTAAAATGAGCACTTTTGATTTCTCCCATAGACTTTTAAAGGGTGTTCCGCGGCATTCGAATTTGCCGCAAACACCCCAAATTGTTCGCTGTTCGGCGAACTTGCGAACAGCCAATGTTCGAGTAGAACATGAGTTCGACTCAAACTCGAAGCTCATCCCTATTTGCCAGTATTTAAAAAAAGAAAGAAGGACGGTGCCCTCTAAGTGCATAGCCTGATGAAGGAGCACGCATGCTCCGAACGCGAAGCACCGCCCGCCTCACCCCGCTCCCGGAAGTGAAGACGCAGGTCAGCACGGCGCTCCACGGAGGATCCATGACCGATATCCTGGCCGCCTGGAGGCTCTGAGGACCCTCGGCACCACCGGAACAGCTACCAGGACCCAGGTCACAGGACTCACATCCCAGGAACCCCCCCACTGGCCCGTGACACCCACATCCCCCGAGAGCACGCGGATGAAACTACTTTACATGCTGGTTTTTAGCAACTCAAATGTGAGTGTTTTTATCTATTGTAATAAATATTTTTAACATACATGCTGCACTTAGAGGGCGCAGTCCTTCTTTCTTTTTTATTGTTCCAGAGCTTCTTCTAGCTTTTATAGACTGGTTGCCTTCCATTTATTCAGCATCATTTTATCCTTACATGGACTAATACCTGAACTTGTTGTGAAACATTAACTACCACCATCAAGTTCCCCCTCTCAGGAACCCCCAACCCACCCCCTTCCCCCCACCATTTTTAGTTATATGTACTTGGCTAGCTCCATTGTGCGCCATATTAACCCCTTGATCGTTTTTTTATTGCCAGTATTTTAGTCATTATTTTGAGATCGTTATTGATTAACGAAATAGGGCGGTAGCTGCCCACCTCGCTTGGGTCTTTACCCTGTTTAGGTATGACCGAGATAAAAGCCAAGTTTAAATCACTAGGGAGAGGGGCTCCATCCCGGAGGGAGTTGAAGAACCGGGCCATGTAAAGAGCCAGACGAGGGCCAAACTTCTTATAATAACATACCGAAAAACCGTCCGGACCCGGGGCAGAATTCGTTTTCAGGGATTTAATGATATCTAACATTTCCTCGGAGGAGAAGGGGGCGTCTAGCAGATCACGTGTGTTTGCTGTAGGTGAGGCAGGTTAATGTCTCGGAGAAACCGATCTCTGGCCTTGTAATGTGCGTGAGGTACTTTCTCATAAAGATGTGAGTAAAATTCATGGAATGATTTCATAATGATGGTTGGATTTTGCGTCAGATTGCCCGACGAGGCACGAATTTTGGAAAATACAGAGGTACGGATCCTCGGGCTAAGTTTGGTAGCCAACTTAGCGCCTATCCTATCTGATTGGTAATAGAAATGCGTGCCTGACCACCGTAGGTGTTTCTCCGCGGAAGTAGTAAGAGAGAGGTTGAGTTTCACTCGAGCCGAGTCAAGTTTGGCCAGGTTATCCGGTGTAGGGTGTTTGTGGGCTTTACTCAGCAAGCAGAAGTCTGCTGTGAGTCGCGAAACTTCTGCCCTGCTTTCCTTCTTAAGTTGAGAGGAGAGTTGTAAGAGCCTGCCCCTCATCACCGCCTTGTGTGCTGCCCAAAGACAGCCCGGGGAAACTGACCCCGTGTCATTCTCATTAAAGTAGTCGGAAAGAGCTTTGTCTAGGAGCGTGCAGTGGGTTGGGTTGCTTAGGAGAGTTTCATTATGGCGCCATTAAAAAGGACCCTTCACTCCCGACCCGCCCCTAAGCGACAGAGACATCATCGAGTGGTCGGAAAGTAGAGTGTCATATATTTTGGAGGAGGTTACTCTCGGGATTACGTGTGGTGGGACAAATATATGGTCAATCCTAGAGAACGTGTGGTGGGGAACCGAGTAGTGCGTGTAGTCTCTAGTTTGGGGGTTCATTTCCCTCCACATATCAATCAGGCCAAAGGATTGTACTATTTGCGCCACCCGAAGGCTACGTTTAGGGGGTTTGGGCCGCAGGGGGTTTGATTTGTCAGAGGAGTATGGGGTCAAAATGGGGTATTGGAGTCTCCCCCAACATTACTGTGCCAACGAAATGCGGCTTAAGTACCTTCAGTGTGGTGTCAAAAAAGAGGTCCTGGTGTGTGTTAGGGGTATAATATGAGACAAATGTGTAGGCCTCGCCATTAATCGTACCTGACACTAGAATGTAACGTCCCTCTGGATCTTTGATGGTATTCGCGTGCACGAAGTGAGTTCTGTTTGAGAAACAGACCGCCACTCCTCTCGTTTTGTTGTCAGCATTAGCTAGGTGGAAGTTCATGAAGCTTTTGTGAAGGAATTTGGGCTGATAGGAGGCAGGGAAATGAGTTTCCTGGAGCAGTACTACATCAGCCTTCAGTGTGTGAAGCTGTTGCAGTATTTTGCGTCTCTTCACAGGGGAATTAAGGCCCTGTACATTGTGAGAGAGTATCTTAAGTGTCCCGGTCAGTGGCGTGGAGTCCGTCATGGGGAAGCAATGAGTGTGGTACTAAGTATTTTTAATTCTCACCTGACGTCGTAATTGTCCCTGGCAGATAGGAGACAACCCCAGTAACATGGCAGGCTTGATCTGTGTTACGGCAAACGGGAGATCCAGCGAGAACCTGTAGCTGAAGAGTAGGGGGGGTGGGGGAGAGGAAAGGAGAAAGAAGAAAGGAGAGAAGAGAGGAGCAAAGAGGAAAAGAGGTAGAGAGGAGTGAAAAAACAGACCATTAGGTATGGCATCAGAAAGTTTTTACCCAAATCCCCACGGACCAGCGAGGGACCCATCCCTGCCTGGACCGGTACCCAAAACAAAGAAAAAATTCCGCGACCCAAGGGTCGAGAGAGTCTGGGTCCGATAGATGAGTGAACAAGGGTTCAGCTATCGGAGCCAGAGGGAGGCACACTACGACCACTCCGGTCAATGCCGCCTCTGATTGAAATTGTGGCAGTATATAAATAATGCAATGTAAGCCCTGCTATCACATAGTAGTAGTGATCAAAAAGCTTTGAAAAGTTGGAAGAAAAAAAGGGGAAAAAAAATATTAAAAACAGAACAGTACAACCTTTTCCCCAGAAAAACTGGACCCGTAGGGATCCGAAAGGAAGTCCTGGGGAGAACTCAGATGAGGAAAGTCACCAAAATACTGGCATCAGGTCGGTCATCGACACAGACCTAAGGGAGGACCAAAAACAGAGTCTGAAGATGCTGCAGGCCCAATCATGGGGGAAAGGATTCTTTTGATTGCTTGGGAAGCTGTTTCTGCCACACTGGCGACACTGGGCTGGTGGGGGATGTTCTCTTGACAGAGGATGCTCCTCGAGAGGCAGAAGACTGTGGGACTTCCTGAGTGATCAGACCCAGATGAAGGAGAAGTCGTTCCCCGTCTTGGAACGTTGAAAAATTGTATGGTTTGTTGCGGTATGAAAAGTTCAATCTCAGCGGGAAGGCCCATCTGTAGGTGATCTCTTTGCTCGCCAGGACTTGTAATAGCAGTTTCAGGGCCCTTCGTTTTTGTACGGTATATGGGGAAATATCAGCAAAGATTTGGACCTGATGACCTTGGAACATCAGTTTCTCCGCTGACCTGGAGAGTTTCATCACTTCTTCTTTGACTGCATAGAAATGCGGTTTCACGATGATGTCTCGTGGCAGACCATCAGAACGAGGTGGTTGTAGCGCCCTGTGGGCTCTGTCGAGCTCCAAGCGATGAGCTGGAATGTTGGGGATTAAACTTTTGACGAAGTCCTGGACTGCCATGTGGGTGTCTTTGACGGACTCGGGGAGCCCCCTGAGACGAAAGTTGTAACGTCTCGACCTGTTCTCAAGGTCATCTATTTTGGAGGTGACGGATTTCAGTTGGTCCTGGAGATCCTGGATTCTGGAAGTATTTTGGTTAATTCTCAGGATAGCCTGATCAGATTTTTGTTCGATCACTTCAATTCTGGCACCAATCTGCTGCAAATCCGCGTGTATGGAAGCAGTGATCTGTGCAGCTGTGTGGGATAGGCCTTTTGAGAGCATCTGGGAGAAAGCAGCCATCATGGAGGGGAAATCAGTAGGGGGGGGAGGGAGATCCCTGGCCTGTATATCCCAGGGGTCCGGGCTGTGAGGCAGATCCTGCTGAGGGGTGAGAGCTGTCCCTCCAAATGTCCTCCTTAACAGAGAGTCAGTGGATGCTGGAGAGGGGAACCCCGGGAGAGTACTCACTGTGGCATCCGATGCTTGTGAGGACGGGAGGGCCCCTTGATCCTGGTCTGCAATGGATTCTGACAGGCAGGGCAGGCCTCGTGAGGAGACGGTCGCCATTTTGGGATGGCCGGGCCACTCCAAAGATTCATTTAAGGCGTTAATGAGGTTCCGCCGGGAGGGAGTGGAGGACATCCAAGTGTGGCTGGAGGTGTCCCCAAGCAGCAGGGACGAGAGCCAGGCCGAAACGAGGGCTTACACCGCCGCTGTGGACGGCGTTAGGTCGGAGTGGCGCGGAGCTCCTGGGCTAAGCGGCCATCTTGGACGCTGCCGCGCATGAGCGCCTTTCTGCTTACATTTTTAAATTTGATTACACTTTATTTTTGGAGAGACAGTTTTTTTGCACTGGACTTTCATATTCACTTTATGGAGGTTCTCACCATCATTCACTATATGCTATATATATTTATATATGTAAGATAATGTTTGAGGCACTGTTTCTTGTATCACATTTGTATAGTTTTTTCTAGCTATATGGTGGTTTCCAGGCATGATATATAATTTTATTTTTTATATGGCATATATTGCACATATTTTTATACACTGAGTAATGTTGTTCTGTGCAATACTAGTTAATTAGGTGTAAGCAGTATAAATAGGATATAGTATCTAGGTGATTCACATTTACACATTCACACATGCAAGTTTGTTTTAGCCCTGGTTCACACTGGAGCGTTTTGACATATGATTTGACATGTCAAATCGGTGGAAATTGCTGTCAATGGCACTGTCCTAATCGGTGCGATGCTGCATTTGCAGCGCTGCACTGATTTTAAAAAGTAGTTTCTTACATTGAAGAAACCTGCACAGATGTCTCTGAAATCGTAGCCAAAATCGGGACTGACATGCGGGATTGAAATTGTGCGAGTTCAGCTGAATTCACAGGGCTTCATTCCCGCAGCTCAGTGTGAACCTGGGCTTAAGGGGTTAGCGCTACACTTTTTTGTTATTTAGTTCAGTTTGGTGTGGGAACACACTGATTAGCAGCAAGCCCGTTATTTCTTTTGGCAACATTTTTTCATCACAAATAGTAGCGCAGTGGTATTTGCACATAATATTTATTTTGAAAGTGCAGTTGCATTTATTTGGTGAATGTGATGAAGCTTCACTTTGTAAAGAATACAAAATCATGTGCAAAAAAGCATTTTTTCTTGCACATGACCGGATGATGAAAATCAGTAGAGCTTTACCATATTCACTAAGTTCTGGGGAAAAATTGTGCAACTGCAATGTGCACAGTCTATTTGCCTTTAGTAAATCCACCTCAATGTTTTTTAATACATGGTAAATCCCCCAACATGGGGTAATGTATTCAGTAGATCAACTTGAGATGGATCAACCTCTGAAACATCTATAACATTTGAATTGTGTATACATTTCTAATTATGTTTTTGCTACTGTTTTATGTCAGTTCATGTTTCCACTTGTAGTTTTCTCATTTTCAGCTTCTTTTGTTTGACAGTTTAGGAATTGTAAATGAGAGCTCCAAATAGTATCATATGAATGAATGATTTGTCTCCTTCACAAAATATACAATCTCTATATGAGGTTTTTTTTTTAGAACCTGACAAATGTGTGTTATCTAAACTGTCAGTCATTTGAACATCCCTGATGAGATTTTTCTTAAATATAACTGTAGGGTAGGCACACAACTCATATTAGTTATTTTATATTAGAATTCTAACTTGTATATATTCCTTTTTTGTTGTTGTGCCTGCTTGCAGAATTATGCTCATAGCTAAGCTTATAATTATTTAACAATTATTATATTGTACAGCTATGAATCGATTATTCTTCCTGACAAAAGGAGAGATATGATATTGCCATCCAACCTATGCATAATAAGGTCTTCATAATCATCAATTTGGGCAAAGAAAGTGAGTGTGTGCAGTGTTGAATACGAATATCTATTTAGAGTTCATAGACTGAAAGATTAAAATGATTGTAAAGTCTTGTTTTGCCTCAAAAATAAAAAAATAACAAACATGTAATATTTAGCTGCTCTGTGCAGTTGGTTTTGCACAGGGCAACCTGGATCCTCCTCTTCTCGGGCCCTTCTTTGCTGCTCCTGGCCCCTCCCTCCTGTCGAGTGCCCCCTTAGCAAGCAGCTTGCTCTGGGGGCACCCGAGCCAAGCTGCAGCTCCGTATGTCCATTCAGACACAGAGCTGCCACTCGGCCCTGCCCCTCTCTCTTCTAAATTGGCTAACTGACTTTGATTGACAGCCACAGGAGCCAATGGAGCCGCTGCTGTGGCTCAACCAATCAGGAGGGAGGGAGAGATGGCCAAATGGCCAAGGGATTCGTGGACATTGCTGGACAAGGATGGGCTCAGGTAAGTATTAGGGGGTGCTGGGAAGGCTGCTAGACACAGAAGGCTTTTTATCCTAAAGCATAGAATGGGCATTAAGATGAAAAACCTTCTGCCTTTACAACTCCTTTAAATAAATTGGTGCATACTCAATTAAATATACCAAGCATGCTTAATAATGGAAGGATTTAAATGGAAACTAAAGCTGGCTTTAGACAGTTCATTTTCGTACAGCAGCAGGCTGAACAAAAAAAACAAAACAAACAGATTCCTCCATCCACACAAATGAGGAGGATGGAGGAATCCCCTCTGACAGGATACTGTATTCTGATAGTGGTTCCCGCTGCTGTCAGAATACACTGATCAGCGACTGCATCCTATTGGCTGCAACCTCAAGAAAAGATTTCCAACATTCTCCTTGTTTTCAATGATTAATTTCTGTTGAACAAGGATGGCCACACACTGATAGAAATGTGGCTGCTTCCTACTTAAATAACTGGATTTCTGTCTATGGCCAGCTTGATCAAGAAACAGGGAGACTTCTACTTGTCCAACAATGTACATGGGATTTTTGGGGTCACAAGTGATAGCTGAGCCTGTGCAGTGCTACTCTCTTTCCTTCTTCATCATTGGAAAGGGAAGGATTGGTACCTGTTCAAGAGAAAGAAGTTGAAAACTTACAATGTAAAAATATCAAGCACCTATGATAGCTGGAGGAAGGCTATAAATGGTCTGATCATTGTGAGCAATGCAGAAATTGGAAGTAATGCTTGCAAAACTAGCCATTTAAGGCCACATTTGAAATACTTCTGTATTTATCTCAGACACTGTAAAATTACAGCACATATCCAGTATATCCTGCATATATCTTCTAGTGTGGAACCTTCTAATATGCAAATATTGACTTTGTCTAGGAAGTCGGAAATAGCTCCCCCCCCAAATCCTCTTGTAGTTTTTGTAGTCGGGGGTGGGGGGGTTATGAGAAATCCCCCCCCAACCTTAAAAACAGCATATTGCACTAAAACCTGTGGGTAAATAAAATAAGAGGACCAGAACCTTTGTTAACTGGAAGAGTAGGTTTGATAATAAGGTTGGTAGTGCCTCCACCAAGGACAGGGCCTCTGTGAGCAGAGAGGATTCTCTTCCTTGGATATTACCAGTACTCTACTAAGAGTAATTGGTAGCAGAGGAACTACTGCAAACAGTATATAACAATATCTATAAGCATAAAGATGCACACCAGCAGGGCTTTTTTTCTCAGAGAATAGATGTAGGAACTCACTCTCCCCGGCCAACGTCCCGCCCCTAATCCATAACCAACCCTGCCCCCCCTCCCCCAGCCTCACCTTTCTTAGAGGAGAGAAGTACAGCAGCCCCCAAAATTTTAATGAGTTAAGACTTAGAATTGCGTATGGCGCATGGTTCAGGATGGTGTAAACACACAAGGCTCAGGAGTGTGTATTGTACAATGGTGAGAAGTGTGTATCACACAGGGGTACAGAAAAAAAAATAGCAAAAGGCACAGTACTTTACATTCAATGCAAAGCGTCCCTTGTGCTCAGGAATATGCAACATATAGCCCTGTGTACAGAGTGCATGGGTCAGGAATATTTAACATAGAGTCCAGCACACAGAGTGTAGTAGTAAAACATATGTATTATGTAGTCCACCATACAGAATGCAGGGCTCAGAGAATGCAAAACCCTTCGTACCGAGTATAGCATGCAGGAGTACAATGCAATCCAAAGGCCTTTAATATGTAACATATGACTGTAAAAAAGTAAAAAGTAAAGCACAGCATACAGAGTATAGCGTTTCTGAGTATTTAATACACAAAGTATGTTACAAAATTCTCATAACTGCACCCTGCATGCTGTGCCATACATTGCATACTCTTGGCCACTGAACTCTGTATGCTTTACTGTCCCACCAGCAAATTTCCCTAGTCCTCCACAAGCAAAAATCCCCCTTCCTTCAAATACCCCCCCCCCCCAAGTAACCATCAAATGCTCACCTCTGCCTATCTCTTTTCATTACCTCTGCATCCTCAATCCACAGCTCACCTCTTCTTTTCTTCTTTCCTCTGTCCACAGCTCACCTCTTCTTTCCTCCTTCTACAGCTCACTTCTTCTCCTCCTGCCCACAGCTTATCTCTGCAACCCTATCCACAAATCCACAATTTACCTTAGCACCATCCCATTTACAACTAGCTCCCCCCGTCAACATCTCACCTCTGCACCCCTCCGACCACAGCCTACAACCCCAGTCCACAACTCTCCTCTGTACCCCCATCCACATTATTTCAGCCCCCCTTGCACATTTCACTTCTGCACTCCCATCTAAAGCTCACCCCAATCCACAGCTATCAACTCTGCCACCCCCATGTTTTTCCACTGCATCCTCAGCTTCCTCCACAGCTCTCACATGTTCACAACTTGCTCCTTACTCCACAGCTTTTTCTTTGCACAGCCCACCTTCTGCACTTTGCAGCTCTCTCCTCTGCACAAATCTCCCCCCTTTCCCTGTTCTTCTCTCTGCAGAAACCCCCTCCCTACAGTTATCCTCTCTGCTAACCCCCCCCCCCCCCTAGTTCTCCTCTTTTGCACAAATCCTCCCACTTTCCCAGTTTCCCCTCAGCCCTCTTCGCTACTAAAATTCCCACCAGTTCTCCTATCCTATCTGCACAAAGCCGCACCACTCAATACAGCAAGTGCATGCTTTTTTTTTCTGTCAACATAATACAGTCTGATCAGGGAGCTCTGCCTATCAGAAATGTAAAGTTTCAGAGCTCTTTACTCAGCTCCATTCTACAATGTGTTGCGGAGACAGGGGTGTAGCTGTCCCCCCCCCCTGTAGGGGCAGCTAAGTAATATGGCCCACCAGTCACCCTGCCCAGCCTGGCATTCAATTCTCAGTCACTCAAAGATAATGAACAGTCCATGTGCTTGTTTGTTTTATTGAAGGAATTTAATTTGAATGGGGTAAGGAAAATATGGGATGCCCGATGAATTGCAGAACAATCAATTGGTGAATTGTAGAACAATTAATTGGGACAAACTATGTACACTCCCTGTACTCATTACTACTTCAGTCTCCTCCAGCACTTTCCTTTCTTTTGGACTATTCCTCTTCCTTACTCCTGCACAACTCTTGACTCTCAGGATCAGCTAGCAAAAATGGTTAAGCCTGACTCTGACTCAGCCAGATCCTAGCAACCGCCCTTTGCAGGCAGGGACCATGGGCCCCTATGGTGTAGCAAGAAAATAGAAAGTCTCCAGTGCTAGCTGTCCTACAGATGGACTACTGTTCCCAGTCAGCCCTCTTCAGGCCTTGCCAGCCCACTTGGCTGCAGTTGCCCAACTCCACTGCCCATGACACCACAGTCCACATCACTAGCTCTGCACCCATTCCAGACTGCATGCTCCCAGTCCTCTCAGGAGGGCCTCCCCAGTCCTCCCGACTATGCATGTCCCTCACCAGCCCTCCTGGCTGCGACCAGTTGTTCGTCTCCTTGAAGACTTGCCTGGCAATGCTAGCTCCTGCTGTCCTCTCTGCTCCTCCTGTGCCTCCTGTCCAGAACTTTCACGCTTTCTTGAAGGGCTCTGTCCGCACCTGAGCCCCGGGCCCAAGGTCACCCCCCCCCCCGAAGACTGGGGAGCTGCCTCAAAGGCCCCAACAGCCTAGCACTCCATCTTCAAGCTCTGAACAACTCCAAGGAATCCCCCCAGCTGGGCTGACCCTGGGTATTTAAGGAGGCTTGCCCCCTGCCAATTCAGGTTGGG
The DNA here is from genome assembly GCA_037952925.1 of Lithobates clamitans. NCBI lineage: Eukaryota > Metazoa > Chordata > Amphibia > Anura > Ranidae > Lithobates > Lithobates clamitans. The sequence continues at coordinate 4,518,481 of JBBGZY010000142.1, forward strand.
GATTGGTCAGGGCTCCTTAGAACACCCCAGGAAGCTCCACCTCTCCTGTGCTCCTCTAGAATCCTCTGGAAGAAAGAGGTAGGTCTTAGTGACGCTGTCTGCTAGTCACCAGCTGCTATCCTGAGCCTCTCCCAGGCCACACAAACCAAAACAAACAGGCCTGGCGGCAAGCCAGACCTGCCTAAATTTACCTTACCTATACACAAAAATCCTTTTCTAGCACCTACATAAGTAGAGGGTGCTACAGGGGGGACAGAAGCTGACTCCCGAATCACCACAGGCAGCTGCAGTTGTGGCACCAGGACCCGAGGAACTCACCAGGGCTTGAGGGCAGGAGCCCTGGGTGCCCAGTGCTAGTACAGAGAATCCGGTAGATGAAGTGAGCTGTGTAGTCCTCTACCAACTTCTGTGTTAAATGACAGGTTGGAGAGGCTGTTCCCCTGTCAGAACACAACAGCTTAGCGGGGGAGATCACTGTACTAACATCAGACTGTTAGAACAGAGACTCCGACCGGAGCTGTCATGTTTTTTTCGTTCAACCCAAAAAAAACTATTAGTGTGTATCAGGCTTTATGCTGTAGGTTGAGGCCAGGTTCACACTAGTCTGGTGCCAATTGCAGCTCCGGTTTCCCTGCAAAGATAAAAATTATTAATTCAGCAGTGAATTGTAGAACAATCAATTGGGATGAACTATGTACACTCCCTGTACTCGTTACTACTTCAGTCTCCTCCAGCACTTTCCTTGCTTTCAGACTATTCCTCTTCCTTACTCTTGCACAAACTCTTGACTCTCAGGATCAGCTAGCAAAAAATGGTTAAGCCTGACTCTGACTCAGCCAGATACTAGGAACCACCCTTTGCTTGCAGGGACCACGGGCCCCTATAGTGTAGCAAGAAAATAGAAAATCTCCAGTGCTAGCTGTCCTACAGATGGACTACTGTTCCCAGTCAGCCCTCTTCAGGCCCTGCCAGCCCACCTGGCTGCAGTTGCCTGACTCCACTGCCCATGACACCACAGTCCACTCCACTGGCTCTGCACCCATTTTAGACTGCATGCTCCCAGTCCTCTCAGGCACGCCTCCCCAGTCCTCCTCGCTGTGACCAGTTGTTCCTCTCCTTGAAGACTTGCCCGGCAATGCTAGCTCCTGCTGTCCTCTCTGCTCCTCCTGTGCCTCCTGTCCAGAACTTTCACGCTTTCTTGAAGGGCTCTGTCCACACCCGAGCCCCAGGCCCAAGGTCACTGCCCCCCTCCTGAAGACTGGGGAGCTACCTCAAAGGCCCCAACAGCCTAGCACTCCATCTTCAAGCTCTGAACAACTCCAAGGAACCCCCCCAGCTGGGCTGACCCTGGGTATTTAAGGAGGCCTGCCCCCTGCCAATCCAGGTTGGGGATTGGTCAGGGCTCTTTAGAACACCCCAGGAAGCTCCTTCTCTCCTGTGCTCCTCTAGAATCCTCTGGAAGAAAGAGGGAGGTCTTAGTGACGCTGCCTGCTAGTCACCAGCTGCTATCCTGAGCCACTCCCAGCCCACACAAACCAAAACAAACAGGCCTGGCAGCAAGCCAGGCCTGCCTAAATTTACCATACCTATACACAAAAATCCTTTTCTAGCACCTACCTAAGTAGAGGGTGCTACAGGGGGGACAGAAGCTGACTCCCGAATCACCACAGGCAGCTGCAGTTGCGGCACCAGGCCCCAAGGAACTCACCAGAGCTTGAGGGCAGGAGCCCAGGGTGCCCAGTGCTAGTACAGAGAATCCGGTAGATGAAGTAAGCTGTGTAGTCCTCTACCAACAGCGGGGGAGATCGCTGTACTAACATCAGACTGTTAGAACAGAGACTCTGACCGGAGCTGTCATGTTTTTTTCGTTCAACCCCAAAAAAACTATTAGTGTGTATCAGGCTTTATGCTGTAGGTTGAGGCTGGGTTCACACTAGTCCGGAGCCAATTGCAGCTCCGGTTTCCCTGCAAAGATAAAAATGATTCATTCAGCGGTTCCTCTCTGTTATAGCTGTGGATCAGCTGACCAGGGAGAGGGGGAGGTGTAGGAGGAGGGGGAGAGAATTCCTGTTCACAAGGGAACACATGTGCAAATCAGATGCATTCCCATTGAAGATTATGTGCCTGCAATTCGCACTGCACTGCCTAGAAAACGCACAAGTTTTTTGTGCAATATGGAGTGCAGATGCAACTCACATATGTGAACTCGACCCATTGAAAAGAACATATTTTCAAATGTTCTGTGAATTGGATGCTGTGTAAGTCGCATTCAATTCGCATATGTGTGAACCCAGCCTAATAGTCTTTTGAGGTAGTCAAGAATACAGAACACCAATTTAAATTCACCATAAATGAATGAGTGCAGGGCATGCAGACCACAGCAGAGGAAGATAGAGAAAGAGAACATTAAAACAGATGATTATATATATATATCCACTTTTCTTCATCACAGATGAAAAAGACATTAATAAACTTTTTGTGAAAACAAAATGAACAGAAAATTGATTAATTGAAAATTGAAATTTTTTATCCCAGAGGACAAAGTGTAATTATACCACTCAATTGAAAATTAATCGCATGTGATTTGGGACATATGAATTAATTTGAAAGCTGAAGAAGTTAATATATATGTAAATCAAAGGAGTTATAAAAATTGCAGGCTACATTATATGTGGTTAGTATAAAAAGTCAATCTAAACTTGCGCTGGACAAAACAAAATGAGCTATGGCAGGAAGATATGGATTACTAGCTTTTTATAGGACCCAAAGATGTGCAGGCTTATTTAATAAAACAGTGCTACGAGCTGTTTTGGGCATAATCCAGTATAAATCAGAATGCAGCTTTTAACAATTTTAGTTGTCCAAGCAAGTGTAGATGAGGACACTGAAAATATCTGTTCAGTGGCTGGCAGGCTCTAAAATCCAACACATCTAACCATGAGAGTGATAAGAGATAGATGAGGGCATTTTGGGTGGATGATGAATGTGGTTATTATTCAAGATTCATGAAGTCTGCGAATGCAAGTTTTTCCCCCCTAAACGTTGCAGGTCCATCACCAGAAATAAGGGAAAATAAATGATACTGCAACCAAAAAGAACATCCTAAAAACAAACAGGCACACATAGTTGGCAACATTTAAAAAAAAAATTTAAGAGAAGCTTTTTTTTTTTTATTTATTTATTTTTTTTGCTGTGCTTTTTTTTAGAAAGCCAACGTAGGCAAAAAATGTGCTTCAATTAGGGGTCGGACATTCAGTTAAAATGGGTTCATTCCTAACCCATGGACACATTTCTAAATGCATAAAAATGCATGTAATGATCATTCAGTAGTGCCATTCACACTGACCATTTACCTGCATTTAGGTACAGTTAGTTTAGCTGCGTTTGATAAATAAAATAGTGTGCTTCCAGAATTTGATATAACTCTATAAATGGCTAAATGCATGTAAATATGACAAAATGTCCAAAGACGCCAAAACCTACTTCAACCCCTTTACACCTACTGGTAAAACAAATGTAAATGCCTAAACTCAATTTTGCAATTTTGACATGTGTTAGTAAAACCATACATATCATCACTACTTTGTGCATACCTTGTTTTTTTCAGGACAAATTGGGCTTTCATCTGGTAGTTATGGATATCTCCTGCTTTATTTTTTATTATCAAAGAAAAACTGGCCCAAAATAGTAAAAAATATATATTTTTTTCTTTAAAATGTAGCAGTATATTTCTTGTTATTACCATAACCTACCACCAAAGAACTACCCAAAATAAATTCTCCTGCTCCTGATGATCACAATGATACCACATATTTGTATGTTGTATGTTGTTTGTACCTGTAGTACAGCCCAGAATCAATAGTGCGTATTTTGCTTTTTTTTTTTGTTTTCCTACCTAAAACACACCGACACTAACTGACACTGATACTAATTAAAAAAAAACAAAAAACTGACCTTGACCTTTGACCCTTATTTGACCTAAACACTAACCCTGGCACTGACCTAGATCTTGATCTAGGTATATTTCCTTATTTTTAATTATGTATTCATTTATTTTTAATAAAATTTACAAACACTTTTTTTTCCCTCTTTCTGCAAGGAATGAGAAAGATACATTGTATTCTTCTTCTCCAGTCACAGAAAGAACAAAACACAGGGACGGGTTTCACAGTGACTGATCACTGTGGTAGCCAATCAGAGGCTACCACAGCGATCAGGTGACCTGGAATCAGGGGATCTGGGTCCTGATCATTAGTACAGGGCCCCGGGCTCTCAGTAAGACCCCAGTCTCCATGCTGGGACTGCGCTGTGCAGAGTGCTCCCAGCACAAAGAGAGAAACACATATATGCTGCCCCATGTAAAAAAGCCCAGTACAGTGAGGTCGCATATATGTGTTACGTTGGTGTGAAGGGGTTAAAGCAGGAACAATTAAACACAGGAAAAAGTGACATGGGAAATATAAATTGTTTATACTTCCTAGATCACATTTCCTGCATTTAGAAAAGCTAAACACATGATTAAGGTAGGCCATAGAGGATGTGATTTTCTTTCCTGCACCCGCTTGATTTATCAACACAATAGCTCCTGCAGTTTTCTTCTGGCGTGGGGAGCCGTCCGTGCCAAGAGAACACAGTGATTCATGCTAGTGGCTATAGCTGCTGGCAAAACTCCGACATGCTGGTTGTACCCGAGATGATTGATGGATCGACTTGAATACAATCAGCCTGCCCAGAGATGGTTTTAATCTTGGCTGGTCCCTGCTGAACCGGATAAAATTCTAACCATCTATGGCCAACTTAAAGTAGAACAGATGTTCCTAATCCTTATCAGTTACCTGCTATGCTCACCCAAAAAAAACTCACTGAAGGAACCTGCCAAGACGTTAGACCACACAGATTTGAAGTCAAATTGACCATTGCAGCCTTTTATTAACATATAACAAGAATATATAACATTCCTCTAAAACAGAAACAAGTAAAGTTTTCTGATCTTTGCAGGTACAAACAAATATCCTGTTTTTGTAGCTGCAACACACATTATGATAGGCCCCAGCTACAACACACTGACCCAGGGACAGTATCACAGCTAGCCACAGAGACCCCCGCCATCCCAGATTCCGAGTTAACCCATCATTAACTGGAATGCACCTGAGATACCCATACCACAGATGGGTCCCCAACTATTATATTAGCACATATTTTTTTTACCACCTCCAAAGACAACAACCACCAGGCTGCTTTGATATCCAATATAAAGACATACACCCAAATAACAAACAAAGTGGGTGGGTGGATGGGAAGTTTCTTCTCTATCAAATGACCACCGACTGGACTCTTCAGATCTCCACCCCATTCTAGACTCTCCAAAGCTCTCTCAACCAATCAGGTCAGTTTCAAAAACTGTCCTCCCCTGTTCACCAAGCCATGCCTGCCTTTTGCCTATTTTTTTTTTTGCTCTGGTACTACCTGGTGTGTCAGTGTGAATGTGACCTTAGAATTTGTTGCATTTACAAGCACCACTTCTGGGTTGCTCTGAGCTGCTTCCTTGAACTTGGAGAGTGCGCAATGAATGAATGAATTTAAAACACCATACACTGTTTCCCGATGCCCTTGAGAGTTCATTTCCCATGATGCCAAGCATCATTGTGAATGTGCACCCAGTGCAGTATGCTCTAGCTACTAATGCATATCAGAAACACCCACCATTGGGTGGTTCCATAAAACACTGCATAAAACACTTCCATAAAACCCTGAAAGGGAACGGAGCCATTCAAGAAAATTAAACCTGGAGGAGTGATGTTTGGAACAGCAAAACCAAGTAAAAAGGAGAGCTTTCAAAGGAGAAGAAATGGAAGACCAGGTAAATGCCCAAGTCAGCCCAAGTGTTCCTAAGGGCTGTGTCCATAGTTCTTTTCTTTATTCCTTTATACTCATGATTGTACTGTCATTCATAGCTCTAATGCTATCAAACTTGTGGGTTCTATCAAACTTGTGGGTAACACAGTGATAGTGGGGTTGATATCCAATGATATTTAGGTAGTGACAAGATTCAAATGCTGACTGAGTAGTGTATTGACATTGATTTCAATCTAAATTCAAAGAAAACAAAATAAATTGTAAATAATTTTAGGAAGAAAAACCCAGTTGGATTGTGAATTAATAGAGAGTGGAGCAGATCGCAAGTTTTATGTTTTTAGACTGTCCCAAGACTGTCTCAGCAAATCCAGGACAGTTGGTTGCACAGTATGAGTAACAGCTATGAATTCACCCACTGCTCTTCATGATAAAATACAATTTGTTTATATTCTTTCAGAAGCATCACTGGGCTCAGGCACAACAAACAAAAGGTCCACACTGCTCATAGGTGAGCTGGCTCCAAAAGCATGATCTCCTCACTGCAGGGGGCTTGCACAGTCACAGCTGAAGCAATAATGAAAGGAAAATTTTCTGACGGCTGCACACCAAACTGAGATCCAAATGCCTTTATTTGCATAAAACCATGAAGAACATGAAGAGCACTACATGTACAAGCAAGGGAGGACTGGCTTACATGTTTTGCACACAAATTGTGCTTTATCAAAGCCCAGTTGATAAAGCACAATTTGCGTGCAAAACATGTAAGCCGATCCAGTGGCGTAACTAGCACATCTGGCACCAAGACATTTTATTTTTGCACAACCCCCCCCCTCCCCAGAAAAATGGTATGTGGTATAGCCATGTCAACACTGTGGGTGTGGTCAGATTGCATCAACAGTGAGAGGAGCTTAAAGGGCCTTATGTTTTAATGACTGCGCCACAAGCATGTATGTAGCAGACAGTACAAACCTCAGTACACTCATTTTAATAAAATAAAATCATTCTATTGCATATCCTTTACTACACACAGCTAACCTTAAAGTCTTTTTTGTTGTTTTTCTAAATAATAAACATGTTATACTTGCCTTCTTTGTGTAGTGGTTTCGCACAGAGCTGCTTGGAACCCCCTCTTCTTGGGAGCCTCACCTGCACTATGGGCCCCTCCCTTGCAGCTTGCTATGGGGGTTCCCAAGCAGGCACACTCCTAAACTGCGGCTCTGTGTGTCCATTCACACAGGTAGCCATGGCTTGACTCTGCTCCCTCCCTCTTCTGATTGGCTTACTGGCTGTGATTGACAGCAGTGTGAGCCAATGGCTCCTGCCAAAAGCTAATCAGGAGTGCAAGTCCCCAGACAGCCAAGGCTCTTGTGTACATCACTGGATTGAGAGGGGGCTCAAGTTAGAATTAGGTGGGGCAAGGGTGGGGGCTGCTGCACACAGAAGGTTTTTTACCTTCATGCATAGAATGCATGAAGATTAAAAAGCTTGTGCCTTTACAACCACTTTAAAAAAGAATGTGCTGAACTTAGAATGCAGTAGTCAGGAGGACCTGACTATATGTTGACCGAATAGCATGAAAGAGGAGATGTCAGGTAATTAAAAGAGAAGTATGAGAATTTTCTTTATTAATCGTACTTACCTAGGTAGATGCTGCATCTGTCCGCCGCCGGTTCTAAGGCTGAGAACCGAGTAATCAAACAGCCGATCACTCAGTTCTCAGTGCTCCCTGAGCAGAGAGCTGGTGGCTGTCAGTCACTGGCTCTCTGCATTGCCCCTCCCCAGTGCTCACTGAAACACTGGGCTGTGGAGGGGGTGGGAGTGGCCAGCTCAGGCTCTCAGAGGCTTGCTGAGAGGCTGAGCTGGGTTCCAGTCCAGACATGTAAGTGGATCACAACCATATGGTTGCGATCTTTCCCTAGCCTGGACCGACTCTGTGACACCACCTGACAGCAGGCTTAAGCCCACTGTCAGCTGAAAATGGGTCACAGGAGAGCAAAACAATCTGCACTGCTGTGATCAACAGGAGAAGTACAACCAAACAGGGCATTCGCTGTACTTCTCCTTTCATAAATCTAACACACAACTTGTTTCTCTGCTCCTGTTTGGCATTACTTGTGACAATTGATAAATGTCCCCATTTATGTGTGAACTCACCCACCAGGGCCCAGGCAGGCTTTTTTACTCAGCCCAGGCTTTAGATCCAGGCTCTTTCTCCCTGAAGCTGGAAGGTCCTCCAGTCACTATCTTTCCTAATCCAGAGGGCCTTTACGATCCCCCTCTCATAGTCCAGGGCCTTCAGACCCCTGCTTCCCTAGTCCAGGGCCTCCAGACACCCCCCTCCTAATCTGGGACCTCCAGGCAACCCCTCACCTAGTCCAGTATCTCCCTTGTACTCCCCCTATCCAGGGGCCTTTGCCACACCACTTTTCAAGTCTAGGGCCTCCTCTACATCCCCCAGTCCAGGGCCTTCGGTGTACCCCCCTCCTAGTCCAGGGCCTTCTGTGCACCCCCCACTAAAGCACCTCCTCTGCACCCACCCAGTCCAGGACCTCCTCTGCATCCCCCAAGCCCAGGGTCTCCTCTGCGCCCCCCCAGGTCAGGGCTTCCTCTGCACCCCCTAGCCCAAGGCCTCCTACGCACTTCCCAGCCCAAGGCCTCCTCCGCACCCCCCATCCACCCAGGGCCTCCACTGAACCCTCCAGTCCAGGGCCTCCTGTAACCCCCTCTCATCCCAGGGCCTCCTCTGCACCCCACCATCCAGTCCAGGGCCTTTTTTGAAGCCTCCTCTTTTCTGATATGCCTCACGCAGAAAAGGCATAGGCTGTTTGGGCACCGGGCAGGGCTAGGAGGGAGACCTGCCTGTCCATTACACTTGATCAGGCAGCAGTGACACACTGAGAGCAGCGGTTCCCAGTGCAGGTGGGGGCAGAACCCCTGGAGGCGTCCCCCTAGATGCGTCACCCAGGGCAGGTGCCCCCCCTCCTAGTTTCGGCCCTGTTTGGATCTCAGTATGGTGTGCAGCCATCTGGATTTTATTTTCATTACTGGACAGCTAGAGCTTCCCAATGTCTGAAGTCCAATGAAGCCTTTTACAGAGCATGTCACTCTAACAGTCAAAGCAATTTGGACCCTCCTTTGATATTTTCATTCTCATTATTGTGTCACATACTGTTTATGTCATAACGTCACTGTCCTATCTACATTTAAACTGTATGTTCGGTGGCCCCAGTTATCATGTACTTCACTGTTTTCACCAAGTAAATATATCCTCAGCGCTACTGGTAAAAACGGGCTAAGATAACCTTCAGAAAATGCAAGTCTTTCTCCATCCTGAGAACCTGGCCTACAAGTTGCTCCCTTTTACTCCCACTAACAGGTCCTCTCATCTATTTTAACCTCGTAGATCATCACAGGTTGCATAGCTTATCCATCTATAATTGAATACTCTGGTGTTAGCAGTTTGTAAACAGATCCACTAATTTAGCAACCATCAGAAAATAGTCAGATGTTCCTAGCCTGGTTTACTGCCTTTACAAAAATCCAATGTCCTACAAAAGAAGTGTTGACTTGCATGTGCATTAAGTCTCTTCAGCTGACACAGAAAATTGTGATCAAGGAAAGCTGATATCACACACATGAGAGGAGAAAAATGAATAAAACATAACAGACCTAGCAGATGAACTTGATTGGAATATGTACATTTTCACAAAGGAAAAGTTTTTGATTATTAATGACACAATGGATTACATAAAGACTGATGGCTAGTGCTGCACCAGAATTGCTCTAGTACAACTTATTACAATAGAATATATTTTTGTTTTATTGTTGATATGTTGTTATATTATATTATAGTTGTAGCACTTAAAGTAGAATTATGGTTAAACTATAAAATTAGTGATCACAAACTGTATATGATATATAGTGCCCATACTAACAACAACAGGCTAACTCGTTTTTCTAAATACTGCAGCACTGTCACCCTTGTTACTGCCTTTGCTTTCTAGAGGCCAGCACCATTGATAGCCCTATCAGTGAATAGCCACACCTAGTTACACCCACAACTATTTAGAATGACAGCGCATCTGGAAGAGCTTAGGAAAATGATGTAAAACATCTGCACACTAATTACGCCCCCCTCCCTTCCCTCCAAGACTGTCTTTTATTTAATTCTTCATTTAAGGTATGCAACGAGACAATGTAGTATGAAATGACAGTCTGTTCTCAATGATAACCGTCAACAGTAATATATTAAGTGTGAACAAACAAGGGATTTAAAGATAGCATTGAAGCAATACACCAGATTCCTTCTAATAACATACAATGCATAAAAGGCTTATGGCCTTGGCATCCACAGTAAGTATATCCTGTATTGTGGTGGAGGTGACATAGGCGAACATGACGGACAAGTGCATAAGGAGAACATGGTACAGACTTGTAGGCACATAGCTACTATGAGGTGGGGGGTTAAACAGAAACCTCATATGGTATAGGGCAACCATGTTGGGGCCTCAAAGCAGTTGTGCCAAACGGTCGGCGCATACCGTGTAGGCCCATGTCTTGGCCCCTCAAAGCAGTTGCACAAAATGGTCAGCGCATACCAGGTACCCGATTTTGAGAGAAAGAAGTTGACAAGCTGAGTGTCTAAGAAAAGGTTAGAAAGGGGATGAAGAAAAAAGGAAAAGGGAAGGGAAGGTGGGAAGCATCTGCTGGATCGACTGCTCAAGAAGTCTGAGTCCCAAAGGGGAGTAATCTCAGTTTAAATGTAGGTCAAATATTCATCTGAGAAGTACCTCCATCTCGTCCCTGAGGGAAGCGGTCAAGTGTTCCATCTGATGGATATCGTCCACTCTGGCAAACCATTGTGACACAGTAGGTGGGGATTGTTGTTTCTAAATGCTGGGGATGCATGCTCTGGTGGCATTCAGAAAATGTGGCATTCAGAAAATGTTTCAACAAAGACTTATCTTTTACTGGACATAGGAGTTAAAGTGGAGGTCCAGCTGAAATTTTTTTTTTAAAAGTCAGCAGCTACAAACACTGTAGCTGCTTACTTTAAATAAGCACACTTACCTGTCCAGGGTGCCCATGATGTCGGCTGCCTGAGGCCAATCCGTGCATCGGATTGGGTCCCGGCGCCGCCATTCTAACTAAGGGAAACAGGCAGTGGAGCCTTGCGGCTTCACTGCCCATTTCCTACTGCGCACGTGCGAGTTGTGCAGTTGCGCGGTGCATTGTGAATGGCTGGCTGTGTTCTGGGACACACACAGTTCCCAGAACACAGTGCACCCCATTCCCCAGAAGACAATGTGAGGAGGAGAAGAATGAAGATCACTGCGGAGTAGGAAGTGGCAGATTAGGACGATCTGCCTAGCAACAGCAATTTCTGGTAAGTAAAAAAATTTTTTTTTTCAAATTTTTTTTCAGATTTTTAGGAGCATTTTTATGTCTTTTTTTTTTTTTTTTTCACGGTGGACCTCCGCTTTAAGTTTAAGAGCACTGCAGCTGGGTTGTCAAAAAAGAGAGATGTCTGTAAGTTTGTGAATGATCTGCGAGACCTGTTGCCAAAAAGGGTGGAGCTTTGGACAGTCCGAGAAGATATGGAGTAATGTGCCAGTCTGAGAACCACATTGCCAGCACAACAGGCTGTGTCCAGAAAAAAAGTGACGCTAGTACTGGCGGGGTCCAATAGTAGAGCGTCAATATTTTAAATGTAATCTCCTGGTATTCACTGCAAAGAAAAGTCTTGTGAGCAAATTGGAATATCCGGTGCTTTTGATATTCTGAGAATGTAGTGTTAAGGTCTCTTTGCCATTTGTGTAAATATGGAGGATCGCGCTGGGATGTAACTGTAAGTAGGATACCGTAAGAGGAGAGAGATTTTGGTAAGGGCTCATCTCCCAGAAAAAGGTCTTCAAATGAAGTAGATTGTCTGCAGAAACAGGTCTGGAAGGAAATGAGACAGTTGCAAAATGTACTACCTACCCAGACCAGAGGAGTTGAGTGCTCCATATAGGACAGATGGACTGACCCCGCCCAAAGGACCAAAAAAGGCAGAAGCTCTAAGCAGGCTCCAGTCGGGTTGCAGCTTAAAGGCTTTATCAGAGAAACCCAAAGTTTGGTGGCCAATAATTTGCATCAGCGGTGAGGTGAAACCAGAAGTCTCGGCCATCCTATAGTACCTATAGAGTTCCAATAATCTCGGTTTGATCAAGAGATGTGGAGATGAAAGTCAGGGGTATCGAACCCCTGTGCATGAAAGACCGGCTGTCACAATCGGGTGTCAGGCTCGAAGATCAGTTGCTATAGCAGTTGCCAGACTACCACCGACCAGCAGGATAGGTATACAGGCAGTCACCCTGGCAGATGACTCAGGCTCACCTGAGGTGCGGAGTCTAAGTACTAACCAGTGTTCACCAGAGCTTCTGATGGTGGAGATGGATTTAGCTGCATGTTAGTACCAGGTCGCGGCCCTCAGGATTGCCCCACCAGGAGGTGAGCAAGCCAGGTTTCAGTAGCGGATAAGCAGGTAAGGATCAAACAGAAGCATGGTCAGTAAACAAGCCAAAAGTTTGGTAGTGAGTAGTTGCAGGTTGGGATCAGGCAGATGTGTAGTCGAAGAACAAGTAAAGGGTCAATAACGAGTGGTAGCAAAATATGAACGGATCTTCACCAGTCGAACACTCTAGTCATGTGAACCCTCTGAGCTTGGGTTTTTGTAACAGTGTGTGTTTAATATGGGAAGGTTTACCCTGCCAAACGTATCTGATAAAAGTTGTCCAGAGCTTATGAAAGAATCCCTGAGGTAACTTAACTGGCAAAAGATACAGGATATGCAGTATAATTTGAGAATTTTGTATCTACCAAGCCAGGAGATAGCCAGCATTTTCCACTTCTTCCAATCTGCAGAGAAGATGCTTAATAAAGGTTGAAAGTTGTATTAAAAATAAGGTAAAGATTAAAAGGGATTTTGGTTCCCAGGTACTGGATGGCTTAAGAGGCTGGACGAAAAGGGAACGAGGTGTGAGAGACCACTTCACTTCAGCCCCAGAAGAATTTACCCCCTTCCTGACCAGGCCATTTTTTGCGAAATGGCACTGTATGACTTTAACTGACAATTGCACGGTCATGCGATGTACCCAAACAAAATTTATGTCCTTTTTTCCCCTCAAATAGAGCTTTCTTTTGTTGGTATTTGATCACCTCTGGGGTTTTTATTTTTTGTGCTATAAACAAAAAAAGGACGTCAATTTTGAAAAAAACACAATATTTGGTACTTTTTGCTATAATAAATATCCAAAAAAAAAAAATGAAAAAAGAAAAAGTCTTTATCAGTTTAGGCCGATATGTATTCTTCTACATATTTTTGGTAAAAAAAATCGCAATAAGCGTATATTGCCAGCACAACAGTTATAGCGTATACAAAATAGGGGATAGATTTATGGGATTTTTATTATTATTATAGTGGCGGTGATCTGCGATTTTTATCAGGGCTGCAACATTGCGACGGACACATCAGACACTTTTGACAATTTTTTGGGACCAGTGACATTTATACAGAGATCAGTGCTAAAAATAGCCACTGATTACTGTATAAATGTCACTGGCAGGGAAGAGGTTAACACTAGGGGGTGATAAAGGGGTTAAATGTGTTCCCTAGATGTGTTCTAACTGTGGGGGGAATGTGGCTGACTAGAGGAGGAGAGAGATCGTTGTTCCTACTTAGTAGGAACACATGATCTGTCTCCTCTCCCCTGACAGAACCGGGATTTGTGTGTTTACACACACAGAGCCCAGTTCTCGCTCTGTCAGGAACGATCACGGGTGATAGCCTCTGGCGGCATGCACAAGCCTGCTACATCATCTTAAAGAGCTGACATACAGCTATGACGGCTCACACAGCAGTGCTATCTTGCTACAGTATAACTGTGGTGGTTGGTCAGGAAGGGGTTAAGGCCCTCCGATTTTTGCAGATTAACTTTAAAGTCCGACAAGCCATCACATGCACTGTGACGGAACCGATTGGGCACCCTAATTGGGTGCTTCCTTCTGCCAAACAGTGTCTCCTGCCCTCCAAACTGTTCCGAGCAGACTGAGCGCTAATACCAGCCCTTTTTACCCCAAGGTATTGTACAGAGACAAGATGTTCTTCAAAAGTAGGTCAGTCACCACCTGAACAAAAAAAAAAATATTTATCCAAAACATCACACAATGGTTAGATAATGAGGTAGAGCTGACAAGGCTAATCCCATCATAGATACCTCCAAGAGTTAGCCAAGTTAGCCAATAGACAGAAACAATAGGTAACACAATTAACAATGGGAATGCACATAATGGGAGAAAGACACTTAACACAGAACACCTTAATAAACAGATTATATCAGGAGATCCCCAGCACCAGGTTGATTGAGCTCATTATATTAACATCTGCTCTGAGTCTCACAGTCTGACTGAAGAATTCATTGCTGATTCGGGCCTAGAGACCCCCAACATATATATATATATATATATGAGTCCTCCAGTTCCAAGAGTCTGAGTGTTTTGAGGAGACAGGGACTTGAATCCAAATTAACATTAATCCAAGGGTCCCCAGACACACACACCTCCCAAAGAGTAGTGCTCCCTTAAAAGCAAGGCCCATAGTCAATAGGCAAGAAGCTAGTCTGCAGTCCCCTCCAAAAGCCTCTGTCCCAGTTGAGTCTGTCACATGCATGTATTTCGGACAATAGGACTGGTAAAGAGATAAGCAGATCTGATACATAAAACAGTAAATCTTTTGCATAAGTGGAGTTTTTTTGGTGATATGTACTAGTTTCAAGGCCTCCGATGTCAGAATAGAAAAAGTATGAAAAGGAGCGGAGAGAGGAGGCCTCCAGAAATATCTAACTGGGTGCATGAGAAATCCAGCTTCCCAGCTGCATTTTAAACCAAAAACTAGATGAGCTGTCCTTTTAAGAATTCATAAATCTTCATAAATACTCTAAAAATTATACAAATCCATTAACAATGACTAAAATTCATGATAGATATAAAAAAAATGAGTGTGCTACCCCTTTAACCACTTGCCGACCGCCTAACGACGATATACGTTAACAGAATGGCACGGGCAGGCAAAATCACGTACCTGGTACGTGATTGCCTTCCCGCGGGCGGGGGGTCCGATAGGACCCCCCCCCCCAGTGCCAGCGGCGGTCGGCTTTGGTCTGGGAGCATTCAGTGATGAGGGGGAGGCCATCCGATCGTGGCCCCCCCCTCGCGATCGCTCCGAGCAAATGAGAATCATCCCCTGCCTCTGTGTAGTACACAGAGGCAGAGGATGTGATGTCATCTCTCCTCGGCTCGGCAGTTTCCGTTCCGGCGCCGAGGAGAGAAGACATGTGAGTGAGTGCACAACACGCACACATCACAGTAGAACATGCCAGGCATCCTTTACACCCCCGATCCCCCCCCCGATCACCCCCCGATCACCCCCCAATCACCCCCCAATCACCCCTCCCCCCGTCACATTGACACCAAGCAGTTTTTTTTTTCTGATTACTGCGTGGTGTCAGTTTGTGACAGTTAGAAGTGGTAGGGCAGTTAGTGTTAGCCTCCTGTAGGTCTAGGGTACCCCCCTAACCCCCCTAATAAAGTTTTAACCCCTTAATCACCCCCCTTCACCAGTGTCACTAAGCGATCATTTTTCTGATCGCTGTATTAGTGTCGCTGGTGACGCTAGTTAGGGACGTAAATATTTAGGTTCGCAGTCAGCGTTTTATAGCGACAGGGACCCCCATATACTACCTAATAAATGTTTTAACCCCTTGATTGCCCCTAGTTAACCCTTTCACCACTGATCACCGTATAACCGTTACGGTTGACGCTGGTTAGTTCGTTTACTTTTTATAGTGTCAAGGCACCCGCCGTTTATTACCGAATAAGGGTTTAGCCCCCTGATCACCCAGCGGTGATATGCTTCGTCCCAGGCAGCGTCAGATTAGCGCCAGTACCGCTAACCCCCATGATCCGATCAGATCTATACTAGCGTCCCCAGCAGTTTAGGGTTCCCAAAAACGCAGTGTTAGCGGGATCAGCCCAGATACATGCTAGCACCTGCATTTTTCCCCTCCGCCCGGCCCAGCCCAGCCCACCCAAGTGCAGTATCGATCGATCACTGTCACTTACAAAACACTAAACGCATAACTGCAGCGTTCTCAGGGTCAGGCCTGATACCTGCGATCGCTAACAGTTTTCTTGGTAGCGTTTTGGTGAACTGGCAAGCACCAGCCCCAGGCAGCGTCAGGTTAGTGCAAGTACCGCTAACACCCACGCACGCACCGTACACCTCCCTTAGTGGTATAGTATCTGATCGGATCAATATCTGATCCTATCAGATCTATACTGGCGTCCCCAGCAGTTTAGGGTTCCCAAAAACGCAGTGTTATCGGGATCAGCCCAGATACCTGCTAGCACCTGCGTTTTGCCCCTCCGCCCGGCCCAGCCCAGGCCACCCAAGTGCAGTATCAATCGATCACTGACACTTACAAAACACTAAACGCATAACTGCAGCGTTTGCAGAGTCAGGCCTGATCCCTGCAATCGCTAACAGTTTTTTTGGTAGCGTTTTGGTGAACTGGCAAGCACCAGTGGCCTAGTACACCCGTGTCGTAGTCAAACCAGCACTGCAGTAACACTTGGTGACGTGGCGAGTCCCATAAGTGCAGTTCAAGCTGGTGAGGTGGCAAGCTCAAGTAGTGTCCCGCTGCCACCAAAAAGACAAACACAGGCCCGTCGTGCCCATAATGCCCTTCCTGCTGCATTCGCCAATCCTAATTGGGAACCCACCGCTTCTGCAGCGCCCGTACTTCCCCCATTCACATCCCCAACCAAATGCAGTCGGCTGCATGAGAGGCATTTTTATGTCCTCCCGAGTACCCCTACCCAACGAACCCCCCCAAAAAAGATGTCGTGTCTGCAGCAAGCGCGGATATAGGCGTGACACTCGCTATTATTGTCCCTCCTGTCCTACAATCCTGGTCTTTGCATTGGTGAATGTTTTGAATGCTACCATACACTAGTTGAGTATTAGCGTAGGGTACAGCATTCCACAGACTAGGCGCACTTTCACAGGGTCTCCCAAGATGCCATCGCATTTTGAGAGACCCGAACCTGGAACCGGTTAC
The DNA here is from genome assembly GCA_037952925.1 of Lithobates clamitans. Classification (NCBI taxonomy): domain Eukaryota; kingdom Metazoa; phylum Chordata; class Amphibia; order Anura; family Ranidae; genus Lithobates; species Lithobates clamitans. Next base: position 4,535,496 of record JBBGZY010000142.1, read on the forward strand.
CATTATAAAAGTTACAGTTACAAAAACAAGTTTAAAAAAAAAAAAAACACAAACAAAAATATAAAATAAAAAAAATAGTTGTCGTTTTATTGTTCTCTCTCTCTCTATTCTCTCTATTGTTCTGCTCTTTTTTACTGTATTCTATTCTGCAATTTTTTATTGTTAATATGTTTTATCATGTTTGCTTTTCAGGTATGCAATTTTTTATACTTTACAGTTTACTGTGCTTTATTGTTAACCATTTTTTTGTCTTCAGGTACGCCATTCACGACTTTGAGTGGTTATACCAGAATGATGCCTGCAGGTTTAGGTATCATCTTGGTATCATTCTTTTCAGCCAGCGGTCGGCTTTCATGTAAAAGCAATCCTAGCTTCTAGACTGCTTTTACAAGCAGTGGGAGGGAATACCCCCCCCACCGTCTTCCGTGTTTTTCTTTGGCTCTCCTGTCTCAACAGGGAACCTGAGAATGCAGCCAGTGATTCAACCAGCTGATCATAGAGCTGATCAGAGACCAGAGTGGCTCCAAACATCTCTATGGCCTAAGAAACCGGAAGCTACGAGCATTTTATGACTTAGATTTCGCCGGATGTAAACAGCGCCATTGGGAAATTGGGGAAGCATTTTATCACACCGATCTTGGTGTGGTCAGATGCTTTGAGGGCAGAGGAGAAATCTAGGGTCTAATAGACCCCAATTTTTTCAAAAAAGAGTACCTGTCACTACCTATTGCTATCATAGGGGATATTTACATTCCCTGAGATAACAATAAAAATGATTAAAAAAAAAAATGAAAGGAACAGTTTAAAAATAAGATAAAAAAGCAAAAATATAATAAAGAAATAAAAAAAAAAAAAAAAAGCACCCCTGTCCCCCCTGCTCTCGTGCTAAGGCGAATGCAGGCTTCGGTCTGGCGTCAAATGTAAACAGCAATTGCACCATGCATGTGAGGTATCACCGCGAAGGTCAGATCGAGGGCAGTAATTTTAGCAGTAGACCTCCTCTGTGTAAAGTGGTAACCTGTAAAGGCTTTTAAAGGCTTTTAAAAATGTATCAATTTTGTTGCCACTGCACGTTTGTGCGCAATTTTAAAGCATGTCATGTTTGGTATCCATGTACTCGGCCTAAGATCATCTTTTTTATTTCATCAAACATTTGGGCAATATAGTGTGTTGTAGTGCATTAAAATTTTAAAAAGTGTGTTTTTTCCCCAAAAAATGCGTTTGAAAAATTGCTGCGCAAATACTGTGTGAAAAAAAAAAATGAAACACCCACCATTTTAATCTGTAGGGCATTTGCTTTAAAGAAATATATAATGTTTGGGGGTTCAAAGTAATTTTCTTGCAAAAAAAAATAATTTTTTCATGTAATCAAAAAGTGTCAGAAAGGGCTTTGTCTTCAAGTGGTTAGAAGAGTGAGTGATGTGTGACATAAGCTTTTAAATGTTGTGCATAAAATGCCAGGACAGTTCAAAACCTCCCCAAATGACCCCATTTTGGAAAGTAGACACCCCAAGTTATTTGCTGAGAGGCATGTCGAGTCCATGGAATATTTTATATTGTGACACAAGTTGCGGGAAAGAGACAAATTTTTTTTTTTTTTTTGCACAAAGTTGTCACTAAATGATATATTGCTCAAACATGCCATGGGAATATGTGATATTACACCCCAAAATACATTTTGTTGCTTCTCCTGAGTATGGGGATACCACATGTGTGGGACTTTTTGGGAGCCTGGACCCCGAAAACCAAGCACCGCCTTCAGGCTTTCTAAGGTCGTAAATTTTTGATTTCACTCTTCACTGCCTATCACAGTTTCTGAGGCCATGGAATGCCCAGGTGGCAAAAAAAACCCCCAAATGACCCCATTTTGGAAAGTAGACACCCCAAGCTATTTGCTGAGCGGTATAGTGAGTATTTTGCAGACCTCACTTTTTGTCACAAAGTTTTGAAAATTGAAAAAAGAAAGAAAAAAAAAATTTTTCTTGTCTTTCTTCATTTTCAAAAACAAATGAGAGCTGCAAAATACTCACCATGCCTCTCAGCAAATAGCTTGGGGTGTCTACTTTCCAAAATGGGGTCATTGGGGGGGGGGGGTTGTGCCACCTGAGCATTCCATGGCCTCCGAAACTGTGATAGGCAGTGAAGAGTGAAATCAAACATTTACACCCTTAGAAATCCTGAAGGCGGTGATTGGTTTTCGGGGCCCCGTACGCGGCTAGGCTCCTAAAAAGTCCCACACATGTGGTATCCCCATACTCAGGAGAAGCAGTTAAATGTATTTTGGGGTGCAATTCCACATATGCCCATGGCCTGTGTGAGCAATGTATCATTTAGTGACAACTTTGTGCAAAAAAAAAAAAAAAAATGTCACTTTCCCGCAACTTGTGTCAAAATATAAAATATTCCATGGACTCAACATGCCTCAAAGCAAATAGCTTGGGGTGTCTACTTTCCAAAATGGGGTCATTTGGGGGGGGGGAGGTTTATGCCATCTGGGCATTTTATGGCCTTCAAAACTGTGATAGGTAGTGAGGAGTAAAATCAAAAATTTACGCCCTTAGAAATCCTGAAGGCAGTGATTGGTTTTCGGGGCCCCGTACGCAGCTAGGCTCCCAAAAAGTTCCACACATGTGGTATCCCCATACTCAGGAGAAGCAGCTAAATGTATTTTGGGGTGCAATTCCACATATGCCCATGGCCTGTGTGAGCAATATATCATTTAGTGACAACTTTTTGTAATTTATTTTTTTTTTGTCATTATTCAATCACTTGGGACAAAAAAAATGAATATTCAATGGGCTCAACATGCCTCTCAGCAATTTCCTTGGGGTGTCTACTTTCCAAAATGGGGTAATTTGTGGGGGTTTTGTACTGCCCTGCCATTTTAGCACCTCAAGAAACGACATAGGCAGTCATAAATTAAAGGCTGTGTAAATTCCAGAAAATGTACCCTAGTTTGTAGGCGCTATAACTTTTGCGCAAACCAATAAATATACACTTATTGACATTTTTTTACCAAAGACATGTGGCCGAATACATTTTGGCCTAAATGTATGACTAAAATTGAGTTTATTGGATTTTTTTAGAACAAAAAGTAGAAAATATCATTTTTTTTCAAAATTATCGGTCTTTTTTCGTGTATAGCGCAAAAAATAAAAACGGCAGAGGTGATCAAATACCATCAAAAGAAAGCTCTATTTGTGGGAAGAAAAGGACGCAAATTTTGTTTGGGTACAGCATTGCATGACCGCGCAATTAGTAGTTAAAGCGACGCAGTGCCAAATTGTAAAAAGTGCTCTGGTCAGGAAGGGGGTCAATTCTTCTGACTTTAATATAAACTAATGGCATTCTAAAGGTTTTAAATAAATATCAAGCACACAGGTAGAACACTGTGTACATTGCTGATATCTAAATTATCATACAAAAATATAAAATACATGTCAGGAATTTATAGCTGTTTGTGCTCCCATCAGGGAGATTCACCCTTTCAATTAGTCCTGGTCACCGTTATCACAGAGAGTGGAAGTGAAAGAAAATCCCACATTTTGGGCTCTGTCAGGAAATGTTCCATCCGCTGGTAATACCTGTTATTTGGCATGCAGTACTGAGGTCCACCAGCAGGTGTCTCCTGGCAGTTTGGAACTGTCAGGAGAGCTTTTCCCTGTTAATAGTATATCATCTTTGGGCTGCAGTACTGGCGTCCACCAGCTGATGGATCCTGGCAGTGTGGAGCAGACAGTACCTCCTGCAATCAGGTGTCACTTGAGGCCAATCACAAGCCTATAAATACCCGGCAAACATTCACATGTTTGCCTTGATCTCTTCATTGCCTCCTGACCTGCTAGCGATCTGATCCTGTGCCCTGAACCTGATCCTGTCTCCCTGTCTCGGACCCTATCCTGTCCCACCTGTTACCTTGCATCCCTGCCTGCAGTCTGACCCTTCCATCCTCTCCCTGTCCTGTGTTCCATACCCCATCTACTGACTTCCCTGTGTATTACCTTGGCCTGGCTTACGTTTATGTCTCTGGAACATCCCCTGCTGATCTGCTGTGTATGACCCTGGCCTGGCTATTGTTTATGATCCTGGTATTTCCCATTTATTGCACTTATCTGTCTATTGTTATTTGTGGGTCTCTGTCTGTGGTTGGTTATTGCACTGTGTCATATTGGAGTTGGTTGTATTATATTACTCACTTTCCTTAATAAATTAATATATTTTCACTTATATACGTTTTGGTGTCCTCTGTCGCAGATCACACGGTTCTGGTCACACCTGTTCATGACAGGCTGTCACCAGATCAGAAATAAAGAGGAAAACTCCCAACTGTGACACTAGTTCTGGTAACCTTGGTGACAACCAGGGATTCCCTCACTTTGGAGGAACTTTCTCTTACTTCCTTTTCTGACAATCTACCCAATGGGACACATGTGGCAAAAAACTGACGGGGTTTATAACGCTTCCATATTCTATCCCCAAAAAAGTTTTACTTTCTACTTTAAACAGACCTCTTCAAAATATTGACATGTTATTTACCATCACCTACAGTAAATGCCAATGTACATTAAAACCCATGAAAACCAAATAACCTATTAGCCCACTAATTCCTATCTTGCACTACTACAATTATTCCCTATTTTGTGGAGATAAGGAGAGGGGAGAGATTCTAAATTTTATCAAAAGACAGCTGGGCTGGGGGTTGATCCATTTCTTTTCTGTGTGTTGTCAGCCCGCAACAGGGACTTAGCTGAGTGCATTTCTGGCAGATCAACTAGTATTTACCTGCAGGTTATTTATATATAATGACTTTTTTTGCATATATTTTGATTGTCATAAAATACACCTTTAAAGTTATTTGAAACCTTTTTTTTATAACAAATATGTTATACGTACGTGCTCTGTGCAATGGTTTGCACAGAGCAGCCCCAGTCCTTCACTTGCTAGTTGTGGGTATTTATGCAGGCTCACTCCTGTGCCCCTCTGTCTGCTCCTCTGTCCCTTCTCCCTGCCCTATCATAGGATTTGATTGAAAGCAGCAGGAGCCTTTCAATCTGACCAGTGAGAAGGAAGAGAGAGATGCTGCTTTCATGTACAGTATTAGATCAAAATCAGGCTGAGATAAGTATGGGGGAGGAGGGGGATCCTGTGTACAAAGGTTTTTTACATTAATGCAGAGAATGCATTGAAGTAAAAAAAATAAATAAAACCTTGAGGCTTTAGAACCATTTTAAACCTTTAAAAACATGAAAAATTATATTGCAGGTATATAAAAAAATACATTTATAGGGATTTTATTAGATCCAGACTCACCAGCCTATTTAGGGTAGGTGTTAGCTCATACACTTTAATGTCCAACTAAACTTTCCTGTATAACAGTCTAAACAGGTCACAATGTGAGGCACGGGCCTAAAAAAAAAAAAATTAATTAAAAAAAAGTTTATTTTACCCTCCCTGCATGAGCCAAATCATCCTTCATTTGGGTCTCATTTGTTCCCCCTCCCAGACACTGTAGATAAGAGTGTACAGGATTCAGCAACAGTGTTGGTACTCTATTCATCCAGAAAGCAGTGGGCAGGACTGGACATGACCAGGTGCTAAATAACAAGCTACAGACTTATGAATTAGCAGTAACAATGCTGATATCCATAGTAATAAAGGGGGATTTTTGGGACGTTAAATGAAGCGCATACAATTATACGCCTCCATCCCTATATCTGGAAATAAAAGAAAGAAGAAGTACATTTAGGATGTATGAATTGCACTATGCATTTTGGTGTGTGTATATAAACTGTACAATACAGACCAGTTAGCCTAACATCAATAGTATGAAAGCTCTTGGAGGGGATGATAAGGCACTCTATACATGATTTTAGTAATGAGAACAGTATCATTAGCAGTAATCAGCATGGATTCATGAAAAATCATTCTTGCCAAACCAATCTATTAACCTTCTATGAGGAGGCGAGCTGCCATGTAGCTAAAGGAAGGCCCAAAGATGTGGTGTATCTGGATTTTGCAAAGGCATTCGATACAGTTCCCCAAAAATGTTTACTGTACAAATTAAGGTCTGTTGGCATGGACCAAAGGGTGAGCACTTGGATTGAAAACTGGCTACAGGGGCAAGTTCAGAGGGTAGTGATTAATGGGGAGTACTCGGAATGATCTGGTGTGGAAAGTGGGGTCCCCCAGGGTTCTGTCCTGTGACCAATCCTATTTCATCTATTCATAAATGATCTGGAGGATGGGATAAACAGCTCAATCTCAGTATTTACAGACAATACTAAGTTAAGCAGGGCGAAAGCTTCGCCGCAGGATGTGGAAACCTTGCAAGAGGATCCAAACAAATTAATGGGGTGGGCAACTACATGGCAAATGAGGTTTAATGTAGAAAAATGTAAAATAATGCATTTAGGTGTCTAAAACATGAATGCAATCTACCCACTGGGGGGAGAATCTCTGGGGGAATCTAGGATGGAAAAGGACCTGGGGGTCCTAGTAGATGATAGGCTCAGCAATAGCATGCAATGCCAAGCTGCTGCAAGCAAAGCCAATAGAATATTGACATGCATTAAAAAGGGGAATAATTCCAGAGATAAGACGATAATTCTCCCACTCTACAAGACTCTGGTCCGGCCGCACCTGTAGTATGCCGTCCAGTTCTGGGTTCCAGTCCTCAGGAAGAATGTGCTGGAACTGGAGAGAGTCCAGAGAAGGGCAGCAAATTTAATAAAAGGACTGGAGGACCTTAGTTATGACGAAAGAATACAAGCACTGAACTTATTCTCTCTAGAGAAGAGACGCTTGAGAGGGGATACGATTTCAATGTACAAATACTGTACTGGTGATTCCACAATAGGGATAAAACCTTTCCGCGAAAGGGAATTTAAAAATACACGCGGCCATACACTAAAATTAGAAGAAAAGTGGTTTAACCTAAAACTACATAGAGGGTTCTTCACAATAAGAGCAGTAAGGATGTGGAATTCTCTTCCACAAGCAGTGGTTTCAGCAGGGAACATAGATTATTTCAAAAAACTATTAGAAAGGCACCTAAACGACCACAACATACAGGGATATACAATGTAATATTGACATAAAAGCACGCACACACACAGGTTGGACTTGATGGACTTGTGTCTTTTTTTAACCTTACCAACTATGTAACTATGTATGTAATATAATTGATATCCATGTATGTACATATTGTAATGTGCTATGTCGTTTGTAAATAATTATGTCATTACAGATTGACTATTTACTTAGATGTATGTCACGTACCTCATATAAAGTCCCAAACTCCTTATTTCTTTTATTTCCAATGCTGATATCCATGCCCCCTTTCAAAAAAATTTAATTCAACTGTAGTACAGGCAGACACAGCCTACATAAGAGAAGTAACTCTGCTCTGAATTTAGAGCAGTGCAGTATAATTGCCAAATTATCACAGTGGACTTCACTGGCAGGTTTAACAGTTATTTGTGTGACTTTGTAGAGGGAATAAAATAATACTGTAAGGGCTCATGCACCTGGGCATGCAAGATCCTGCTTAGTAGTTTCACGTGGTCACAGAATATATTTTTATAAAGAGCATAGTTCTACTTTAGAGTAAACCTGTCATAATCCTGGGAAATCTATAGAGCTGATATTATATGAACAGCTGACTTTTCCTGTAGTAGCTCCTTTCGGTGCTTGAAAGCATTATAAAACTTAAAATCTAAAATCACACCCCACTCTGCACTGAAATATTGCCTTATAACAAAACTATAAGTATCCTAATAGAAAACAAAAATGTGGAATAATCTCAAAAAGTTAACTTAAACAAATCACATTGTTGCTGCAATAAATCCTACAGGTAAACTACAACAAAGAATTCAGTCACTACTAAATCCTAATGTAGCGCGGTATAGTAAAGAGCAAAAACCACAAATATAAAAACAATGAAAATAACAAAACATATAATCCACCCTGTGAAACACCTAAACAGTAATCATAAGATGTCAGTCAAACCCACAAAGGGAAAAAAAATTACCATAGCACCCAGTGAAGTGCAAATCATTATTACAATATAAGTCCAAATGAAATATTTTTTATTTTAGTGCTCAAAGTGCCTCCACCCTAAATTAGACCATCACTCATCATAGAATGCCTCTCTGATCACAGATAGGCATGTAACTCTATGGATCAAAACTGTCAGATTCTGCAGACCCACTTTGCCCTGGATAAGCTAAAGAGCTTCTTATTGTCCACAGCAACCCCCATAACAAAACATGAAGAAACTCGATAGTGTGATAATCTCAAAACTAGTGTTTTAACAAAGAAGAGATTGCACTCACAATGAGAAGCACACAATCGGCATTAACACGTAGCTGCCGCTGGTATACCAGCGCCTCCCCCACCTGAGAGACAAAGCAACTCAGTGAACAGACAGGTGCACTGCTAGCCCCACATTCCTAATAGCACCTTGTGTATTTCACCTGCATTAGATGTGCATTGATCATGCAGTTTCATGATATCATTTGTTGCCCTGTATGCACAGCCTATTGTAGAGTAAAACTTCACATTTCTGTGTCAACAGTTTCTGTTTATGTTCAAACATGAGGCATGGTCTGCACAGGTTAATGAATGACCTCTGGGAGAAAAGCAAGGTATGCCAAAAACTAAGTGCAGCAGAAGATGCAACAAATGGTATATTTCATTAAAATCAGCCAAATGGCTACTCACACTTATATAAAGATGAATAGGCATATAACAGTACAGTACAACACAGTATTATACTGTTATATGCCTATTGATCTTTATATAAGTGTGAGTAACCATTTGGCTGATTTTAATTAAATATACCATTCGTTGCATCTTCTGCTGTACTTAATTTTTGACGCACCTTGCTTTTCTCCCATTGTTTTTCAAGAGACGGCTTCACTCTCAGGGGAACTGCCACTAATGCTGCATATGTATACTCCCTGGACTTTATAGACTTTTAGTTGTTTTATCAGTGTGTTTCGGTACCCACTCGTGCGCAATTCTGTTTTGTCTTAATGCATGACCTCTGGTTACAGTCTAAGAACTGATGCTTCCTATGAAGAATCTGCATATCCCACAACCCATTTGTCTCATCACAATTACAAGCCCACAATTGTGATGTAACACAAAAGGAGAAAATAATGAGGGATGGATTGAACACTGTGTGTCCCTGAACAAGAAGCTGCCTGTCCCTGATGAATAGTGACAAGCAAGATGAAGCAACACGTGGACAGAATCAATCAGCTATACCACTAAAAACTTCAACCACAACAGGGGAGCCCATCATTACAAGGTACAGCAAACAAGCAGCACAGGGAATATAACTATGCTAATACCTAGTTAAAACAACAAAAACTTTTGAAAGTGTGCAATGACTTTAAATTCAAATATTTGAACAGTTACTTAAGAAAGAATTAAAGACAAGCCAACTGCATTTTGTTGTTTGCAGATCCAGAAGCTTACACAAAGTATATAGGTGTGACCTGACCTAAAATGAACACTTGTTCTAAATTTGCTTTGCATTGACTCCTGCAATAGCCCTCACAGTAATAAAGTATTGCCCCTTTCTGGGTAGAATTGTGTTCCCTGTATTCACAATTAATACAGGGAAGTATAAGCATTGTCTTCAAAACATGCCATACTTATTTTATGTATTTGGATTTTACAACTGACTTCGAAACCCACAAAATGTATTAATAATCAAATTCCAAAAGGTGGGAAGCATTTAGCACTGTTGCCATGACAACATAAGTTATGGAAAATGTGAGTTCCAAATTTAGAACACACCAAATCAATCATGATGCACAATGGAAAATGTCAGGAGTACAAACTGCCTGTCACTGGGCAGGAAATGCCCGTAAGGAAATATATTTAAATAATGTTTAAAAAGAAAAATTATAATGAGCCAGAAGTTTTCAGGACTGGCTGTTTGACATTTCTAGAACATGAAATATGTTATAGAAGTGCATGATGTGTGATTTTTGAAAGGTTTAGAGATAATTAAGTAAAGATGATCTCGTATTATGTATGACATTACTGATCTGTGTAGTGTTTGACATGTGCTGATATGATTCCTTTGCAAAATTCTAATATTTTCAAAGGGCACGTCTAAGGATTTACAAAACTATGATTAAGTTGTGTTTCCCGTTAAAAGTTGACGTCCCGGGTCTGTAAAATAAATCATATTGCCAGCACAGCATTTTTACATACCTGAGTATGTTGTGAACTGGAATATGGCCAACCTTACCAGAATCTATTTAAGGAAATTACACTCCACTATAGGCTGTAAGTTTCTCTCCTCTCTCTTGGTTGCGGAAGCTGGCTCCAGGTTGTGAGCAGCCTTACATCCAACGTATAAGTCCTTCAGAAAGGGAAGTGAGAGGCGGTCACCATAAAAGCAAATATACATTTATTGAAATCAAACGAATGCTGTTACAAAGTCCATCTGGTGCAGTAGCTACCATTAGGGTCTATCATTATCTTTTTTTTCCATAAATTTTTTATTGAAGTCAATAACAGAAAAATGTTACGAATCAAACATCAAGAACATCATACAAAAGGTTTTGTGAACTACAAATGTTCTTCAGGTCATGTTATGTACCAGAGAGAAAAACCGAAAGCAAAACAGTCAGGGAGTCATATAAACATTTTTACATTTAGCACATTGGTTATAGACCTAATCATTTATTTATGCAAATGGTCAACAACCCTGCTATATCAGGTACAATAAGATTACCAAGAACCCGATTTCAAGAACAAAAAAGGGAAGGAGGGAAGAAGGAAAGAAATGAAGATAGAGGGGAAAAAAATAAAAATAAAAATAAAATAAATAAATAGATAAAAAGGGAGAGGAGAAGGATAACTGTAAGAAAAAGCGTGGGGGAAGAAGACGGGGAGGGCCCCAAGAAAAAATAAGTCAGCGTGGTATGGATTAGCTGGGTAAAAATAATATGTCCTGTCATCTCTGCTCCCCTCCCCCGCCCCACCCCCCCACGATTAATTAAGTGTTAGCTGTATATGTAATACATTAGTCAGATCAATATTTAGGAATTGGCAGTTTGAAAGTATTCGGTCGTCTTAAAGTGGGTCCAGCACGCCCATACGTTCGTAAATTTTTGAATCCGCTCTTGTGAAATATGTATCAGTTCTTCCATCTCTTCTATTTTGGAGAGCCTGGTGAACCACTCTCTGTCATTTGGAGGTGTCGCCAATGTATCGGAACACAAAGTCTTGCCGCATTCACCATATGCATAGCTAGTGATTTGTAGTAGTCCCTTTTAGACAATGTCGTGTGATGCAATAAATATTGCTCTGGGGTATAATTTAAGGTATATGTAGTGACCTTTGCGATGATATCATGTACTTTTTTCCAGAAAATTTGGATGGAATCACAGTCCCACCAAACGTGGAGCATAGTGCCTTCTGTCATACCACACCTCCAGCACGTGCTAGGTATAGTAGGTGAGAATTTGTGGATAAGAGAGGGAGTTCTATACCAACGTGTTTCGATTTTGTAGCAATTTTCCTGAATAGCTACGTTCATGGAGCCCTTATGTGCGTATTCGTGTATGGTTTCCTATTCCTCATCGGATAAGGAAGTATGTAATTACCTATCCCATGCGTTGCGTGCAGGTTCGTTAGTATTGTTAGGCTCTTCTAGCAGCAATGTGTAGATAAAGGATATTAAATGCCTTTGTGGTGTTTTTCTTGTGCAAAGGGATTCAAATGGTGTAAGTTGTCTTGTCCATGTAGATGGTGTTGGTTGTGTAAACAAGAAGTTCCGTACCTATCTATATGTCCAAAAGGGGAAGGATTTGGTTAGTGAAATGTCTACCAAATGGTCATAAGAGCAAGGGGCGCCTTTTGAAAAAAAATGTTGCGTCCTCATATCTTTGTATGGCCTTTCACGACTTAGAAATGAGCCTATGTTTCCTGGTGGAAAGTCAGGGTTTCCTTTTAGTGTGGTTAGAGGCCATGGGACAGAGGAAAAGGCTGTAGATTTAGCTGTCCATGTGAAGGCCACCAGGGATGGATGAATGAGTGGGTGTGTCAAAGACTTGGCCAGTGTCTAGGCCGGAGCCAGGAGAGATCATGAATTTGGAATCGTGAAAAGGAGTTTTCAATATATACCCATAACTTTTTATCACAATGAATATTCCAGTCAGCGATTCTGGTGAGATGGCAAGCTAAATAGTATTTATAAGGTTCAGGCAAGCCTATCCCTCCCTTTATTTTGGTACGAGTCAACCGAGTAGATTTGATACGTGGTGGGGAATCCTTCCAGATAAATCTTGAACAGGCCTGTCTATACGTCGCAAAAAAGGCTGTCAGAAAATGGATTGGAATGGTCTGCATCAAGTATAAAAAGCGTGGGAGAATAGTCATTTTGAACAAGGCTGAGCGGCCAAACCATGGGACATTTAAACCGGGTCTATCATTATCTTATTGGTACATTGGCTGCTTTATAACTGAAATAGAACCAACAGAGGTTGAGTCAGGGCCCTGATGAAAAATCTAAACTCCTTGGTTAGCCTTCTAGCTGCTGATTTGTGCTATAATGTCATATATAGTTAGATTCTGGTAAATCCAACTTATAAGTCCTTCAAAAGGAAAAAATGAGCCACTCACCATAAAAGCAGAAATTAATTTTATTGAAATCAAATGGATGCAGTTGCTTAGGCTAGCTTAGGCCACCTACTGCACCATGTGGACTTTGTAACTGCCTCCATTTGATTTCAATAAATTTACACTATATTATCAAAAGTACTGGGACATCTGCCTTTACACACACAAATACATTTAATGGCATCCCAGTCTTATGCCCCGTACACACGGTCGGACTTTGTTCGGACATTCCGTCAACAAAACCCTAGGATTTTTTCCGACGGATGTTGGCTCAAACATGTCTTGCATACACACAGTCACACAAAGTTGTCGGAAAATCCGATCGATCTAAATGCGGTGACGTAAAACACGTACGTCTGGACTATAAACGGGGCAGTGGCCAATAGCTTTCATCTCTTTATTTATTCTGAGCATGCGTGGCACTTTGTTCGTCGGATTTGTGTACACACGATCGGAATTTCCGACAACGGATTTTGTTGTCGGAAAATTTTATATCCTGCTCTCAAACTTTGTGTGTCAGAAAATCCGATGGAAAATGTCCGATGGAGCCCACACACGATCGGAATTTCCGACAACACGCTCCGATCAGACATTTTCCATCGGAAAATCCGACCGTGTGTACAGGGCATAACAGGAGGACCCTCTTCCCCCAAGCTCCCATGCACAGACTCAGCTGAGGACACAGGGGAATGACCAGTGCCCTGGGACCCTATGAAAGCCATCTCAGTCAATAGCTACCTCTGGCACTTACATCCCAAAAGCACACGGTCTACAGGAAATGCAATTCAGGGTCGGTATTCACAAGTCCCCAGGACAAAGCACATGTTGCAGCTTCCTCCAGATGCTTTACAGTAAGGGAGAAACCTCCTTCTACAGACCAGATTCCATTAGATGAAGTCCTACAGCCAGCTCCCCAATAGGTTGCTTCAAGTTCTCTGCAGACGTGTGTACGGGGCATATGTCCGTAAGGTTCAAAATTGAGTTGACCCACCCTTTACAGCTATAATAGCTTCAACTCTTCTGGGAAGTCTGTCCACAAGGTTTAGGAGTGTGTCTATGGGAATGTTTGACCATTCTTCCAGAAGCACATTTGTGAGGTCAGGTACTGATGTTGAACATGAAGGCCTGGCTCACAGTTTCCTCTTTAATACATCCTAAAGGTGTTCTATTGGGTTGAGGTCAGTACTCTGTGCAGGACAGTCACGTTTCTTCACCCTAAACTCGCTTTACCCCCATTTCCTTCACCCCAAACTCGCTCATTCACAGTATATTGCCAAAAGTATTGGGCCACACCTCCAAATCATTTGGTGGAGGGGGTTTATGGTGTTGGGTTGTTTTTCAGAGGTTGGGCTTGGCCCCTATAGTTTTAGTGAAGGGAACTCTTAAGGCATCAGCATACCAGGACATTTTGGACAATTTCATGCTCCCAACTTTGTGGGAACAGTCTGGGAATGGTCACATCCTGTCCCAACATGACTGCGCACCAGTGCACAAAGTTGGGAGCATAAAATTGTCCAAAATGTCTTGGTATGCTGATGTCGAGTTTATGAAGCGTTGAAGCTGTTATATCTGCAAAGGGTGAGCCAACTTAAAATTGAACCCTGCGGCCTAACACTGGGATGCCACAAGTTCATGTGCGTGTCAAGGCAGGCGCCCCAATACAATATAGTCTATATCAGCTTTCAAGGCTCTCCCTTCCCTTTTTGAAGGACCTTATATGTAGGGATGAGCCGAACACCCCTTTGGTTCGGTTCGCAGCAGAACATGCGAACAGGCAGAAAATTCATTTGAACACGCGAACATCGTTAAAGTCTATGAGACACGAACATGAAAAATCAAAAGTGCTAATTTTAAAGGCTTATATGCAAGTTATTGTCATAAAAAGTGGCTTCCCCCTCTGTGTGAAATGATAACGGGGTACTCCTACCATTTCACAAAAAAAGTGTGAAAATGGTAAAAATTACATGACACGGCTTGGGGACAAGTTTTCTTCTTCTTCTCTTGCTCTGCTGACAGACCGAAAAAAAAAAACCTGCACGCCACCACCAATCCGCTTCCATGGGAGGCTTCCGCCGTAATGACCGTCCTCTCAGGTGACAGCTCTTTTATAACTGAGGGCGGGTCCACACGGTGACATTGCCGGGTGAATTCCGGGCGTCAGAGGGGGCGGGGTCACCCGGTGATGTCACTGTGTGGCCCCGCCCTCAGTTATAAAAGAGCTATCACCTGAGAGGACGGTCATTACAACGGGTGCCTCCCATGAAGGCGGATCAGTGGCGGCGTGCGTTTTTTTTTTCGGTCCATCAGTGGAGCAAGAGAAGAAGAAGAAGACTTTGTGGGACAGTTTTATTTTTTAATAAAGGACTTGTCCCCAAGCCTTGTCATGTCATTTTTACCATTTTCACACTTTTTGTGTGAAATGGTAGGGGTACATTTGTACCCCGTTACCATTTCACACAGGGGGAGGCCGGGATATGGAGGTCCCCTTGCTAAAGGGGGCTTCCATATTCTGATAAGCCCCCCGCCCGCAGACCCCCACAACCATCGGGCAAGGGTTGTGGGGATGAGGCCCTTGTCCCCATCAACATGGGGACACGGTGCTTTGGCTACCCCAAAGCACCCTCCCCATGTTGAGGGCATGTGGCATGGTACGGTTCAGGAGGGGGTGCTCTCTTGTCCCCCCTCTTTTCCTGCGGCCTGCCAGGTTGCATGCTCGGATAAGGGTCTGGTATGGATTTCTGGGGGGACCCCCACGCTATTTAAAAAAAAATTTTGATGTGAGGTTCCCCTTAATATCCATACCAAACCTGAAGGGCTTGGAATTTGGGGGGACCTCCACACAATTTGTTTTTTTTTTTAATTTTGGTTCAGGGTTCCCCTTAATATTCGTACCAGACCCAAAGGGCCTGGTAATGGACTGTGGGGGAATCCTATCCTATTTTTTTCAATAACTTTTATGTGTATTGCCGGGACCGACAATTCATTATAGCCGCGTGTACTTTTAAATGACTTTTTTTCCTTTAGAAATATCATTTTGCTCTCGGACTGTTCTAAACACGGGAAACATGTGCCAATTTACAGGAATACTATAGACACCCCCTAGGTACAAAATTTAAAGTAATATTTCACTTTTATTGTTTCACTTTAAGCATTATTAAAATCACTGCTCCCGAAAAAATGGACGTTTTTTAAACTTTTTTTTGCTTGGATACATGTCCCCTGGGGCAGGACCCAGGTCCCCAAACACTTTTTATGACAATACCATGCATATAAGTCTTTAAAATTAGTACTTTTGATTTCTCCCATAGACTTTTAAAGGGTGTTCCGCAGCTTTCGAGTTTGCCGCGAACACCCCAAATTAGCGAACAACCGATGTTTGAGTCGAACTTACGTTTGAACTTATGTTCGACTCGAACATCGGACTCATCCCTACTTATATGTTAGATTTACTAGAATCTAACACAACATGACATTATAGCAGATCAGCAGCTATAAGGGTAAACAAGGCTATTGGAGGTTGTTGTGTTAGATAATAAGAGTTCAGATTCTGCACCAGGGCCCTGGCTCAGCCTCTGCGGGTTGTGATTTATTGAGTTATAAAGCAACCAATGTATCAATAAGGAAATGATAGTCTCTTTTTATTCACATAGAACAAAATATGTATAATCTGAGCAGCTCAATGTAAATAATCTTATTAGCATAGGTTGATGTCTTAAAGTAACCCTTGCATGACATGGTTACCATTAGCCAGAGGGTCAAGGAAGCATTTATCTATCTACCTTTTCCTGCAGCTTGTGTATTGAAAAGCCACAGGTTCCCCACTCTTCAGCCCCTGCAAGTATTCAACCATTGAATAAGTAAAATATTTGGTCCCCCACTGGGCATTGTGATTCTTCCTGCTGATTCATACATCACTGCAAGAGCCACAGTGGAAAGGAACGGAAGCAAGTATTTACAGGTGTGGAAAACCCCCTGCCTAACATTATGTGCAGGTACTGCTTTGTGCCTGCATTACAGTATCACAGTCTATCCAGTAGTTTATTGGTAATGGGTACATTCGGAGAGAAGCTTTAACAGTACATCAGATGGGAAGTCTAAAACCTACGTGCCCTTCATAAAGAGCTGACAGAGGTTCCAACCTCTGCAATAGGATAGCTATAACAAGGACTTTATTAGCAGAGAATAGGTGCAGGTACTCCCCACCACCCCACTCGCTAATTTATCAATCACCACAATCTCAGAGGCAGACAAGTAAGGTGATAGACTGCCCACCTCCCCAGTACAGAGCTCCCCCCAAAAGTACTGAGACCCCCCTACAATACAAATTTCCCCCTCTCAGGACTGAACCCCCCACACGGCTCAGAGCCCCCTTCACAATACAGAGCTGCTTCCACACAGTACAGAGCTGCCCCCACAAAGTACAGATTGCTTCCACCACTGAGAATGCCAGGGAGAAATCCTGAGGAGCAGCAGAGCTGCTGGCTCAGCAACACCTCTGAGCTGCAGGAAGAGGCACAGGGGTTGATTTACTAAATACAAATAGACTGTGCACTCTGCAAAGTGTAGTGGCTCCAGAGCTTAGTAAATGAGGTAAAGATTCACTTTGCAAAGAATAGTGCAAGGAAAAAACTGCATTTTTGCTTGCACATGACTGGATGATTGAAGTCAACAGAGCTTCTGCTCATTTACTAAGCTCTGGAGCAACTGCACTTGCAGTGTTTTTGTCTTTAGTAAATCCACCCTATACTGTCACTATAAACATGAAAGCCAGTGCAAGAAGTCAGTAGTGCAGAAGACTTTCTCTACCAGCTTCCGTCACATCCTGGTTGAGAAAAAGCCCTGGGTATGCTTTATGGTGTAAGTGTGAGTCTAGTGGGAGAGACTTTTGGAGGTGTGATTATTTACTACTGTGTAACTCCTTCTATGTCTGATTTTACTTGATATGGTCGCTATTACTAGGATGCATATAGAAAAGTGCTTAACACTCCCAGAAGCACAATATGCGGAATTGTTTCAGTGGGCACACACACTCAGTCAATCATTCTCTGCACCCATTTGAAATGCTGCATGTGGTTTCACCATTGGTCTATATTAATGCTACCACTTGTACTGTATTATAGTTCTATGACACTCAGTGGGTGGCCAGGGTTTCTTTCTGCAGCAGTTCCACTGACTTAGTATAGAGTGTCTTATTGCAGGTGTATACTTACTGTGAAATAATACAATGTAAAAAAAGTTTATAATTCTAACTTATTTGTTGATTTTCCTTCCTCTTTAATCTCTTTAATTGTTATCAATCATTATTGAATGCTAAAATCGGACTTTTTGCTGTAAGATGTATTCCTGGAAGAAACTGTTGTTGGCATTAAAAGATAATGATTTTATGTCATTAGCAGATTGATACTGATTGAGCATAGGTGCTATGCATTCCCCCAAACCATTAGAAAATTTAATCAACTTATCTCAGCAGTCGATTGGGAAATAGTACAGCACGAACATGTTGTCTTATGATATATTGATAAGAAATTAACCAATGGACTGAAGTGCTACTGTGCCTGGCGAAACATTTCACTTTTGCTTTCCTAATTTGTGGCATATCTCTAAGATATAAACATTAAAGTCACTAAAGGCAAAACTTTTTTCATTTTTGGATAGAGTAAGGGAGGGTTATAACCTCTGGCTGTGTTTTGCCATCTGTGCCCCATTAGGGAGATTTTCCTCTACTTCCTGTTTCAAAGTATAAACAGGAAGTGAGAGAATATCCCTCCAAACTGAGGGAATCTCAATGTGTCAAACAAGCATATCACAAGGGTTAACCCAGAGATATGTAATGTAAATTCCTTCTTAATGCTGATGTTCTTGCTGTCCTCTCAGGACAATGGGTATCCTGAGACTGAAAAACAACAATAAAAAGAAAAGGGCGCACCGACCTAACACATTTCCTCAATAAAGTTTAATAAAGGATAAAAACAGCAATAAATATACTTACAAAATGCATATTGTATAAACGCACATCATAGCAAGTTGGACCAAATGCCTGAAGGTCTAAAAAAGTCCATCGGTACTGCAGGAAGCCCAGGCGGCGTCCAAAATGGCTGATGCGTTTCAAGGGCGAACCCTCTTCGTCAGAGCCAAGGTAGTGAATGACCCACTGGCATCTTCAATGTTCATATATACATATTGAGCCACAATGTTCCCGCTCCCGCAGTTAATTAGGATCTTGTTATTCCTTATCGCTCTGTAAGAGCATTTGCCAGTATTAATGGGGCCAGGGCTCATCTCATAAAAAACGATGATGAATAACAAGATCATCCCCTCATAGTTAGCAATATCAGGTATGGTACTTATGCTGGCGTTTTTCCCTTTTTATAATGTACTACATTTTATCTACGTTCTACCATAAATTATGGATGTGTATGGGATTTTTTAAAATTTATCAATAATTTATTATTTGTGTATCATTTACATCTGTGGGATGAGCATAAGCTAGATCCCACCTCCTAATTAATTGGGGGATGGGGACATTGTGGCTGGATATGTATATATAAACATTGAAGATGTCCGTGGGTCATTCACTACCTTGGCTCTGATAAAGAGGGTTCACCCTTGAAAAGCGTGCCATTTTGGACGCCGCCTGGACTTCCTGCAGTACCGATAGACGTTATTAGATCTTCAAGCAGTTGGTCCCACTTGCTATGATATGCATTTATACAAAATGCGTTTTGTGAGTATATTTATTGCTGTTTTATCCTATATTAAACTTTATTGACATAATGCGCTAGGTCGGTGCACCCTTCTCTTTCTATTGTTGTGTTTCAATCCCAGTTTGTCACCAGAATTAGTGTCCCCATTGGAAGATCTCCCCTCTATGACTCACCTGATCTTGATCCAAAATGTGAGATTTTCTTTTACTTTCAATTATAACAGTAAACATAGACAGCAATAAAACCTGACTGAGGCTCTAATTCCTCTCCACTCTATCCAAATCTAAAAAAAAGATTTGCCTTTGGTGACTCTTCTAAATAAAAAGGTGTGGTTCCACTTTTTTCCTTAGATGGGTTATAAATAAAACATTACCAGCGGACCTTGTCCCCTATGTTCTACTGCCCCTGTGGATAGATTCCAAACCTTCCAGTGTCTCTACTGATCTAAAGTTTGCAGAATTTTACAGACCTGGCCTTCACAGCTGCTATCATGAACTGGTTGGAGTAATCCTAAGGAAAATTCCTGTTAGGATGGCTGATATAAAAACAGGAACACAGTACTCACGGCTACACTCTCCACTGCAGTCAACTCATGTTGGCAAATCATAAGGCACAGTTAATTGGTAAAATGAAGGCCACACTCTGCACTCTCCACTGTTTACCCTGCCAGACTCCCTCTTTTATGCGTTTCACCCTGAAACAGAGCAATGCGAAATGCGCAAGCGTAAAGAGTTTTGCAGGATATTAAGACTTCTTCGAACAGAGTGGGCAGAGTGATTGACTACATTTTTCTAATAATGGTTTGGACTTTAAAATGCTTAAGACTCTAAAGCGGTAGTGTTGATTAAGATTCATAGGCAAAACTGGATAGATAAAAGGTTTAACAATATATTTTATTTGAAAAAACATTGAAGGTTAATTATAATCACATTAACCCCTCCTCTTTAACATAAGGGGTCTTTTCTCTTTCTGGAGCACCAGGATGCGGAGATACAGGCTTACAATCCAGGTACCAGGTAACCATGGGGCGTGGGACATTTCCCCTTTATTAAAAAAGGGACCTGACCACAGTTTCAACACTGTTACTAATGCTTACTAGCAAAGTATAAAATACTTAGAACATCATTTGTTCCATTTGCTCCTACATTAGCCTTTACCTAATTGCCATCATAGTAAGATAAATCAGAGTGACAAGCCCTCTCTTTTTATAAGCCCAGCTAAGTGTTTGACTCATTGCTTAGGAGCTGCCTACATGTCTTTAAATTAGCTTTTTCATATTTTGCGGCATACATTACAGCATGGCATAGCTTCCATATAGAGGTCTTCCTCGCACTCTGCACAAGGATGTCTCATTTATTATAGCCATATCTAGGACTAGATAATGTTGTATTTAATGTCTACATCTCCTTCCCAGTATGAATTCTGCTGGAGCCCTTTAATACGAACTGTTTCTATGGAATATCTGCATATTGTGAGCAAGTGGCAGACAAATGGATTTCTGATTAATTTTCTGCATTGATTTGGTGAAAGAAGCACCTACTTTTTAATTAATTTGTCTTGTCCAGGACTGCAGTACTGATTTCATAACTGTACTTTATAAAATAAATTTTATACTGTATTTGTGTCTCATAATAGGCTAGGAGCTACCCGAATGCCATTATTTTATTTACATAATTAGATTTACATTGTCCTTTTTCTTCATTTTTCTGCAGTTAAAGGGAAACTATACTGGTTTAGTGTAAATTGTACTTTTTCTTAAATTCTTAAATTTTTTTAGATCTGATTTTTTTTCCTATACTGTATCTTTGTTGTACAAATAAACATTTAATATATTATTATTATTATTATTCAGGATTTATATAGCGCCAACAGTTTACGCAGCGCTTTACAATATAAAAGGGAGACAATACAGTTATAATACAATACAATAGGATTAAGAGGGCCCTGCTCAGAAGAGCTTACAATCTAATAGGGTGGGGCAGGTGGTACAAAAGGTTGTAACTGTGGGGAATGAGCTGGTGGAAGTGGTAGGAGATTAGTTTATAGAGTGCCCCTGTGACAGAAGAATGTACAGAGCATTGTAGGTCTACCAAAAGATGTTTCATTTTAGACACACAGGGGTTTATTTACTAACGCTGAAGAGTGCAAAATCAGGCTCACTTCTCCATAGAAACCAGATAAAACGTGTATCAAGGGCGCTCCGAATATCAGGGCCAAGCAGATAGTGTCTGTATTGGACGTATGATGTGGTCTTCAAACACTTAGGGCTACACTCGAAGAGAAAACAAATAAAAGAAAAAAGGCACCTCTAAGTGCAGAATTAAGTATATTTGAGAGCTTCATTTGCTGGATTAATATGAAAATACAAAAATATTAATTTACAATATGTTTTACATGTTTATTTTATTTAGCCTTGACCATAATAAATAAAGAATACATAAACCATTCAATATTTATGTCACATACCTGGATCGAGAGACTGACGTGTAGAGGAGAGCCTCTCTTGCCGCACCAGCTTGTGGGCCTCTGGGGTTGAGACAGCGGCCGCAGAAGCACGGTGACACTGGAGTGCCTAGGATCAGTCCACTATCAATGTGGCTGGATGCTTGTGGCTGGAGATGCAGTAGGCAGACCAGTAGGGCTGGGTAGACCAGAACTGTGGCAGACTGGATCGCAGATGAAACAGTAACTGGTGCAATTCTCAGAGTAGAACTGCAGCAGGCTGGAGGAGTAGATGCAGAGTCAGATAGGCCGGGTCGGTAAGGTTCTGGTGGATCAGGCAGAGTAGCAGGCAGAAGAGAAGTCCAAGAAACAAGCCAGGGTCAGGGTATCAAGCAGACAGGGTAGTAAGAGCAAGCCGTGTCAAGGATTAGAGGTCAGCACAGATAACTGGTTTCAGGACACACAGAAGCTGCAGACCAAACAGCAAAGAGTCTTTGGTGTACTCACTTTAAATAACCCCTTTGGCGCCAACGTTGGTGACAGGCGCACGTGTAACACGCTGTGAATGTGCGCGTCTGCCATGCGATTCCTGCTGCACGGCCATGCCTTCCCTGACATTTTATCTGCCATTATATATCTTTATCATTATTATTCTTTGTAATTCCATAGTGTGAGGCTCTATTCTACACTTGAACTTGAATCTTTTTAGAACACTGTTACAAGTGACATGTCACAAAGCAAAAAATGGGAATTACTAATTTAAGTTCCAATCTTATTTCAAAACAGATTGGATTTTTGGATCTTATTACTATGGCCTGGAATCTGCATAGCCAATATAGGCCATATTCTAGTCCTGACACCATGCCAAGTGTGGTATCCAGTCAACTAAACATCTTGATGGCAACTATTAGTAACACATTCCTTTTAATGATGTAAGGTTCAAGACTGCCAGTCTGCCTTTTGTTAGGTTGTTGCTACACTGGACAGGTACATTTTATTTAATGGAATAGTGTACTCCTGTAGTATTTTAAAAATCAACAGTGGTAGCATGGTAGGATGGTAGCATCATAAGGCAGTTGGCCTAATGTAATTCTAGTCTTGGTTGTTACACAACAGGAAATCCTAACTCTTTCACTGTAGCCAGTATATTATATAGTCTCAGCACCGAAGCTTTCATTTGTGTTATTTTTTTGTTTATTTTACCTTTAAAACAATATGTAATCGGTTGCTGTTTATCTCTATCCAAAGAACCTCAAAAACAGAGCTCTTCTATGCAAATTTCAATTGTAAACTTTATATAGGAAGCTGGTGTTTGGCCTTAATAGGCCAGAAGCCAACTTCCTCAATATAAAAAGGAGTTAATTGAAAAACAGAATTGACAAATAATGTACCATGGGTTCCCAGTATCCCATGAAAAAAACAATCCCTACTATTTCCTGGGCATCAATCAACCCTGAAGATGAGCAGTGCTGGACCTCAAAAAAAAATATTTTGCCCAGAAAAGCACAAGGGAGGAGGTGAATATCAATATTACAGCAAAAACTTTTACTTTTTAAATGAATAATCAAAGTGGGCATTTTAATTAACGTGTAGTAAGCTGGCGTGGCACTTTGAACACACAGTCTGATTCCTTTTTGTTTTTCGCTATTCCTAAAGGGTAGATTATTAATGCTTAGGAAACACTGGCATATTATGATAAGAAGATAGGAAATATTGTACAGCGATTTCCAATGATTTCTTGTTCCGAGTGGTGAGGATGAACAAATAGTCCAGACTGGGTCACTCTGTTGCCCACTGCACACAGCAACATGCAAAACTTTTGACAGGTAGGCAGGGGAGGGATGGGGGTTCAAGAATGTACCTATACAAAAGAAAATATGCTTAAATAACTGTAGAAAAAACACGCCTAAGGGGAAAAACAGCTTTAGGCTCAATTAAATTATTTATTACTTTCATGCTGAGAACATAAAACTCACAGCTTTAACTTAGCAAAGTGTGCATATCTCCCAATCTGGTAATTCTGCAGATACTACAAAACTCCTTTTGCTGCCATTTCATAAATCAAAGGAAACTTTTAGTAAAAAGATAAACATTTTACAGTGAATTTCTCAACATGCGCATTGCTCGAAGTAGCATTTAAAACTTGTCATTAACGTCTCCCAGCTGGGATATTTCATTTATAATTGTTATCGTAAAATGGCCCAATTCTTACAAAGTGCCATTGCATATTTCTAAATGTTGTTTACTATATAATTGGTTTATATATTGTCTTGGCACTTTGCAGTTTAATGGGAGTTCATGAATCTTAGTAATGTGCATTTATAAACATTAATTGTCTCCTATCAAGAAGACAGGTCAGGTAAAGTTACTAAATGGAACCAAATAAATGTAACAAAGGCACATAATAAATAAAAATAGTATCATTAATATAAAATCTCCAGACGATAAGAAATGGCAAAAGCCATGTGTGTGATTGATTGCGCTGTGTTATCCTTGAAAGTAATGAATGTGCTCGCTACTTATTTATTTAAATATTGTACACAACAGGAAAACACATTACTTTTTATAGAACAGCTATGCAAAATGCAATCAAGTAAGAAACATTTTAGTGCATTCTAATGTTAATGTGCAGCATATTGACTAGATAATATTGACATTATCTACTGTGTGGTTTAAAATAATTGCACATTCAGAACAGACCCTTCTGTTTTCTCAATATAGACCTGTTTCAATATTCTATAGTTTTCTGTATGTAGTCCCTTGTGGAGTGCCTGGAACACTTTTTGCAGTTCACATTTCAGAATTATATAGGTACTGTCCCAACTGCTGTGTTAATGTCATTCAGACATTCTGTCTGCCACAGAAGCTGTCAAGTATATATATATACATATATATATATATATATATATATATATATATATCAAAAATGTTAAATGTTAACAATTTAAATAAACGAGTAACAACAAAAATGTTTTCATCTAAAAAGAAGCGAATGGCACTCTAAAAAAAACCATTATATTGGTAACTTGTCGCATAAACAATCACCTGTGGGTGAGCAGTGTACATTGCAAGGATTTTAACAAATTTGTTGAAGATTCCTGCCTGCTTCTGCTCTGAAGGATAAGGCCCCTTTCACATGGGCTTGTCCGCTGATCCCCGCTGAGCATGCGGATGACAGGTCCGTCTCCACTCATTGTGCGGAGATGGACCCGTCAAAGGCCTGCTGTCCTCTATGGAGATCAGATGAAAATAGACCGCCTGTCCATTTTCATCCCATCCTATGCGATTCTCCAAACGGCTGGAAAATAGGGTTTCCATCCATCTGGATTTCACGGACAGGATCAGATCAGATAGCGGCAGGTGTCGGCGGATATCCACTGCTCCATAAAGGTGCAGGGAGCGTCCATTCAGGTCCGCCTAAAAAACTGGTGGACCTGATCGGAAAGCTCGTGTGAAAGGGGCCTTAGCCTTTTGTTAGACAATGTCCTGTGCAAAGTGATTCTGAATGGGAGTGACTAAATCATTTCAATCAGCTGCTGCACTTTGTGTGCTCTCATGAGAAAAGCTGGAGTGTCTGCTCCCCTTAGAAGTGATTAACCCATAGGGAGTATCTTACCAAAAATTACATTTTTGTTGCAGAGGATGCCTAAAACCTGACTAATCTTAGTGTAGAATTTTCTACCCAAGTAGGAAAATACATTATCGGAGGCGTTCTGTAAACCATCAGTGTACAGGACGCCTCCAAGTTGCAATAGCACATTGAAGTTTACAGAAATTGACTCCACTGCAGTCTAAAAAGGCAAGGTAATTGTATTACATTCAATTACAATATGGCTTGTGTAAAAAATGGTAAATGCTATATTATTAGTATTACTTTTTTTTTTTATTGATAATTTTTTTTCACAAAAGCGAAGTTACCCTTAAAGTTCTACAACAAGTGTACAGCAGATTTTTAAAAGAAATACCGTCAAATCTTGACATTTTAAATGCAATGTAGCATCAATATTAGTTTTGTCTATTCAGTGTACTTGTATTTGTATTACAATCTATCCTGGACCTGGAGTATACAGTCCAGCATAGTGAGCAATGGGGAGGCAAAACAACCACACACAAAGTACATACTCTGCAGATTTCTTAACTCTTAAGGGGAATGGATGTTCTTTCAAGGATACTGAGGTTCACATTTTGGAGAGGAAGACCACTGTTTTGCAGGAGGTGTGATAGAGGGCATCTATATCAAGCTGGAACATGCATCCCTAAACACAAATGGGGGGCTTTTAACACATATGTCACCTGTATGTAATGTTTTAAAGGAGAAATATAGCCAAAGCTCGTTTGGTTGTACTTCTCCTATGGATCACAGGAGTGCAATTCGTTTTGCACTCCTGTGACCCGTTTTCACCAGAGAGCGGTCATCATCCCTCTACCTCTGAATGATCCCATCCCTCCACCATCATCACTCTGCCCCTGACTGATCCCATCCCTCCACCCCCACCATCATCCCTCTGCCTCTGACTGATCCTATCTCTCCACCATGACCACCATCATCACTCTGCCTCTGACTGATCCCATCCCATCCCTCCACCACCACCACCATCATCCCTCTGCCTCTGACTAATCTCATCCCTCCACCACCACCACAGCTGTCTCTGACTTATCCCATCCCAGCACCACCACAGCTGCCTCTGACTGATTCTATCCCCACTACCTCCACTGATGTCATCCTTATCCCCACCACCACCACTGATGTCATCCCTATCTCCACCACCACCACCGCTGCCACTGATTCCATTCTCCCACAACCCTCAGTTGACTGATCCCATCCCCACTATCACCGCTGCCACTGATCCCATCCCCCCACCAACCTCAGTGGACTGATCCCATCCCCACCACCACTGCTGCCGCTGATCCAGTCCCCCCACCACCATTAGTGGACTGATACCACCCCCCTCACCACCACCACTGCCACTGATCCCATTCCCCCAACCCCCTCAGTGGACTGATCCCATCCCCACCAACACTGATGATCCAATCCCCCCCACCACCATCAGTGGACTGACCCCCACCCCCCTCACCACCACCACACTGCTGCCACTGATCCCATCCCCCCACCACCCTCAGTGGACTGATCCTATCCCCACCACCACCTTTGCCATTGATGCCACTGAAAAATTGGAAAAATTAAGCCTCAAGGCGAATCTAAAATAAGCTTCTCCTACTTTGATGTACATTAACTGTTTGTGTGCCAAGTCCTGGACACTTAGGCAATTGGATATTTCCTGGATCACAAGTTCTAATTACCTATAAATGTTAATATCCAGTTATATTTTGTGCATTTAGAATAGGAATGCATTTCAGGTCTTTGTTAAAATAATCTACTGAGCAGACAAGAACTAGTTTTTGAGAAAGCCAGTCTATTCCACATTTTCACAGCTCTTACGGCAAAGAAGCCTTTCAGCTTTTCCTCTAGATGTAAAGAATGTCCCTTTGTTCTATGTAATGAACTGAAAGTGAATAACTTGTAGCCCTCTTTTGGGATGGTTATGAGAATTTACCCTCCTCAAATAGGATATTGCGCTAAGAGCAGTTGAAAATTAAAAAATGGGGTTCTTCTGGCTGCTTGAATGTTTGAATAAAAGCCATAGGCATTAATTGTGATGCATTGCAGAATCAAATTAAATTATTGACAGGATAATTGTAATCAAATCGAATCATGAGACCAGTGAAGATGCGCACCCCTAATGAGAATTGGATTAAAGTGGCTGAATATCCCCTGTAGGTATAAATATTAGGCTATGTTCCCAACACCCATTTGAACTGAGGAAGCCACTTTGATGAGGGGTGAAACGTCTTTAACATTACAGTACAAGTCCAGTTGATGTGACTTACTTGTGCTGTGCTTAAAGTGTTACTAAATCCACAACAGTAAAATCAGTCTTTATATGCAGTAAAGCATGCTTGTTATATTCACTGTGGAACCTAAGGTGTTAATCCTCCGCATTGTGTAAAAAGGCTGTTTGATCCTCCCCTTCTTCCACAATCCCCAATACTGCGGATCGTGGAAGATCTGCTGAAATAACAGAGCCTTGTGGGCACTCTGCACATGCTCAGTTTGGTCTGTATTGCTAGAGAGTTTTTTTTTTATTGGGAGGGTGCATGTGATCGGCACAGGGCCAATCAGCACTGTTCAGACAGAGGATCAGGGGTCCTGCAGCCTCATAGGACAGTGAGGAGAGAATGAAAACTCGCCCTACAAGCTTTAACCAGATAGAAGTCATAAGACTGTTATATAAAGCTGATGAGAAAAGGTATTTAGCAGTTTATATTTACTAAAATAATTGCATTTCCATGTTCTGTGTACTGTAGAAGACCAGATATAGTGAATGCAGGGTCCTGGGTTTAGTAACACTTTAACTACTACTGGGAAGGCTGCCCACAAGGGTTAGGATTGTGTCTATGGGAATGTTTGGCCATTCTTCCATAAGCGCATTTGTGATGTCAGGCACTGATGTGACTGAGAAGGCCTGGCTCACAGTCTCCGTTCGAATTCATCCCAAAGGTGTTCTATTGGGTTGAGGTCAGGACTGTGCAGGCGGGTCAAGTTCCTCCACCTCAGATTCGCTCATCCACACTATATTGCCAACAGTATTGAGCCACCCCTCCAAATCATTTGGTGGAGGGGGGATTATGATGTGGGTTTGTTTTTCAGGGGTTGGGCTTGGTCCCTTAGTTCCAGTGAAGGGAACTCTTAAGGTGTTTGCATACAAAGACATTTTGGACAATTTCATTCTCCCAACTTTGTGGGAACAGTTTGGGGATGGTCTCTTCCTGTTCCAACATGATTGCGCACCAGTGCACAAAGCAAGGTCCATAAAGACATGAATGAGTGAGTTTGGGGTAAAAAAATTTGACTGGCCTGCACCGAGTCCTGACCTCAACCCAATAGAACACTATTGGGATGAATTAGAGTGGAGACTGCAAGCCAGGCCTTCTTGTCCACATCAGTGCCTGACCTCACAAATGTGCTTCTGGAATACTGGTCAAACATTCCCATAGACACACTCCTAAACCTTGTGGAGAGACTTCCCAGAAAAATTGAAGCTGTTATAGCTGAAAAGGGTGGGCCAACTCAATATTAAACCCTACGGACTAAGACTGGGATGCCATTAAAGTTCATGTGCATGTAAAGGCAGGTGTCCCAATACTTTTGGCAATATAGTGTATGTTCTTCTAGCCTTTAAAACACAACGTCCCTTACTAAACGTTGACTTGAAGTTTCAGTTTGATGCACACAGATCCACAGATACAGATCTGAAAACAGGTAGCTTTATCGCCTGCGTGTGGTCACACAGTATTGCTTTCTGCATGGTTAATCAAGTGCTAATTGCAACTACACACAACCTCACTATAAAAGTAACACATTTTAAGTTATTCAAAGCAGGATTCAGAGATCAATTTGGGGTGATTAATGGTCGTACAAGCTGAATAATTAAAATGCCTGCGGTATGGCCCACCTTAAAATAAGGCCGTTAAATTCAAGTTACTAATAACTTGTATTTGAAGTGTTAACTATTCTGAATCAAAGCAAGTGTACAGTGTAATTCACTTTTACTGCTAGTTAAATATTTAATGCTAATTTCAATACTCATTAGATAGCAATTTCAGTATATGTGCCCTCACTGCTATTATGGATTGCAGCAGTAATCTGCTTACAGATAAGTGAATTATTAGTGTTTGTATCCAGTAAATAGTTTTAGCTGATATTTAAGACACCTTCATTGAATGTTACCCTAAATTGTTTTGCTAGGTCTTTTACACAAATTCTGGACATTCCAAACTGATGATTTCAGTGTCAGTAAATGTATTGGTATTTATAAATTTAGATGCATAACATATCTGCATGAAGAAAAGAATCTTTTTCTCTGGCATAGATCTGTTAACTTTAAAAAATGTCTACACAAAGAAGAGGAGGGTGGGTTAAATAACCCCGGGACCTTTAAGGTGCTTAATGTACAAGGTAAATAGAGTAAAAAGACATGTACAATTTATCCATAAAAAAAGTTTTTATTACAATTATTACATATTACACAAAAATGGTTAAAAATCTACCAATATCCACATCCAATTTAGATAAACAATAGGAGGGATACCACTCAATAAATACCACTCGACATGTTTCGCTCATTTGGAGCTTCCTCAGAAGTTTTGGTATAGTTTGTGGTGTACTAGAAATAATAAGAGACATGGATAAGATATCATGTTTTAACAATTACCGTATATACTCGAGTATAAGTCGAATTTTTCAGCACATTTTTTAGTGCTGAAAGTGCCCCCCTCGACTTATACTCGAGTCAAGCACTTTTCTGCAGCAAAAAATTTAATTTTCCAAACCGACTTTGGGGCCCCGTATCTCAGGGCCACTTGGTGCTAGGAACTCCAAATTTGGTGTGCAAACCCAGTGGACCTGGTACCACAACATATCCAAAGCTCCTAGCACTAAGTGGCCCCGAGATACAGGGCCCCAAAATCGGTTCGGAAAATGTCATTCTCTGCTGCAGAAAAGTGCTTGACATTTTCTGAACCGACTTTGGGGCCCCATATCTCAGGGCCACTTAGTGCTAGGAACCCCAAATTTGGTGTGCAAACCCAGTGGAACTGGTACCACAACATATCCAAAGCTGAAGTTCCTAGCACTAAGTGACCCTGAGATATGGGGCCCCCAAACCGGTTCGGAAAATGTCATTCTCTGCTGTAGTGCTTGACATTTTCTGAACTGATATTTGGGGCCCTGTATCTCGGGGCCACTTGGTGCTAGAAACCCCAGCGTTGGAAATTTTATGGTGCTAGTTCCACTGGGTTTGCACACCAAATTTGGGGTTCTTAGCACTAAGTGGCCCTGAGATACAGGGCCCCAAATTCGGTCAACTGTGTCCATCTGCTGCAATGTCATTTCGGGGACCCTTTGGGTTCAGAGACCCCAAATTTTGGCTGCAGCTAGGGGGCATCTAGGAACCCTTAACTACCGAGTTTGAAGTTCAGGGGACCTATGGCTGCAAATGGGCACAGTGAGGCTGCAAATGGGCACAGTGAGGCTGCAAATGGGCATTGTTGACCCTCTTTTCCACTTACAGTAGCTGTGCATTTCTCACCCTCGTCTTATACTCGGGTCAATAAGTTTTTCCCATTTTTTTGTGGTAAATTAGCGCCTCGACTTATACTCGGAACGACTTATACTCGAGTATATACGGTAATTTTAAAACCACATGGTTGAAACTATTTTATGTAGACAAGGATAACATGTCGTAGTGTGATTACAAAAGACTGAAAAGAAAAAAAAATCAAAGAAAAATCTCTAGCTCAATGATCAAAATTCAACTTAATCAACAAATAATAATGATAATAATGATCTTACCAGGCTGGGCAACTTTTAAGATAGAAATTTGGATTGATAAAGAAATATTCCCGATGGATAACATCAGAGATATAAGTAGGTCCCACTTAGTAGAGGTTCCCGTCAAATTTGGCCACAGAGGGGCAAGTATCCGCATATTTTTTAACCATTTTTGTGTAATATTTAATAATTGTAATAAAAACTTTTTTATGGATAAATTATACATGTCTATTTACTCTATTTACCTCGTACAATAAGCACCTTAAAACCCCACCTTCCTCTTCTTTGTGTATTCTTTACATGGGATGCGGTGCTATGGTTGATTGTTCCTGCCCTCTTCATTGAAATTTTAAAAACTGTCTGGTTTGTAGACTTTGCAGTTCAGCATTATACTGTAGCTTGTGTTATCTCTGATAGAAAAACTTGCCTAA
Organism: Lithobates clamitans; assembly: GCA_037952925.1. NCBI lineage: Eukaryota > Metazoa > Chordata > Amphibia > Anura > Ranidae > Lithobates > Lithobates clamitans. The sequence goes on from JBBGZY010000142.1 coordinate 4,567,109, forward strand.
GGATTCTTACCCAGGTAAACCGGGTATATAAAAAGAATAAAACCTTTTCTTTATAAACAGAACATATTTAAACTGGGATACATAAAATTACATATATTCCTTTTTAAATGAACTAGTGAATGTATGCCTGTCCATAAACAGGTTAATGTAGCCATAATGTTTTTTGACATCTACCCAATACAAAACTACCTGAATAATTAAGATTTGTCAAATGTACCAAAAAACCCTTACACAACAAGTTAAAAAAACAATAATTTTTTACTATATAAATGGTTAAACTCTTACTTCACATACAATTAATATAAAAATGTATGAAAGCAACATCACCCTCCTGGCTTTCAACACCTCATATATAGATATTGATTCTCATTCAAACCAATTATGGTTGGTAAGCATCAACAATCACATGATGCTACCCTCCATGAGCCTACATTTTCTACCTGTTTCTACCTGTTTTATTGACCTTTTATCTTCTTCAGGAATGGAGATGGGGTATTCATTATTTACAAAAAAAAATGCAACAGATGAAGGTGTAAAATGGAGGGGCCCAAATTCCTATGAGACCCAACACTGCCTGCCCACAGAGAGGGAATGTCAAGGGGGGGGGACAAGAAGCTAATGCAACCAAAGTATTGGAGTATATCTATTATATCGTTGTAAATCCTCATCAAAGAAAATACAGGGAACCATGATAATGACCATGAAGATGTGATATGATTTCGACACCTATTACAAAAAAAACCTCTTGCCTTACTGGCCAATGGCCATTATAATCAGGCATTAATTTAGCCAGACACTTATTGTTTTGTTAGATGGGCCACCTTTCTAAAACTGAAAATGGGAGTAGAAACGGGTCATAGAGCTGGGGTCGGAGAAACCATGTAGGAAGCTAGAAGGGAGCAGAATAGGAGCTGGACTCTTTAATGGGGGTATATAGAAGGCAGATTGGCAGCATCTGATTGTAGACCTGTGGGCATAGGGGTGGCAGAAAGAAAGCTGACCAATTGTAGGGGGTGGATTGGGAGAGAAGAGCAACAGCCGAGCAAGCAATACTGGATAGGATTAGTAGGAGGAGTAAAAGGAGGAAAAGTTACATTGATCAAGTACCAGGGAGAAAGTAGATAATCTTGGAAAGAGGAAAGAAAAAGGAGGCAGACCACGAGCTGGTCAAGGACAAATGGAGGTGAAACACTAGAAAACAGAAAATCCCCCTAATGGGGCTTTAATGCAGCCAGTAGTGTATGATAAACAGAATACAAAAGAAATAGCAATGGCTATTAAGTTTAATTAATGCAGGCAAGTATTATCAACAAGAGTTGAGACATGGGCTAAAATTTAAAAAATAATCAAAATAAGAAAACAATACCAATGACAGAGGGCAGTGTGTGATAGAGTTACATCATGGGCAACAGTAATACAATAACACAGAGATGTTGATTGTGTGAGATCCTGACGCGTTTCGACCCCAATGGGTCTTCTTCAGAGGATAAATGTATGGAAAGACTGTAACAATGTAAACATGTGTCAAACAATTTAAAACCTAAGAAAAAGAATATATAAACAGTTCCATATGGTGCATCTTTACCAGTCACGATGTATTCGATGGTTACAGGTGGCCACAGTATAAGGGAGTTTCCCTCTTGTTGTATCCCCGATCTCGTAGCCGGCGGGCCAGTCACAGGGGGAGCGAGCACCACCCACACATGTCTTGCAAGGAATCACACACTAGGTATCCCCAAAATGTAGGGGGAGAAGGGGGGGGAGTTTTCACACTGCACCTGCGATAAAATGTCACAATGTATATTAAGTAGCGGATTCGAAAATCGAGTTTATAAGGCAAAAAGGACAAAAAGGGAGTATGTCTATGTAACAGATGGAATTTCTAGGGGTTGAAAACTGAATGGCGGACGTGGTGGGAGGCGAGTCCCCACAAGAGGGGAGACATCAAGGGTGAAGGGGTGTGGGGAAGAAGGTGAAGGAAGGGGGGTGAGGGAACGAAAAGAAGGGAAAAGGGGTGATCGGCAGAGATGGGATAAAAAGAGGGGGGGGAGGGAAGACGGGGAAGGGAAAGAAAGGGGAGGTACGAGGGGACGGGGAAAAAAAAAATAATAATAGAGGGGGTGGGAAAAGAACATAGTGAGGGTCGACTCCCAGAAACACGTCCTTGTTTATGGGTAAGAAGACTGAGACACTAGAGTGTAAGTATGTGAAGGCCAGTGAGTGTGGAGGAGGCCCTTCATGGGGCCATAAAAAGTGAATAGTGAAAAAACAAAAACACAAAAATAAACGTGGGCAAAACAAAACTGAGCAGAAGCCCCCATGGAAGTGTAATGAGTGGGTGACATATGAAAAGAGCGTGTAGGGTGGGAAGGTGAGTGAGGGGGGGGCAAAGGAGTGTCAAAGGTGTCGCAGATCAGATGGTCAGGGATAGTCTATAATATCACAAAGTGTAGAACAAATAGGTCAAAATTGTTAATCAAGTGAGGGAAGGTATCACAATCGTGGTGTAAGCCACGCATCATGAATGCAGTAAAAAAGGTATATGGATCGGTAAAGAATGTATACTTACCAACCAGGTTGAGTAATAAGACCACACAGAAGCGTCCAGTGGCAGCAAATGATCCCACTGGACCTTACCTGAGGCCAACATAGTTTATAGGGAGACTAATTTGCCTAAATGTCTCGCAGGTGCAGGTGTCCCGCCTCCTCCATCTGTTCCCCCACATGGGGAGAGCGACGCATTAGCGGCGCTATTGGTGTGACTCCCTCGGCGTTCTGGAAGAGATGTTCTCCCGGAAACCCCCGTCACCTCCGCCGCAACTGCGTAGACGCCGTGACGTCACACGCACGCACGTGGTGACGTGCGCGCGGGCGAACAAGGCGTCCTAAGGGGATCCGGAATGCCGCTGGCAGGTTTTGAACGTCCACATAGTGGGCACGTGGGGAGACGCAGGACCCTTTGCGTCGCCCCACCCTGCCAGGAAGACATGTGTGTGGTATCTCCACCCCCCAGGCGGCATGGCCCACCGAGGCCACTAAGTGGTGGCCATAACATGGAGAAGGGGGGGGGAAGAAAGCCATAAAAAATATACATATAGAAGGGCCATCAATAGATTATTCTATCATGTGTTGGAAATGACATATATATCATTTTCACTGCCCCTCATAAATATGGAAACAATAGGGTACAAAAAATGAACAGAAAATGACCTGTGGGCACAGGGGTGGCAGAAAGAAAGCTGACCAATTGTAGGGGGTGGATTGGGAGAGAAGAGCAACAGCCGAGCAAGCAATACTGGATAGGATTAGTAGGAGGAGTAAAAGGAGGAAAAGTTACATTGATCAAGTACCAGGGAGAAAGTAGATAATCTTGGAAAGAGGAAAGAAAAAGGAGGCAGACCATGAGCTGGTCAAGGACAAATGGAGGTGAAACACTGGAGACACAGAGAAGATGATTGTGGACTGAGGGAGGAGAAAGAAGGTAGTTGATGAGTGTTATCTTATCATGGAAGACTGGAGGAAAACCTGGGGGCAGGGGAAAAACTATTGTTGGCTGAAGGGAAAGTGATGAGGAGCTTCATTGCGGGCAGGAGAAAGAGAGAGAGGAGGTAGAGTGACAAGTGAATGGGAAGCTGATTAAACTTTACTGAGAAAGTATTGCTGGGTGAAAAGAGAAGAGGCAGAGAAGGAGAGGATTGTGGACTAGGGGTAGGGATCATGTATGAACTGTCACTGCACACCTCTATTACTATTTAGGGGCAGGTTCTGGAATCACTTGTTCAGGGCTAATAACTAAAATGTGGGTTCTGTTGTATGCACTGAGCTTTACAGACTCAATAGCCTGAATTGACTATTAAAAACAGGAAGTTTCAACACGTCCAATACTTTTTAATGTATATAAGACATAGGATAATATTTCTGATCATCTTTTACATACAAGCCTAAACTTCAAATCAGACTCTAAACTGCATTTGGAAGGGAGAAAAGTAATAGAGGGCAGAAATGAGTAACATAAATCCATAACTTATTGGATTTATAAACACCAACAATGACAGTCTCCTGTTTTTAGATTCTGTCCATTTTCAGATACTTTGTTGGAAACACTTATGCCCCGTACACACGGTCGGATTTTCCGATGGAAAATGTCCGATCGGAGCGTGTTGTAGGAAATTCCGACCATGTGTGGACTCCATCGGACATTTTCCATCGGATTTTCCGACACACAAAGTTGGAGAGCAGGATATAAAATTTTCCGACAACAAAATCCGATCGTGTGTACACAAATCCGACGGACAAAGTGCGACGGAAAGTCCGACCGTGTGTATGGGGCATTATAGTGGGAATCTGTGACCACTTACCTCTGTGTGTGATCTATATTCTAACATTTTTACATCTTCAATTTATATGCATCAGGTGAGAGCTATTCTAGTATAATATGCTTTTGATTTGGGGATTTTTATTTCAATCAAATGTATAGGTGCATCCTATTCCATAATGCATATTTTTATGTTTCATTTAGTGGTACTTACCATAGACCACATGATATGTGTGTACTTTATTACTGCACACATATATATGAAATTTGAAAGTTCGTCTTTCCGGTTGTCTGTGTAGTTTTGTGAGGTTCTCCCATACCCTGAGCCACAAGTTCACCAGGCAAGCATATATGTTGTTATGTCTATATGTACTTGATTTTTGTGTATATGTACTCCTCCTGGAGAAATGATGTAATAACTATTGTTATACTTACATGGATATACACTACATTAAATACTTATACATGTACTTCTTTGTTTTTAAATATACCAGCACTAGGGATGAGCTTCGAGTTCGAGTCGAACTCATGTTCTACTCGAACATTGGCTGTTCGCAAGTTCGCCGAACAGCGAACAATTTGGGGTGTTCGCGGCAAATTCGAATGCCGCGGAACACCCTTTAAAAGTCTATGGGAGAAATCAAAAGTGCTAATTTTAAAGGCTTATATGCAAGTTATTGTCATAAAAAGTGTTTGGGGACCCGGGTCCTGCCCCAGGGGACATGGATCAATGCAAAAAAAAAGTTTTAAAAACGGACGTTTTTTCAGGAGCAGTGATTTTATTAATGCTTAAAGTCAAACAATAAAAGTGTAATATCCCTTTAAATTTCGTACCTGGGGGGTGTCTATAGTATGCCTGTAAAGGGGCGCATGTTTCCCGTGTTTAGAACAGTCTGACAGCAAAATGACATTTGGAAGGAAAAAACTCATTTAAAACTACCCGCGGCTATTGCATTGCCGACAATACACATAGAAGTTCATTGATAAAAACGGCATGGGAATTCCCCACAGGGGAACCCCGAACCAAAAAAAAAAAAAAAAAAATGATGTGGGGGTCCCCCTAAATTCCATACAAGGCCCTTCAGGTCTGGTATGGATATTAAGGGGAACCCCAGCCAAAATTAAAAAAAAAAATTGACGTGGGGTTCCCCCTAAATTCCATACCAGACCCTTCAGGTCTGGTATGGATTTTAAGGGGAACCCCGCGCCAAAAAAAAAAAAAAAACGGCGTGGGGTCCCCCTAAAAATCCATACCAGACCCTTATCCGAGCACGCAACCTGGCAGGCCGCAGGAAAAGAGGGGGGGACGAGAGTGCGGCCCCCCCCCCTCCTGAACCGTACCAGGCCACATGCCCTCAACATTGGGAGGGTGCTTTGGGGTAGCCCCCCAAAACACCTTGTCCCCATGTTGATGAGGACAAGGGCCTCATCCTCACAACCGTGGCCGGTGGTTGTGAGGGTCTGCGGGCGGGGGGCTTATCGGAATCTGGAAGCCCCCTTTAACAAGGGGACCCCCAGATCCCGGCCCCCCCCTGTGTGAAATGGTAAGGGGGTACTTACCCCTACCATTTCACTAAAAAACTGTCAAAAATGTTAAAAATGACAAGAGACAGTTTTTGACAATTCCTTTATTTAAATGCTTCTTCTTTCTTCCTTCATCTTCTTCTTCTTCTGGTTCTTCTGGCTCTTCTGGTTCTTCCTCCGGCGTTCTCGTCCAGCATCTTCTCCGCGGCGTCTTCTATCTTCTTCTCCTCGGGCCGCTCCGCACCCATGGCATGAGGGGGGAGGCTCCCGCTCTTCTCTTCATCTTCTTCTCTTCTTCATCTTCTTCTTCATCTTCTTCTTCTTCTTCTTCTTCCTTCTTCTCTTCTTCCTGTCTTCTCCGGGCCGCTCCGCAGCCATGCTGGCATGGTGGGAGGCTCCCGCTGTGTGACGGCGTCTCTTCGTCTGACGGTTCTTAAATAACGGGGGGCGGGGCCATCCGGTGACCCCGCCCCCCTCTGACGCACGGTGACTTGAGGGACTTCCCTGTGACGTCACGGGGAATGCCACAGGGAAGTCCCGTCATGTCACCGTGCGTCAGAGGGGGGCGGGGTCACCGGGTGGCCCCGCCCCCCGTTATTTAAGAACCGTCAGACGAAGAGACGCCGTCACACAGCGGGAGCCTCCCACCATGCCACAGCATGGCTGCGGAGCGGCCCGGAGAAGACAGGAAGAAGAGAAGAAGAGAAGAAGGAAGAAGAAGAAGAAGAAAAAGAAGAAGAAGAAGATGAAGAAGAAGATGAAGAAGAGAAGAAGATGAAGAGAAGAGCGGGAGCCTCCCCCCTCATGCCATGGGTGCGGAGCGGCCCGAGGAGAAGAATATAGAAGACGCCGCGGAGAAGATGCTGGACGAGAATGCCGGAGGAAGAACCAGAAGAGCCAGAAGAACCAGAAGAAGAAGAAGATGAAGGAAGAAAGAAGAAAGAAGAAGCATTTAAATAAAGGAATTGTCAAAAACTGTCTCTTGTCATTTTTAACATTTTTGACAGTTTTTTAGTGAAATGGTAGGGGTAAGTACCCCCTTACCATTTCACACAGGGGGGGGGCCGGGATCTGGGGGTCCCCTTGTTAAAGGGGGCTTCCAGATTCCGATAAGCCCCCCGCCCGCAGACCCCCACAACCACCGGCCACGGTTGTGAGGATGAGGCCCTTGTCCTCATCAACATGGGGACAAGCTGTTTTGGGGGGCTACCCCAAAGCACCCTCCCAATGTTGAGGGCATGTGGCCTGGTACGGTTCAGGAGGGGGGGGGGCCGCACTCTCGTCCCCCCCTCTTTTCCTGCGGCCTGCCAGGTTGCGTGCTCAGATAAGGGTCTGGTATGGATTGTTAGGGGGACCCCACGCCGTTTTTTTTTTTTTTTTTTGGCGCGGGGTTCCCCTTAAAATCCATACCAGACCTGAAGGGTCTGGTATGGAATTTAGGGGGAACCCCACGTCAATTTTTTTTTTAATTTTGGCTAGGGTTCCCCTTAATATCCATACCAGACCTGAAGGGCCTTGTATGGAATTTAGGGGGACTCCCACATCATTTTTTTTTTTAAATTTTGGTTCGGGGTTGCCCTGTGGGGAATTCCCATGCCGTTTTTATCAATGAACTTCTATGTGTATTGTCGGCAATGCAATAGCCGCGGTAGTTTTAAATGTGTTTTTTCCTTCAAAATGTCACTTTGCTGTCAGACTGTTCTAAACACGGGAAACATGCGCCCCTTTACAGGCATACTATAGACACCCCCCAGGTATGAAATTTAAAGGGATATTACACTTTTATTGTTTGACTTTAAGCATTATTAAAATCACTGCTCCTGAAAAAACGGACGTTTTTAAAACTTTTTTTTGCATTGATTCATGTCCCCTGGGGGAGGACCCGGGTCCCCAAACACTTTTTATGACAATAACTTGCATATTAGCCTTTAAAATTAGCACTTTTGATTATTCATGTTCGTGTCCCATAGACTTTAACGGCGTTCGCGTGTTCGAACGAATTTTTTTCCTGTTCGCATGTTCTGGTGCGAACCGAACAGGGGGGTGTTCGGCTCATCCCTAACCAGCACCTACCCTGCATTTGTCCTGAGGAAGCTAATATTTTAGTGAAACACATCACTGAGTGAGTCTTATTATTATTATATTACCAAACCAATCCTTGTACCTTTATATCCAGCCCTCTGTAACTGCATTATTGGGTAACTGGTAACTGTGTCCATACAGGATGTTGTTTGTATGTTGTTTATATGTTTTTTAATTAAGCTGTAATAAAATGTATAAACCCAGCACAATCTGCGCTATCCCCCTTCACCTACAGTAATAATAAAATCAATGAATATGAACAAACGACTATAGATATAAAGTGCTGCAACCAAAAAAAGAACTTGAATATCTAGTTCTGTGCCATGTATAATAAATTCAGATGCGCTACTAGTGTCTTGATGGTTAATGTGGGTCTTGAATCCAAAACTTATTAAAACATTGCTAAAGTGACAGAAAATAAACACATAATAAAAAACATGAGTGAATTCCCAAAAGAAATAAATAGCAATTTGTTAAATTGTGTATCAAACACAAATATGTATCAAAAATTAACTATCAAAAAATGTAACAAATAATAATAAATAATAAATAAAAGTCTTTCTTGGTGTTAATCGGATAGCTGATCCCTTCGGTGTCTGAACTTGCTGACAAGGTGATATATGATGACAAATCAGTAACATAAGGGGGGGCCGCTTACCAGAAAAGTTGGACCCCTATTACGGGGGTCTTTAGAGCCTTACAGGTACCAGATTCCGGGCAGGAACGGCTGCTTGCCGGCTTTGGATCTGCCTAAGCTTGTTACCGAGCACAGGGATGTTCTCACCTCGACCGATGTTACTGTGTAATCTCAGGTGTCTCCAGGGTTTTGCCGATGCCGGGGCTCAAAGGCTCAGACAGCTGATTGCATCTGCGTTTAGGAGTCCGCCCCACGTTCCTCACGGACACTGACACTGGAATATCGTATCCCAAACTTTGCTTCTGTGTGATCACTTGTTACCAAGTGGAAAAGAGGATAGAAAAAACTTCCATAGTGAAGTACATAAAAGTTCTTTATTAAAACTCATGGGTGACTGACATCAAGATGGGAGCAAAAAATTGCAAAACGGACAGCTTGACTGCTGCGAGGCTTGCCCAGCTGGTGTGTGGTGACGTCAGGTCCCGTAGCTCCGTCCAACGCGGCATTTCTCCATAAGTTGCTTCGACGGGGAAAGGGTACTGTAGGAGAATGTATACCTTTTTATTGATTCTCCCTCTCATTATGTGCCCACAAAGTCCACCAATTTTTTGACTTGGTCAATCCTTATATATATATATATATATATATATATATATATCTTGGATGTTGGCATGGTGAGGGTCTTCCCATCCTTTTTTATAAGTAATCACATTCCCTCTGTTCTCAGCTGCATACGAGCTGAAGGAAGGAGAAGCAGCAGCACACTGAGCTTCCCAGTGAACGGCTGTGCAACGGGGGGTTGTCAGGACAACTCTGATCATTGGAGGAGAGTACATAGCATACATAGTACAGAGTACATAGCATAGCTAGAGAACTGACCATGGTGTGTTCTCCTGCTTAGTGTTGTCAGTTTTTAATAGGAAAGCAGAGGGACTAGCAGGCACACCAGGAATTTCACACAAAGGAAGCAGTACAAAAAGAACAGGATACATTCTCATACAAGTACCTGGTACAGCAGGTACATATCAGGAACGTGAAGTGTTGGGGTAACAAGCGCTTTAGAACCGGTAAGCTGCAATATATTACATTTTTGTTTTTGGATCTAAATTCACTTTAGCTATTTAATTTAATGGTGAATTCTAGAAAGATATAAGGAGGAAAAAAAAACACAATTTTATCAGGTATGCGTTAATTTAAGTCATTATATCATTAACTGTAATTTCTATGGAGCTTTCTGTTTTGCACACAGCTTTCACTGCAGCAATTACACTGGAAGAAGGAGGGATAGCACACCGAGTCACTTCTGAGCCAATCAAGGATCTATTGCTTTGCCAGCAACATGCTTTCTGAAGTACAGTGATGATCTTATCAAGTTGCTACTGTGCTCCTTCATTGCCCAGTCACAAGCTGGAATGGGTCCTGGATCTGACTGTATTTCTTTGCTTCAGTGTAGTTTTTTGAAAAGTCCAGGACCTTGTGATGCTGTCTGGTAGGGGTGCTCGGATCATCAGACAGAATTATAAATCCTTTGGAATATAAATAGATCACATATACATATTTGAACTATATAGCTGTTTTTTCAGCCTCTGGCATTCAAATAAAAATCATTTCTCTTGTGAATAATGCTTCCATCTCTAGCTACACAACATGAGTGAAAGAGCAGCATAAATTGTATTACTAAGTAATATAGATTTTATTACTCATGTGAAAATACACAATTATTACCTAGCCCTTTAGCTATTTACAGTATACGGTGACTATATTCTAAAACAGATGGTACTGGTCACAGATTTATGTAATAGTGATCTGCGGAAATCATTTACATTTACAGTAAAAGCCTCTGAAATGCTGATGCCCTGCTGTGAAAAAGAATATTAAAATGCTATATATTAAAAGCTAAATGAGGCAGCACATATTGGAAGTAAATGACTTGTTCTGGTGTGTGTAAATAAATAAAACCAGAGCAAATGGGTGATTGTACAATTGGGCAAAAAGGCAAAACCCTGTCAGTACTGCTGCTAAAGCAAATCTAAACCGGCCAACATTTCTATCTCTGTTCTGAATTTTTTTAAGGCCATTGCCATTGAGTGCACATACATGTTAATATATATTACACACTGATGGCATTCCTTATTCTGTATTAAAATGTATTTAGTACATCACTACAATGAATGCATTGTTCACTTTCAAATGCCATTTTATGCTTTAACATAGCTCCTTAGACTCACTCTGTCTGGACAGTGTGATCACGTGTCGACTTGATACCATTCACAGGCAGCTTAAAGTGGGGTTCCACCCAGGGGGGCCGTCCAAAAAAAAAAAAATTAAAAGTCAGCAGCTACAAATACTGCAGCTACTGACTTTTAATTGGACACTCACCTGTCCCTGGGTCCAGCGATGCGGGGGATCGAGGCCCCGCTCGTCTCCCCCCTCCGCTCGTCGGCGCCGGCATTTCAACTGTGGGCGCCGGGCTGTGGCTTCACAGCCTGGCACCCACTGCGCATGCGCGAGCGGCGCCGTGCGCCGTGATTGGCCGCTCAATCACCTGGGACCTGAATTGGGTCCCAGATGATTGACAGGAGGGAGGGAGCAGAGCGGAGCCCTTCCTGTGCCGAGGAGGAAGTGATGTCACCAGCCCAGGCTAATGGACAGGCAGACTACGATGGACCACCTAGCAACAGGCATTTAGAGGTAAGTAAAAAAAAAAAAAATATCCAAATGTTTTTTTGTTTTTTTTTTTAGAATTTTTTAGATAGGTTTGTTTTTTGGGTGGAACCCCACTTTAACTCTTCAGTAAGACACAGAAGTTGAATGCAGCTAGTTTGCATGCTTGGACTAAGGCCAGCCATACGCAATTTGAATCTCAGCTAGTTCAGCAGGACTTGATTGAGATTTGAACTGTGTATGGGTAGGCTGAATATACCAAGTTGTTTGATCGATCAACTTGGGTACAACCAGCATGCCGGGTTTTACCTGCGACTGCTATAGCGGCTAGCAATAATCACTGTCTTCTCCTGGCGGGGACAACTTCACCCGCCCTCCCCCTAGGGTTGCCACCTTTTCGTCAAGCAAAAACCGAACGCTTAAGCAGCGCACGCCAATTTTTTTTTTGTAGTACATTAAAGTGGAGGGCCACCCTGGAAAAAAAAATTCCACCAAAAATCCTAAAAAAATAAAAAAAAAACATTTGGAAAAAAATGTTTTCTTTAATTTTTTCTAATCTGCCTCTTCCTATTCCACGGCGTGTTCTTCTCCTCAGTGAGCGGTCCTGTGTGTGTTCCCAGAACACCACGGGGTCATTCACAGATCGCCGCGCCGCTCGCGTATGCGCAGTAGGAAACTGGCAGTGAAGCCGCAAGGCTCCACTGCCTGTTTCCCTTACCTAGGATGGCAGGGCCGGGACCTGAGAGCCGAGGGACGGGTCGGCCTCGGGTGGCCGACATCGCGGGCACCCAGGACAGGTAAGTCTACTTATTTAAAGTCAGCAGCTACAGTGTTTGTAGCTGCTGACTTTAATTTTTGTTTTTAGCTGGCCGGAATCCTGCTTTAAATTCATTACCTCTGTACAAAGCAATGCACAGTAATTTTGTTATGTAGTATATAAACACTATACATATATTTTTGTGATTAAATAACTTTTCTAATCATATGGAATTAATCACAAGAGTCTCCCTTTACACCAGAGTCAACAGAGTTTCCCTTTAGATCTGAATCCGCAGCGTTCCCCTTTAGATCTGAATGCACAGGGTTTGTTCCCCTTTACATCTGAATGCACAGGGTTTGTTCCCCTTTACATCTGATTCTGCAGGAGAGGAGTGTGGAAGGTATGATGGAGGCAGTACGTACAGGAGAGGAGTGTAGAGGGTATGATGGGAGCAGTATGTACAGGAGAGGAGTGCGGAGGGAATGATGCGGGCAGTATGTACAGGAGAGGAGTGCGGAGGGGATGATGAGGGCAGTATGTACAGGAGAGGAGTGCGGAGGGGATGATAGGGGCAGTATGTTCAGGAGAGGAGTGCGGAGGGGATGATAGGGGCAGTATGTACAGGAGAGGAGTGCGGAGGGAATGATGCGGGCAGTATGTACAGGAGAGGAGTGCGGAGGGGATGATGAGGGCAGTATGTACAGGAGAGGAGTGCGGAGAGGGGAGGATGGGGGCAGTATGTACAGAAGAGGAGTGCAGAGGGGATGATGGGGGCAGTATGTACAGGAGAGGAGTGTGGAGGGGATGATAGGGGCACTATATACAGGAGAGGAGTGCGGAGGGGATGATAGGGGCAGTATGTTCAGGAGAGGAGTGCGGAGGGGATGATAGGGGCAGTATGTACAGGAGAGGAGTGCGGAGGGAATGATGCGGGCAGTATGTACAGGAGAGGAGTGCGGAGGGGATGATGGGGGCAGTATGTACAGGAGAGGAGTGCGGAGAGGGGAGGATGGGGGCAGTATGTACAGAAGAGGAGTACGGAGGGGATGATGGGGGCAGTATGTACAGGAGAGGAGTGCGGAGGGGATGATAGGGGCACTATATACAGGAGAGGAGTGCAGAGGGGATGATAGGGGCAGTATGTTCAGGAGAGGAGTGCGGAGGGGATGATAGGGGCAGTATGTACAGGAGAGGAGTGCGGAGGGGATGATGGGACAGTATGTACAGGAGAGGAGTGCGGAGGGGATGATAGGGGCAGTATGTACAGGAGAGGAGTGCGGAGGGGATGATAGGGGCAGTATGTACAGGAGAGGAGTGCGGAGGGGATGATAGGGGCAGTATGTACAGGAGAGGAGAGAGGAGTGCGGAGGGGAGGATAGGGGCAGTATGTACAGGAGAGGAGTGCGGAGGGGATGATGGGGGCAGTATGTACAGGGGAGGAGTGCGGAGGGGATGATGGGGGCAGTATGTACAGGAGAGGAGTTCGGAAGGGATGATGGGGGCAGAATGTACAGGAGAGGGGTGTGGAGGGAATGATAAGGGCAGTATGTACAGAAGTGGAGTGCGGAGGGGATGATGGGGGCAGAATGGTTAGGGATTTCTTGTAGTGTCTGTGGGGTGACCAGGGAGTGATGTTGTTAAGATAAGGAAAGTAAAGTGACTATGGAATGATGTCCCTCAGCTGGATGTATAAAGTGGTCTGGGGGTGATATAAGCTGGGGGGAGTTGGGGGCTGAACAGTGGTCAGATAGTAATGTCTATAATCAAAAGAGCTCTTCTACTCATCTACTAATATATACAGCAATAAATCATACAGCAGTACCATTCAATGAAAAGAATCTGTTATAAACTGTAAGCACACATATATATTTATATATATATATATATATATATATATATATATATATAATCCAGCACTCTGTATGTACTGTATAGATGTACAGATCATGTGAAGGTAATGTATGACAATTCATATATTATAACCCGATGTTATCCAAGCTCTGTACAATCAGAAGTGTACACTCATCACATATACAGTACAGAGTTACATGAATGGTCACACATTACTTTCACAATATCTGGTCTGAGTGATTGGTGGATGTTTGTATAGACATGTGTGCTGCTCAGGAGGTATCTGTCATCTGTGATCCACACTCCCCCTCCCCCATACACTCACTACCTCCTCTGATTCTCCTGTCACCTTAACCCTTCACTGCATCACCTGCAATAGAAATACTCCTAAACTTTGCAGCTTTACTTCCTAGGAGACTTTTCTTGGGCAAAAACGATTCAGCTCACCTCCTCGTCAGGAGCTTCAGTGAGCTCCACCACCCGATTCTCTCAGCACTCCGCACTGGTGCATAGTTGCCAACATTGTAAAAAAAATGTGGGAAACTTTTGTGGCTGTAGGCGGAGCCATACAATAATTAGGGGGTGGGGTATTCGTTTGTAGGCGTGGCTTGGGAAAATATACAAGTGTGGTGCGCGAAGCGTGCCGTGGCGAAAATGGGCGTGGTTTACACAACATAGTGGGCATGGCTTAAATGGGCGTGGCTCAAGAGGGTGTGGTTAGAGTCTGGAATGAATGAGGGATGGAGAGGGAGAGAGGGGGAGAGGGGGAGAGGGATTAGAGGGAGAGAGGGGGAGAGGGATTAGAGGGGGAGAGGGATTAGAGGGGGAGAGGGAGAGAGGGGGAGAGGGAGAGAGGGGGAGAGGGAAATGACGGGACAGCAGCCCCAGATCCTACACAATAAAAATATGTGTATTCTAGAAAGTTTAACAATCAGCAGATAAAGATACTCCAAACACCTGGTGTTAGCACTTCAATCATCCCGGCACCATGGTTGTTATGGTGTCAGGATGATTGAAGTGCATTATTTCTATTATTACATTGTAATATAAAATGAAATCATTCAACTCACCATAATGCAGAATCAGTGGGATCCCTGAGCGTGTCACTAGCCACGTCGCCTGCCACAAGCCGTCTGTCCTTGCGTCAGATGTCCCAGCAGAGTCCGTCCTTGCATCAGGTGCCCCCAGTGGAGCCCCCCTCACACCAGGAGTCCCCAGCGGAGCCCCCCTCACACCAGGAGTCCCCAGCGGAGCCCCCCTCACACCAGGAGTCCCCAACGGAGCCCCCCTCACATCAGGTGTCCCCAGCGGAGCCCCCCTCACACCAGGAGTCCCCAGCGGAGCCCCCCACACATCAGGAGTCCCGGCGGAGCTCCCTTCACATCAGGTGTCCCCGGCGGAGCTCCCCCTCACATCAGGTGTCCCCAGCGGAGCTCCCCCTTACATCAGGTGTCCCCGGCAGAGCCCCCCCTCACATCAGGTGTCCCTGGCAGAGCCCCCCTCACATTAGGTGTCCCCAGTGGAGCCCCCCTCACATCAGGTGTCCCCGGCGGAGCCCCCCTCACATCAGGTGTCCTCAGCGGAGCTCCCCCTCACATCAGGTGTCCCCGGCGGAGCCCCCCCTCACATCAGGTGTCCCCGGCAGAGCCCCCCTCACATCAGGTGTCCCTGGCAGAGCCCCCCCTCACATTAGGTGTCCCCAGTGGAGCCCCCCCTCACACCAGGTGTCCCCAGTGGAGCCCCCCTTGCATCAGGTGTATGTCCCCAGTGGAGCCCCCCTTGCATCAGGTGTGTGTCCCCAAAGGAGCCCCCCTCACATCAGGAGTCCGGCAGTACCTCAGAGGTGTCTGCAGCATAGCTAGAACCCCTGCCCCTTTCCATATCAGACAGGAAGATGGCTGGGGGGGGCTAGACGGAGCTCCTGCGTCACTGCCCACCCTCCGCCCCGCTCCGCCCCGCGCCGCCTACCCCCCCGCCCCGCTGCCAGTCTGATATGGAAAGAGGTGGGGGTAGGCGGGGTGAGGCGGAGTGGGGCTCCGTCTAGCCCCCCCCAGCCATCTTCCTGAACTTCATCAAAATGGCGGCCGGTGGAGTCATTGTCTCCGCCAGCCACGGACCTCTAGCGGCGGCGGCGAATCGTGAAGAACCGGACATTTCCTGGTACACCAGAAATTCGGGAATGGCGTCCAAGTCCCGAGAATGTCCCGGCAAGCCTGGGACAGTTGGCAAGTATGCATCAGGTGTCCCCAGCAGAGCCCCCCTCACATCAGATGTCCCCAAAGGAGCTCCCCCTCACATCAGGTGTCCCTGGCGGAGCCCCCCTTACATCAGGTGTCCCCGGCAGAGCCCCCCCTCACATCAGGTGTCCCCGGCAGAGCCCCCCCTCACATTAGGTGTCCCCAGTGGAGCCCCCCTCACATCAGGTGTCCCCAGTGGAGCCCCCCTTGCATCAGGTGTATGTCCCCAGTGGAGCCCCCCTTGCATCAGGTGTGAGTCCCCAAAGAAGCCCCCCTCACATAAGGAGTCCCACAGCGGTGCGCCCCCCCTACCTCAGAGGTATCCGCAGCATGGCTAGAACCCCCGCCCCTTTCCATATCAGACAGGAAGATGGCTGGGGGGGGCTAGACGGAGCTCCTGCGTCACCGCCCACCCTCCGCCCCGCTCCGCCCCGCTCCGCCCCGCGCCGCCTACCCCCCCGCCCCGCTGCCAGTCTGATATGGAACGAGGTGGGGGTAGGCGGAGTGGGGCGGAGGGTGGGCGGCGACGCAGGAGCTCCGTCTAGCCCCCCCAGCCATCTTCCTGAACTTCATCAAAATGGCGGCTGGTGGAGTCATTGTCTCCGCCAGCCACGGACCTCTAGCGGCGGCGGCGAATCGTGAAGAACCGGACATTTCCTGGTACACCAGAAATTCGGGAATGGCGTCCAAGTCCCGGGAATGTCCCGGCAAGTCCGGGACAGTTGGCAAGTATGCATCAGGTGTCCCCAGCAGAGCCCCCCTCACATCAGGTGTCCCCAAAGGAGCTCCCCCTCACATCAGGTGTCCCTGGCGGAGCCCCCCTTACATCAGGTGTCCCCGGCAGAGACCCCCCTCACATCAGGTGTCCCCGGCAGAGCCCCCTCTCACATTAGGTGTCCCCAGTGGAGCCCCCCTCACATCAGGTGTCCCCAGTGGAGCCCCCCTTGCATCAGGTGTATGTCCCCAGTGGAGCCCCCCTTGCATCAGGTGTGTGTCCCCAAAGAAGCCCCCCCTCACATCAGGAGTCCCACAGCGGTGCGCCCCCCCTACCTCAGAGGTGTCCGCAGCATGGCTAGAACCCCAGCCCCTTTCCATATCAGACAGGAAGACGGCTGGGGGGGCTAGACGGAGCTCCTGCGTCGCCGCCCACCCTCCGCCCCGCTCCGCCTCGTCCTGCCTACCCTCCGTCCCGCTGCCAGTCTGATATGGAAAGGGGTGGCAGGTGGGCGGGGTGAGATGGAGCGGGCGGAGGGTGGGCGGCGACGCAGGAGCTCCGTCTAGCCCCCCCCAGCCGTCTTCCTGAACTTCATCAAAATGGCGGCCGGCGGAGACATTGCAGGAAAGAAATTTGCACCATGTATGGCTGGTCAAAGGGTCTGGCATAGATTTCCTGGGGACCTCATGCATTTTTTCTGTTCTTTATTGCATGGAGATCCCCTAAAACATCTACATCAGACCCCCCCCTCAAAAAAAAAGAAGCTGGAAATGAAATGTCATTTGTTGGAAATTTCAAAAATTTCAAAATTTCTTCTTTTGTAATGCCCTGTACACACGATAGGATTTTCCGACAACAAAACCGTGGCTTTTTTTCCGAAGGATGTTGGCTCAAACTTGTCTTGCATACACACAGTCACACAAATGTTGTCGAAAATTCCGAACGTCAAGAACGCGGTGGCGTACAACACGTACGAGGAGCCGAGAAAAATGAAGTTCAATAGTCAGTGCGGCTCTTCTGCTTGATTCCGAGCATGCGTGGACTTTTGTGCATCGGACGTATGCACACGATCGGAATTTCCGACAACAAATTTTGTTGTCGGAAAATTTGAGAACCTGCTCTCAAACATTTGTTGGCGGAGATTCCAACAACAAATGTCCTATGGAGCATACACACGGTCAGACTTTCCGACAACAAGCTCACATCCAACATTTGTTGTCGGAAAATCCTATCGTGTGTACGGGGCATAAGTGTCAGTGTTGTTGTAGCACTTTCTGTACACCACAGAAATGCGCCCTTTCACATAAAGGATTAAGGGCAACCCCCCCCCAGGTGTGTTATTTAAAGGAATTAGGCATTTTTAATGTTTCACTTCAAGCTGTTCGAAATGACTTCTCCTGACCGAATTTAATCTCCCCACTGGAGAAATTCTTACATCTCCGGTCAGTTATGGCACTAGTTCTACAAGAAAATATTCAAATTCCAAAAGAGATTCTATCGTTCTATGACAAACCTTCGGCTCATTTTAGATGAATCACCTTCCTCTACTGCATCCTCACACACAATATCTCCTTGGGGAAAACACCCTCCATGAAAATATGGGAAAGAGAACTCTCCTGAGACTTTCAACTTATTCAATGGCATAAAGCAACATGGTTACTCCTTAAATCTACAAAATGCACTACTCACTGGGAGACCTCCCTGAAAATACTACTTTGCTGTACTATACCCCGGTCAGGCTGACTAAATTTAATGCATCCATCTCTCCTGAATGCTGGAGGGACTGCGGTTGTGTTGGCTCACTACTGCATATCGGGTGGTCCTGCCCCAAAATCCTACCGTTTTGGAATTATGTATTTACTTTTCTTTCTATGGTACTTAACACCCTCATAAAGTGCAACTCAGAAACAGCCCAACTCAGAAACAGCCCTTTTTCTTCTACAACATAAATCTTGGGACCCTGTCTACCACCCTTTCAAAGTTCAAGAATTAATTGCCACCGGGAAGGCCATTGCTATGGCTTGGAAACAAGCTGATCCTCCTGACAGAACAACCTTTCTCTAAATTCTCAACACCCAAACCCAATATGAGATCATGTTTGGCAAAAAAAATGGAGCTTGAGCATTCTTCTAGATACAATGGTCTCTTTAGCTGTAACACTTAGCATGTACCGTCCACTTAGAGCAATAGATTACTATCCTTTATAAAAGTATTAGCATTCCCAAGGGTATCACAAAGAGGTCTCATAATCTTTTTTTTTGGGGGGGGGGGTCCCATATTAACCCTTATCTTGCCCTATGTACCAGACTGAACACCCCTATATGTTTTTTCCTTGTATAGGTGTTGTTACTATGGATTCCTGACCATGACCATGTGTTTTCCTCCTTCTCTTCACACAGCTACTTACTTTTTTTTGAAGGGGGTGGGGAGGAGGGGTCCTCACATTCCCTCCACATTGATATTTGTTACTTTTGACAAACAATGTATTTCTGCGGAAACTTCTTCCAATATTAATATAAAATTAAAGTAAAAAAAAAAAGCGCTAACTGGGTAAAAAGGGAGCTGGTTTTCCAACTCCCCTCATCTAGTTAGTCTGTATGTTTTAAACGCTAAAAACATACCTGAATGTGCTGTCACGTGATCTCAGAAGTGCCTCTTGTGGTATCAGTGACCAGTGGCCTGAAGCAGTTCTTCCTCCTTTTCACTGGTCCAGCTGAACTGACTTGTGTCCATCCCAATGTTACTACTAAGGGCTGCAGGACCTTATGAGGACTCTGTGATTGACATTTGTGGCAGACAATAGGCTTGAAAGAGACATTCCACCTTCATTCCACATGCTCTGGGGAAAATTTTCCTGCAAAGTGCAACTTTCCTTGCAAAGAGAACAGTCTTTTTGCCTTTAGCAAATGAATCACACAGTGATCACTAGAGATGGGCCAACCACACCCCGGTTTGGTTCACGCCAGAACTTTCGGACATTACAAAAGTTCTGACCCGAGCCACGAACCCTATTAAGATCTATGGGACCGAACTTGAAAAATCAAAAGTGTCCATTTTGAAGGCTTATATGTAAGTTATTGGCTATACAAAGGGTATGGGGGCCTGGGTACTGCCTTGGGGACATGTACCAATGCTAATTCTTTTTTTTAAAAAAGATCATTTTTAAAGGAGCGGTTATTTTAATGATGCTTAAAGTGAAACAATAAAAATGAAAAATTCCTTTAAATATAGTGCCGGGGGGGGGGGGGGGGGTCCCTTTAGTCTGCCTGTACAGTGGTGCATGTGTACTGTGTATAGAACCTGCTGCAGCAAAACTGATATTTCTAAAGAAAAAAAATGACATTTAAATTGATTTTCCCTGCCAGCTTTTATTATTTAGTAAACAATGGCTTGGGGAGCCAGTCTGTCTGATGAGGTCACATTTTGGTGCACTCGGAACAAGATTAGAGATTTTTTGGATACATTCTCATGTTTCTTTGGCAGACTTTGGATGGAAATAACAACGTTTTACACCACAGTAAACACACAGTGAACCATGACAAAAATGACTACAGACTCTTCTGGCCTGCCTTAGAAGATCTTGCAAACCTGGGTACCTGTTTAAGAAATGCTGCATCACCAAATTGAGGACATGTGCCAGGCATGGACAGAAGGTTAGTGCCATTATCGCACACCACCATTCCTGGCTCAAGTTTCAATGGTTTGAACCACCACTGGGCCTGCCCCTGCAGAGCTGGAAGAATCTCTGCTCCAGTGTGGCTCCTGTCCCCTAGACAGACGAGCTGAAGCACTGCATGGCATTTTTTCCTTGTCAAAAGAAGTTTATTGAGTATACAATATTATAAAGATACATAAAGTAAGTTTACAAGGATCTATAAAGTAAGCTCATTGTTTTACAGTAGGGTTTATATAGGTAAATATCATGAAATTTCAAATATTAAACATTGGGTTCACGTAAACCTAAATTAAAGATATATATCATTTCCTTAGTTACTTTTGTAGGTATTTAAATGATTTATACCTACTATACATATTGTTTACAAGTAGAGTGTATATAGGTCAAATAAATTCTGATAATGAGCTTTAATAGTAAGGTGGAGAAAAGGAAAGAGAAAGAAGAAAAAGGGTTGAAAGGTAGAGGTATGGTTCACAAGGTTGTCCCGCTCGTCAGTTTATTATTCTTTCTAGTTCTCTTTGAAGCCTTAGAATGGGTGTCTCTGTAAGTCATTTAATCTGTTACCATGGCAACAGGACAGAGTCATTGAAGTTTGACAGGAACTGTTGTTTTATCCAAGGGTGCCAAAGTTTTTGTTCGATGGCTACCATCTTAGCATGGGACATTGTATTATTCATTCTGTGAATTGTTTCTGCTAGTACCAATGTAGGAGATTTCCATGCTTTGGCCACTGTTTGTTTTGCAGCCGTTATTAGTTGGATCATAAGTTTGAATTGAGAGAGTGTTAACCATTCCGGTTTTAGATTAAGTAAAGTTAAATATGGATCTGGTTGTATTATTTTTTTAAATATTTTAGATGCAATCACGAAGACTTCCTTCCAGAAGGTTTGGATTACTGGGCACGTCCACCATATGTGTAAATATGTGCCTATTTCTGGGCATCCTCGAAAACAAAGAGCTGAGGTATTAGGTGAATATTTTGCCACTCTAGCGGGTACAAGGTACCAGCGAGTTAGGACTTTATAATTTGTCTCCAGTGCTAAGATGTTGGGTGAAGATGACTTAGATGTGAGCCATATGTTAGACCAGTCCGTGTCTTCTAAAGTTCGTCCCAGGTCCTCCTCCCACCTCTGAACGTAAGAGGGTCTATTAAGATTTGCTACTCCATATAATTGATTATAAAGTGATGAAATTGTACCTTTAGCAAATGGATCTTTTGTACAGATTGATTCAAAAATGGATAATTGGGATAATGGTGTATCCCCCTTTAGGAATGGTGTATAGAAATTTTTGATTTGGAGATATCTAAATATCTCAGAGTTTGGTAGATCATATTTTTCTCTAAGCGATGGGAATGAAAGGAATGATTTAGATGCTATGAAGTCATTTAGTGTCTGAATGCCCGATGTTGTCCAAGCTTTAAAAGAATTTGGGTAGATCCATGCCGGATAAAAGGCCGGATTTCTGATAAAAGAAAGGAGAGGATTGTGTGGAGATTGTAACTGATATTTGATTTTTAGTTTATCCCAGAGAGATAAAAAGTGTTTAGTTATGGGATTATGAATTTTAAAGCGCTCTTTAGGATCAAGCCATAATAAATTTGATATTAATAGAGGGTCATTTTCTGAAGCCTCTATAAATACCCATAATGGGATTTCCTGTTTTGCATGGTATTTGGACAGACTGGCCAAATGTGCTGCTTTGTAGTAGTTAGTAAAATTAGGGTATCCCAGGCCTCCTTTATTTTTGGGAAGATGTAGTGTGTGTATAGGTATACGTGGTTTAGAAGAGCCCCATATAAACGAAGTTGCTCTTTTTTGTACTATTCTCAAAAAATAGGAAGGAATTGGAATAGGGAGGACTCTGAATAAATAAAGCAATTTGGGTAGAATAGTCATTTTGATTGCATTAATCTTCCCTATCCAGGATAAAGGAAGTTGCGACCATTGTTTTATTAGATTTGTGATCTGTCTTAATACAGGAGGATAATTGGTTGAGAATAGGTCAGAATGAGATGCTGTTAAATGAATTCCAAGATATGGGATTGATTTTTCTGCCCATGTGAATGGGAGTGCAGCCCTAGCCGGGATCAATTCCATGTTTGTGAGTGAAATATTAAGCACTAGGCATTTCTTAGGATTAATCATAAGGCCGGATAGGGCTGCAAATCCATCAAGAGCTGGTATTAAGTTAGGACCAGAGACCTGTGGTGATGATAGAAAAAGTAATATATCGTCTGCAAATATACATAATTTGTGTGTAATACCTCCTACTTCAATGCCAGTTATAGTTTGGTTTGTTCTGATGTATTGGGCCATGGGTTCGAGTATAAGGGCAAATAATAAGGGAGATAATGGGCAACCCTGTCGGGTACCTCTTTCGATATTAAAGGCATCAGATTTGTATCCAGCATATTTTATATAGGCTTTGGGTTTATTATATAATGCTTTGATCCATGTTAAAAAGTGGGGTCCAAAACCCCATTTTTGTAATGAATATTGCATATATTGCCAGGATACTGTGTCAAATGCCCTCTTAATATCGAGAGATAGAAAACATAAAGGGATTTTCCGTTTTTTAGCAATATGTGCCAATAACACTGCCCTGCGTACATTATCGCCTGCCTGTCTATTTGGCATGAAGCCTACTTGATCTCTATGTATTAATTTTCCTATAATGCTATTGAGGCGTTTTGCTATTATTTTTGCTAATAATTTAATATCGAGGTTTAACAGAGAGATAGGCCGATAATTCACACAGGAAGTATCATCAGAGAGGGGTTTTGGGATCATACAAACAATTGCCATTAGTGTTTCTTGCCGAAAAGAATGTCCATCTAGAAGTTTGTTAAAAGTTTCAGTGAGAATGGGAGAGAGTATTTCTGAGAATGTTTTATAGTATAAAGCCGAGTAGCCGTCTGGGCCTGGTCTTTTGTTAAGTTTTAGGTCTTTTATGGCGTTAGCAACTTCATCTATAGTTATAGGTTCATCCAAACTGCTTTTTTGATTCTGAGATAACTCAGGTAAGGTTATTTTTGAGAAGAAGGATTCAGCCTCTGTAGGATTAAATTCATTGTTTGTCTTGTATAAAGTTGCGAGATGTGAGTGAAATTTATGGACTATTTTAACTGGATTACAAGTGTAAACATTTTTTGATAATTTCAAACGTATTGGTTTGAAAGATTTGTTAGTTGAATTTAATGCCCGAGCCAAATATGTACCTGGTTTGTTTGTATTCATGTAGAAATTGTGTTTGGAGCGTTTGAGGGATTTATCAACTGACTCAGTGAGAAATAGATCGTATTCCAATCTAGATTTTTCCAGATGAGATTTTGTACTCTGAGATGGATTATCTTGAAATGATATGTAGGCTGCATTAAAATTGAGTTCTAGTTTTTTTGCTAGATTTTTGCGTTCCCGTTTAAATAGTGCCATTTGTCTTTGTATTGTACCACGCAAGACAGGCTTATGAGCTTCCCACAGTGTTATTGGGGAGATGTCTGTTGTATTATTAATTGATATGTATTCCTTTAAAGCTTGTTCAATGGCCATCTGATGTAGTGGGTGTTTGAGCATTATGTCCGGTAAGTACCACGTTGGGTCATGCGCTTTTGGTATGGCTGAGGCTATAGTAGTGTATACTGCATTATGGTCAGACCACAGAATCGGAATTATATCTGATGCAATAATTTCTGGTATCATTCCTATTGTTAGAAAAATATGATCTATTCTGGTGAAGGTTTGATGAGGGTGCGAGAAATAAGTGAATTTCTTTTTCATTGGGTTACTTTCTCTCCACGAATCTACCAGATTGTATTTGGAAAGAAGTTGAGGAAAAGGTGATCTAGAGGTTATTTTAGATGGTGTAAAAGGTGATTTATCTAGAAATGGGAGGAGGACCTGGTTCGAATCCCCGCACATTATCACTGTTCCTATTTTGTGTGTATTAATCACTTGTAATATATGTGAGAGGAATGGTGTAGGTTGTTTGTTAGGAGCGTAGTAGGAAATCACCGTGATTGCTGTATCCATTATATAACCCATGAGTATCAGGTATCTACCTTCTGGGTCTTTAATTTCTGATGATAAGGTGAATGGTGTGGATCGGTGAAATGCAATTAGAGTTCCCCTTTGCTTGGTACAGGCAGAAGCCGTGTAAATTTGTTGATAAAAAGGAGAAATATATTTTGGAGTAGAATCTTTGGTGAAGTGTGTTTCTTGGAGGCATACTATGTGAGCCTTCTTGTTATGGAAAGTACGGAAGGCTTTGGTCCTTTTTTGAGGGACATTTATTCCCTGAACATTCAGGGAAAGTATATTCAGTGGTGCCATGGCAACAGATCAAATAGTTTTGACTTACTTTTTGTTATGCAGAGCTGACTGCGCAGATCAACCTGTGTGGACTGAAGAGATAAATAGATAGAAAAGAAACCAGTGAATTCTGGAGTAAAGAGTAAACAAAAAACATATGAGATTAGTTGATACATTGTATAAATAATTTTTTGCAAGTAATCACAATTTACCCATGAAAGAGAATAAATATCTCTCTCAGGGGAATAAGTGCCTTCGTCACACTCCCACATAATATGGTTGGGAGAATGAGGAGGGCTAATGGGGGTACACGGATCTTCCGCTTACAGGAGAGAAGTGCTATGTCAAAAGACATCAAAATGATGTTTCATTAATTGGAGTGCAGAATATAGTTTTTGTTGAAATTATTTATTCCAGGGTGGTTGTATATGGTTAGTCTTGCCCTAGGCTAAATAATTCAGTTAGAAAGGTACTGTTAATAACTTTGGTATTGATGAAGATAGTTTGAATTATTTTGGGATTTTAACCCTTTTAGAGTAAACAATTACATATTTTATTCATATGCAACTGTTTAGATATGTTAACTCATAAAATTGAGATTGTATTGCTTCAGATTAGAATAAACAAAAACATAATTCTAGGAACTAGTTAGGGAAAGAAAGAAAAAGCTTCCATTACTTCTGGATTATTGAACATATTTGTCCTAAAAAGTAATAAATCTATTGTTATTACCTGATAATATATAACTGAACAAGAATTTCCTTATTTCACTTATATATTCTAAGGCTATATGAATCAGAAGTAATAAGAAATATAACTGGAATGTAACATGATTCCACACAGTGTGTGACTATCAGAATGCAGTTACATTCAGTTATAAATACAGGTTTTTTATAGAGAACCATCTCTTAGTATAATAAATGAAGAGATATCAGGAATTAGGATGTCAGTCCATTGAATCTTCTTGGTCCATGGATGATGTGGCATAACGGCCTCTTTTGTGAGAATGATGATTCCCATTTTGTTCTGAAATTTTCTGGGTGCTGCCTGAAGGTGAAGATGATGTCATTGTTCTGCGTGTGGGAGAGTTGCTGCTTG
This sequence comes from Lithobates clamitans, assembly GCA_037952925.1. Taxonomy (NCBI): domain Eukaryota; kingdom Metazoa; phylum Chordata; class Amphibia; order Anura; family Ranidae; genus Lithobates; species Lithobates clamitans. Next base: position 4,592,978 of record JBBGZY010000142.1, read on the forward strand.
TGGGTTCTGTCAGATTTAATTTTAAAGGGGTTTGTTGTAGTTCATCTGCTGATCTGCTTCTGTAAATTGTACCTTTGTAGTTAAATCTGACTGAAAAGGGGAAGCCCCATTGATACATAATGTTGTGGCGTTGCAGTTCCATTAGTTGGGGTTTCATGGATCGCCTTTTAGTAATAGTAAGTTGGGATAGGTCAGCAAAAATTTGATAATTGTGTCCTTGAAAATTAAGTTCCTTTTTTTCTCTTGCAGCAATTAGTATTTGTTCTTTCGTTCTGTAATAATGAAATTTTGTGATTATATCACGTGGGGGTCCATCCTTCTTTTTGGCTGTGAGGGCTCTGTGTACTCTGTCCAGTTCTAAACGTTCAATAGGGATATCTGGCTTTAGTTCTTGTAATAGAGCAGTAATAGTAGATTGCAGGTCTGTCACAGTTTCAGGTATTCCCCTTATGCGCAAGTTTGAACGTCTGGCTCTATTTTCGTAATATTCGAGCTTAGTTTGAAGTATTAAATTCTCTTCTTTTAATTGTTCCAATTCTGTTATATTTTCTTGGGTTGTAATTTCAATTTCATCTATTTTTATTTCTAAGGCTGCGGTGCGGTTTCCCAGCTCTCTTATTTCTTTGGCTAGGCTTTTTGTTATTTGGTCTGAGGTTTGTTTTAAAGCCTTATGAAGCATCTTTTCAAATTGTAATAATATTACTGGGGATGCTGAGGAGGCTTGTGGAGAAGTTTGTGAGAGGATTTGTTCTGTATCTGACTCAAATGGAGAGTCTTGCTGTGACATTTTCTGTCTGTGAGAGTGCCCTGATGCTGTATCTTGTGAGGTGACTGGAGCTGCTTCAGCTGCAGTGAGTGCCTGTGAGCTCTTTGTGAGGTGATTTTTATTTCTGCCACGGTTTCCTCCCAGTACCATATTTCCTGCCCAAACTTTCACAGTTTGTTCCCAGGGGCAAAAAGGTTCAAATGGATACCTTTTGAGCCTGCAGGCTCCGCTTTGTCCTTCTCTTCTCTCCTCAGCGGTGCAGAGCTCTAACAATGCATGTCTGCTCCGTTAGGCTCCGCCCATCTCCCTCTGCATGGCATTTTTTAACCTGACTCTCTGAATGACCCCTCGAACGCTTAGGGGGTACTGGTGGTTTACAGGACAATTTAGCAGAGGAGGGCATAGAGGAGGACGAGGGGGTAGAGCTGACAGATCTTGCATCATCACCACAAACTATTTGGAGACGTGGCAGGAAAACAAACACTAGCACTGAGCCCTGTCCTGCATCCTTCCTAGTTGCAAGCAGAGTTACTGAGTGTGCTGTGAACAGAATATATCATCCCTGACCATGCTTGCTAGACCACGTTTTAGCAGCAAAGTCAAATTTACTGCTGACTGCCTTGCCCAACGATGCCAAACTATTGCCATTGTGGTACAGCACATTCTGGAAATTCATGGAAGGGGGCAGAATCAACCAAACGGAAAGGCGGGAGTTGTAAAGCCAGTAATTTGGACAAGCTTGAATTTAGACGCTGGGCATGTGGGTGGCAGGGAGTGTATTTTATTTCAATGCAGCAGCTGGGGCAGAGAAATTTGCCTGCTATACTCTACAGCTGGTGATGTGCTGCTGGCAGGTGTGTTGCAAGAACTTGTGACACCCTTTGCTATACCATCATCCCTGTCAGTGGAGGCTACTGAGAGACCGTGAGATATAACGGAGATAGATATGAAAGGTGAGGAGTGAGGAGGAGAAAAATTATGTTCCATGTGTGTGGCTTTCAGGTGCTCTTGCCAACGGCCTGAGTGGTGGGAGGTTAAATGCCTTGTCAAGCAAATGGTACCCAAATGGCTGGTGTTTTTGCCATGCTTGATCTGCTTGCAGCAGAGATTGAAATCTGCAACAGTGCGATCGGCTGAACATGTGCTAAGAAAGGCCCACATAGGTGAGCTGTAGGAAGGGTGCCGGGAGATTACAGCTCCACAATCTGAATAGGGTGGCTGCTCTCTACTCTTTCATGACTATTTCTGGCTGCTTGTGGAGAACATCCTGCCTCGTTGCAGTTGTTTCTCCCCCTTACTTTTCTCCTCTGCTCTATCCAGCACCCAAGTCATATCAGTGACCTCATCATTATCATCCCCTCCATCCTCATCATCACTGGAGCCAACTTGGCATTACGCTGCGGCTGGGAAAACATGGCTGCAAATTTGTTGTTTATAAGTCTCCTCCCCTCTCTGTAGGCTCATGTTACTCCCTTCCTCTACCTCAGAACCAAAATCAGAATCAACTAATGTCTGTGCATCCTCAAGAAGTGGCTGATGCTGTGTTCAAATAGTTCAGCTGTGGACAGGGAGGCAGAATAAGCTGCTCTGGCAGCTGCAGAGGACTGCACACTTGTGTCAGTTTGGGTCATAGAGGAGGATGGTTTAGTAAACCAGTCCACCACTTCCTCTGCATGCTGTGGCTGGATAGCACTGGCAACATCACTAAACAGAGACATATGTGCCCTGCCTGAGGACCGATCACGTCCACCTTTGCCTGTGGACACAGACGCTGCTGGCCCCCACATAGTGCCTGTCTTTGTCAGCCTCCCAGACATAATGGGGGGTAGGGGGTGGTACTTATTACACAAATTGAATAGAAACTAGGAAATGTATGATTGGATGCACTTTATTGAATGAAAAGTGGTGTTTAGTGCTCTTTAAATTGAGGACTGACGCTGACAGAAATGTAAAATCTATAAAAAAAAAAAAAAAATGGGAACACCAGCGTTGCAGTCAGCAAAACTATGTCTGACAATTTAAAAAAAAAAGGATAGGCAGGGAACAAAAAAAACATGCAGCGGTCAAACAAAAAGGGTATACAGCACTGTATACAGCACTAAATGTTATGTAATGCCGTGTTAAACACTGCACTACACTTACACTACTATACTCACATTACACTATACTGACACACTATACTCATGCTATACTAACACGACTTTAACACTCTACACTCAAAGCCACAATAAGTGAATGTGAATGCACTAACTCATTGGCAGCAAACTGAGCCCTGCTCTATCTATCTCCACTCCAACACACTGCAAAAGCTTTCTATGGAAAGGAACCTTTTATAGAGTGGGGTGGAGCTATAAGCACTTAGCCGTGATTGGAGAAAGTTATCATCACTTTGTCCTATCAGGGCTCTGACAGTGTTCTGTGCCCTGGTCTGGTGCAAAGCTTTATCCAATTAGGGCTAATTGTGGGGTGCTCAGCAGGCGAACAGTCAGGCTGAATTTTTGCTTGGCCAGAACCGTTTGACTAACACTAGTGATCAAAATGATTGGGAATAAAACTGATCTTCCATGAGCTCATTCCCCACAGTTACAACCTTTTGTACCACCTGCCCCACCCTATTAGATTGTATGCTCTTCTGAGCAGGGCCCTTTTAATCCTCTTGTATCTTATTGTATTATAACTGTATTGTCTCCCTTTTATATTGTAAAGCGCTGCGTAAACTGTTGGCGCTATATAAATCCTGTATAATAATAATAATAATAATAATAATTTGTTCCCAATTGTTAATATAGGTTGGGAGCTGTCATTGACAGCACAGTCTAATGCCCTGTACACATGGTCAGACTTTCCGACGGAATATGTGCGATCGGAGCTTGTTGTCGGAAATTCCCACCGTGTGTCGGCTCCATCGGACTTTTTCCATCGGAATTTCCGACACACAAAGTTTGAGAGCATGCTATAAAATTTTCCGACAACAAAATCCGATACTTTAAATTCGATCGTGTGTAGACAAATCCGACGGACAGCTATTGCCCCGTTTGTAGTCCCAACGTACGTGTTTTACGTAACCGCGTTCAGAACGATCGGATTTTCCGACAACTTTGTGTGACTGTGTGTATGCAAGACAAGTTTGAGCCAACATCCGTCGGAAAAAATCCATGGATTTTATTGTCGGAATGTCCGATCAATGTCCGACCGTGTGTACAGGGCATAACAGTTGGAGCAGGCACAGCTGCACACTTTGCATGGCTCTACCTATGAAAGGAAATGTAGAATAATGTTCTCTCAACAGAGAGCATTGCACTGAAAAATGTTAATTTACATATTGCAGCTGTAAATCAGATAACCAGTTCAGCCCCAGAAGATTTGGCTGCTCAATGACCAGAGCACTTTTTACAATTTGGCACTGCGCTGCTTTAACTGGTAATTGCGCGCTCATGCAATGATGTACCCAAACAAAATTTGCACCCTTTTTTTCTCACAAATAGAGCTTTCTTTTGATGGTATTTGATTGCCTCTGTGATTTTTATTTTTTGCGATATAAAGGGAAAAATAACAAAAATTTTGAAAAAAATGATATTTTCTACTTTGTGTTATAAAAAAAATCCAATAAACTCTATTTTAGTTATACATTTAGGCCAAAATGTATTCAGCCACATGTGTTTGGTAAAAAAATGTCAATAAGCGTATATTTATTGGTTTGATAAAGTTATATCGTCTACAAACTAGGGTACATTTTCTGGAATGTAAGCAGCTTTTAGTTTATGACTGCCTATCTCATTTCTTGAGGTGCTTAAATGGCAGGGAAGTGAAACCCCCCCAAATGTCCCCATTTTGGAAAGTAGACACCTCAAGGAATTTGCTGAGAGGCATGTTGAGCCCATTGAATATTTTATTTTTTTGTCACAAGTGATTGAAAACTGACCAAAAGAAAAAACTTACACAAAGTTGTTACCAAATGATATATTGCTCACACATGCCATGGTTATATGTGGAATTGCACCCCAAAATGCATTCTGCTGCTTCTCCTGAGTATAGGGATACCACATGTGTAAGACTTTTTGGGAGCCTAGCTGCATACAGGACCCCGAAAATCAAGCACCGCCTTCAGGATTTCTAGGGGCGTAAATTTTTGATTTCACATCTCACTACCTATCACAGTTTCGAAGGTCATAAAATGCCAAGATAGCACAAAACTCCCCCTAATAACCCAAATTTGGAAAGTAGACACCCCAAGCTATTTGCTGAGAGGCATGTTGAGTATTTTGCAGATATCACTTTTTGTCACAAAGTTTTGAAAATGAAAAAAAGAAAAAAAATACATTTTTCTTTTCTTTCTTCATTTTCAAAAACAAATGAGAGCTGCAAAATACTCACCATGCAAATACCTTGAGGTGTCTACTTTCCAAAATGGTGTCATTTGGGGGGGTTGTGCTATCTGGACATTTTAGGGCCTCTGTAACTGTGATAGGTAGTGAGGAGTAAAATCACAATTTTACGCCTTTAGAAAGCCTTAAGGCGGTGCTTGGATTTTGGGGTCCTGTACGCGGCTAGGCTCCCAAAAAATCTCACACATGTGGTATCCCCATACTCAGGAGAAGCAGCAGAATGTATTTTGGGGTGTAATTCCACATATAACCATGCCATGTTTGAACAATATATCATTTAGTGACAACTTTGTGTAAAAAAAAAAAATAAAATAAAAAAATGTAATGTTCCCAAAATTTGTGGCAAAATATAAAATATTCCATGGACACAACATACCTCTCAGCAAATAGCTTGAAGTGTCTACTTTCCAAAATGGGGTCATTTGTGGGGGTTTTGTGCTATCTTGACATTTCATGTCCTCCGAAACTGTGATAGGTAGTGAGGAAGTGAAATCACCATCTTATGCCAAATTCGGCCAGCAAAAGTCCTATGAGAGCTTTTGGTCGGAAAATGCGACCGTGTGTATGCTCCATCTGACTTTTGCTGGCGGGATTCCCGCCAGCAAAAGATTGAGAGCAGGTTCTCAATTTTTCGGTCGGAAAAAGTTCCTATCAGAAAATGCTATCGTCTGTACAAATTCCGACGTGCAAAATTCCTACGCATGCTCGGAAACAATTTGACGCATGCTCGGAAGCATTGAACTTCATTTTCTCGGCTCGTCGTAGTGTTGTACATCACCGCATTCTTTACGGTGGAAAGTTCAGAGCACTTTTGTGTACTCGTGTGTATGCAAGGCAAGCTTGAGCGGAATTCCATCGGAAAAACAATCCGATCGTGTGTACGCAGCATTAGAAAGCCTGAAGGCAGTGATTGATTTTCGGGGTCCTGTACACGGCTAGGCTCCCAAAAAGTCTCACACATGTGGTATCCCCGTACTCAGTAGAAGAAGCAGAATGTATTTTGGGGTGTAATTCCACATATGCCCATGGCATGTGTGAGCAATATATAATTTAGTGACAACTTTGTGCAAAAAAAAAAGTTTGTAATTTTCCCGAAACTTGTGGCAAAATATAAAATGAACTCAACATGAACTCAACATGCCTATCAGCAAACAGCTTGGGGTGTCTACTTTCCAAAAAGGAATCATTTGGGGTGTTTTGAACTGTCCTGGCATTTTATGCACAACATTAGAAGCTTATGTCGCACATCACCCACTCTTCTAACCACTTGAAGACAAAGCCATTTCTGACACTTTTTGTTTCCATGAAAAAATATTTTGTTTTTGCTAGAATATTACTTTGAACCCTCAAACATTCTATATTTTTTTTTTAAAGCAAGGCCCTACAGATTAAATTTGTGGGTGTTGCAATTTTTTTTTCACACAGTCTTTGCGCAGTGATTTTTCAAATTTTTTTGAAAAAATATTTTTTTCATTTTAATGTACTAAAACACACTATATTACCTTAATGTTTAATGAAGTAAAAAAGATGATCGAGTACATGGATACCAAACACGACATGCTTTAAAATTGCACACAAACTTGCAGCGGCGACAAACTACATACATTTTAAAAGCCTTTAAATCCTTTACAGGTTACCACTTTAGATTTACAGAGGAGGTCTACTGCTAAAATGACTGCCCTCGATCTGACCTTTGCGGTGATACCTCACATGCATGGTGCAATTGATGTTTACATCTGACCCCAGACCGACGCTTGCATTCGCCTTTGCACGTAAGCACGGGGGGACAGGGGTGCTTTTTTTTTTCTTTATTATTTTTTTGCTTTTTTATCTTTTTTTAATTTTGCTTATTAATTTTATTTTTAAACTGTTCCTTTCATTTTTTTAAAATCATTTTTATCTCAGGGAATGTAAATATCCCCTATTATAGCAATAGCAATAGCAATAGCAATAGGTAGTGACAGGTACACTTTTTTGAAAAAATTGGGGTCTATTAGATCTCTCCACCGCCCTCAAAGCATCTGACCACACTAAGATCGGTGTGATAAAATGCTTTCCAAATTTCCCAATGGCGCTGTTAATATCTGGCGAAATTTAAGTCATGAAAGTGCTCGTAGCTTCCGGTTTCTTAGGCCATAGAGATGATTAGAGCCATTCTGGTCGCCAATCAGCTCTATGGTCAGCTGGTGGAACCACCGGCTTCATTCTTGAGTTTCCTATTGGGACAGGAGAGCCCGAGAAAACCAAGGAAGACGGTGGGGGGGGTGGGGGTTGTTCCCTCCCACTGCTGGTAAAACCAGTCTAGAGGCTAAGTAGCCACTAGGATTGCTTTTACATTAAAGCTGACCGCTGGATGAAAAGAATGATACCAAGATGATACCTAAACCTGCAGGCATCATTCTGGTATAACCACTCAAAGTCCAGCAACATACCAGTACGTTGCTGGTCCTTGTTGGGCATACATTGTAATGTTCTTTTTTTCATGCAGCCTGTGGGGTGAACGAAAAAAATAGATTGATTGGTGGGTATGATCACCATTAGAATACCGCCCTTCATCCATCCACTTCTAATGATGGGCATACATGCATCATTTTTTTAACTGTGGTGGTGAAATCACCTCCTACAGCGCTGGAGTCACTGATTTTCATATCGTGAGAGCAAACGCTGTTGCTGTCAAGATAAATAAATCAGTGCTGCAGCTGAATGGCGTACCTGAAAAGCAAACAATGGTGATGATAAAACATTAATTCAATAAAACAACTTGATTTTTTAACGCAATCTGTGCCTAAAAAATATATAACGAAGCATGGGGGCAATCCACTCTTAATGTTAGAAGCAAATCGCTCCTCCACCCCTGCCCCCATGCATATATGCTCTTTTTTTTAAACTGTGGTGGTGAAATCACCTTATACAGCGCTGGAGTTGCGGCTGTATCGTGGGAGCAAATGCTGTTGCTGACAGAATAAATAAACCTGTGCTGCAGCTGAATAGTGTACCTGCTAAGCAAATGATTGTTAACAATAAAAGAAAAGTAACATTACAGTATAACAGTAAGACATACCATACCTGCAAAGCAAATACAATAAAACATAGCAAAAATAAAACATTACAGTTCTAAAATACAGTAACAATAGAGAGAGAACAATAGATATAGAACAATAGAGCGGACAATAGAGAGCGAACATAAGAGAGAGAACAATAGCGAGAGAAGAAAAATAAAACCACAACTATTTTTGGCTTTTTTTTTTTTATTTTTGTGTGTGTTTTTTTTGCACTTTTATATAAACTGTAAATTGTAAACGTTCCTGATTAGGGTCTCTCAAAATGTGATGGCCATCTCATCTTTCGAGACCCTGTGTAAGTGTGCCCTAGGACTGTGCAATGCTGTACCATACGCTAATACTCCATTAGTGTGTGGTAGCGTTCGAAACATTCACCAATGTAAAGCCCAGGTTGGTCAGGACAGGAGGGACAATAAAAGTGGATGTCACTCCTATATCTACGTTTTCTGAAGACACAACATCGTCTTTGGGAATTTCCTTGGGTAGGGGTACCAGGGAGGACATACGGAAAATGCCTCTCATACAGCCGGCTCACTGCATATGGATTGGGAAGTTGGGCCACAGCACCGTCTGGAAAAGGGCTGTGATGATTTCTGGAATTTAAGGAAGGATCCAGTTCATCCTGAAGCTTTGTATAGCACATACGCATTCAGCAGAGCCAATTGTAATAAATATACAGACACTTTTTTATACCAGCGTCTGGCCTTATGGGCAATTAGGTACTGCGCCAACAACTGGTCGTTGAGGTCCACCCCTCCCATGTTAAGGTTGTATTCGTGGTCACAGAGGGGTTTCTTCACAACACCAGTCGCCGTTTGAATTTGGATTATCGTGTCTGCGAGGACAGAACAAAAACATACTTATTATCCCTCCACTTCACAGAGAGCAAATTATTACATCTCAAGCAGGCTCTCGCCCCAGCCTAAGACAGGAATCTACAAGCCGTTGGGGTAAGCCCCGGTGATTAGATCGCACGGTGCCACATGTGCCAATTCCATAATCAAACAAGTGACTAAAAAGTGGCACTCTTGTATAATAATTGTCCACATACAAGTGGTACCCCTTTCCGAATAAGGGTGACACCAAGTCCCACACAATCCTACCAGCGCTCCCTATGTAGTCTGGGCAGTTCTCCGGCTCTACATAACTATCTCTTCCCTCGTGAATCATAAAACTATATGTATAGCCTGTTGCCCTGTCACAGAGCTTATACATCTTGACCCCATATCTGGCACGCTTGCTGAGAAGATACTGTTTGAATGACAAGCAGCCAGAAAACTTAATCAGGGACTCATCAACGCAGACAACTTCGGGAGTAAACAAGGCTTTGGGAGTAAACAAGGCTGCAACCTGCTGGTTAAAGAGGCTTACGAGGGGCCGCATTTTGTAGAGCTAATTGTATTCAGGGTCACCCCGAGGGCGACAGAGTTCATTGTCATTGAAATGCATGAACCACAAGATCAGCTTGTATCGTGTTCTGGTCATGGAGGCAGAGAACAAGGGCATATGGTGAATTGGGTCAGTGGACCAATAGGACCGCAACTCACTTTTTTTAGTTATGCCCATGAGGAGGGATAGGCACAAGAAAGTCTTAAATTCGGAGACCATAATAGGTCTCCAATCTCTGGCAAGGGTCAACTGGGGATTAGCAGTGGTGAATTGACGAGCATACAAATTGCTTTTGTTCAGAATTGATCTATACAGATCTTCCATGAAAAAAAGCTAATAAAAATCAAGTGACGTAAAATCAACTGTTTCCACCTGAATTCTGGGTTGGCCAGTGAATGGGGGAAGTACTGTTGCTGCAGAAGTGGTGGGCTCCCAATTCGGATTGGCAAATGTAGCAGGAAGGGCACTATGGGCTCGACGAGCCTGTCTTTGTCTTCTTGGTGGCTGCGGGACACTAAATGTGCTGCCACCTCACCAGCTTGAACTGCACTTATGGGACTCGCCACGTCAGCAAGTGTTACAGCAGTACTGGATGTACGACCAGGATGTACTAGGCCGCTGGTGCTTGCCAGTTCACCAGAAGGATGAGTGGCACTAGTACTGGCTCTCTGCTCCATACAAGAGCCCTGCGATTCTTGCACCTCAACAACAACAGAAGAACGGGGTCGGGTACACCTGACCTTGGCAGGGACCACTACTCCGTCGTCAGAGCTATCTGTCAGGGTGCAGCTGCTGTCTACAGGTTCATATTCGGTGCCTGAATCTGACAGATGGGTGAGTTCCTCTTCAATCCCATCTGTCATGCTCAGAAAAGTGTAGGCCTCTTCACTAGTGTACCTTCGATTGGACATTTTGGCCTCTAAATTTACTGGTACAACTAGTGAGACTCACAAAAAAAAGAGCACCTGACTGTCAGTGACTGCTTCAAATGCTGCCAAAAAAACTGTTAGCATTCGCAGGAATCAGGCCTGACTTGTAAGTGACAGTGATTGATTGATACTGCACTTGGGTGGGCTGGGCTGGGTTGGGTGGAGGGGCTAAATGCAGGTTTCCGGGCTGATCCCCCTATGGCTGCTGTTTTGGGAACCGTAAACTATTGGGGATGCTAATATAGTTCTGATAGGATCAAAGATATCGATCTGTTCAGACACTATACTACTAAGGGAGGTGTATGGTGCATTTGTGGGTGTTAGCGCTACTGGCACTAATCTGATGCTGCCTGGGGTGACGCAGACCCTAACTGAGGCTAAAACCTAATTGATAGCACCCGCTGGGTGATCAGGGGGTTAAACCATTTATTAGGTAATGTACGGCGGGTGCCCTGACGATATAAAAAAAATAACTAACTAACCAGTATCACCCATGACACTAATACGGTGATCACTGGTGACAGGGGGTGAGCAAGGGGTTAAACCTTTGTTAGGGAGGTTTAGCGGGGGTCCCTAGACCTATCTGGACCTACTACTAAGTACCCAAACGCTGATTAGTGTCACAAATGACAGTACAGTGATCAAAGAAAAATATGAACACTGCACTGGGTGACACAGTGACAGGGAGTTAAGGGGTTAACTGGTGGGGCGATTGGGGGTGAAATGTGTGCCTACGTATACTGTGTCAGTGTAGTGTTGGTGCAACTCACGTTTGGATGACCTCTCTCCTCTCTCTGGAACGGAAAAGAATTCCAAAGAGGGAGATGACATCACTTCTCCTGCCTGTGTTTACATTTACAGGCAGGGGAAGCATTTCATTCGTCAGAACCGATCAGCAGGTCCAGGCCAGAAATCATTGGCCTGGGCCTGGAGACTGATCGGTTCTGAAACGAATCCGATCGTCGCGGCCATCCTAAGGTAACGTCGTTTTACCCACCCGTGCCATTCTGCCGCAGTATAACTGCGGCGGCTGGTCGGGAACTGATTAAAGTGTATCTAAACACAAACCAAGACTCAATATCACAATAATGCAGGTTTATGCACCAACCTCTGATGCTGAAGAAGCTGATGTTGACCGCTTTTATGAAGATCTACAACATCTTTTGGAACTAACTCCAAAAAAAAAATATCCTTACTAAAGTAGGAAGTCAAAGCATATCCGGAATAACAGTTAAATATGGCCTTGGAGTACAAAAGAAGCAGGACAGAGGCTAACAGAGGTTTGTCAAGAGAACACACTGGTAATAACAAATATTATTTTCCAACAACCAAAGAGGCAACTCTACACATTAATATCACCGGATGGTCAATACAGAAATCAGATCGATTATTTTCTCTGCAGCCAAAGATGGGGAAGCTCTACATCGTCAGTCAAAACAAGACCTGGAGCTGACTGTGGCTCAGACCATGAGCTTCTTATGGCAAGATTCAGGCTTAAATTGAAGAAAGTGGGAAACACCACTAGACACACAAATTTAAGGGAGTAGATCTAATAGACAGAGTGCCTGAGGAACTATGGAAGGAAGTGTGTAACATCGTACAAGACGCAGCGATGAAAACTATCGCAAAGAAGAAAAGCCAGAAAGCAAAGTGGCTATATGATGAGGATATACAATAAGTCTGAAAGAAGGAAGGCAAAAAGTAATGGAGAAAGGGGAAAATATACCCAACTGAATGCAGACTTCCAGAGGATAGCAAAAAGAGACAAAAATACCTTCTTAAACAATCAATGCAAAGAATTAGAGGAAAACAACAGAACGGGAAAGACCAGAGTTTTTCCAAGAAAATTTGGAGATATCAAGGGAAAGTTGTGTGCAAAGATGGGCCGATAATAGACAAAAATGGCAAGGATCTGACAGAAGCAGAAGAGATAAAGAAGAAATGAAAAGAATACACAGAAGAACTATACAAGGAAGATCTGAATGTCCCATGTTAACACGATGATGCAGTCACTGACCCAGAACCGGACTGAACCGGATATCCTGGAGAGTGAAGTCAAGTGGACCTTAGAAAGCATTGCTAATAACAAAGCTAGTGGAAGTGATGGTATCCCAGCAGAGTTATTTAAAATCCTAAAAGATGGTGCTGCACTCAATATGCCAACAAATTTGGAAAACTCAACAATGGCCACTGGAGGTCACAGGAGGTCAGTTTACATTACAATACCAAAGAAGGGCAGCGCCAAAGAATGTTCAGACTACCGTACAACCACACTCTTCTCACACTCTAACAAGGTTATGCTGAACATTCTACAAGCTAGGCTTCAGCAGCATGTGAACTGAGAGCTACCACAAGCACAAGCTGGATTTCGAAGTGGCAGAGGAACTAGAGATTGACAACATTTGCTGGATCATAGAGAAAACAAGGGAGTTCCAGATCTCTATCTCTGCTTTTTTGACTACAGTAAATCCTTCAATTGTGTGGATCACAACAAGATGTGACAAATACTGAAAGAAATGGGAATATCAGACCACCTCACCTGTCTTCTGAAAAGCCTGTATGCAAGTCAAGAAGCAACAGTTAGAACATGACATGGAACAACTGACTGGTTCAAAATTGAGAAAGGAGTGCGGCAAAGATGTATATTGTCACTCTGTATTTAACTTATATTATTAATCTTTCTTATATTGCGAATCGCAAGCCAGAATTAAGATCGCTGGGAGAAATATCAACAACCTGAGATATGCAGACAATACCACAGTAATGGCAGAAAGTGAAGAAGAACTAAAGAGTCTCTTAATGAAGGTGAAAGAGGAGAGTGCAAAAGCTGGCCTGAAATTGAACATTAAGAAAACTGAGATCATGGCAACTGGTTCCATCACTCCTTGGCAAATAGAAGGAGAAGAAATGGAAACAGTATCAGATTTTATCTTCCTAGGCTCCAAGATCACGGCAGATGGTGACTGTAGCCATGAAATTAAGAGACGCTTGCTTTATGGGAGGAAAGCAATACCAAATCTAGACAACATTATAAAAAGCAGAAACGACACCCTACCGACAAAGTGGAAGTCATAGTCAAAGCTATGGTGTTCCCAGTTTTAACCTATGGCTGTGAAAGTTGGACCATAAGGAATGCTAAAGGCCGAAGATTTGATGCTTTTGAACTATGGTATTGGAGAAGACTTTTGAAAGTCCCATGGATGGCAAGAAGATCAAACCAGTCAATCTTGAAGGAAATCAACCCTGAATATTCACTGGAAGGACAGATACTGAAGTGGAAACTTGAATACTTTGGCCACCTAATGTCACCTCACCTGATGCGAGGAGAGGACTCATTGGGGTCCTGATGCTGGGAAACAAGGAAAAGGGAGAAGAAGACAACAGAAAACAAGATGGATAGATAGCATCATGGAATCAATGAACGTGAAGTCAAGCAAGCTCCAGGAGGCAGTGGAGGACAGAAAAGCCTAGCACGCTATGGTCCATGATGTCACAAAGAGTCGGACACAACTAAACAACTGAACACAACAAACACAAACCAAAATGCAATATATTGAAGATCACCAGTCCATAGATGTGGTGACGACATTTGTTTTATTTTTTTCAGGCAAAGAACATTTTCAGCAAGTACAGAAAATACCTGCTTATCTTGTCACAAATGCAGTGTCCTTCTAACTTCTCATGAGTTTTAAAGAAAGCACAAAGAACCTTGTCTTTGCTATGTAAACAACTAGTCCCAAAAATCCATCATGCAATGGAGATGAACAAAGGCAGATATGTTTTTAAATCCAACCTGTATAGCCCCACACAGATGCAGTGGAGAAAAAAAGCATAGACTTGGAAGAACAGGAAGTATATATTCATATAGTAAAAATTCGTAGTGGAACAAAACTAGGGGAAAAAAAACTAATGCAGCCACGGCATCTAGGGACTAGTACGGTTTTTTAAACTCTTTTCCTTGGATTTAGATAAGACCTAATCCCTGCCAGACCTTTTTTTTTACTTTTGGTAAAAAAGTGGTGAAGGTTTAGAACCATTTTTTGGTTTGTTTTGCCCTGGGGTCTCTTCTATTGGATCAATTTCTCCCCCTTTTCCTGTCTGGTGACTAGGGATGAGCTTTGAGTTCAAGTCGAACTCATGTTCGACTCGAACATTGGCTGTTCGCAAGTTCGCTGAACACCGAACAATTTGGGGTGTTCGCGGCAAATTCGAATGCCGCGGAACACCCTTTAAAAGTCTATGGGAGAAATCAAAAGTGCTAATTTTAAAGGCTTATATGCAAGTTATTGTCATAAAAAGTGTTTGGGGACCCGGGTCCTGCCCCAGGGGACATGTATCAATGCAAAAAAAAGTTTTAAAAACGGACGTTTTTTCAGGAGCAGTGATTTTAATAATGCTTAAAGTCAAACAATAAAAGTGTAATATCCCTTTAAATTTTGTACCTGGGGGGTGTCTATAGTATGCCTGTAAAGGGGCGCATGTTTCCCGTGTTTAGAACAGTCTGACAGCAAAATGACATTTCGAAGGAAAAAACTCATTTAAAACTACCCGCGGCTATTAATGAATTGCCGGTCCGACAATACACATAAAAGTTCATTGATAAAAACGGCATGGGAATTCCCCACAGGGAAACCCCGAACCAAAATTAAAAAAAAAAAAAATGACGTGGGGGGTCCCCCTAAATTCCATACCAGGCCCTTCAGGTCTGGTATGGATATTAAGGGGAACCCCGGCCAAAATTTAAAAAAAAAAATGACGTGGGGTTCCCCCTAAATTCCATACCAGACCCTTATCCGAGCACGCAACCTGGCAGGCCGCAGGAAAAGAGGGGGGGACGAGAGTGCAGCCCCCCCACCCTCCTGAACCGTACCAGGCCACATGCCCTCAACATTGGGAGGGTGCTTTGGGGTAGCCCCCCAAAACACCTTGTCCCCATGTTGATGAGGACAAGGGCCTCATCCCCACAACCGTGGCCGGTGGTTGTGGGGGTCTGCGGGCGGGGGGCTTATCGGAATC
Source organism: Lithobates clamitans (assembly GCA_037952925.1). Taxonomy (NCBI): domain Eukaryota; kingdom Metazoa; phylum Chordata; class Amphibia; order Anura; family Ranidae; genus Lithobates; species Lithobates clamitans. The sequence continues at coordinate 4,608,525 of JBBGZY010000142.1, forward strand.
TGGAAGCCCCCTTTAACAAGCCGGTGACCCCGCCCCCTCTGACGCACGGGACATGACGGGACTTCCCTGTGGCATTCCCCGTGACGTCACAGGGAAGTCCTGTCAAGTCACCGTGCGTCAGAGGGGGCGGGGCCACCCGGTGACCCCACCCCCCGTTATTTAAGAACCGTCAGACGAGGAGACGCCGTCACACAGCGGGAGCCTCCCTCCATGCATGGATGCGGAGCGGCCCGCAGAAGAAAATTAAGAAGAGAAGATGAAGATGAAGAAGATGAAGAAGAGAAGAGGATGAAGAAGAAGATGAAGAGAAGAGCGGGAGCCTCCCCTCATGCCATGGGTGCGGAGCGGCCCGAGGAGAAGAAGATAGAAGACGCCACGGAGGAGATGCTGGACGAGAACGCCGGAGGAAGAACCAGAAGAGCCAGAAGAACCAGAAGAAGAAGAAGATGAAGGAAGATAGAAGAAGCATTTAAATAAAGGAATTGTCAAAAACTGTCTCTTGTCATTTTTAACTATTTTGACACTTTTTTAGTGAAATGGTAGGGGTAAGTACCCCCTTACCATTTCACACAGGGGGGGGGCCGGGATCTGGGGGTCCCCTTGTTAAAGGGGGCTTCCAGATTCCGATAAGCCCCCCGCCCGCAGACCCCCACAACCACCGGCCACGGTTGTGGGGATGAGGCCCTTGTCCTCATCAACATGGGGACAAGGTGTTTTGGGGGGCTACCCCAAAGCACCCTCCCAATGTTGAGGGCATGTGGCCTGGTACGGTTCAGGAGGGGGGGGGCCGCACTCTCGTCCCCCCTCTTTTCCTGCGGCCTGCCAGGTTGCGTGCTCGGATAAGGGTCTGGTATGGATTTTTGGGGGAACCCCACGCCGTTTTATTATTTTTTTGGCGCGGGGTTCCCCTTAAAATCCATACCAGACCTGAAGGGTCTGGTATGGAATTTAGGGGGAACCCCACATCATTTTTTTTTTAAATTTTGGCCGGGGTTCCCCTTAATATCCATACCAGACCTGAAGGGCCTGGTATGGAATTTAGGGGGACTCCCACTTCATTTTTTTTTTTTTAAATTTTGGTTCGGGGTTTCCCTGTGGGGAATTCCCATGCCGTTTTTATCAATGAACTTCTATGTGTATTGTCGGCAATGCAATAGCCGCGGGTAGTTTTAAATGGCTTTTTTTCCTTCGAAATGTCATTTTGCTGTCAGGCTGTTCTAAAAACGGGAAACATGCGCCCCTTTACAGGCATACTATAGACACCCCCCAGGTACGAAATTTAAAGGGATATTACACTTTTATTGTTTGACTTTAAGCATTATTAAAATCACTGCTCCTGAAAAAACGGCCGTTTTTAAAACTTTTTTTTGCATTGATCCATGTCCCCTGGGGCAGGACCCAGGTCCCCAAACACTTTTTATGACAATAACTTGCATATAAGCCTTTAAAATTAGCACTTTTGATTATTCATGTTCGTGTCCCATAGACTTTAACGGTGTTCGCGTGTTCGAGCGAACTTTTTTCCTGTTCGCATGTTCTGGTGCGAACCGAACAGGGGGGTGTTCGGCTCATCCCTACTGGTGACCACATGGGAAGTGAAGGAAGATCATATAACTAGAAGTTCTAACCCTTGCACACTATCTCTCATGGATTGTCCTTTTATTTCCCATCCCAAACAGAAAGTGAGGAAAAATCTCCCCAACGGGGTCACAGACCACAATTAGAATTTTTAACATTTCCTGTATGCTATACAAAAAAAATAAATAAAACTTAGCATAAAGTTGGGTTTTAAAGCAGAAAAGTAAAGATATGCCAAAGGAAAAAGTATTATGTACCTTATGGAGTAGGTCATGTTGGGGAGTCTTTCACTCTCTGGATCTTGCAGTCCCCTAACACATAAAAAAGGAAAGAACGCTACTGCACATTATGTTTTTATTTCAGTGAATTTACATTTTTCAAGTAGTAGCCCATCATTGGATTGTGTAGCGTAGCTCCAAATTGTATGAATCGGGAGGTCTATGCTGTGCACGTAGAACAGCTCAAATACATTTTTTGTTTGCGCCTGTTCTTTATAACAGAAACAGGCCAAAACAAGAAGTACAGCCAATTAGGGAATAATATTCCCAGACATGGATGGTGTTATGTATGCTGGCTCACACACCTTTTTTCTGTGTTATGAATGCCAATGAATACAGAAGGGATATCATGGCATCATCAGGTGTCTTGCAAATCACAACTGCATGTTAACACAGTATTTATGGAAAGTACTAAAATCATTCATTATGTCATTTTTATGCAAGGGGGTGCAAAATGATATGTCAATCAGTAGGTTGACAATGTATACAGTAGATTTATTATATAGTAGGTGTACATACTAAACATGACTGAAAATTCACAGACATCCAGATTTCCTGAGTCTGACATCCATAGGACTTGTCAGTTTTTTTTGAGAATCTATATTGGTTTTGTACATATTTTACTTCTTTATCTATTATAGAAAGGTCTTAATAATGCAATAGTTTTTTTGGGGTAAATGTGAAATATTGATTTGAACGTTCATTTTTCATATGCAGCCAGCAGGTGGAGCTTTTGACTCTGTTTCACATGTAGTGCAATCTTCACTGTTGAAAGAGAGCTCTGTAGCACAAGCTGAAGTTTATCAAACAGAACTGAGTGAGAGATTTAGGTTTCAATCAGAGAGAGGGGATCCCGAAGTCAAACAGCTTCTGCTGTGCTCTGTCTTTAAAAAAGAAACAAAGTGCTTGCAGAATCCTGTGTTATTGTTGTATTGGAAGTTGATTGTAAAACGTAGGCCTAAAACATGCACACGTCTGCTCAAAAACAGCGTCTTTACAGGTGTTTGAGCTTTTTTTTTCTGCCTCTAAATGCCCCTCCATGTTAACCTATGTGTCTATCTATGCACACATAGGAGTTTAGAGGCATTCAGAGGCAAAAAACAATTGGCACTTTTACGTTCAGAAGTGGAGCTTTTGAGCAAGAAAAATGAGTAAACGAGCTTTAACATTAGTCACGTTTAGTGGTGTTCTAGCGTTAATGTATTCTAATGGCCAGAATTCTGGTCCATAGAATGTATTAACACTAGATACAGGAAAAAGCGGCAACAGAATACAGTGTGCTTGAAGCCAAAAATTTTAAATAAATATAAATCAAGTAAAAACACAGATTAAAAAACATCAGTTTCAAATCTTTCAATTTTAACAGTTGACCCAGAACCATTATACTTACCTCTTTAAAAATGTGTGCATCTAATCTAAAGTCCAACTCAGGTATACTTAGTCATTGTAGGCAACAATTCCATTTTCTTTTCTCTGTTTTTAAAAACCCGTTGCTCAGAATAATGGAGGATGTGAACATAAAACTCACAAGAGTAACCATGCCAAATCTCCCAGTGAGGACTCGGACAGCAATGGATACCTAGAAGAAGTTCTAACCCTTCTCAACTCTGCCCAAAACAAAAAAGGAGTTAGTCTGACAAGGGGTTCCCCTTTACAAACAATTTCCCCCACTCTGGCTAATTGCTGCAGCAATTTTAAAGAAAATATGTAAATGTCCCTTTTACTTTCCTATATCTCTGGTCACATGACGTGCTGAGTCCCAAGGTTTCTATCTTCTGAATTTCAGAGTGGGAGGTTATTCCTTTGGGTGACATGGACAATTCCCATTCTTGGACGCTTGCTTCTTTAAGACTACAGAAGATTACAGTGCCGTGATGACATCACAAAGAGGAGTGGCAACAAGACAGTTGGTGGTGGGCCAGGACTGCAGTGCTGGATCCACCAGTCCAGTTAGAGGCTCCCGTGAGGAACATGTGACAGCAGATTTAGATGAGTAAAAAACAGCTTTGCAAACTTTTATTTTACAAAACACATTACTCATTGATTTATATTAGGGGGAGGGAGGAGGAAGTTATATTTGTCCAGAGATAGACTTTAACTAGCATGCTGCCATCATCTGTTTTGCTGCAGTGTCTTGATTGTTGGTGTTTGCATAATAGATATTGACAACATAATAAGTGGTGTGACTTGTATACAAGGGCACCGTTATTTATTTGTGCTTAGGGCAGCAACCTCACTGGTCAACATTACAATTACAACATTACGATTTTCTGCTATACTTGTAATAAAAATATGACAGGAACAATAATGCAGAGATATCTAGCTGAAGAAATGAGGGAAACAACTCAATTCCATTCATTTTAAGCCAATACACACCAATGCACTGCCAAAAGACATAAATACAAAATCGCAATGTTTAAAAAGTGCCAGCGCTTTGCTTTTTGTATTCATTTTGATTATACAAGATCACAGTAATGTGATAGGTAGGCAACCTTTGAAGAGAAATCATCCATGAATGATTTATCCTTTCCTCTTTTGTGCTTCCTATTCTAATTATTTCAATGGGGTATTTCATTTTTTTCTTTAAAAATGCATATAAACAGATAAAAACCACACATTTATTTAGATGTATTAAAATGTGTGCATGTTCCAGTGTGTACAGTGTAAACTAGCCCTCAATTACATCATGCTAAAAAATAAACATAAATAAGCTATTTTCACATAAATTATTTTGTGGTCCATATTTGTTGAATTATGCGCTCAATACGTTGAGATCTCAAACATCTGAAAACATTTCTAAGGGAAAAAAGAAGGCATAGGGGGGTGAGTGGTATAACCAGCATTAAGTTATAGAAATGCTACCAACCGAGTTGGCGAGTTGAAATGGGAATTTTCTTTGGTTTTGTTTTGCATGCATTGCCCTTCCATGTGTTACTTGCTGTGAAGGCCAGTTATTGGTGAGGGCAGGGACCATTTGTTTTAACTAAGTTATAGAATTGTGTGAACTTCAAGTTTTTCATTAAGACCCCCTGGTTTCAGGCTTTGATAAATTTATCCCAGAGGGTTGTGTGGACTGATGAAGGAGGGGGCTTGCTCTCCGAAATGAATCTCCCATTATTCTTTGCACTAAGACACAAGCAGGAGGAGTCCCGAACTGTGTTCTGGTGCAGAGGCACCCAATATAGTTGACAGTGTCAGCGTTCCTTCACAGCAGCAGTGGCCAATTACCCAGTGGTGGCTGCAGCCAGCTCTGCTTGATCCATTTGAGGAGTGACTTTCTCTAGTACTAGTGATCGCTTAATTACCTTGGGTACAACAGCCTGCCATATTGTACTTGCGACAATCGCTAGTGGCGGGGATAGCTTCCCCCGCTCCCCGCCGGGTGAATACAATTTCTCGGCAAGACAGTCAGCACTGTCTTTGTTGATGGGTGAATCTTGTGGACCTATGGTTGCAGGAAACAAAATTGCACTGTCTATGGCCTGCCTTAGTCAAGATGATGGAATCTCTTTGAATAAAACCACACTGTATACAACAAATGTTTTTGAGTATGTTGAACAGGTTTTATACCTGGAGATCCTGTCACTAACAGTACTTCATTGTGCAGGTTTATGTGGAACCACTGCCTCTCAATTACCTGTGTTGTCAGCCTGCAATGTATGTTCCTTAAATTGGCCTTTATACTGTCTATCAGATCTAATATGTAGCACCCTCTAGTGTGCTAGATTATGTAATGATAGTTTTTGTTTGTTAGTGTAGGTAATTTTTTTGGCTTGGCTGGCAGCCAAGCCTGTATTTAAATCTTGGTCAGGGTGAGTAACTCAGCAGGCAGCATCTCTGGTACCTCCGTATACAGTGGTTACTTGTTATTGTGGGTGGAGATTTATATTTATTTATCAATAATTTTTTCCATTTTTGTAATCTTCTAACGCCTGTGTGTTCCTCTCTGAAGAATCCTTTCCCTAGACCCTCTGGTCCTTTTTTTTATATTTTATCTCTGGTACCTCCCCCTACTTCTGGAACTTTGGAGAAATTTCCAGAAAAAAGGGAGGGAGTTTAGGAGGAGCTGCTTGGAGTACTCATGAGGGCCCTAACCAATCCCCAACAGATGGGTTGGCAGGGGGCAGGCCACCTCATAAATACTCAAGATCAGCCCAGCATGGGCAGGAGAGTTTGGGTAGAAGTTGGAGATGGAGTGCTAAGGAGGCTGTCTGAGATCCTTGAGGGTAGCCCCCTAGTCTGGGGGGGTGACCTCAGGTCTGGGGCTCTGGTGCTGGAGGGACCCTCTACAACACATTGAGGAATCCTTCATGGATGCATGGGAGCAAGTGTGAGGACAGTAGTATTCAGTGAGTACGTCCAGGAGAGGTCTAGGGAGAAGACAGCTGGGTGGCTGGTGAGTGTGACAGTTTGGGATAACTATGGGAAGATTAGCCAGGAGAGCTGGTGAAGGGAGCAGCTACAGCCAGGTCGGCTGGCAGTGCCTGAAGAGGTTGTGCTGGGAACAGTAGCCACAGGAGAATAGCTGGACACTGGGACTTTTTCTACACATCAAAAAAAGGGGCTCGCGGTCCCTGCCTGTAATGGGCAATTGATGGATCTGACAGAGTGTCCTGTCAGATCCAGTCCAAACAGCGTTCCAGCTGGATCTGTGATTTTGTTCTGCAAGCAAGTTTTGTGCAGGAGGCAGAAGAGGAGTGTATATAAAGATTGTACACAGAGACCCCGAAGAAGTTTTGCAAGTCGAGTGGGCATCCTATAATACCCCTATCCCCATTCAAGTTGTATCCCCTCAATAAATAAATAAATAAATAAATAAATAAATAAATAAAGCACTGGACTGTTTCCTGACTGCAGTGTGCTTGTGAAGATGTGATGTGCCTGGCTGTGCAGGGCGGGGATCCCTTTCTACTTGCTGCTCCTTAGGGGATGCGCTACAAATAGATAGGTAGTCCAATAGACAATTTAAGGCAGAAGGCTGACATGCATATAAATTGTAATAATATCCTGTATTTACATGTAGGCAGAGGTTTGCTTAAAGCGGACTTCCATCAAAAAGTGGAACGTTCGCTCATTTCTCTCCTCCCCCCCTCCAGTGCCACATTTGGCACCTTTTGGGAGTCCGGGCCACGGCGAATTACCTCAGCAGCTCAGCTCCTTTCTCCTCCCTCCTCCGCCGCCGGGCCAGTATGAGAGCGCAGTGGTGCCTCGCACATGCGCAGTAGGAACCCGGCATGAAGCCGTAATGCTGCACTGCCAGGTTCCCTTACTGGGAATGGCAGTGCCAGCACCTAACAGCTGATGGAAACATCAGCTGCGGTGCCAACAATGTAAGTGTCCTATTATTAAGCTGCAGTATGTGTAGCTTCTGGCTTCTAAATTTTGCAGGGGTGCGCAGGCCTCCTCTTTAATGCTTAGTTGGGAGCTTTTTCCTACAACGTATATTTAGCAGTACTGCACATTGGTTGTGACTTGTGAAATTGAAAAATAGACTTACTGTCCGAATACATATTTGTCTTTGGATTTATTACCACTTTAAATAAGCTTAATAAAATGATTTAGGTGTATTCTGTTTTAAAAATAAGAAAGAAGATATTCTGGATTTTTATGTTTGAACTGTATATTTTCTATGCTGTCTTTTTACTAAAATCAGTTCCTTTGCAGGAAGATGAACTCATCAATCCATGTCTGAACAATACATATTTATATCATGTATAGTACAAACAGATTTGCTTTGTGAGAAGCGGCCCTAGTGTGTAATCGGAGAGGAGATGGTTTGAAGGTGTATTGGTCTCAGAAGCCCTGCTCAAAGTCAAAGCGGTGAGTCGAAGGTAGAACTCTGTGACTTGCTACATGAAAACATATCCATATTATGGGGTAATAGAGACTGAGACATGGTCTCTAGGGAGGAATTCAGAGCAGAAAGTTCTGTCAGGCAAATCTCCAACGTACTCTGTGGCTCTGACTATCTATCTTGACTATTAAAGTACTGCTCCTAAGTAAAAAGGCCCTTGTTTCAATATTTGTTATGTTGTGAATGATACTTCTTTATGAATATTTTAAGGAATATGTAAACAGTTGAATACAGTATGTAAATCAGATTTTGTCTTTTACCGTTACTAAAGTAGTGCTGTGTGCTTATCATGTGTGTGTTGTGAAGCCTGGTGGCCTGCATCTATTTCACATTGCTAAGCCTCCTTTATACTATGGGGACAGTTAAAACTCATTGTGGATCAAAAACAAAAGTATGTCTTTTCTTATTCCTGATGTAGGGATTGCCTTCTTATGGAAAAAGTTTGTATATTTGTCACTTAACCATAATTGCTTGATCCTACATATTGGTTCCTTTGCCCTTTGTTGGACACTGGACAATGGTAATTTACCTTATTACATGTACTTGTATAGTCTACTCTCTCTCTTTTTTATAGTATTTTGTTTTATCCAATATCCTGTCTGACATATGATACCAACTTACCCACAAGAGGTAATAACGTCCTGGATCACCCTACTTGGACTATAAACCATAGTAATGAAAACATGCCACAAGATTGGTTATATACTTTTTTGCATTTTTGCATTACTTTTACATCTATTTGGTTGATTTGAATCTTGTGGCATCTGCCTTTGCATACATTTTTTATTCCCCACAGTCTCCCTTGGGCTGTTCAGGGCTAAGATATGGTGCCATAGATACTTATATTTAAGTGATAATTCAAGGAAATATATATAAGCCTTTGTGAGGCATGAAAAAAATTGTATACTAACATTATTGCTATTGTATCATCTTCAGATGCCTTGCCATACCTTCTGATGAAGCAGACTGTGGTCTGAGAAACACATCAAAAGCTAATATCATTCTACTATAAATTATCAGCATATTCTGGCAAAGAAAAGCTACAGAATATAAAAGCTATATAGTGCATGGTAAAAGGCAGACATAAAGACGCATGTGTTGACAATAAACTTGTATTATGTTTACATCATAATGCCCTTATGGAAGAATGGATTTTATGCATGCTTTTATATTCATGTTAAAAAATAAAACTGATGTTTTATTGATCATAAATCTTAATGACATCTTAAAAGTATCATGGTACAATATTTCTTTTCTTTAGATCAGATATATTGAGATGTAGTGTGGTGACCCATTATCAGTCTAAGGACAAGTTTTATTATTCTGTGACTAAAGTTACTGAAACCTCCTTGGTCTTATGGGTACATTGGCTCCCATCAATTATATTTTGGTTCAGCTCTCGCCACTGAGTTCCTGTAAAAATCAGACAGCTTGTTAAAATGTCCACTTTGTTGCAAAGTGACCCTAATGCTAAAAAACCTACTTCCTCACTTAACCTTCCTCTGCTTGAACCCTTATCACCATCCCTCCTAATAGCCTTTGCTTTCACATTAAATCATTAAAGCAGATCTTTACACTGTAATCCACGTTGGCTCCTCTCCACCCTCTCCTCCCCTCCACAACACAAATAGCATTTTGTTTGTTTATGTACCTCTTTTTTTAGGGAAATTGCTCAGTCCAGCCCCCCTCCATGCACGTCACTCACCTAGGCGCACTTAGGTGCACTGTTCTCACTGTGCCTCCTGGGATATGCACGTAACATATTCCAGGAGGCATAGTCCTTAATACACAATGGAAGAGGGGGTGCAGGCCTAGCGGTGCATCATCAGGAGTGCTGCCTGCTAATCCCGGAAGAGCGGTAAACCTCCCGATGATGTCACAAAGAACATAATGGCACAGAACCAAACAATGGCAGAAGACAAGAGGATCTCAGCGGGACAATGCTGGATCCGCTGTGTGGGTGAGTAGTGAGTAATATTGTTGAACTTTGCAGAACCCAGCTCCCAGTAAGCAGGGGATCTGGTTAGGTGTCAGGATTTGTTGGAATCTTGGAACATTAAAGGTAATTGTTTCTAGGCAATCATTACTCATTATCACTCTAATATTGGCCATACGTGCTTCAGTAAATAATTGATTTATTTTCCGATCGATCCCTCCTGGATAGGAATAATAAATCAATAGTCAAAAACACAATTAATCAATATGCTACACACAGGGAAGTGGAATTTGATCAACAATTGGAAGTAGCATTTGTACGTTATTGTTCCTGTCCCCATTTCCACCATTCAAGATCATAATTTGATCGATAGAAAAACAATAGAATTTATGAACAAATTATTTCAGTGCTAGCGATTGATCCAAAATATTTGATCATTTTTGTCCTTGGCCGATTGACACAATTTGATCAAATGAGATCTAAACTAAGTCTAAATAAATCGGAAAGGAAGCTTATGGCTATTTGATTGGCTTTTGATTCAATCGTTTTGATGGAATTGCATATCAATCAGAGAATAAAATTGAAGCGCGTTTGGGCATCTTTAGAGCATGAGTGAGCAGAGTAAGGGAGTGCAGGGGTCGTATTTAATCAGAGGTATTTTATTATTTAATTATTACAGGTATTTATATAACTCTGACAATTTAAGCATCACTTTGCATATTGTACATTTAGATCAGTCCTTGTCCTCAAGGAGCTTACAATCTGAGGTCCCCATCTCACATGCATACAGTACATACATGTACTAGGGCCAAGTAGACAGGAGCCAATTAAAGTGGTTGTAAAGGTAGAAGGTTTTTTATCTTAATGTATTCTTTTCGTTAATATAAAAAAACTTCTGTGTGCAACAGCCCCTCTCAGCCACCCTAATACTTACCTGAGGTCCATTTAGATCCAGCGATGTTGCACGAAAGACTTGCCTGTCTGGTACTCCACTCTTCATTGGCTGGGACAGCAGCGCCATTGGCTCCTGCTGTTGTCAGTCAGGGAGCCAATAAGGAGAGAAAGGGGCCAGCGACATGCCACAGCTCTGTGTCTGAATGGACACAGGGAGCTGGGCTTGGCTTGGGTGCCCCCATAGCAAGCTGCACACTGAACAGGAGGGAGGGGCCAGGAGCACCGAAGAGGGACCCACGAAGAGGAGGATCTGGGATGCTCTGTGCAAAACCACTACACAGAGCAGGTAAGTATAACATGTTTGTTATTTTTAACAAAAAAAACAAGACTTTAGTATCACTTTAACTAACCAGCATGTTTTTGGAGTATGGGAGGAAACTGGATTACCTGGAGGAAACCCACACAAAAAGCACATTGAGCACACGCAGATACAAATTAGGGACCCTAGTGCTGCTCCCATTGTTAAATTAGAAAACGCTATTTCTTCCGGGGCAGTATAATTATACAGTAAAATGAATGGCACCAGTAAGATGAAAAATTTAACAAATCGAGTGAAGCTGCAAAAAAAAAAAAAGTAGAGCAGGGGTCTCCAAACTTTCCAGTATGAGGCCCACATTGAATATTTCAGAGGTATTTTCCATCCAAAGAAATTTCAAGTAAACCTGGGACCATCAGAGTTCCCACTTTCATCAGGGTCCCCATCGAAATCCACCTTTACATCAGAGTCTACATCATAGTCTCCTTCACATCCCTTCAGAGTCCCCCCCCTTACATCAGGGTCCTATTGTTGTGCCGATCACATCAGAGTTCCCCTTATATTATTCTGGTGTTCCTGACCTCCTACCAGTGTGCGCCACATACTGTACAGAAACCCAACTTCACCATACACCATACTCACTGTGCCCCTCTTCCATAGATCACCCACAGCCACGTTCAGCCTCTTTACATCTTTTCACCAGCACCCGGAATGGCACAGCAGCACTTTCCTTTTCTCCCCTCTCCCCTAAAAACCACATACTTCCTTGATTGAAGTTTGTGGCTTAGGAACACTGTGATTGGATGCAGAACTTGCCTTCATGTAAATAAGGCTATTGCTAAATTTAAATAAATGGCATGGTATGTATGATAGTGACAGAAAAAGGACAAACGCTTTCTTTTTTTTTTTTAAAACGCATGGTCAGCAACTGCATAAATTCTACAGGGGATGGTCAAGGACTGCAGACATTGTACGGAAGATGGTCAGGGACTGCAGGTATTATACAGCAGATGGTCAGGTGGCTAGATGTTATACAGGAGTTAGGGACTGAGGGCATTATACAGGAGACAGTCAGGGAATGCAGATATTGTGTAGCAGATGGTCATGGACTGTGGACATTGTACAGAAAACTATTTGAACTACTATCCTCTCCATTCCATGTCCCTTTTATAGCTCTCACACATAACATACAGACAAAAACAAACACTGACAAAAAAACTTATGAGATTCTGGGTCCATGAAATCAGAGCTCTTTCTGCAGCAGGAGAACAGAAGGCTGCCATGGTAACAATGCTAAATATCACACTTAATTTAGGTGTCTGAAGTCTGCATGGCCTCGGTGGTGCCCCGGTGTTCTGACACCAGTGATAACAAGGTGCTCCTCCAATAGACTGTATACAGAACTTTCCCCTCTCCCCCCCCCACCTCCCCCCCCATGAGATGGAGACCCTGTGTGGCAGCGGCACTGCTAGAACTGAGCAGGTGGAAAGACAAGAAGCGACATCCAGAGGGAGCTTTTCATTACCATTACGATACCCAAATATTTTGAGCTCCAGGGGAAAAACTTATGTTTGCAATGGGTCCCATATATATATATATATATATATATATATATATATATATATATATATATCCATCTCTATGCTGTAGGACTGCTTCCCCAAACCAGCTCCTCTTGACTACCCTACCGTGTGCAGCTCTCTGGCATTATGCCATACAATAACGAAACAGCAGTCCTGCATTGTACATAATGTTGTTATCAAGGTCCTGCCCACAGCCCAGTATATCAGACAGTGTTGGACAGGCAAGGAAGCAAGAGATCATGCAAATATAATACCTTATTTATCATCCCCTAGGCAAAACAATTACCCCGTGTATTGATGAGGGGGACTTGCCGCTAATGTAAAGTTTGTTTTTTATTTCCGGAAGTTCAGCTTTACTTTAACTTAAAGTGGAAATTACACTGTATCTGAGCACCACAAACCAAAAACGCTATTTTATTTATTTTTTATATTAAAAGCAAACACTCCCATCCATACATATCTCCATGCTTTATTTTGTTGATAAATCACTTTCAAAAACACCTCCTAGCATTTCTGGACATGGCCATCTTGCGAAAGGGCAGATGATTCATGTAGCATTTACTTCCTGGAATGCATTTCCCCTTAGCTCAGGTATACAGGCAGGAGGGTGTGCTTAGCTGAGAAAACCCCTCCTCCTCTCCTGAAGACTCCTGGGATGTATGACATTATTTGCCTAGGCATGGAAACTAGGAAGTAACTAAAGAAAAGTAAAAAACTGTTTAAAACAAGAAATTATGATATACCTTCCTATCAATTTACTAATGCTAGCAGCACAAGTATTAAAAAATGTCAATGTTGATTGAGAGAGTGAAGTTCCACTTTAACCAGTTTGCTGTCCCCCTGTGCAGATCATAATATACAGAGCTCACCCTACTGAAGTAAGACCAGCACAGTATTAAACTGATTGGTTCCCATGGGATACTATGAATTAGCTTTAGTTTCTTGCTACATGAGGCTGATTGTTTGTCATTTTAATACATAGAATACAGTTTATTGTGTGGATGTACGTTAAATAAATGACCAGTTCAGCCACATTTAGACCCTTCCAAACGCTATAAAACCTGTGACACCGTGAATCCTCTCCCTCTGTAGCAGCAACCTCTGCCTAGTTAGGGACCTCCTTTCGGAATGGCCTGCTGGATGGAGATTTCCGGTGGGAGTGACTAGGGCTGTGATTGGATGTCTCCTCCCCTGTCTGAAGGTGTGCGGCGATGAAATTGAGCATGCTCATTAGGAATGGCTGATGATCACTAGGTCATCTTTCTAATCTATCTCATTCCTGGTTAGCTGACTCACTTAGCCTAAAGAAGAAAGTTCTCCTTTGTCTGACTCCTCCCAATGCCTCTCTTTGCAGCTTAGAAACAACCATGTGGGCGGGGTCACCTATGATTGGTTCTACTACAGCAGCCAGCAGAAGGCACTAGAGGCTGTTCTCACTGATTTATTGAATACTAGTGCACAGGGCTACAATAACAGTTGTCAACAATAGTCAAAGAATAAAACGAAATACTGTCCCTTTTCAAACTAAACAGAACAGCAGAATGGCAACTCTAACCTTCAGCACACCTAATGCCTTGTACACACGGGTGGACTTTTTGGCAACAAAGGTCCGACAGTCTTTCAGACTGACTTCTGACGGACTTCCGATGGACTTTCTAACGAACGGACTTGCCTACACACGATCAAAGTCCGACGGATTAAAATAAGGACGTTGATAGCCAGTAGCCAATAGCTGCCCTAGCGTCGGTTTTCGTCCATCGGACTAGCATACAGACAAGCGAAATTTTCGATCAGACTCGAGTCCATCAGACAAATTTTAAACATGTTCAAAATCTAAAGTCCGTCAGATTTTCAACCGAAAAAGTCCACTGCAGGTCCAATGGAGCCCACACACGGTCGGATTGTCCACCAGATTCGGTCCGTCGGACCAGTCCGGTCGAAAAGTCCGCTCGTGTGTATGCGGCATTACAAGCTTCTGTTCAGCTTATCAGTAGATGGCTCATGCAGTCAGACCCATAGTTGTAAAAGAGCAGCAGGTTCATGGTAGGCTAGGTTGAGAGCGGGGGCTGGTATGTCCAACAGAAGGCTATGACAGTTGGCTAACTGCTGTATGGAGACCGGCTAGAGAAGAGAGAAGACATTGTCCTGCTCAGAGCAATCAAGGTCCTTTACTTTCCAATAGCTTACTGGGACCCATCGTCTAAGGATTCACGTGTGAATTTCATCCTTTCCACATAGTTAGGATAAGCAGGTAAGAAGTATTATAATTTTATGTTAATTTAAAGTGATTTAAAGTGTGTATTTTGTGGGTAGTAATATATATGTGGGAAGTGTATAACAGCAGACTTTTGTTAACTGTAACACCATGCCAAACTTTCTGCACAATTTAGGTTCTTTTTTTTCCACAGAAAAAGGATTAACCCACAGACACCAATGACTTTTAAGCTCCCACTGACAACCAACTTAAAGCAGAACTAAACCCATTAATTTTAACTGTTTCCCAAAACAGTTACATTCAAGACATGCCATGAATGATAATTCACAGTTGCTTGTGTTCTCAATCAAATTGTCAAGCCATAAAGTGGCTGGTGTCATAACTGATCACATGTGCAGCACCATGGCAACTGCAGATCAAACAGAGACTAAGATGACAGCTTCCTTGGCTGCGCAAGTTAGGAGGGCTTAGTTATGCTTTAAAGGGTCACCAAAACCACTGACAACCCATGTAAGAAATTTTCAAAACCACTGTTTACCAACTGTCGACTGCAATACATATATATATATATATATATATATATATATATATATATATATATATATATATATTTATATATATATGTTGCAGTTTGCAAGAGGTTTACTGAGATTATGGCCGAAAATATCATCCATAACCCCGGTACCGTAGCAGCCGACGGCTGGCTATCTCATGAAAGCATTTTGATTGGCTCATGAACCGCTGGAATGCTTCCCGAACCTGCGTCCGGGGGGGGGGGGGGAATCGGTTGGGGGGGGATGTTTCTGCCGGTTTGCCTGAGAAATAATTCAACGGTGCGTCTGGCTGCTCTCATAGACGATCAAAGACACAGAGTAGATACTCTTTGTTCGACTCTATGGCCTTGGAGAACCGGAGCAATGTCATGATCTCACTTTCGGTATAGGCTGAAAGATATATATATATATATATATATATATATATATATATATATATATATATATATATATATTTTTTTTTTTTTTTTTTTTTTTTTTACAGTAGAATACAAAAACAATGTTTTTTTCTGGTCATTTGCTTTTAAAGGTAAAGAAGAGATATGGTGTCTTTTTGACCCCAGATCTCTTCATAAAGAGGACCTGTCATCATTACTATTACAATGGATGTTTAGATTCCTTGTAATAGGAATAAAAGTGATTAAAAATAATAAAAATTAAAGAGACAGTGTAAAAATAAAAAGTAAAATAAGGGGACATTTTTTTTTTTTTAAAGCGCACCCATCCCTCTGTATTCATGCACAGAAGCGAACGCATACATGAGTGGAACACGCATATGTAAATGGTGTTCGCACCACACATGTGAGGTATCACTGCGAACATTAGAGCGAGAGCAATAACTCTAGTGCTAGACGTCCTCTGTAACTCTAAACAGGTAACTTGTAAAGGCATTTAGTTGCCCCCTTGGCAAAAAGGAGGATGTCTCCAGTAGGTACACAGGCAAGCAATCAATAACCTTTATTTAGCAGCGTGGGAAAGGGTAAGCAAAGTATTGTACAACATCTGTTGATAGTAGAAAATGATGGGATGTCAAACACACGCAAAACTAAAAAATAAAACCTTCAGAGATGTTCTAATCTTTCCTAATTTTCTTTAAAAAATGTTTTGGCGGGAGTGTTGTTCTCTGTATATGTCATTCTGGCCTACAGTAGTTATACTGTACATTATATTTTATGGCTTATTATCCTTACAGTGTTTAGCTGTAAGACCAGGAACGACTAAAGAAGACCGGAAGAGATTCAGAAGAACACCAAAGGAATCAAAAAGACAAGAAGGGGATATCCTGAAAAATAACACTTGGAAAAATAGTAAGGAAAAATTGTTTTGTTCTCACACTCCTTTACTAAATGAAAAAAAAAAAAAAAGTCAGCACAAGAGGTGGTATTAACATTTAAAGCAAAGTGCCCTCTGCCTTTCCCCCATAACCCCGCAGTTGTAATATTCCAGTGCTGCAGAGGCTAACTACTTGCTATCCAATGTACATCATGCTGGCATGTGGTTAATACCAGGATGATGGCTGCAGCCAACAGGCGTTGGCCTGTTATGTAAAAGTGATCTGAATGGCTTTACAGTGCTGGGAATGACTCTGTCCCCAATTTGCCACTACCTGAAGTGGTTCCCAGGCTCTTCTGTTCCTTCAGGGAACCTGGGACCACAGTGAGTGGTCAGGATGGATTCCAGTAGGGGAGATGTGTGACGAATGAAGCTGGAAGTCATGAGGATTCCATCATTTTTAGTTTCTAATAGACCCCTAATGCTTCTAATAGACACCTGCTCAAGGCTATCACAAAGTTAAATGAAAAAATGTTCCCCATTACTAAGCTCCGGGGGTGGAGCAAAACGCATTGGGGAATGGCCTGGAGGGAGCCTGGGCTGAGGTTGTCCCTTTCAATTTAATACTACTTAATACTACTTGCATGGATGTGCGGCACTGGGGATTCCTTCTCTCTTCTCTTCAGCGGTCACAGGAGTTGGGACGAGCTCCACTCTCTTGCAAGCACTTCTGCAGAAACGGACATTTACATCATGTCACAAAAGTGAGTACACCCCTCACATTTTTGTAAATATTTTATAATATCTTTTCATGTGACAACACTGAAGAAATTAAACTTTGCTACAATGTAAAGTAGTGAGTGTACAGCTTTTATAACAGTGTCAATTTGCTGTCCCCTCAAAATAACTCAACACACAGCCAATAATGTCTAAACTGCTGGCAACAAAAGTGAGTACACCCCTAAGTGAAAATGTCCAAATTGGACCCAAATTGTCAATATTTTGTGTGGCCACCATTATTTTCCAGCACTGCCTTAACCCTCTTGGGCATGAAGTTCACCAGAGCTTCACAGGTTGCCACTGTAGTCCTCTTCCACTCCTCCATGACAACATCACAGAGCTGGTGGATGTTAGAAATCTTGTGCTCCTCCACCTTCCTTTAAGGATGCCCTATGGATACTCAATAGGGTTTATGTCTGGAGACATGCTTGGCCAGTCTATTACCTTTATCCTCAACTTCTTTAGCAAGGCAGTGGTCATCTTGGAGGTGTGTTTGGGGTCGGTATCATGTTGGAATACTGCCCTGTGGCCCAGTCTCCGAAGGGAGGGGATCATGCTCTCCTTCAGTATGTCACAGTAAATGTTGGCATTCATGGTTCCCTCAATGACCTGTAGCTCCCCGGTGCCATCAACACTCATGCAGCCCCAGACCATGACACTCCCAACACCATGCTTGACTGTAGGCAAGGCAAACTTGTCTTTGTACTCCTTACCTGGTTGCCACCATACATGCTTGACACCATCTGAACTAAATAAGATTATCTTGGTCTCATCAGACCACAGGACATGGTTCCAGTAATCCATGTCCTTAGTCTGCTTGTTTTTAGCAAACCGCGGCCTTTCTTGTTCATCATCTTTAGAAGAGGATTTCTTCTGGGACGACAGCCATGCAGACCAATTTGATGCAGTGTGCGGAGTGTGGTTTGAGCACTGACAGGCTGACCCCCCACCCCTTCAACCTCTGCAACAATGCTGGCAGCACTCATACGTCTATTTCCCAAAGACAACCTCTGCATATGACGCTGAGCATGTGGACTCAACTTCTTTGGTCGACCATGGCGGGGCCTGTTCTGAGTGGAACCTGTCCTGTTAAACTGCTGTATGATCTTGGCCACTGTGCTGCAGCTCAGTTTCAGGGTCTTGGCAATCTTCTTATAGCCTAGGCCATCTTTATGTAGAGAAACAATTGTTTTTTTTAGATCCACAGAGAGTTCTTTGCTATGAGGTGCCATGTTGAACTTCCAGTGACCAGTATGAGAGAGTGAGAGTGATAACGCCAAATTTAACACACCTGCTCCCCATTCACAACTGAGACCTTGTAACACTAACGAGTCACATGACACGGGGAGGGAAAATGGCAAATTGAGCCCAATTTAGACATTTTCACTTAGGGGTATACTCACTTTTGTTGCCAGCGGTTTAGACATTAATGGCTGTGTGTTAAATTATTTTGAGGGGACAGCAAATTTACACTGTTATACAAGCTATGCACTTACTACTTTACATTGTAGAAAAGTGTAATTTCTTCAGTGTTTTCACATGAAAAGATATAATAAAATATTTACCAAAATCTGAGGGGTATATTCACTTTTGTGAGATACTGTACATCTTTCCCCGAATCACCACACGAGCGTGAGCAGCACACTAATCTATCATGGGTCACCCTAGGACCACAGTAAGTAGTCAGGACAGCTTACAGCAGGGGAAATTGGAGGAATTTCTGCTTCCCCTTCTCTTGTGTGACGAAAAAATTGTGGAAGTAATGAGGATGCCATCATTTCTGGTTTATAGTAGAGCCCTGATGTTTCTAATAGACCCCCCCTTACCTGATCAAGGTTATCACAAAGTTAAATGAAAAAATGAATTTAAAACAGTGTATACAATATACATTTAAATCAAAAAAATAATAATAAAAAAAATTCAAAGCACCCCCAATCACCAGCAAATGCAAACGCATGCATAGGTCAAGCACACATATGTAAATGTTGAGTTACCACACATATGATGTATCGTTGCAAAAGACAATGTTAAAGCAATAATTCTAAGTCCATAAGGCCCCTTTCACACAGACATTCCAATCGGGTCCATCTGTCAGTTTTTCAGGCCGACATCCAATCCAGTCCGATCTGCCAAAGAGAGAGGGATGGGGATCCGTTCCCTTTCTGTCCAGGGGATCGGATGGCAGTCGGGTGTAAACGGAGAGGCGGTCATTTACATTCGATCGCCCATAGAGGAGAGCTGGCTG
This sequence comes from Lithobates clamitans, assembly GCA_037952925.1. Classification (NCBI taxonomy): domain Eukaryota; kingdom Metazoa; phylum Chordata; class Amphibia; order Anura; family Ranidae; genus Lithobates; species Lithobates clamitans. Next base: position 4,628,030 of record JBBGZY010000142.1, read on the forward strand.
CGTCAGCTGAGCCAAAACAGATCCGTCATCTGCATGCTCAGAGGGTAACAGATTCCCTACTGAGAAAGTGGATCGCAGCCGTAGCCCACCCCGTGTGAAAAGGACCTAATTCACAATTAACTGTAAACTGATCATCTATAATAAAAGCTTTTAAAACATCATTTTTATGTACCATAATTTGTCACCATTTTACGGGCATATGCAGTTTAAAATTTTAACATGGTTGTTATCTATCTACTCAACACAACAGCATATTTTATATTTTGCCAAAAATTGGGAATTATATTGTGTTTAATTGCACTAAAATTCAGTTAAAGGGGTTGTAAAGTCAAAAGGTTTTGTAATCCTAATGCATTCTATGCATTAGGATAAAACGCTTTCTGTGTGCAGCAGCCCCCCTCAGCCCCCTAATACTTACCTGAGGTCCCTCTCTGTCCAGCGATGTCCATGAGTCCCTCGGCCGTCTGACATTCTCCTTCCTGTTTGGCTCCCTCTGCTAGCCAATCAGGGGAATCAGGGCGGGGCCAGGCTGGGGCTCCGTGTCTGAATCGACACAGGGAACTGTGACTCAGCTTGGGTGCCCCCATTGCAAGTTGTCTGCTGCTGGAGCACTGAACAGGAGGGAGGGGGCCAGGAGAGCGGTAGAAGGACCTGAGAAGAGGAGGAACCGAGCTGCTCTGTGCAAAACCAGCTGCACAGAGGAGATAAGTAAAACATGTTTGCTATATTTATAGGAAAAAAACGAGCCTTTACAATCACTTTAGGTGTGTTTTTTCCTGAAATTTTTTTTTGATGGCTGTACAAATATTGCGTGGCATAAAAAATTGCAACAGCCATCATTTTATTCTCTAAGACTTCTGCTTTTAAAAAATGAATAATGTTTGGGGGTTCTGAGTAATTTTATAGCAAGAAATGCTGATTTTAGCATGTGAATAATGTCAAAATTGTCGCAGTTAGTGGTAATATGATGGAGCTGTCACAGGCACTCGGCAGAGGGAAGCTACAGTATGGCTTCTATGAGTGGAGGAGGAGGGTGGAAAGGACGGTTACAGTCAGCACTGTTGACAAGAACCTCCAGTTGATTGTATTAACATCTGCAGCTGTAGTTCCCGGCTGAGAAAGCATGGTGGAGAGGGACAGTTTTCAACCAAGAGAACAGCCAACAGCACAAGAGGCTTTAAGGAATCCATTCTCTCATCAGATCTGTGATTGTGCCTATCTTAAAAAGTGCTAATAATCTTTAATACAAATGTAAACTATGAGTGTATATATTTTGTGTAATGTAGAACATAAATGTATTACATTTATGATATGATGATTTTTTTTGCTTTTTCTTGTTTGCAACTCATATATAAATGTTATAATATATTTTATTTGTTTATTTATTATAATTATTTTTGATTAAACCTTGTATTCATGGATTATAGAGACAGCCATTGCTGAGCTCTTGTGAAAATGTGAGTTGTCTGACTATTATGCTGTTTCAATGGCTTTAACACTTTCTCATCCATTGACCTGAGACATGTTTGCAGATCACAAACCACTGCATTGCGGTGAAAATCACCAAGCAAGTGAAACACTACTCAAGTTTTTTTTCTCTTTTGGAAAAAATATAGATGCACATATTTTTGCAAATAAAGTGTGCATTTTTTCCCACAGGAGCCTTCAAAGCATTGCATCTGTGATCAGTGGATCATGGGTGCAATGTCAGGCCTCTGCAGACAAGCCCTACAGCTCTGTACCTCTGTACAGGCTATAAGTTTCAAAGCTGCAGAGCTTGTGAATGAACTACGAAGGCGCTCATCAGTGCCCTCGCAGTTCATTGAGAACTACAAGATGTCTACCGTGGAGCCAGACAGGACTTGTAATTCTCTCATTCACAGATTGCTGTATACCCACATTGGAGAAGAGAAGTGGTTTGGAGCTCCACATAAACTAGTGGTAGAGACTTTGCCTTTATTCTTCTCTCCCTTATCTGAGATATTGATGTTATGCTACACCATCCTCCTCTGGCCAGCAGTGGGGGGAGCTAAAGCCAAGCAGACCCAAAGACTTCTATGTAGATCACTGAGACTCTTGGGAGTTGTAGTTTGAGACTGCCGCCATATAATGGATACACTATAATGGTTACACTACAGATCCCAATGGACAATGTGCAGTAGAAGGAGTGGAGAGATGATTTTCATTAAAACTGCCTGGGAAAGTTCTGCCTCTTGACTTCAAAGGAGTTAAAGAGAGAGCACCTCTGTCTGATAATTTGCCTGCCAACTGGAGACCATACCAGCAGAGATTTGAGCCTGAGACTTGGAGTGAAGACACAGGGGGCAGCACAGCACTGCCCACATCACATGTGCACCGCTGCCACAGGGTGGCTGGAGTGTCCACTCACCCTCTGCTTCCCACTGCTGATCATCGGAGGCTTTCATGGAGAGACTGAGTGGGCCCCCCTTTTCAATAGCGAGAGGTCACCACAGCACCCTGGGGACTGGTAAGAGGGCTTTTCGCTCATTGCTGATACTGCTAGCAGGGACTGAGCCACTGGGAGTAGAACATCAAATTTACCAAACCTAGACTGCACCTATATCAACCCTATACTGCATTATACCAAACCTTTACTGTATCAGAACCACATCTACCTTGCACCTGTGTCATGACTATACTATATATATATATTGTACCTATACTGCATGCAAGTTAACTGGGACTGTTGTTTGGTTTACCAAACAAGGCCCCAATGATAGCTGGCAAAAGAACATCTCCAAGGACTGCACCTCGCGTATTATTTTATTTTGCAAGCCCCCTTTCTTCCCCTGCCCTCTCTGCTACTTTCGTCCTTTTCTTTTGGACTGGTAATACCCAGTTGATCTAGGACTAGAATCGCCACCATAAATGCACTGTGGCAGTACGTTTCAGTACTCAGTAGATTAAACATCACTACTGTTCACTGCTGCACTTGAGGTGGCCTTGCTACAGTTTATGCTGATTTGGACTCCAAATGTCATCTTATGCCTAGTACTTACTGGTAATTTCTTTGTATGCTAAATTTTGTTATTGCCATTGGTAATCCATTTTATGCTTGCCTAGTTACCAACCATATTGGGTAACAATATATTAAGTTTGCCTTTACTACCTGGCTTGGTGCCTATTTTCTGCGCTATAGCATTACTAATGGGTAATAAGTATTACTTTCAGTGATTTCCTGTGATATTGGATGTTTGTACACTCAACCTGGTGTGTCTGAGGGGTTGAGATTCTTCTTCTCTTTTAATATTTATTACACTGACATTTTTACAACATACTGTATATTAATCTATTGGCTCATATAAGCACTTATGTGCTCCTTATGTTATGGTCACATGCATACTTTGGAATTTTTAAAAAAGAGTGATAGACACTCTTTAAAATTGTGTAGTGTGTCCACACAACAAATGTCAGTGCCTGTGACAGATTCACATACCTCTCCGGAACAGGTAAAATAATACAACACAAGGAGGCATGGTGGGGCAGCACTGAGGCCATATAGTCCATACTAGACATATCACCCTGGGCCATAGAGTGCTACTGGTTGCTAGGACATCTCTGCAATGCCTAAAAATATATATCTTATCGATTAAAATGAACCAAATGCAAATCTCCCCAGCAGGGCTACAGATAGCAATTAAAACCTGACAGAAGTTCTAACTTTTACAAACCCTATTCAAAGCTACAAAAAAAATAAATAAAACATTTGGGCTTTATATACAAAAATAAATTTGGAGATATTAACTTATAAATTACTGAATTTTCTTTGTAAAGACTCATACACATCATATGAAATTAAATATTATGGCTTGAATACATACAATGTATCCAAAGACAAAACATTTTTTTTTCTAATTTGGAAAGTAGAGTTGAAAATTTTTAAAACTGCTTTTTGATTTTGTTGCTGTCTGTTTTTCTACTGGGCAGATTTCCCCCTCTCTTTGTGACAGTGGTCACCAAGACAGAAAATTATGGGATATTTAAATTTTATAGATAAAATCAGCAAAAAAATGACATAGGACCACTCCCTACTCTCTCCAAAACAAGTGAACAAGTTCTGATATTAAATCTGGTAAATAACAGTGCAATAATATGTGGGCTTTTAAAAAACTAATTAAAATAAGTAAAATAAGTGAACTGGATAGAATATCTAAATCTATACTTGTTTTTATCACTGTCAGATATTAGCTGAGCAATAAGAATAATGTCATATCATGTGTACTCTGTCTGTTTTAATCTTCCTGAAGAAAACGGTGACAATGTAATGTAAAACATTCTGTTGTACCTCTTCCAGTGGCAAATCACAATGAGGAGTGGCAAACATCCAGGACTTCTGGGGAAAGTAACGAGGAGAATGGCTCCAACACCGATGTCCAAGATCAGTATGTCATAGGTATCTCCTCCAATGATTTTTGTACGTCTATCTATCTATCTATCTATCTATCTATCTATCTATCTATCTATCTATCTATCTATCTATCTATCTATCTATCTATCTATCTATCTATCTATCTATCTATCTATCTATCGTATTGCAGATCAAGGGGGCAAAGATCCTATATTTAGTGCAGAAACTCAAGTAACAAATCAGAACATAATTTGCTATATTCAAATCAGTTAAGAATTTGTTCTGAATGCTATGGGTTTCTGCACTTTTCTTACAGGTTGGACATGTTTGGAAGAAAGTTTGTAGTATGTTTATCTCAACTATCCTCAATTGTGCTAAGCTCATAAAACATGTATACGTTTTGGTTAAAGTCACTTTAAGACTGCGAGCATGCTGATCAGCACGATTGTATTCCATTGACAAGTCCTCGAGGTATGAGCAGAAAGCTGAAGGATGTGTCCTGCAGGAGCCTGACATTGTGCCTGCAGTCCGCTGCAATGTTTTGTAGGCTCCTGCGTTCAAAAATTAATAAATTCACTTTTTTTTCTGCAAAAATATGTGCATTTACCATTCATTTTTTCATCAAAGGTGAGCTTATCCTTTAAAATGTATCTAAAGCTTTAACATTTTTTCTAATTTGGAGTAGAGCTAGGACCTTTAGTAACTTCTTTTAGATTTTTTTTTCCTACTGGGCAGATTTTCTCCTCTCTATGCGACTGTGGTCACCAAGACAGAATGTGATGTGTCTGTGAACAGAAGGTGAGGGGGAATATTCCATTGGGACACCTGTAAGAGGACAGCTGTGTAGGGGGAGATTTTCACTTATTTTGGAGTGATTTCCTGTCATTTCCTGTTATGTCTCTGAAAAAAACTTTCAAATGAGACAAAGACAGAAAAAAAGTGTCATGGGATCAAGCCATTCCCTACTCAATCAAAAAAAAAAAAAATTCTGATTTTAAATCTGGTAAATATCAATGCTAATATGTAGGCTTTTAAAAATAAATTAAAATAAATGAACTGGATAGAATATCTAAATCCATACTGTTTTTTTTTACTATTGTCAGGTAGTAGCTGAGCTATAGAAATAATGGTTATATGTGTACAATTTCTGTTTTAATCCAAGAAATCAGTGACAATGTAATGTAAAACATTTTGTTGTACCTCTTCCAGTGGGAGATCACAATGAGGAATGGCAATCATCCAGGACTTCTGGAGAAAGTAACGAGGAGAATGCCTTCAACACTGATGTCCAAAATCAACATACCACAGTCATCTCCTCCCATGAAGATGGTATATCTATCTATCTACAGTATCTATCTATCTATCTATCTATCTATCTATCTATCTATCTATCTATCTATCTATCTATCTATCTATCTATCTATCTATCTATCTATCTATCTATCTATCTATCTATCTATCTATCTATCTATCTATCTATCTATCTATCTATCTATCTATCTATATATCTAAATCAGTTTTTCTGTTCTTATTTAGTAATGCAGTTCAAGGGGGCAAAGATTGTATACGCAGTGCAGAAATTTAAACAAGCAATCAGATTAGGAATTTAATCTGATTACTATTGGTTACTGCACTTTGATTTTTTTTCACAGAATGTTTAGTATGAAGTCTTTAGTATGTTTATTTCAACTATCCTCAGTTGTTTGTTTTCAATAAACCCCAGGATTGGAGGAAACCTACAGGGAGTGGAGACCTATAACAGATTCATCCATAAACACATCTAGTGACACTGAAGGTTCTGCAGAAGACAACACAGATCTGATTGACTCTGAATGGAACAGATTTCTGTTGCCCTTGGCCCAAACACTGACAGTAAGGGAAATTATTTTTAATGTTCTTATAGAGTTGAGTACCTGCACTCCTTTGCAGAGAATTCATCTCACTAAATGTGACTATGATAACAGTTCCAGCTTTCTTTGTTCCTGTAGGAGATTTTCCTTCACTGTCTTTTTGGTAACACAATTGCCCCAGTGCCAGCAAGTAAGGATAATCTCTCTGAAGGAGCCCTGGACAGCAGTAAGAACAGGGATTCTAATACTTCCCTGATCCTACCTTAAAGTGTTTGTTACCCCAACATTTCATATTCCTGATGTGTGCCTTCTGTACCATGTACTTGTATGAAAAAGTATCCTGTCAAGGCGCATGTGTGGAGGACTCCAAGATGGCTGCTCAAGCCCTGAGCTCTGCTTCACCCCGGCCGATTGGCGCACCGCATGACTGCCTGCGACTAGCGGGCCAGCAGACGACCACCCCAGCACCTAGGGAACACTCCCGGGAGCCGATTATTGTACAAGGGGATGGCCCGGGAGGGACCTACGGCCACAACTCAACCGAGAACCGGACCCACTTGGATCCAAGATGGCGGTCGCGATACAGGCTTGCTCTGACATGGAGGAGGAGATGCCCATGCTCACAGCTCTTCATTGACCTTTATCTTGCTAGATCAAGGATCAATCTTACAGCAGCATCTCTAAAATAGCCCTTCTACCATACAGGTTATGTGCATTTTATTCTTTTTTTTATTCTTCTTCTTTATTATCGAGCAAGGAGTTACTCAAAACCTAATACATCTAGACTAGGATGGTTACCTTACCTGCTGTAGTTGGTATAAGAAATGTTGACTGAAATGTTCTGTATGTCCTGACCCTCTTTAATGTCATTGTGGCATGTAAGTAACCTCTACAGGTCAACCTTGTTCGACTGTATCACAATTATGGTAATTCAGCATATTTCTATGTACGAAAACTTTGTTTGCTCTGTTTGATCTAATGCTCAATAAAAAGTGATTTATAGAAAACGTATCCTGTCCACTTTGTATTGCTTCCTTTGTGTGAAATACCTGGTGTTCTTGCCAGTCCCTGTGATTTACTATAAATTACGGACCACACTAAGCAGGAGAACACACCGTGGTCAGTTCTCTAGCTGTGCCCTCCAATGATCAGACTTGTCCTGACACCCCCCCCCCCACACACAGTCTTTCACTGGGAGGTTCAGTATACTGTTGCTTCTCTACTGTTGTAATCACTCATAAATAAAAGGTTAAAAAGAAAATATTAATAATGTTTTTAAATATTGAAATTGATAATGTTTTTTAAAGGCATTTCTTTGAGCTTTTATTTTTTGTGCCTCCCCTTCATGTTAGCCAATGTGTCCATTCACACTATGACTTTTTCAGGAGTTTACAGACATATGCTCTTACAGGCAGAACCCCCCCCCCACCACCACCACCACCACCAAGCTCGAGTTTTTGAGAGGAGCTTTTGAGCAGAAAAGACCCCAAAGTGCCCAAAAACACATGAAAAAGCACGAAAGAACATTGAAAAGCTCCAAGAAGCTCGAAAACACACAAAAAAATAGGAAAAATGAGCTGAGGGATGGGTTTGTGAAAAAAAACGCTTATGCTCAAAAAAGCTCAAAGGAGCTCAGAGAAGCTCAATAAAAACGCACAAAAGAGCCCAAAAAAGTTCAAGCTTTTTTAAGCCGAAATAAAAGCTCAAATGCCTGTAAAAGCAGATTTTTTTTGAGCTACAGTGTGGATGAGCCCTAATGCCGCGGCGTACACACGACCGGACTTTCCGTCAGAATAGACTCCGACGGTCTTTCCGAAGGAGTTCAGCTGAAACGGACTTGCTTACACCCGATCACACTAAAGTCCGTTCATTTAGAACGCGGTGACAAACACCACGTACGACGGGACTAAAAAAAAGTAAGATCATTAGCCATTGCGCCACCCTTTGGGCCCCTTCTGCTAATTTCGTGTTTATCTCGTGTTAGTAGAAGTTTGGTGAGAGACCATTCGCGCTTTTCAGACTCATGTTTTTTTAGATCGTTTAACTGCTGTTCAGTTTGTGTTGTGGGGTTTGTATCTGCTTTTCAGTGCATGTAGTTCGTGTTTGTTCATTCAGTGTGTTCTTGTCCGCTCGTTGCTGATTTTCAGCTTGCTCTTCACAGGCCTTGCTGTTCTTTAGTGCGTTCTGTTAGTACGTTCTGACCAGCACGCCGTTTTGAAGCCATGTTACGGGTACGTACTTGTCGTAGAGTTCGTGCTATGCTGGGGCTTGGTGTTGGAGTTCATTCTTTGACCCAAGTCCAGTTGTCAGGAACTTGGTAGGAGGCCGAGATGCCGGGAGGGCTCCCCTTGCGTCCCAGTGCAGCACAACCCTGAAGATGACACAGGGATAAAGTGCACACAGAAGCACGGGTTGCCTGGTAGTAGAAGATGATGCCAGGAGCTTGGTAGAGCAAGTCACTGGAGGCAACGTGCTTCAGAGATCCAGAGGAGAGGACCAATGGAAGTCCAGTAGCAAAATCAGAAGCCAGGCCAGGGGTCAAACACTGTAAGACAGTCCAAGATGAGGATCAACAAGTCCAGGTACAGGAGACAGGAATATACGGAGTCCATTAGCCAGGGTCAGATGCAGGAAGCAGGCAGAAGGAGGTCAGATGCAAGCCGGTAGGTAGAGCCAGGAGGTCAGGAGGAGCAGGTCAAACAAGCCGGATCGGTGCACAGGAGATCAGGTAAGCAGGAATCACAAACACAGTTATACAGGGAGAGCTGATGATAATCCAGCGATGCAGCACTGTCAGTGGAGTGTTTAAATAAACAAGGCGCCTGTGTCACATCGTGAGCGCGTTCGCACGATTGTGGCCTTGTTGCGCATGCGCACTTGCCCGATCGCCACGCCCCGGCGTCTGTCTAGTAGAGACATTGCGCATCCATGTGCGCTGATGCGCATTAGCGCAACTTTGCCTGTGCTGGTTCACTAACCTTGTGGAATTGTGCATAGGGATGTGCCTATTTCCCTGATACCAGTCCATGAACAGGGTGGGGAGGAGTTCATGGACCAAGAATTGGTTACTCCAGCGTGACCAATTCTCTCACATGCCTTTGCTTTGTGAGATCCGTAAGAATAATCCTGATGATTTCCGGAACTTACTCAGGATGATGGACCCCATTTTTCACCGTTTGTTGGCTTTGCTGACCTCTTATATCAGCAGGCAGGATACTTGCATGAGGCAAGCCATCACTCTGGAGGCTAGTCGCCACATTGCGGTACTTGGCGACTGGGAGAACCTTTAGACCTCAAGTTCTCAACAGGCATCTCCCCCCAGGCTCTGGGGATCATTATCCCAGAGACCTGTTCTACCATCATCCAGGTCCTGCAGAAGGACTATATTAAGGTAAGATTTATCCTTTAACATCTATGTATTTAATGTTTGCTAATGTATTGTATTTCTTTCATCAATCCCTAATTACCATGATTTTAATATGCTGTGAATGTCCCCTGTCCTCATGCATGCTGTAATCTTTTAATGCTCCTTTTTTGTCCTTCATGCATATTTCACTTCACCAGCATGCTATTCTGGGCCCATACACACCTTGTCTAGTCACGTAACAATGTATTTTGTCAGCTCCATTGTAGTGCTTACCCTAAACACCCCCTTAAAATGTGTCCAAATGGTATGTGTGTCCTTAAATTAATTTATAAGCCCCCCCCTTAAATGTTATCAATGGGGATCAGAGGGGGTGAGGAATCTGATAAGTGGGCCTTATATTTTAGTCTTTAAATAATACTTAAAATAAATGTTATACTGATGTTGGGCAATAATATTTTTTGTGCAATCTGCTTGCAATGTTATGTGCAAAAGTACTTATATATTTTTTGTTTGACTCCCCAGTTTCCTTCAGTGCCACAGGAATGGCAGACTGTGGCATTCCATTTTGCCACCCATTGGGACTTTCCCAACTGTGAAGGGGCTATAGATGGGAAGCACGTCCACATCGTGCCACCACCCCATTCGGGGTCATACTATTTTAACTATAAGGGGTTTTATAGTATCGTGTTAATGGCGGTGGTGTCGGCACAATATGAATTCCTGTATGTGGACGTGGGGAAGAATGGCCGGATGTCGGATGGAGGAGTGTTCGCGTAGACGGAGTTCTACCAGCGTCTCCAGAGTGGTGGCTTGGGATTGCCACCTGATGCGGATAACGTGGAAGGACTCCCCTTTGTCTTCATTGCAGATGAAGCCTTCCGTCTGGGCAAGCACCTGATGAGGCCATTCCCCCAAAGAACCCTCACCCCGGAGAGGAGGGTTTTTAACTGCTGGCTGTCCAGAGCGAGAAGAGTTGTTGAGAATGCCTTCGTCATAATGGCCAGCCGGTTCCCCCTGTTTATGACAGCAATCCATATGGCGGACTACAAACTCAATAACATCATACTATCATGCTGCATCCTGCACAATTTTTTAATAAAACATTCTACAAATTATATTGCCTCAGTTGGGCCTGAGGTCGGACTTCCTTCAGAGAATCCTCTGACGGGCCTGGATACTGGCCGTACTGGCTTGGCCCCCCAAAGCGCCCGTGAAGTTAGGGAGAAATATGTAATTTTTTTATGGGTAGGGGTGCCATTGCAATGCCAGACAATGTCTAATTTTTAATAATAATAAAATGAAAAGATAAAATCTAGAAATGTATTTATTGCTTGCTTGTCTCCTAGGTTCTCCTAGTGCACTTGTAGTGCCAAGTGGGTTTTCCTTTAGTAAATAAGCCCCATTGTCACTGTAAACACAAAATTACTTAATAAACTGGTATTGAGCATTGAAAGGATAAGCCACAATTTGTTGATTAGCAAAGTTTTTAATCTGTGCACATTCACATGTGCGTTTATAATTTAAAAAAAAATATATAGAATTCTTTTTTTATCAATATATACATTTTTTTTAAACAATCTTTTTTTTTTTTTCACAAACAGGCATGTTTAAAAACATAACATACACACAACTCTGGAACTTACAAAGTTCAACATCTCAAAAACAGTGGTGGCCCATCCATAGGGGGCGCCCGGGCGCCGCCCCCCCCCCCCCTCTGCACAGTCACAAAAAAATAAAACATTTCTAAAACTGGCCCTTTAAAAAATGAAAAAAATTCGAAAAAAAGGTCCATAAGTGCACTGCATTTGGGCGCCGGATGCAGTGCACTATGGGAAGCGCCACGTCTATGCAATCACGAGATTGCAGACGCGGCGCTTCATTTGCGGGCTATTAACCCACCTTGTGGCGCGATCCATCGCGCTGAGTAGCTTCCGCATATTATATGCATTAGATAGCCAGGGCATTCAAGTTATGATGTCACTTCCGCTTTTATCTCCCAGTGCACCCGAGCAGAGGAAGCATGGGGAGTGGACTCCCCTACTGCTGTGTGACTACACAGTCACACCGAGATTAGAGAATGCTGCCTCGGAGCCATAGGGAGAGTGAGAGAGCCGGAGTATATCCACAGGGTCAGAGCACTGGTGAATGGAGCCCTCTCAGCCATGTATGGGGAGAAGGATGGAGCCAGGCTCACTGCTGTGCTGGGCTGTCCTGGTTATGAGTAAGGGGTTGCACCCACAAACGAAGGTAAATTTCATAAAGTTTTGAACACAAGTGGCCTCTACTGCTTTAAAGATTGAGGCCTATATTGGGATAAGATTATGAGAGTTTAGGCTGACGTTAGTGTTTTTGTCCATATTTATTGACAAGTACAGGGAGATGAGGAATCTGTGGGAGGTCAAACACAATTCATATTACAATAAACAAGTAAGGAAGGCAACGCTGGAGAAACTTCTGGGATTTGTGAAGACTTGGATCCCAGAAGCAGACATGAAGTTTTTGGAATGTATAGGAAGGAGCATAAGAAGATCCTGGCTTCCCTGAGATCAGGAGCATCAGCAGATGACGTATATGTACCCAAGCTGTGGTACTTCCAAAAACTGCGTTTTTTGGATGACCAGACTGAAGCCAGGGAATCTCTTTGGACCCTTCCCTGCAGCTTTCCCTCCACCCTTCCCTCCACCCCAGCAGAGGAACAACCTGGGCCTTCTATCCGGAAGAAGCGGATGCACCCAGCAGGAGCCAGGTATATTAGTTTTCAACATATTTATTGTCCTAATATTAATGATGTTAACTAGATGTTATAACTGATTACCTATTTAAGATTTTATCCAAAAAATGATGTATACATATCAATTGACAGTAGTGGCCAAAAATGTTTGTGACCAGCTTGAAAAATGCTGGGGTCAGATTGATAGTCTTTTATATGTGTTAACATTGAATTTGCAAGTCATGATATGAAAATTGTGTGTGATTGATAAACCAAAAACTAAAACTATGTCCCTTTTTTATACACAGGATGAGCTCTGCCAGGAGGAGGGTCTGGAAAGTGGCAGGCAGGAGGAGGCCATGCCCAGTGACAGCCAGGAGGTGGCTGGGCCCAGTAGGAGTCTCACCCAATCCCAGGTGCCTCTCCTCCACCTTCCAACAAAAAGGCCCAGGAAGGGGACGTGATGGAGGAGGCAGCACTGGGCCTCATTAGGGAAGCAACGGATGTCCTCAGTCGCCCCCCTGAAGCTGAAGAGGCCTATGGCTGCTATCTAGACACCAGGTTGCTAGAATTGGAGAAGGGCCAACACCTCCTCTGTGAGGGACTTTTTGCTAAGGGCCCTTCAGAAGGGGCTGAGGGGCCAGATAACTGAGAACAGCCACATATATGATCTCACCCATCCTTCTCCTCCTCCTCCTCTTCCTCTTCCTGCCACAAGTCCACCACCAGAGCCACAGCCTCCAAGGAAGGCTGCAGGGAAGGCTGCAGGGCAGCATGGAGGGAAGGCTGCAGTGAAGAGAAGAAAGTGATGGCCTGGGTTCAGTCTGGTCTGACAGAAGATGCAGGCCGGTGTAGTACCACAGCCTGAGGATCATATGTGTCATCTGCTGCTGGTCCTGATCTCTGGGAATTCTGGACCAGATTGGGCTCCCTATTATATGGACTCCTCAAGATCCCAATTTTTTTTTTCCACAGACTTGATGTGTGCCCTGGGGCCAAAAGGCTTCACAAATTCCTCCATATACCTTAAACTGAATATTGACTGACTGCTCACTTGCATATTTGGTAAACCTGCGTTTATACCTCCATATACCTTAAACTGAATATTGACTGACTGCTCACTTGCATATTTGGTAAATCTGTTTGTCACCACTGTTTCAACTCCATCTGTAGCCATGCTCACATTATTTCAATGTTTATTTAGCTATTAAGTCTTACCTAAATTATGGCTTCCCTTATCTTTACAATTTTGGCCTTTTAGTCCCCTTGCAGTTTGATTGTGGTGTGAAAGTTTTGCTCTGCTAGCTGTGTTCCTAATATTCCCTCTTAATTGATCAATTAATAGATTCAACCCAGACCCAACACACAGTATAAAAACAAGGTCTTCTTTACGGGGGAACACATACCATGGGCTGCACATACAGGGGGTTCTTCCAAAGAAGTAGGGTTCTTTAAATAAGTGGCACTTCTGCTCTTGCACTTCAGTGATTTGCACAAAGCAAACCACAACAGACTGCAGATTACCTCAATTCCTAATTATCTCACCTTCCTCTCTGAAACATGCACTCTTTACCTCTCCTCCTCTTCACAATTGCAGCTTCTCAAACTGTCTTTTCTTCACCCCTCTGTTCCACCCCACAATCTGTACATATCACCCTCACTTCTCCCATCCCCCTATTACTGCACTCGTCACCTCTTTCTAACTCTAAGCCCACTTGCTAACAAACCCCCCAGGATACTGAAGCATGTCCCTTCATACAAATCATATTCTCATATTACCTCTCTTACTCTTCTGCTTCTCCTAACCGCTGGAGATATTTCCCCAAACCCTGGGCCTCCCTTATTTAACTGTACCCAACACACCCATCACCATCACCCTACACCCTCTGGCAGTAGTCGTAATCTAGGCAATTTAGTCTCCATTCCTCTTCTTCCCAACGCCAGCCTCCCTCTCTCCTGCCCCCTCTGGAACGCCCGCTTTGTCTGCAACAAACTCACTGCTGTTCATGACCTCTTTGTCACTAATTCCTTTAATCTACTTGCTCTCACCAAAACCTGGCTCCACGAATATGACACCCCTTGTCCTGCTTCCCTATCCCAGGGTGGCCTTCACTGGACTCACTCCCCTAGGCCTAATGGACGCAAGGGAGGTGGAGTGGGATTCCTCCTATCCCCCCAGAGCACCTTCCAGTTTATTCACTCTCCTCCCTCTTTATCCCTCTCATCATTCAAAGCCCACTGTATACGTCTATTCTCTCCTACTTCCCTAAGAATCGCTGTGATCTACCGGCCCCCTGGACCATTATTGACTTTCCTTGATGAGTTTTCTGCCTGGCTACCCTACTTTCTCTCTTCAGAAATTCCCACAATCCTTCTCGGTGATTTCAACATCCCTGCTAATACAAACACTCCTGCTACTTCTAAACTTCTTAGTCTAACCTCTTCATTTGACCTGAAGCAATGGGTACAGGCTTCTACTCACTCTGATGGCAACACACTTGACCTTGTATTCTCCTACCTATGCACTCCATGCAACTTCTCAAACAATCCTTTTCCTCTCTACGACCATCACCTTATTAGTTTCTCTCTCCCCCTGTCTTTCCCCCTTGTCTTCCACCACCTTTCCCTCCAATGGCCTAACCATCACCCGTAGAAATTTTCGCAACTTCAACTCCTCTCTCCTCTATTCTGCTACTGACCACCTCTATGACAAAATCTCTCCCCTGTCCTGTCGCAACCAAGCCACGTCCATCTACAATAAATCCCTGTCTTCCACCCTGGACAAGCTTGCTCCCCTCACTACATGCAGAATCAGGCCTCGACCCCTACAACCCTGGCAAACAGATGACACTAAAACTCTCAAAAAACGTAGTCGCTCTTTTGAGCATCTGTGGCACAAGACTAATAGGGCGTACACACTGTCGTACTTTGTTCGGACATTCCGACAACAAAATCCTAGGATTTTTTCCGACGGATGTTGGCTCAAACTTGTTTTGCCTACACACGGTCGCACAAAGTTGTCGGAATTTCTGATCGCCAACCACGGTCACCATGTACGACGAGACTAGAAAAGGCCGGTTCAGAACCAAGCGCGGCACCCTTTGGGCTCCTTTTGCTAATCTCGTGTTAGTAAAAGTTTGGTGAGAGACGATTTGCGCTTTTTTAGACTCGTGGCTTTCAGATCGTTTTCTGCCGTTCAGTTTGTGCTTGTGGGTTTGTATCTGCTCTTCAGTGCATGCAGCAAGTTCCGCGTGACTTTAGGTAGTCATTGTATTCTTGTTCGTTCGTTACTGTTTTTCAGGTCACTCTTCGAAGGCCTTGCTGTTCTTCAGTGCGTTCTGTTACTTCGTTCTGAGCAGCCAACCGTTTTCTAGCCATGTTTCGTATGCGTACTCCTCGTAGAGTTCGTGCTGTGCGGGGGCTTGGTGTTGGGGTCCTGACCTTGACACAAGTCCAGTCCATGAACAGGGTGGGGAGGAGTTCATGGACCAAGAATTGGTTGCTTCAGCGTGACCAGTTCTCTCATATGCCTTTGCTCCGTGAGATCTGTGAGAATAATCCTGATAATTTCAGGAACTTTCTCAGGATGACGGACCCCGTGTTTCACCGTTTGTTGGCTTCGCTGACCCCCTATATCAGCAGGCAGGATACCTGCATGAGGCAAGCCATCACTCCGGAGCAGAGGTTGGTCGCTACCTTGCGGTATTTGGCGACAGGGAGAAGTCTGCAGGACTTAAAGTTCTCGACAGGCATCTCCCCCCAGGCTCTGGGGATCATTATCCCAGAGACCTGTTCTGCCATCATCCAGGTCCTGCAGAAGGAGTATATGAAGGTAAGATTTTTATCCTTTAATATCACATTTTATTGTATTGAATGTTTGCTAATATATTGTATTTCTTTCCTCATTCCCTAATTACCATGATTGTAATACGCTGTGAATGTCCCCTTTGTTCTCATGCATGCTGGATTTTTATGTAATTATTATTTTAGGTCCTTCATACATATTTGCCCTTCAATAACCTCCCCAGCATGGTGTCTCCTGGCCCTATATTCTCCTCATGTAGTCACTTAACAATGTATTTTATCAGCTCCATAGTAGTGCTTTACCCCAAACACCCCCTAAAATGTTTGGAAATGTTATTTTTTATTTAAATTCAGGCAGAGTGCCAGAGTTTTTTTTTTTGGTGGTGTCCCCCAAAAAGTTTTTGTAACACTCCCTCCCCCAACTGCTAAGTCAGCTGATCCCAATTCTCTATCTATCCTCAATCATCTATCTGCTGACTTTGCCAAACCCATACACACTATACCCATCTCTTTACTGGTCAGATTTATGGATGAATTCCCCAAAGCATGTAGTGCAAGGGCCTGCCTGTATACTTTCCAATGGTACTGTTTAAAGTTTTTGTATCCTATTATTATCTTGATAGGTAATAGCAGAATGTCCAAATGTCCTCAAATGTGTACAATGTGTATTTATATCTTTGTATTATGACACTTCTTACCTGTCCAGTGGGCTGCCAATAGTGTAACTAAGGAGGGGCTGTTCAAAGTAATACCCATTATTTAGGCATTCATCTCTCAATGAAGTGAAGAGGGTTACCTGTCCAAGATTTCCACACACCCCATAATGTTAGAAATGGCCCATGAGAGGGGGGGGAGGGGGAATATGATAGGTGTACCTTATACTTTGGCGTTGTTAAATTCCCCTTAATAAATGCTATCTGGAGGTTGCCCCATAATGTTTGTGTATAATCTGCTTGCCATGTTTCTGAGTAAAAATTGTAA
The DNA here is from genome assembly GCA_037952925.1 of Lithobates clamitans. Classification (NCBI taxonomy): domain Eukaryota; kingdom Metazoa; phylum Chordata; class Amphibia; order Anura; family Ranidae; genus Lithobates; species Lithobates clamitans. The sequence continues at coordinate 4,645,111 of JBBGZY010000142.1, forward strand.
TGTTTATTGTTTTTTCCTCAACAGTTTCCTTCCACGTCACAGGAATGGCAGACTGTGGCCTCCCACTTTGCCCAGCGGTGGGACTTTCCTAACTGCGGAGGGGCAATTGATGGGAAACATGTCCACATCGTCCCACCACCCAACTCGGGGTCGTACTATTATAATTACAAGGGGTTCAATAGTATAGTGATGTTGGCGGTGGTGTCGGCTAATTACGACTTCTTGTATGTGGACGTGGGGAAGAATGGCCGGATGTCCGATGGTAGAGTCATCGCCCAGACGGAGTTTTACAGGCGTCTCCAGAGTGGCAGCTTGGACTTGCCAGCTCCAGAGGACAATGTGGAAGGACTCCCATTTGTGTTAGTTGCTGATGAAGCGTTTGCGCTGGGGGACCACCTGATGCGGCCATTCCCAATGAGGACCTTCAGCCCGGAACAGAGGGTTTTTAATTACCGGCTGGCCAGAGCCCGAAGAGTGGTGGAGAACACATTTGGAATCCTGGCCAGCCGGTTCCGCCTATTTATGACACCCATCCATATGGCGGAGTATAAACTGAACCATATTATACTGGTGTGCTGTGTTCTCCATAACTTTTTAAGGAAACATTCGGCCAACTATGCTGGCTCAGTTGGGCCTAAGGCCGGAATGATACATCAAACCACACTGACGGTGCTTGAAAGCGGCCGTCCTGGCTTGCCCTCCCTGAGTGCCCGTGATGTCCGGTTACGATACCAGGAGTTCTTTGCGGGTAGGGGGGCCATCAATATGCCAGACAATCTGTGAAGCCTTTTTATAATAAAACAAAAAATTTAATCTTTGTGGACATTTACTGCTTGTGTTTGTTTTAGCTGACCCTGACAGAAATGTTTGGAGTGCAGAAAATGTTGTGATTGTGTAACCTTATACAAAGCACTGTTGGCTGTTATTTACTAAATGCAAAAACACATTTTACTACAAGTGCACTTGCAACTGCACTGAAACTGCACTTGTAGTGCAAAGTGGATTTGCCCTTAGGAAATAACCCCCATTTTCTAATAAAACAGCAATTACATCACCCCAAAAGTGTTGTAGCGTTGAGACAATAATTGACACATTCTTGATTAACAATCTTTTTAATACCTGCACAATCACATGTGCATTTACCAAAGGTTTGACACACAAACCAACATGTTTGTTGTATACCAATTTTTGTGGTGGCATTATCCAAATTCAAAATGTCCATTTTATAGAAAACAGGCCTGTGTAAAACCAACAAGAAAGACACAAATCTTGATCTTACAAAGTTCACATTTGGTAGAACTTGAAGGCAATATCAGACCTGAGTATTTAGGAACTGTGTTTGATATTGCGTTCAGATGGGGTGAAGTCACCCCTGGAAAAGCCAAATTTGGAAGATGCACACAAATTTCCCAATGTCAACATGTGCTACCTGCCATCATGGGGGATCAAGGGATGTGTTTTGGGGGAGCAAGCCCTTCCTCACCGCTACTTTATTATTGAGGAAGGGGTTGCACCCCCAAAACGCGTCCATTGATCTCCCGTGATGGCAGATAGCACATGTTGACACACTGTGTGCATCCTCCAAATTTGGCTTTGGGAAAAATCACAAAAGCATTTAGCACATTGTAGCACACAAAAGAAGAAAGTGATTTGGAGGGGTTTTAAACTCGCACCAAAACATCAATGATGTTTTTATATTTTGGAATAACATCATTGATGTTTTGCTTGATGATTTCCAATTGTAAATTACACCCCATGATCTCCTCGATCAGGATCTGGGCACTTTCGAATGTGAAAGGATCTTCATCCACAACCTCACGATCACCTAAAAAGAGAGGAACCCCAAAATAAATTTGGTTTCAAAAAAATGCCGCCATCCATCTCTTATCTGAGCCTGTGGTTGCAGACACTCACCTGTTGTGGTGACTAGTTCCACCACGTCTTCATCCTCCTGCTCAGCTTGTGTTGGGGGGATTTCACCTTCTTCCAGAGGGGGGGGGGGGGGCTCTGGTCTCCTCAGATGAGGGATGTCCTCCGAGTCTTTTGTCCCCTATGTGAAACAAAATGGTATAATTTTTTTTTTTTTTTTTTTTTTTTTTTTTTTTCCTTTTTACCACGTCAGCAAAAACCACTTGAGGGCAGAATCAGGTTAACGTTCATTAGCTGCCGCCTTCACCAGTTCACATCATTGTGGTATATGTTTTCCTCCTTTAAATCTGTGTTTTCCCTTTTTTCTCCCTTTCATTTCTCCCTTTCCTCCTTCCATTCGTTTTAATATAAAACACACATACCCAGGACATAACCCTTTACGTGCAGTTCTTACCTAGCTAGCTAATAAGCACCCCCGTGGCTAAATATAATTCCCATTTGCATTAATTTTCCGGCCTCCCTTTTCCCCTTCTTTTCCTCCTCCCTCCCACCCTCCCCAAGACCCTTGTATCAACCCACCCCCCTCCCACCTTTGACCCACCAGGTGTCTCCCTCCCCCGCCACCCCCATATAGTAAAAGTACCAGGAGTGTCTTAAATCCAACTAGTTTTGTCTCTATTCTGCTCTCGCCCATTCTAGTCCCTCTATATTCCCATGTTCACATCGAGGTAATTTATCATCTAACTGCCTCCGAATTTCAAGGAAGAGTACCAATATAATCAAGCCATGGGCTCCATATCTTAGCAAATTTACCGTAACTACACCTTCTAACATAAGTTGTTTTTTCTGTCCACACAAGCTTGTTCATTACTTCAACCCAATCTTCCGGGGTTGGGGGTGTAGCAGACAGCCAGGACTGAGCTATCAACTTCCTTGCCTGGTAGAGGCACCTCTGCACAGCAATATTAATACTGGTAGACCCTATATTTTCGCTTGTAAGGCCAAGAATACATACCCTGGCCTCTAGTGCTAGTTTAATCTTCCACCTGGTTGCTATGATTTTTACTATCTCTCTCCAGTACCTTGCTAATTTTGGGTATCTCCACATCATATGGATAAGATCTCCTGTATCCAGACACCTGGGGCATTTATCGTCCAGTCTATTACCAAATTTATGTAGTCTTTTTGGGGTATAATAGACTCTATGCAATAGAAAGAGGTGTGAGGCCTGCTGCGATGGAGAGACGGACACCAACGGGCAATACTCCAGAATCTTATTCCATTGATGGTCCGTGATCTCCCCCACATCTGTCTCCCACCTTGCCCTAGCTCCCATAGACGACTGTGGAGCAAGTAGTTTTTCGACCAGCTTCCCGTATATCCTTGCTATCAGGCCCTTGACGCTATTTGTTTTTACAATGCTTTCAAGGAGAGAGACCTTACACCACTCAGGCGGGTTGTTCCTGAATTGGCTATTCAAGGCGTGCCTAACCTAAAGGTAATCGTAGAATGTTGTTTTGGGGATACCGTATTCAGTCCTAAGCTCAATAAAAGATTTTAATATTTTATTGTCCCCGTATAATTGAACTAGCCTACTAATTCCTTTGAGTTCCCAAAAACTACAAAATGGTATAATTAGCACACAGATATTTAATGTCAGAACTATAAATAGGAAACATTGCTTGCAAGTGGGGTACAATTGTCAATTTTAGCAGAGTTCCAAGTTTTAATTTTTTGAATGCCCTTTGTCAAGCTGCAATACTTTACCTGTTTAGTGTGAGCTTCACAGATGGAGACCCCCCTATAGTATACACTGGAGCACCTGTGTGGCCCCCCTAATAAAAATGGCGTTTTTGTGTCCCACACTAGTGCTTCAGTGTCCAGATGTGAAAACAGCTGCTCAGTGTCCTCTCCTTACACAGAATCTAGTTTGCATTTTATTCTAGTAACAAAGCCATCTACACAACCCAATTCTTTGAAGACAAGTATAGGGCGTCAAAATGGTGGCCAAATGCATATGGGCTAAACAATGGTATTTTATATTTGGAACGAAAAATGTTTGATCCGAACGAATAATGTGCCCATGAACATGAAAGTTGCCATTTTAAACTGTACAACAGTTCCTAAAAGCACATGGAGCAGCACGAACGTAATAAACACAAAAAGAATAGGAACACAGCACAACTACTTACTTTTTTGCAGCACTCTCCGGATCTTTCTGTACTGCTCATGTTCTCGTAATTTCAGGTCCGACCACCGCGTCCTGAGCTGATCTTTCGATCGTCGTACCCCGAATTTCCGGTGCAGACTCCTGACCACTTTCACCATGATCTTGGCCTTTCGGACATTGGGGTTGGGGTAAGGCCCATACTTTCCATCATAGTCGGCCTTCTTCAGGATGTCCACCATCTCCAACATCTCCCCAAAGGACATATTTGAGTCCTTAAATCTCCTTCTGGATTGGGACGTTTCAGGCTCCGGCCTGTCCTCCTCCTCCTCCTCGTTGCTACAATTAGCACGCACCTGCTGTCTATCCGCCATGTGCTCTTCCCCCACTGCGCTGAACGAAAAGGGGCGTGGAATAGACTAGAAAGAACGTCAGGGGCGGGCGGAGTTATACGCATGCGCAGTGTCTATAAAGCATAACACACGTGTGTCTTACGTACGATCTGTGAGCGGAGGAAGGAGCATCGGAGACGCCAATCATGATAACGAAGGTAAGATCTAAACTTGGGCCTATACTGCTTCGAAATGGAAGCCTATATTGTAACAAGATTAGGGGAGTTTGGCCTTACATTAGGGTTTGTCTTGTGTTGTGTCTTGCAGAGAAAATGGATGGGTTCAATGACCACAATTTCCTGCCCCTGTTCATAGACAAGTACAGGGAGCTGCCCTGTCTGTTGCAGGTGAGACACCCCCACTATAACCACAAACAGAAGAGGCAGGCAGCGCTGGAGAAACTGCTGGAGTTAGTGAAGCCGGTGGTCCCCAGAGCAACCATCTCTTATTTAAAAGCTAAAATTGGTGGCCTGAGGAGCACATATCTTAGGGAGCGCAAGAAGGTCACAGATTCCCAGAGGTCCGGAGCTGCAGCAGATGACATTTATGTCCCCAGGCTGTGGTACTATGAGAGACTGCGATTTCTGTCAGACCACACTGAAGTCAGGGAATCCCTCTCTACTCTTCCTTACACGCTTCCTTCCATCCCAGCTGAGGCTTCCGATGTCCAACCCGGACCCTCGCAGCCAGGAAGAAGTGGAGGAGCCCAGTTGTAGTCAGGTATAGCATTCTTCTACAGATTTCTGGTCAATAAATAAATGATGTTTACTAGATGTTATTATTGATCACTATTTGCTGATTGAAAAAAGTGTTTTACATATCAATAGACAGTAGTGGGCACCCAAAATTGGGACAAGAATGAAAAATGCTGGGCTCAGAAGGATAGTCTGTTATATTTGTTAACATTCAATTTGCAGCAGTCAGGAGGTGAAAAATGTGTGTGATTGATGAATAAAATACTAAAACTATGTCCCTTTTTCATACACAGGAAGACCTCAGCCAGGAGGAGGTTGTGGAATGTGGCAGCCAGGAGGAGGCGGGGATTAGTGGCAGCCAGGAGGAGGCGGGGCTAAGTGTCAGCCAAGAGAAGCCTGGGACCAGTCGCAGCCTGACTGAGTCTCAGGTCCCTCGCCTCCGCCTGCCACATAAACGAGCCAGGAAGGTCACTCCGAGTCCCGTGCAGGATTCAGCGTACAGGCTGATCCAGGAGGCTTCTGCGTCCCTCAGAGCCTTCCCCACTCCTGAAGAGGCCTTTGCCTGCATGGCTGCCACCAAATTGCAGGGCATGCAGGAGGGCCAACGCAGGCTCTCTGAGGACCTTATTTTTAAAGTCCTACGTAAGGGGGTGAGTGGGGAACTAACACCCAAGACGGATGTCATTGAGATGGACGATCCTCCTCCTCCTGCTGCCACAACTCCACCACCAGAGCCACCGCGTGGAAGGAAGCGTGGAAAGAAGACCAAAGAGTGATGGCCCTGGGTTCACTCTGGTCTGACAGAAACTGCAGTCTCTCGTATGACCACAGCCTGGGAACACAGATGTCATCTGCTGCTTTCTGGATCTCTGGGACTTCTGGACCACACTGCCCTCCCTTAGATATGGACTCCTCAGGCCACCAATTTTGCTTTTAAATAATTGATGTCTGCCCAGGGGGTCCAAGGCTTCACCCACTTCTGCAGTTTCTCCAGCGTTGCCTCCCTCTTTGTTTAGTTGTGAGCCCTTAATACATTTTTTGGGGAAATTCTACTCTCCTGTGTGTGTTTTCATCCAAAAAGGACAGTTTGTTGGTGACGATTCAGGTACATTTCTAACATAAAATGTGAAATTAACAAGGGACAACAACACCAAACAATCTCCTACAGATTAAATAGAACAACATATCAATGAGGTTGTGGGAACTTGTCACAAAAAACACACTCAAACATTTTCGGGAGTACAAATAAAAATCCAAAAAAAAAAACACCCTTCAAAAAAATACAAACACAAAAAAAGAATCTACATTAAAGCCAAAAAAAATAAATAAAATACAACAAAATTATGTTGTCAGATGTGAGAAATCAAAATATATTGAGGGAATCCTGATAAATAGTAACGAAAGAAGTTTGTGAGAAGTGTGTGTGAATATGAGCAGCAAAACTACTTAATTCTTGTCACATTATAAAGAAGAAGAGAGTGCGCTGTATTAAACCATTTTGAACATTGCAACGTGACGAAAGTGCTGTATCCATTGCGAACGTTAAGTTTACCAGAATGAGCTGTCCCGTCTCGGAATTTCTTCTGAGCATGCGTGGCACTTTGTGCATCGGAACAGGCCACACACGGTCAGAATTGACGCGATCGGATTTTGTTGTCGGAAAATTTTATCTCCTGCTGTCCAACTTTGTGTGTCGGAAAATCCGATGGAAAATGTCCGATGGAGCCCACACACGGTCGGAATTTCCGACAACACGCTCCGATCGGACATTTTCCATCGGAAAATCCGACCGTGTGTACGAGGCATAAGTCTCTCAAAGACTTCAACCAATACAAATCTGCCCTCCAAAAATACTATTCTTTTCTCCACACTGCCAAGTAAACCTATTTTGCAGCTCTTTTTAACACCTTCTCATCCAGTCCCCGTAAACTCTTCTCTACCTTCAACTCTCTACTTTGTCCTCCACCCACTAACTCACTCACTCTGCCCAGGAGATCGCTAATCACTTCAAAAACAAGATTGATACAATCTGTGATGAAATCTCCACTCTACAGGTATCTCCCCCAGCTAAGACCCCATGTCAACAGGTACAACTGACACTCCCCCTATTCAAATCTGTTACTACAGACGAAGTTGCTAAACTCCTTTCTATCGCCCACCTAACCACCTGTCCCTTGGACCCTATTCCCTCTCATATGCTACGGTCGCCCTCTGACTCCATTCTACACTCTCTAACCCACATCTTCAATCTTTCCCTCACCTCTGGCATCTTCCCCAATGCTCTAAAATATGCACTGGTCACCCCCATACCAACCTACGCCCTATCTCTTTGCTCCCGTTTTCCTCTAAACTCCTTGAATGCCTGGTTTACAACCAACTGAGTCACCACCTCATTAAAAACAACCTTCTTGATCCCCTTCAATCTGGATTTCGCCCTCAACACTCCACAGAAACTGCTCTTTTAAAACTCACAAATGACCTGCTAACTGCAAAAACCAACGGACACTATTCTGTACTCCTGCTTCTGGAACTTTCAGCTGCCTTTGACATGGTTGACCACCCCCTCCTCCTCAAAAAACTTTACTCCCTCGGTCTCCGTGACTGTACTTTTCAGTGGCTCTCATCCTACCTATCCCAACGCACCTTTAGTGTCACTTACAATTCTACTTCCTCCACTCCTCTTCCCTTCTCTGTCGGGTCCCCAAGGTTCTGTTCTTCGACATCTTTTATTTTCAATCTACACCTCTTCCCTGGGTCAGCTGATAGCCTCTCACGGCTTTCAATATCATTTCTACGCTGACGACACACAAATCTATCTCTCCACCCCTCAACTCACTCCATCAGTCTCCTCATGAATCACTAACTTACTAATCGACATATCTGTATGGATGTCACACCACTTCCTCAAACTCAACTTGTCCAAAACCGAGCTTATAATATTTCCTACCCCCACATGCCTCTTCCTCTGACTTGTCTGTCAAGAGCAATGGCACAGCCATCCACCCATCCCCACATGTCAGGGTGCTAGGTGTTATCCTGGATTCTGAACTCTCCTTTTGGCCCCACATCCAATCACTTTCCAAAGCTTGCCGCCTCAACCTCTGCAACATCTCTAAACTACGTCCCTTTCTAACCAATGAAACCACAAAGCTCCTGATTCACTCCCTGTTTATCTCTCGCCTCGACTAATGCAACTCCCTCCTCATTGGCTTACCTTTAAATAGACTATCCCCCCTTCAGTCCATCATGAATGCTGCTGCCAGACTCATCCACCTTACAAATCACTCAGTGTCTGCTACCCCTCTCTGCCAATCCCTCCATTGGCTGCCACTCGCCCAACGAATTAAATTCAAAATACTAACAATAAGTTACAAAGCCATCCACAACTCTGCCCCCAGCTACATCTCTAGCCTAGTCTCAAAATATCAACCTAATTGCCCTCTCCATTCCTCCCAAGACCTCCTGCTCTCTAACTCCCTCATCACCTCCTCCCATATCCGCCTCTGGGACTTCTCCCGAGCCTCACCCATCCTCTGGAATCCCCTACCCCAATCTGTCAGACTGTCTCCAAATGTATCCACTTTTAGCCGATCCCTGAAAACTTTCATCTTCAGAGAAGCCTATCCTGCCTCCATCTAACAACTGCACTATTTTCTCCCCTAGCTCATCCCCCACAGCTATTACCCTTTTGTATAACTTGACCCTCCCTCCTAGATTGTAAGCTCTAACGAGCAGGGCCCTCTGATTCCTCCTGTATTGCATTGTATTGTACTTGTACTGTCTGCCCTAATGTTGTAAAGCGCTGAGTAAACTGTTGGCGCCATAAAAATCCTGTATAATAATAATAATAGATTCCAAAAGTTTCTCCAGCGTTGCCTTCATCTTTATTTTTTACCCAGAATAAATGGATTTTTTATTTTCTGAAAAGACTTGCCTGTGTGTTTTTATTCAAATACATTTCTAAAAGAAAATGTCTAATTAACAAGGGACACCAACCTTCTTGAGGTTAAAAAAAAAATAAAAATAATAATGTTATTGTGGTAACTTGACACACACACAAAAGAAAAATGGAGATCACTAGAAAATAATTTGAAACTAATACTAAAAAAAATCTTGATGAAATAAAAAAAAAATAAAAGATGACTATAAAAAAAAATTGGAAACATTATTATGGAGGTCGGGCTTTTAAAAAATACAATATTATTCATGAGATCTGGAAAAATAATCCAGAAATCAGTTTGTGAGAACCCTGTGTGAATATGAGCAGCAAAACAACTTTATTCTTCTAGCATTATAAAGAAGAAAAAAATGCGCTGCATTAAACGATCACAGAATTTACAGCATGAGGAATGTGCTAGCTCCAATAGGAACACTAGTTTTACCACACCGAGCGCTTATGTCTCGTACTTGCTTCTGAGCATGCATCGTTTTTGGTCCGTTGGAACAGTATACAGACGAGCGGTTTTCCCGATAGAAACTGGTTCTGGCGGAGTTCCGTTGGAAAGATTTGAAACATGTTCTATTTCTAGGTCTGTCAGAATTTTCGAAAGAAAAAGTCTGATGAAGCCCACACACGATTGGAATGTCCGACGGAATGATTCCGTCTGACCTTTTCTGCCGGAAAGTCCAGTCGTGTGTATGCGGCATAATAGTATATAGGAAACAAAGAGCTGGATTTTCTTACTCTTTTCTATCCATAACAAAGATATAATGTTTAGGTGAGATGACTTTTTAAATCATGAGCTTTATAGGACTGCTCAGTTTGTAACCCTTTATCCAATCTTTTTTTTTTCTTCTTAGAAAATCTCTTTTCAAATATAAATAAAGAGTATAACTAAAACATACATTTGCGTTTATTTCCCGAGACAGTTTTATTTTTTCTTTGTTTTACAGGACGAATGGTTGTATCATCAAGACCACCAAAACACAGAGCATCATTCCTCCAGCACAGACGACGAGGCTTCTGAAGATCTTATCAACAGCTGCACTCAGGAAGAAGTATTCATGAAAAAGGTAAGTTAGTTTCTTCCAGAGAATAAAATTTGTCTTTCCACGTCTTTCCCACTGTTGATCCTCTAGTTGTTGAGCTGTTAGGTTTCTAGCTTCAGTTGTCTGAGTTTCTGACCCAAAACAAGTACAGTATGCAGATAAGGAGTTCTGACCACAATTTACTGGCTGTTCCAGGTGCTCGTTGGATGGGACTTATTTCTAAAAGCTCCATTTGTTAGTTTGATATTTTTTAATAGGACTATTTACCTATTTATAAAGTTGCTCTGGGCAATTTTTATATTTCAAAACAGAAAAATAGTTAAGCAATTTCTTTACTTTAAAAAAACCATCCTGCTGGGCATGTTTTCTTTTTTTGGCTGTGATTTGAAAGATACCCCATGGGAGTTGGGAAACCAGTTAAGATATTTTGTGTTAGGTGTCCTAAAAATAAAAACCAAAAGCGTGCGGCCGCGCTGCAGCGTGATCTCTCACCGGCTGTGTCTGTGGGACATAGCCAATGACTGATCACTGTACCGGCCCGCTGCCAGTACCATGTGACCACTGTAACCGATCACAGCAGGTCACATGACAGTTGAAAACAATTGATGGCTTCCTTTCAAGGCATCCATTGTGTACAATTAGACCACAAAAGAGAATGCCCCCCTTTAAATTGGACTTTGATAGACCACCAACTCTTATGATAAAAAATATATTTTAATGATATACTATAAAAAGACGTAGAAACGTCTATGACATACAAAAGTACAAAAAATGCATTCCATACAGAATCAGAACAAGAAGTATACAAATGATAATATTAGATGTACTCTACTAGGGGTGATGTACCCCAATGCCCGACGCATTTCCAGTATTCTGATACCTTCATTGTGGTTTATTGCATGAGGGATGGGACCACCACACTCTACATTTGACTTGATGGAAGCCTCTTTCTTTTTTTCCTATTGTATACAATTATGTTGCTAGCTGTGATTGATCACAGTGATCATATGGTACAGACTGGGCCAATCACAGCCCATCTGTGCCATGTTATCAGCTGTAGCCTATCCCAGCTAATCACAACAAAACAAACTAAATGAATTGATTTCATTCAATAAAATGCTTGCATATAGCAATGAAATTCACTGAAATAAGCAAACATAATGTGTAATAAAAAAATACTGATCACTTTTCCAGAGTAGTACAATGTTAATGGTAACATTATATTGCTCTAGACAAAGTGTGTTAAAAAAACGTAAAAAAAAATTCATACTGTCACCAGTCAGTGTCCCTTACCACACCAGTTATATGATGACACTGTACTGCACTGTTGACAGTATTTAAAAAAAAAAAAGACTGTCTACATGACATAAAATACAACTTAAAAAAACTCGCTATGCCTCTTACTAAATACCTTGGACTGTCTACATTCTAAAAAGGGGTAATTTGGGGGCTATCAAACAAATAGTTTGTGGACTGTATAACTTTCCTATAATAAATAATATAAAATAATATACACTGATTTGGGCTATTTTTACCAAAGAAGTGTAGCAGAATACGTTTGAGCCTAAATTTATAAAGAAAGATTATTTATTTGCAAAATTTTATAACAGAAACAAAGAAAAACATGTTTTTTTCAAAATTTTCTGCCTTTTTTTGTTTATTTAGCAAACAATTAAAAAAAAAAAACAGCGGTGATTAAATACCACCAAAAGAAAGCTCTATGTGTGTGAAAAAAATGATTAAAAATTCAAATGGGTACAGTATTGCATGAATGCACAAGTGTTATTCAAAGTGCGACAGCAATGATGGATGAAAATTGGCTTAGGCAGGAAGGGGGTAAAAGTGCCCAGTATTGAAGTGGTTAAAAAAATTACAAAGATTTTCAGTTATGTCCACTGAAATTTTAAAATTACAGTCAGACTGCTGGAAAAAAAATGGACTGGTGTTTTGTAATTTGAGCATATTGACATATAAAATGTGGGTTTATATAATAGTGGCAAATGAGATATATATATTTTACATAGAAAAATTCTATCTGATCTATCTATAGAGGAATCTGGATGAAAGTGACTCGTCCAATGAGGCCTGCAGCATTTGTATTTCTGCCATAGAAGACAACCAGGCTATCAGGTAATGTATTAACTTGCTTATACCTTTAATCTGTATCTAACTAGTTTAGTTGGATTTCTTTTAATTTATAACCACTGCAATAGGGTACTTACCTTCTTTTTTTCTGATTTACCTTCCACAGATGTCTACCGTGCAGCCATTTATTCCATCAGACATGCATAGACCAGTGGTTGCATAACAGCAGAAGGTGCCCCCTTTGTAGACATGACCTAGGTGCACCTTTATACCACTGAACATTCAGCTCATGACAACTGAGCATGGTGGCAGGCTTTCTTCTAATAAAGTATTTTTTTCTTTTAATAAATTATTACTATTATTATTAGGGATGAGCCGAAACCCCCCGGTTCTGTTCGCACCAGAACCTGCGAACGGACCAAAACTGCTAATTTTAAAGGCTAATTTGCATGGTATTGTCCTAAAAAGAGTTTGGGGACCCGGTCTTGCCCCAGGGGACATGAATCAATGCAAAAAAAGGTTTAAAAATGGCCGTTTTTTCGGGAGCAGTGATTTTAATGATGCTTAAAGTGAAAAAAAAGTGAAATATTCCTTTAAATATCGTACCTGGGGGATGTCTATAGTATGCCTGTAAAGTGGCGCGTGTTTCCCGTGCCTAGAACAGTCCCTGCACAAAATGACATTTTTAAAGGAATAAAAGTCATTTAAAACTGCTTACGGCTTTAATGTAATGTCGGGTCCCAGCAATATGGATAAAAATCAGTGAGACAGATGGCATGGGTACCCCCCAGTCCATTACCAGGCCCTTTGGGTCTTGTATGGATATTAAGAGGAACCCCGCATCCAAAAAAAAGGAAAGGTGTGGGGCCCCAGGCCCTCTGAACAGCAGTATACAGGTGGTGCAAACAGGACAGGGACTGTAGGTTTGTTGTTAAGTAGAATCTGTTTGTAATTTTGAACTGGTACATTTTTAAAGTGTTTAGCTCCAGCCAAAAAATCTATTTTAAGCTTTTTGGAAAATATAGGGAAGGGTTATCACCCCTGTGACATTTGTTTTGCTGTCTGTGTTCCTCTTCAGAAGATTTCACCTCACTTTCTGTCCCAATGACAAATGTTTTTTGAAAATGTGGGTATTTTAGTGAAACAAGGATTGGTGATAAAGCATCAGTGGAAAGGAGAAACGTTTTTCCCATATTAACTCTTATAGGAGAGAATTTCCCTTCCTAGGGGTAGATTTCATCTCACTTCCTGTTGTCTCCTTTTGTTTGCAAGTAGGAGTCATTTGTAAGTTGGATGTTTGAAAGTAGGGGCCTGCCCTATATACTCTGCAGAAATTGGAGCCTTAGGTGTTGGTGTTGCCACAACACTGTAAGCCCTCACAGTTACTCTTGGTGGGCGCAGGAACGGGCTCTGCTGTGAAATATTAGATCAAGAATTGTAATTACATTCACCTGTTGAACAGGGGCAGAAAAATTGGACCTTTGATGGTGGTGTTGGGGGTGCTGGTGCCACAACACTGTAAGTCCTCACAGTTACTCTTGTTGGGCACAAAAATGGGCCCTGCTGTGAAATATTAGATCAAGAATTGTAATTACATGTCCCTGTGGAACAGGGTCAAAAAAATTGGGCCTTTGGTGGTGGTGTTGGTGGTGCTGGTGCCACAAAACTGTAAGTCCTCACAGATACTCTAGGTGGAGCGCAGGAACTAGCCCTGCTGCAAAGTATTGCATCAAAAATTGTAATTACACGCCCCTGTTAAACAGGGGCTGAAAAATTGGGCCTTAGGCACTGGTGCTGGTGCCACAACACTGCAACCCCTCACAGATACTCTAGTTGGAGTGCAGGAACGAGCCCTGCTGCAAAGTATTGCATCAAAAATTGTAATTACACGCCCCTGTTAAACAGGGGCTGAAAAATTGGGCCTTAGGCACTGGTGCTCGTGCCACAACACTGCAACCCCTCACAGATACTCTAGGTGGAGCTCAGGAACAAGCCCTGCTGCAAAGTATTGCATCAAATATTGTAATTACACGCCCCTGTCAAACAGGGGCAGAAAAATTGGGCCTTAGCCACTGGTGGCGGCGCCCAGAACCAAAAATATTCTTACAAGCTATCACCATGATCATTGAATAGGAAGAGGATAGTCACTCAGCATAACAGGATAGTCACTCAGCATCAGCATACGGAGTCTTGAAAGAATCTGACATTTCAAAAAAAATTATTCAGTTACATCAGCATCAGGTGCTTGGTATCTGGTGGTGATCCAAGACTGATTCATTTTTATAAAGGTCAGTCGATCGACCGAGTCGGTGGACAGGCGCACCCTGTGATCGGTTACAAAGCCTCCAGCAGCACTGAATGTGCGTTCCGAAAGAACGCTGGATGCAGGACAGGCCAGTAGCTCAATTGCCTACTGTGCAAGCTCTGGCCAGTGATCCATCCTCAAGACCCAGTAACCTAGAGGATTTTCGGTGGGAAAGGTGTCCAAGTCAGATCTTGCTCTCAGGTATTCCTGCACCATGTAAAACAGACGCTGGCGATGGCTGCTGGAATCGATCATACCTTGGGGCTACGGACTAAAAAATTGTCTGAACGCATCGGTTGCTCCCTCTTTGACTGACTGAAGCCTCAGCAACACATCCAGGAACAGGAGTTTGTAACCTCCCAGTCTCTGGGAACGCGTTGCACAGACCTTTCTGCAAGGCCTCCCGAAGATGTTTCATCCTCTGCTCCCTCTGCGACGCCAAGATAAGTTCCGTAATCTTACCCTTGTAACGTGGATCAAGGAGGATTGCCAGCCAGTAACCATCCCTCTCCTTGATACCATGAATACGAGGATCCTTCCGCAGGCTTTGCAGGATCAGGGAGGCCATGCAGCATAGGTTTGCTGAGGCATTGGGTCCAGAGTCCTCTGGGTCATTAAGGCTGACATGATCCGCAGCCACCTCCTCCCAGCCACGTACAAGTCCATGGGTTTCTTGGGACTGTAAATGATCCATTAAGGACTGCTGCTGATGCTGAGTGCCAGGCTCCACCTCCATGCTGACACAATCCTCCTCCTCCTCCTCGTCCTCTTCCTGTATGATTGGTGGGAACACAGGAACACTGTCTGGATAAAGGGGGCCTTGAAAAGCTAAGGAAGTCCTCCTCTTCCTGCTTCTGTTCTGCCTCAAGTGCCCTGTCCATTATTTCATGCAGCGTGTGCTCCAACAGGTGGACAAGGGGGACAGTGTCACTGATGCATGCACTGTCACTGTTCTCCATCCTCGTGGCCTCCTCAAATGGTGACAGGACAGTGCATGCATCCCTGATCATGGCCCACTGACGTGGGGAAAAAACCAAGCTCCCCTGACCCTGTCCTGATGCCATAGTCACACAGGTACTCATTGATGGCCCTCTGCTGCGTGTGCAGCCGCTACAGCATGGCCAACCTTGAGTTCCACCTGGTGGGTATGTCACAGATTAGGCGGTTCTTGGCCAGGTTAAATTCCTTTTGGTGGTCAGCCAGCCGAGCACTGGCATGATATGACCGACGGAAATGCACACAGACTTTTTTGGCCTGCCTCAGGACATCCTGTAAGCCCGGGTACCTGCCCAAGAACCACTGTACCACCAAGTTAAGGACGTGAGCCAAACATGGAGCATGGGTCAGTTGTCGTTGTTGGAGGAGCGGAGAGGAGGTTGGTGCCATTGTCGCAAACCACTATTCCTGCCTTAAGCTGGCGTGGTGTCAACCACCTCTGAGCCTGCCCCTGCAGAGCTGACAGAATCTCTGCCCCAGTGTGGCTCCTGTCCCCAAAGCACACCAGCTCAAGCACCGCATGGCATCTTTTGGCCTGCGTACTTGCGTAGCCCCTTGAACGCCTATGGAGCACCGCTGGTTCCGAGGACAAAGCACAGGAAGAGGCCATGGAGGAAGAAGAAGAGGAGGGGGTGGAAGAGAGAGGTGTGTCAGAATCACCAGTAGTAGCATTTTGGAGGCATGATGGCGGAACAACCTCCAACACTACTGCACCTTGTCCTGCATCCTTCCCAGCTGCCAGCAGAGTCACCCAATGCGCCGTGAAACTTAGGTAACGTCCCTGTCCATACCTGCTGGACCATGAGTCAGCGGTAATATGCACCTTACCGCTGACCGCACTGTCCAGAGAGGCCAAGACATTGCCTTCCACATGCAGGTAGAGAGCCAGAATCGCCTTCCATGAGAAAAATTGGCGTTTGGGAACCTTCCACTGAGGAACCGCACATTCCACAAACTCACGGAAGTGGGCAGAGTCTACCAACTGAAAAGGTAGCAGTTGAAGTGCTAGCAATTTTGCCAAGCTAGCATTCAACCGCTGGACATGTGGATGGCTGGGAGTGAACTTCTTTCTGCGGTGCAGCAGCCGGGGCAGGGAAATTTGTCTGGTACAATCTGACGTCAGTGTACCGATAGCAGATTGCCTGCTAGTACTTTGCTGTGACACACCTAATTCTACACCTTCATTCCTCTCAGTGCAGGTCTCAGAGAGGACTGAAGGTATAGTGGGGTTGGAGATCCCAGCTGATGAGGAGCAAGGAGAGGTCCTCTTTGTTCTTTGGTGTGGGTCTTTTAGGTACGCTTGCCAACTAACTGCATGGCAGGTCAACATATGTCTGGTCAAGCATGTGGTGCCCAAGCGGGAGATGTTTTGGCCACACGAGATACGCTTGAGACATATGTTGCAAATAGCAGCGGTGTGATCTGATGCACTCGTCTCCAAAAAGGCCCACACCAAAGAACTTTTGGAATAACGCACAGAGACAGCAGCGCCCTGCACATGCGGAGCTCTGCGGTGTGATGCAGTCAGTGTGCTGCCCTTAAGTTGGCCCCAGGAGGGCATCCTGCCTCATTGGGGATGTGCCTCCTCCTCCTCTCTCCTATCTGGCACCCACCTGGAGTCAGTGACCTCATCATCCCCTCCCTCCTCATCACTGGAGCAAACCTGGCAGTATGCTGCAGCAGGGGTAACATGACTGCCAGATTGCTGTCCTTCTTGGGCACCCCCTCTGTCTGGGCTCACGTTACTGCCTTCCTCTAGCTGAGTACCATCATCGGAGCCATCAAAACACTGGGCATGCTCCTAGAGCATGTACCCAACACTGTGGTCAAACAGTTCAGGGGACTCCTCAGGAGGACATGGTGGGGCTAGGGAAGGAGTGACTGATGCCATTGAGCCAAGGGAAGAGGCCGCGTTGGCAGCTGCTTTGCCAGACAAAGTACCCTGAGCGTGGGTGAGAGAGGATGAGGAGGATGAGGACGGCTTGGTTATCCACTCGAACAAGTCTTTCGCATGTTGCGGCTCAACATGGCCAGCTGCCGGAAAAAAGGCCAAGTGTGTCCCACGGCCACGTGCTGATGAGGTTGCACCGTGTCCACGACCAGCAATGTTGCCTCTAGACACAGAGTCTGCTTGCCCTCTTTTATTGGCTTGTGACTGTCTGCCTCTCCTTGTTGGCCTTCCAGACATACTATTGGCCTGCAGTGAGATGAAGCTGCACAAAACTGGGATGCATATATATACCGATTATACTGCAGCTAGCAGAAACAACTGCATGCCTGCAGTATTATTAGTATGAGAACACCTGCACTTGTCTTCAGGTAGCTATACTGTAGGTGCAACTGTGCAGGGTACACAGTACACTAACTGGAAATACTTCAAGAGCCTACCTGTGCTATTAATAGGATCAGAAGAAGCACACAAGCACCTGGCTTTAGGTAGCTATACTGTAGGTGCAACTGTGCAGGGTTACACAGTACACTAACTGGAAATACTTCAAGAGCCTGCCTGTGCTATTAATAGGATCGGAAGAAGCACACAAGCACCTGGCTTCAGGTAGCTATACTGTAGGTGCAACTGTTCAGGGTACAGTACACTAACTGGAAAATACTTCAAGAGCCTGCCTGTGCTATTAATAGGATCAGAAGAAGCACACAAGCACTTTGCTTCAGGTAGATATACTGTAGGTGCAACTACGCTGAGTAGACAGTACACTAACTGGAAATACTTCAAGAGCCTGCCTGTGCTATTAATAGGACAAGGAGAAGCACACAAGCACCTGGCTTCAGGTAGCTATACTGTAGGTGCAACTGTGCAGGGTTAAACAGTACACTTACTGTTAATACTTCAAGAGCCGGCCTGTGCTATTATTAAGATCAGAAGAAGCACACAAGCACCTGGCTTCGGGTAGCTATACTGTAGGTGCAACGGTGCAGGGTTACACAGTACACTAACTGGAAAATACTTCAAGAGCCTGCCTGTGCTATTAATAGGAGCAGAAGAAGCAGACAAGCACCTGGCTTCGGGTAGCTATACTGTAGGTGCAACTGTGCAGGATACACAGTACACTAACTGGAAAATACTTCAAGAGCCTGCCTGTGCTATTAATAGGAGCAGAAGAAGCAGACAAGCACCTGGCTTCGGGTAGCTATACTGTAGGTGCAACTGTGCAGGGTACACAGTACACTAACTGGAAATACTTCAAGAGCCTGCCTGTGTTATTAATAGGATTAGAAGAAGCACACAAGCACCTGGCTTCAGGTAGCTATACTGTAGGTGCAACTGTGCAGGGTTACACAGTACACTAACTGGAAATATTTCAAGAGCCTGCCTGTGCTATTATCAGGATCAGAAGAAACACACAAGCACCTGGCTTCGGGTAGCTATACTGCAGGTGCAACGTTGCAGGGTTACACAGTATACTAACTGGAAATACTTCAAGAGCCGGCCTGTGCTATTAATAAGATCAGAAGAAGCACACAAGCACCTGGCTTCACGTAGCTATACTGTAGGTGCAACTGTGCAGGGTACACAGTACACTAACTGGAAATACTTCAAGAGCCTGCCTGTGCTATTAATAGGATTAGAAGAAGCACACAAGCACCTGGCTTCAGGTAGCTATACTGTAGGTGCAACTGGGCAGGGTTACACAGTACACTAACTGGAAATACTTTAAGAGCCTGCCTGTGCTATTCATAGGAGCAGAAGAAGCACACAAGCACCTGGCTTCGGGTAGCTATACTGTAGATGCAACTGTGCAGGGTACATAGTACACTACCTGGAAATACTTCAAGAGCCTGCCTGTGTTATAAATAGGATTAGAAGAAGCACACAAGCACCTGGCTTCAGGTAGCTATACTGTAGGTGCAACTGTGCAGTATTACACAGTACACTAACTGGAAATATTTCAAGAGCCTGCCTGTGCTATTAATAGGATCAGAAGAAGCACACAAGCACCTAGCTTCGGGTAGCTATACTGTAGGTGCAACGGTGCAGGGTTGCACAGTACACTAACTGGAAATACTTCAAGAGCCTGCCTGTGCTATTAATAGGAGCAGAATAAGCACACAAGCACCTGGCTTCAGGTAGCTATACTGTAGGTGTAAATGTGCAGGGTACACAGTACACTAACTGGAAATACTTCAAGAGCCTACCTGTGTTATAAATAGGATTAGAAGAAGCACACAAGCACCTGGCTTCAGGTAACTATACTGTAGGTGCAACTGTGCAGGGTACACAGTACACTAACTGGAAATATTTCAAGAGCCTGCCTGTGCTATTAATAGGATCAGAAGAAGCACACAAGCACCTGGCTTCGGGTAGCTATACTGCAGGTGCAACGGTGCAGGGTTACACAGTACACTAACTGGAAATACTTCAACAGCCTGCCTGTGCTATTAATAGCATCAGAAGAAGCACACAAGCACCTGGCTTCGGGTAGCTATACTGCAGGTGCAACGGTGCAGGGTTACACAGTACACTAACTGGTAATACTTCAAGAGCCTGCCTGTGCTATTAATAGGATCAGAAGAAGCACACAAGCACCTGGCTTTAGGTAGCTATACTATAGGTGCAATGGTGCAGGGTTATACAGTACACTAACTGGAAATTCTTCGAGTGCCTGCCTGTGCTATTAATAGGATCAGAAGAAGCACACAAGCACCTGACTTCGGGTAGCTATACTGTAGGTGCAACTGTGCAGGGTACACAGTACACTAACTGGAAATAATTCAAGAGCCTGCCTGTGCTATTTATAGGATCAGAAGAAGCACACAAGCACCTGGCTTCAGGTAGCTATACTGTAGGTGCAACGGTGCAGGGTTACACAGTACACTAACTGGAAATACTTCAAGAGCCTGCCTGTGCTATTAATAGGATCAGACGAAGCACACAAGCACCTGGCTTCGGGTAGCTATACTGTAGGTGCAACGGTGCAGGGTTACACAGTACACTAACTGGAAATACTTCAAGAGCCTGCCTGTGCTATTAATAGGATCTGAAAAAGCACACAAGCACCTGGCTTCAGGTAGCTATACTGTAGGTGCAACTGTGCAGGGTTACACAGTACACTAACTGGAAATACTTCAAGAGCCTGCCTGTGCTATTAATAGGATAAGAAGAAGCACACACGTACCTGGCTTCAGGTAGCTATACTGTAGGTGCAACAGTGCAGGGTTACACAGTACACTAACTGGAAATACTTCAAGAGCCTGCCTGTGCTATTAATAGGATCAGAAGAAACACACAAGTACCTGTCTTCGGGTAGCTATACTGTAGGTGCAACTGTGCAGGGTTACACAGTACACTAACTGGAAATACTTCAAGAGCCTGCCTGTGCTATTAATAGGATCAGAAGAAGCACACACGCACCTGGCTTCAGGTAGCTATACTGTAGGTGCAACTGTGCAGGGTTACACAGTACACTAACTGGAAATACATCAAGAGCCTGTCTGTCCTATTAATAGGATCAGAAGAAGCACACAAGCATTTGGCTTTGGGTAGCTATACTGTTGGTGCAACTTGTGCAGGGTACACAATACACTTACTATAAATACTTCAAGAGCCTGCATTTGCTATTAATAGGATAAGAAGAAGCACACACGCGCCTGGCTTCAGGTAGCTATACTGTAGGTGCAACTGTGCAGGGTTACACAGTGCACTAACTGAAAATACTTCAAGAGTCTGCCTGTGCTATTAATAGGATCAGAAGAAGCACACAAGCACCTGGCTTCAGGTAGCTATACTGTAGGTGCAACTTTGCAGTGTTACACAGTACACTAACTGGAAATACTTCAAAAGCCTGCCTGTGCTATTAATAGGATCAGGAGAAGCACACAAGCACCTGGCTTCAGGTAGCTATACTGTAAGTGCAACTGTGCAGGGTTACACAGTACACTAACTGAAAATACTTCAAGAGCCTGCCTGTGCTATTAATAGGATCAGAAGAAGCACACAAGCACCTGGCTTCTGGTAGCTATACTGTAGGTGCAACGGTGCAGGGTTACACAGTACACTAACTGGAAATACTTCAAGAGCCTGCCTGTGCTATTAATAGGATCAGAAGAAGCACACAAGCACCTGGCTTTAGGTAGCTATACTGTAGGTGCAACGGTGCCTGGTTACACAGTACACTAACTGGAAATACTTCAAGAGCCTGCCTGTGCTATTAATAGGATCAGAAGAAGCACACAAGCACCTGGCTTTGGGTAGCTATACTGTAGGTGCAACGGTGCAGGGTTACACAGTACACTAACTGGAAATACTACAAGAGCCTGCCTGTGCTATTAATAGGATCAGAAGAAGCACACAAGCACCTGGCTTTAGGTAGCTATACTGTAGGTGCAACGGTGCAGGGTTACACAGTACACTAACTGGAAATACTTCAAGGGCCTGCCTGTGCTATTATTAAGATCAGAAGAAGCACACAAGCACCTGGCTTTGGGTAGCTATACTGTAGGTGCAACTGTGCAGGGTACACAATACACTAACTGAAAATACTTCAAGAGCCTGCCTGTGCTATTAATAGGATCAGAAGAAGCACACAAGCACCTGGCTTCAGGTAGCTATACTGTAGGTGCAACTTTGCAGGGTTACACAGTACACTACCTGGAAATACTTCAAGAGCCTGCCTGTGCTATTAATAGGATCAGAAGAAGCACACAAGCACCTGGCTTCGGATAGCTATACTATAGGTGCAACGGTGCAGGGTTACACAGTACACTAACTGGAAATACTTCAAGAGCCTGCCTGTGCTATTAATAGGATCAGAAGAAGCACACAAGCACCTGGCTTCAGGTAGCTATACTGTAGGTGCAACTGTGCAGGGTTACACAGTACACTAACTGGGAATACTTTAAGAGCCTGCTTGTGCTATTAATAGGATCAGAAGAAGCACACAAGCACCTGGCTTCGGGTAGCTATACTTTAGGTGTGACGGTGCAGGGTTACACAATACACTAACTGGAAATACTTCAAGAGCCTGCCCGTGCTATTAATAGGATCAGAAGAAGCACACAAGCACCTGGCTTTAGTTAGCTATACTGTAGGTGCAACGGTGCAGGGTTACACAGTGCACTAACTGGAAATACTTCAAGAGCCTGCCTGTGCTATTAATAGGAGCAGGAGAAGCACACAAGCCCCTGGCTTCGGGTAGCTATACTGTAGGTGCAACTGTGCAGGGTACACAGTAATAGGATCAGGAGAAGCACACAAGCACCTAGCTTCAGGTAGCTATACTGTAGGTGCAACTGTGCAGGGTTACACAGTACACTAACTGGAAATAATTCAAGAGCCTGCCTGTGCTATTAATAAGATCAGAAGAAGCACACAAGCACCTGGCTTTGGGTAGCTATACTGTAGGTGCAACTGTGCAGGGTACACAGTACACTAACTGGAAATACTTCAAGAGCCTGCCTGTGCTATTAATAGGATCAGAAGAAGCACACAAGCACCTGGCTTCAGGTAGCTATACTGTAGGTGCAACTGTGCAGGGTTACACAGTACACTAACTGGAAATACTTTAGGAGCCTGCCTGTGCTATTAATAGGATCAGAAGAAGCACGCAAGCACCTGTCTTCAGGTAGCTATACTGTAGGTGCAACGGTGCAGGGTTACACAGTAGCTATGCTGTAGGTGCAACTGTGCAGGGTTACACAGTTCACTAACTGGAAATACTTCAAGAGCCTGCCTATGCTATTAATAGGATCAGAAGAAGCACACAAGCACCTGGCTTCAGGTAGCTATACTGTAGGTGCAACGGTGCAGGGTTACACAGTACACTAACTGGAAATACTTCAAGAGCCTGCCTGTGCTATTAATAGGATCAGAAGAAGCACACAAGCACCTGGCTAAGAGTAGCTATACTGTAGGTGTAGGGTTACACAGTACACTAACTGAAAATACTTCAAGAGCCTGCCTATGCTATTAATAGGATCAGAAGAAGCACACAAGCACCTGGCTTTAGGTAGCTATACTGTAGGTGCAACTGTGCAGGGTTACACAGTACACTAACTGGAAATACTTCAAGAGCCTGCCTGTGCTATTAATAGGAGCAGAAGAAGCACACAACCCCCTGGCTTCGGATAGCTATACTGTAGGTGCAACTGTGCAGGGTACACAGTACACTAACTTGAAATACTTCAAGAGCCTGCCTGTGCTATTTATAGGATCAGAAGAAGCACACAAGCACCTGGCTTCAGGTATCTATACTGTAGGTTCAACGGTGCAGGGTTACACAGTACACAAACTGGAAATACTTCAAGAGCCTGCCTGTGCTATTAATAGGATCAGAAGAAGCACACAAGCACCTGGCTTCAGGTAGCTATACTGTAGGTGCAACTGTGCAGGGTTACACAGTACACTAACTGGAAATACTTCAAGAGCCTGCCTGTGCTATTAATAGGATCAGAAAAAGCACACAAGCACCTGGCTTCAGGTAGATATACTGTAGGTGCAACTGTGCAGGGTACACAGTACACTAACTGGAAATACTTCAAGAGCCTGCCTGTGCTATTAATATGATCAGAAGAAGCACACAAGCACCTGGCTTCGGGTAGCTACACTGTAGGTGCAACTGTGCAGGGTCCCTGGCTTTGGCCAATTATGGCTCTCTATACACACGGTGCTGTGATTGGCCAAGCATGTGGGTCATAGTGCATGCTTGGCCAATCATCAGCCAGCAATGCACTGCAATGCCACTCAAATTTGGCGCGAACTGCCCATAACGTTCGTAATTCGGCGTTCGACTCGAACACGAAGCTCATCCCTAATTATTATATGGGATTTATATTGCGCCAACAGTTTGCTCAGTGCTTTACAAAATGAAAGTAGACTTTACAGTTACAAAACAATTTGGTACAAGAGGAATATATCTATATAAATTATATTTTAATGTGCTTCTGGGTTTCACTAATATGTGCTTGCTTGCTCATTATGTAGGTTGGTTAGGGAACATTATAGGGCACTTTTTTAGCATGGGGCTATCATAAACACTTTAGTCTAATTGTACAATCTCCTATCAGTTTCCTTTAGACTTACACACATACAGTGCCTTGAAAAAGTATTCGTACCCCTTGAAATTTTCCACATTTTGTTATGTTACAACCAAAAACATAAATGTATTTTATAGGGATTTTATGTGATAGACCAACACAAAGTGGCACATAATTGTGAAGTGGAAGGAAAATGATAATGGTTATCAAAATATTTACAAATATCTGAACAGTGTGGCGTGCATTTGTATTCAGCCCCCTTTACTCTGATACTCCTAACTAAAATCTAGTGGGACCAATTGCCTTCAGAAGTCAACTAATTAGTAAATACCTATGTGTAATTTAATCTCAGTATAAATACAGCTGTTCTGTGAAGCCCTCATAGATTTGTTAGAGAGCCTTCGTGAACAAACAGCATCATGAAGGCCAAGGAACACACCAGACAGGTCAGGAATAAAGTTGTGGTGAAGTTGAAAAAGGGTTAAGGTTAGAAAAAAAATCTCAAGCTTTGAACAATTCATGGATCACTGTTCTACAATCATCCGAAAATGGAAAGCATATGGCACAACTGCAAACCTGCCAAGACATGGCTGTCCACCTAAACCGACCGACCAAGCAAGGAGAGCATTAATCAGAGAAGTATACAAGAGGCCCATGGTAACTCTGGGGGAGCTGCAGAGATCCACAGCTCAGGTGGGAGATTCTGTCCACAGGACAACTATTAGTCCTGCACTTCACAAATCTGGCCTTTATGGAAGAGTGGCAAGAAGAAAGCCATTGTTGAAAGAAAGCCATAAGAAGTCCCATTTGCAGTTTATGAGAAGCCATGTGGAAAATACAGTAAACATGTGGAAGAAGGTAGTCTAGAGTCTACCTTAGGTAGTAGGTAGTTTAGAGACTGCAAAAGACTTGAGACTGGGGTGGAGGTTCGCCTTCCAGCAGGACAACGACCCTAAACATACCTCCAGAGCTACAATCAAATGGTTTAGATCAAAGCCTATTCATGTGTTAGAATGGCCCAGTCAAAGTCCAGAACTAAATCCAATTGAGAATCTGTGGCATGATTTGAAAATTGCTGTTCACAAATGCTCACTATCTAAATCTATCCAAATCTAAATGTGCAAAAAGCTGGTAGAAACATACCCCAGAAACATACCCCAAAAGGCTTGCAGCTGTAATTGCAGGGAAAGGTGGTTCTACAAAGTATTGACTTGGGGGGCTAAATATAAATGCACGACACACTTTTTAGATATCTATTTGTAAAAAATGTGAAAACCATTTATAATTTTTTCTTCCACTTCACAAATACGTGCTACTATGTGTTGGTCTATCACATAAAATCCCAATAAAATACATTTACGTTTTTGGTTGTAACATGACAAAATTTGGAAAATTTCAAGGGGTGTAAATACTTTTTCAAGGCACTGTACATGTTAGGATATTGACACACTTAACCCAAATAAATATTCTATATATATGCTAAATATCATACTATACTAAATGTATCCTACAGTACAATAGAAATCTAAACTTGTCACCTCTGTTGCACTGGTGCTCGTTTCTAAAATGTAAAGTGTCTGTGTTGCCAGAGTAGATAGCAAAATTGAAATTGATTATATATTACTTCTTTGCCAAAATTTTGGTAAACTTAAAATTGCTAATTTTGCTGTAAAATCAAGTTCACCAGAATCACTTCACACTCATCCCTAGACAACCAATCAGAATCTTTTTTTATGTGACCTTAGTTAGTTTAGTTTAGTAGTAATAGTCCCATTTAAACACATTTTTTATGTAATGTTGAGCAGGTTTTACTTAACCAAATATCTTCCTCAATTCCCGTGATACCACTTATGGTGAAAAATCTTCAATGTTACAGAATTGTATGTGACTAATATTAGCAGGTAATTGAATAATTATGAGCTGGAAGCTTCTTGTTTCAGCAATTAGCTTTACTTTCATGAAGAAATACATCACATGCCTTTTATCATAGAACAGGAAGAGAACACAAACAAGTGCATACTTAGATACAGAGGGTACTTCATTTCATATCATAGAATACATGAACTATACACTATAATACTACAGCACCACCTGCTGGCATAGATAAGTATAATGTATATGTATATAAATATATTCAGTTTATAAGCAACTTTGCTGTTGTACTTTTCCAATAACTAATACTGGCTGTATTACAAGGGGTTTATTTATTAAAACTGGAGGGTTACGCTGTGCATAGAGACCAGTCTGCTTTCAGGTTTTTTTGTCAAAGCTTAATTAAACAAGCTGAAGTTAGAAGCTGATTATCTACCATACACAGCTGCACCAGATTTTGAGCGCACCAGTTTTAGTAAATCTCCACCACAATGATGTAAAGTGATACTAAAGCTTTGTTTATTTTAAAAAATAACAAACATGTTATACTTTAACCCAGGTCATGTACGCAATTAGGGAAATCAAAGTGAAGTATGAGCTCCTAATTTGCATACTTTCTCTAGATTAGTGACATAGTGACATGTTCAGAAGAAGAAATCTTCTTGGCTATATTTCTCTCATTACAAACTCCCTTTAAAGCAGAGCTCCTGTCAAAAAATAATGATAAAATGAATAACCCAATAAATGTTAAAATAAAAAACAGCTTTGCTGCATTACTAAATTTCTCTTCAGATCTGTCCCTTGCAGCAGCACATTGGTAAATTCATCTCTGCTTTCTCCTCCTATCAACATGCTGCTTATCAGCACATGAATTGATTCGCTAATTATGCTACTTCTTCCTTTCACACTGGAGCCCTGCTGTACAGGCACTTCAAGATGCTGATACTTAGTTATATGCAGGTACTTACACTGATTGCATTTAAAAATTACATTTAATGATGTTATAAGAACTTCATTAATGCGTGCCTTTTATTTGCCTGTGGTTCAGCTTTAAATAGTTGACATAAGAAAGGTTAATAAGATTCATGGATAATTGTGTTACAGCTGCAGGAGATTATCATAACAGAAGACAAAATGTCAAATATCTCGCTTTCTGCATAGATCTGGGTAATTCTCCAGTATTTGAGAATGTTTTATGAAGCTTTGTCACACAATGTATGTAATAATAATTTTGTTGGGAGTGTAGTTGTCCTAAAATGGAGAATAAAATGCCCAAAATTGAAGTTCTCGTATATGAAATTGCAAATAGACAAAATTATATGCATTAAAGATGATCTCATCAAAGAAAAAGTAACAGAGAAATGTTCAGGTAGTATTGGCAGATACTACCTATAAATAAAATTCTGGTCATTTGTAGAAGAGAAAGACTTACAGAAAATGCAAAAAATCTGATGATGAAAGCTAGAAAAGAATGTTAAAGGTGGTCAGTGGTCACAGGGGTGGAAGTAGCTACACATCAGTTACTAGAATTAGAATGCATTCTGGCACCCCCAGAGGATCCCATCTGAGACAATATCAGGTTTATGATTTATCACAGGAAATTACATAGCAGATGAATTTTGGTCAGCTTCTTGGTCATTGGCTAGATGGCAATCCTTACTTCACAAATAATGAATTTTAATTGCACAGATATCTGCGGTTATTGTGTAGCCACCTATGCTTTTCTAATGTCACCCCAAATGTCATAAATGGTATAGTGAATTATTTGTGTAACCTGACTATACTTGTATTAGGCTGTGCATGCCCTGCATGCTGTGCATTTCTCACACTGTGCTTGCCTTTTGTGCTGCATGTTCTTAGACTATGCATGCACATTGTGCTATTTGTAGTCAGTTAGTATGCTCTGTGTGTATGCTCTGAATATGTGTTCTTTGGCTTCTGTTCTATAGCTGCATGTCCTATAACTGTATATGCTTTGGTGGCATATACTATGACTGCAAGTGCTCTATCAATATTTGTTTTGTGAGTATTACCTTTGTTTTCTCTGGCCGCATGTAATCTATATTTTAATGTGCTGTGCATTTCGAATGTGATCTTCCTGTACTTGCTGCTAAAGTCAGGCCCAGAGAAAAAGACCACAGGTAGGGATGAGCTTCGCGTTTGAGTCGAACTCATGTTCGATTCGAACATCGGCTGTTCGCTAGTTCACCGAACAGCAAACAATTTGGGGTGTTCGTGGCAAATTCGAAAGCCGCGGAACACCCTTTAAAAGTCTATGGGAGAAATCAAAAGTGCTAATTTTAAAGGCTTATGTGCATGGTATTGTCATAAAAAGTGTTTGGGGACCTGGGTCCTGCCCCAGGGGACATGGATCAATGCAAAAAAAGTTTTAAAAACGGCAGTTTTTTAGGGAGCAGTGATTTTAATAATGCTTAAAGTGAAACAATAAAAGTGTAATATTCCTTTAAATTTTGTACCTGGGGGGTGTCTATAGTATGCCTGTAAAGGGGCGCATGTTTCCCATGTTTAGAACAGTCTGACAGCAAAATGACATTTCAAAGGAAAAAAAGTCATTTAAAACTACTTGCGGCTATTAATGAATTGCTGGTCCGACAATACACATAAAAGTTCATTGATAAAAACGGCATGGGAATTCTCCACAGGGGAACCCCGGCCAAAATTTTAAAAAAAAATGCCGTGGGGTCCCTCTCAAAATCTATACCAGACCCTTCAGGTCTGGTATGGATTTTAAGGGGAACCCCACGCCAACATTTAAAAAAAAAAGGGCGTGGGGTCCCCCCAAAAGTCCATACCAGACCCTTCGTCGAGCACGCAACCTGGCAGGCCGCAGGAAAAGAGGGGGGATGAGAGAGTGCCCCCCCTTCTGAACCGTACCAGGCCACATGCCCTCAACATTGGGAGGGTGCTTTGGGGTAGCCCCCCAAAGCACCTTGCCCCCATGTTTATGGGGACAAGGGCCTCATTCCCACAACCCTTGCCCGGTGGTTGTGGGGGTCTGCAGGCAGGGGGCTTATCGGAATCTGGAAGCCCCCTTTAACAAGGGGACCCCCAGATCCCGGACCCCCTGTGTGAAAAGGTAAGGGGGTACAAAAGTACCCCTACCATTTCACAAAAAAGTGTCAAAAATGTTAAAAATGACAAGAGACATTTTTTGACAATTCCTTTATTTAAATGCAAAGCACAGAAGCACAAGACAGGAGCAGGATCATAGTATAAGCCAAGGTCACAATAGGCAGGCAGGAATCCAGAGATTGGTCAAGGGCATGGTCAAGCATGGGTAGGCATAGCAGGTCAAAGCGCAGGTTAAACAGGAACTAGCTGAATCTGTTCATGCCATAGTCCAGCTTAAATAGGCCATTTATTGCCAGTGCACGTACCTGTGCACATACGTGTGCGCATACGTAAGTGCATATGCACAATCCAATTTTTTAACAAGTTAATACATTTAAGCATGCATGCTAATGCCCGTTCTGTATTAAGCCTTTGCTCAGAATTATGAGCATGTGCATGTAATGGCCTTATGGTTCTAACTGAGCTTCTCTAAGGCTGCTCCCACACTGGAGTGGGCGGGCGTTGATGGTAAAACTCTACTAGTTTTAGCGACGCTTTACTGCTGCTTTTAACCCCCGCTAGCGTCCAAATAAAGGTTTAAATGCGCCCAGGAAGCGGCGCTGCTGAATCGATTTGCAGGCGCTGCGGCAGCGGTGTCCATTCATTTCAATGGGCAGGAGTGGTGGAGGAGCGGTGAATACACCACTCCTTCACTGCCCCAAAGATGCTGCTTGCAGGACTTTTTTTAACCACTTCAGCCCCAGAAGAATTTACTCCCTTTCTGACCAGATCACTTTTTGCGATTCGGCACTGCATTGTTTTAACTGACAATTTCACGGTCATGTGTCGTTGCACCCAAACAAAATTGATGCCCTTTTTTCCCCACAAATAGAGCTTTCTTTTGGTGGTATTTGATCACCTCTGCGGTTTTTATTTTTTGCGCTATAAACAAAATAAGAGCATCAATTTTGAAAAAAAAGCAATATTTTTTATTTTTTGCTATAATAAATACCCCCCAAAAATATATTAAAAAAACCTATCTTTTTTCCCCAGTTTAGGCCGACATGTATTCTTCTACATATTTTTGGTAAAAAAAAAATCGCAATAAGCGTATATTGATTGGTTTGCGGAAAAGTTATAGTGTCTACAAAATAGGGGATAGTTTTATGGCATTGTTATTATAATTTTTTTTTATTAGTAATGGTGGCGATCTGTGATTTTTATTGTGACTGCGACATTATGGTGGACACATCGGACACTTTTGTCACTATTTTGGGACCATTGTCAATTATACAGCGATCAGTGCTATAAAAATGCTCTGATTACTGTGTAAATGACACTGACAGGGAAGGGGTTAAACACTAGGGGACAATCAAGGGGTTAAGTGTGTCCTAGGGAGTGATTCTAACTGTGGGGGGGGTGGGCTACTAGTCACATGATAGCGATCACTGCTCCCAATGACAGGGAGCAGTGATCTCTGTCATGTCACTAGGTAGAATGGGGAAATGCCTTGTTTACAAAGGCATCTCCCCATTCTTGCACTCCATGACACGATTGTGGGCATCCGGTGGACATCGAGTCCGCGGGACCCGCAGTCATAGAGCACGCAGTGGGTGCGCCCACAATGCTGCATCTTAAAGGGGACGTACCTGTATGCCCATTTGCCCAGCCCTGCCATTGTGCCGATGTATATCGTCATGCGCTGGTCGCCATGTGGTTAACATCCTGCCAGCGCAGCATCCCAGTGTGAAAGCACTTTGGCTTTCACACTGGGACTGCAGGGGATGCATTTTTCAGGCGCTTTACAGGCGCTAGATTTAGCCCAGAAGAGCCTGATAAACGCCTCAGTGTGAAAGGGTTCTTACAGTGCCAAAATTCATCCCTAGTCAAGCATGTGCTGTTTCTGTGTGTGCACTCTGCTTCTACATGTGCCCTAATGATGTAAAGTTGAATGAGTGCAATAAGCATTTGATGCTTCACAGGAAACAATAAAACGAATTTTATAGAATTACTGATAATTTCACATTACAATGTTTAAAAAAAAAACCGGGATTATATGAGGTCTGTGTTTATTGGCTGAACTAAAGTCTACATTTTTTTGAGGTACTTTTCACAGATCACAAGGTCATATTGCAACAGCAGGTAAATAGGCTGATAAGGACTGGTTGGGACTGTGACACCCTCAGCAAGACTAGTAATGACTTTTTTCCATATCTCACGCTACGGACTGATGGCTGCCATCTAGTTATTATCACATCTTTGAGTAAAATGAAAATTTCTATTTATCTTTTTTAGTTAAGTTCTCTGTAGTTTATTTAATGCTGGTTTAATATCTAATCTGCAAAACAAAATCAAAGTATTGCACATTAAATGTAAAATGGTTTAAAAATAAAGGAATGATGTAAAATATGTCTCAATAATGAGAGAGCGGATGAGCCACTCTCTGCAAAAGAACCCAAAAAGAATTTCCACCAATATACAGTATGATGAATGGCGGGGCACGTTTCTGGTTTTCTGTCCCACTTTCCTGCATAGCCTGATTAATGGAAGGTGCCAAGTGAGGAAATTACAGTGTCTGTCTTCAGTTATGATGTACCACTCCTTCTGTTCCCAGCTGATAAAAACAATACTTGGCTTCTTGTTGATTTGGTGAAAACATTTTATGTTCTTAAGAGTTTATTTGTTGCATAATGGTTCTGTAAAATTACTCTTGATTTACAAGCATCAATTGATATCTACATAAATCTATACATTTTTACATTTTCAGTCAGGTCCTGTTTTTAATAGGATTCCCCACATCCAATTCGCATAGGTGTGAACCCAGCCTTAAATTATATTTAATTTCAGTCAATAGCGCGGAACACCCTTTCTTTATTTTAGAATACATTTTGGCCAAAATTTTAAGAGAGATTTAACTTTTTTAATTTTTTATGGGATATGTTTTATAGCAGAAAGTAAAAAATATTGTTTTTTTTTCAAAACTGTCAGTTTTTATCCACTCCTGATGACATTGATGTGATGAAACGCAGAGGGAGGAGTTTCCAGCGTCATTGCGTCACTTCCAGTCCGAGGCTTTGGGATGCATTTGCGGTCCCGGACTTATTGATTTTTATGCTGAACGTTTTTAAAACAATGTAAATGCATTTTAACACGAGTTTCATAATAAGTGGTTCAAACGGATTTACACTATGGGGCTTGCCTGTTGTTGTCCTCTCTGCATGTAAGAGGTTTGGATGGGCAGATAACTAAGGAGAAAACAGCCCTGGATCTGGATTGTGTATACAGCCACAGAGTGCTGTGAATGCTGACTCACCCCTTAAAGGGGAAAAGCTTCTGGTGAGTGAGGAGAGAATGGGGGGTGCACATGTGGAGTCACCGGCACACTGCAAGATTTATGAATTCAAATGACACCATATCAAGCATATCATATCATATCATATTAAGCATATCAAGGATTATATATTGTTTCATAGCACATGTCACCTTTTTGCTGGATTTAATTGTTTCATTGCACTTGTCACTTTTTCTGGACCCAATTATTGTTTTGTGTGCTATGTAAAGCAAGCCAATTTCCTGGGGTAATAACAGAGTTGAGACGTGTATGAAGGGATTACTCCCAAGTTGCCAAACCAGTGGAGAACAAGTGGGGGCTAGAGTTTTGGAGCAAATTAGATCTCTATAATTTAAGATCATGCATTTCTGGTAAAAGGCGTGATTACTTGTGGGGATGGCACCTCTTTGAGCACCTTCAAGCTGTGTAATTTATTTGGGCGCATAACAGTCAATTGGATATCCACCTTAAGATTAGATTTATTATTTTTGGACTGATTTTTATGAATTTAGAAATATTTTTATTTGAGTATGTTATATATTTGAGTCACTGAATAAGACTATTTATAATTTATTGTTCACTGAAACCACTGAGCATTGATTGTTTGTGGATAAGTGATGCACACTTGTTTCCTCTTTTAAATTTGTGTATGAGTCTTGTGTTCTGGCTTGCAGGAGTTGCAGCACTCGTTTATATAATTTTCTTTGATTGTAATTGGTGTAAGCGCAGGGTTGCTTTTGGTATATATTGTTATAACTAAGCAGATTCTATGGGCATTTTTATCTTCTTGGGTTATACATTACTTTACCAAAGGCAAACAGAGGGTTAAGCTGGTTTTACCTTCATTTCCTTTGAATTTCCACTTTTTAGATATAAAAAAAACAGGATAACATAAATGCCAGTAAATGTTAAATGACTTATCATGTTAGTTATTCACATAATTAAATGTCAAAAATTCAAAGGAATATACGGATTTGATTAGCTGGGCAGAAAACTTCAAACAGTTAAGTGTGGAAAATGTGCTTCCTGTCAAACATCATGCACCATGTCATAGACAGCTCTGTCATAAGTCACACATGTGGGAATGATACCCAGGTGAGAGGAGACTCCTCTTTTATCTATTAGTACTACCAAACACTGCTATTTAAAAATATTGTTATAGAGTAAATCAATCCATATGGAGCATAACATCCGCATTCAGGGTAAGAGGGGTGTGCATCTGCATTCATTTTTCATTTTAGGTTTAAATATAAGACACCTGTGCCCACCCTAAAAAGGTACAGTTGTAAATTGGACATCAGTATAGAACTTTTTGCTGTTTTTACAATGAATGATTTTTTTTTTCCTGAAGCTATTAGGTGCTTAAAAAAAATGTGTTAATATACATGGACTTTGCAAATGCTGCACAAGACAGACATACTTATTATAACAGGAATGATTTAGCAGAACAATCAAAATTGCAGAGGTAAAATAGTATTGGCAAAGATGTGGAGAAATAAAGCTGATCTAAAGTCATGAATTAAATGTGATATATTGTAACTTACCAATTCTTAGATGTGGTGGCTGCATTAAAATGGAAGTAAACCGTGCCAAGTAAAAAAAAAAGAAAAAAAAAAAGAAAGAAAATTCCCCTACAAGACAATAGCACAATGTATTAGTATGCATCGCATATCAGCACATTATGAAATACTTAGTTTGGAACCTTATTATAGGCTTACGTGTAGGTACAATTTAGAGAAAAGTCTACTACCATTAGTTTTCTTATATTAGGCTCTCCCCCCCACCCCCTTCTTTACCTGGTGATCTTCTAGTAACACATTCCCTGGTCTAGGGTTTCAATGCTCATCTACTGTGCCTAGGAAGGTAGCAATGTCACCCTAGAACAGGTGTGTTAGGGCTTTATAACACAGGGTGGGGGTTCTGCAGTCTACAGAGGGGGTTGGGTATTTTTTGCACTTGTCAAACAGATATAACAAGATGCAGCTAATGGTATATTTAACAGACCGATAGACCTCCCAACTTTCTGAGATGAGAATGATGGACACCTACAGTGGATATAAAAAGTCTACACACTCCTGTTAAAATGAGACAAAGATAAAAAATTTCAGAACTTTTCCCACCTTTAATGTGACCTATAAACTGTACAACCCAATTGAAAAACAAACTGAAATATTTTAGGGAGGAAGTAAAAATAAAAAGCTAAAAAAATGTGGTTACATAAATGTGCACACCCTCTTTTAACTGGGGATGTAGCTGTGTTCAGAATTGAGCAATCACATTCAAACACATGTTAAATAGGAGTCAGTACACACCTACCATCATTTAAAGTGCCTCTGATTAACCCCAAATAAAGTTCAGCTGCTCTAGTAGGTCTTTCCTGACATTTTCTTAGTCGCATCCTACAGCAAAAGCAATGACCAGCAGAGAGCTTCCAAAGCATCAGAGGGATCTCATTGTTAAAAGGTATCAGTCAGGAGAAGGGTACAAAAGAATTTCCAAGGCATTAGATATACCATGAGACGGAGTGAAGAAAGTCATCATCAAGTGGAGAAAATATGGCACAACAGTGACATTACCAAGAACCAGTAATGTCACTGCCTGTTCCTCCAAAATGTATAAAAAGACAAGAAGAAAACTGGTCAGGGAGGCTGCCAAGAGGCCTACAGCAACATTAAAGGAGCTGCAGGAATATCTGGTAAGTACTGGCTTGTGGTACATGTGACAACAATCTCCCGTATTCTTCATATGTCTGGGCTATGGGGTAGAGTGGCAAGACGGAAGCCTTTTCTTACCAAGAAAAACATCCAAGCCCGGGTAAATTTTACAAAAACACATCTGAAGTCTCTCAAATGCATGTGGGAAAATGCGCTATGGTCTGATGAAACCAAGGTTGAACATTTTGGCCATAATTCCAAAAGATATATTTGGCGCAAAAACAACACTGCACATCACCAAAAGAACACCATACCCACAGTGAAGCGTAGTGGTGGCAGCATCATGCTTTGGGGCTGTTTTTGTTCAGCTGGAACATGGGCCTTAGTCAAGGTAGAGGGAATTATGAACAGTTCCAAATACCAGTCAATATCGGCACAATACCTTCAGGCTTTTGCTAGAAAACTGAACATGAAGAGGAATTTCATCTTTCAGTATGACAACGACCCAAAACATACATCTAAATCAACCAAGGAATGGCTTCACCAGAAGAAGATTAAAGTTTTGGAATGGCCCAACCAGAGCCCAGACCCGAATCCGATTGAAAATCTGTGGGGTGATCTGAGGAGGGCTGTGCACAGGAATTAAGAAGAAGAATAAGTATGCTTGCAATATGATGATAATAAAACTTATGTGTAAAATTATTTAAATCACAAAGCGATGGTGAAAGTTCTTAAAACATAAAGAAAGTCCATTCATTTATAAAAGTTCAGTGAAAATTTTTTTTAGTGAATCCAATAAACGGGAATCCAACATCCAAAAATCAGCCACATCCACCCACATGAGAGGGAAGGTGAAAGGACGGGATGTGAGGGGAACTTCCAGACTCCAGGTGCATCCAGATAACAGTGAGATTGAACGCTTACCAGAGTTGATGGACCTCCTCTGTGGCAAGGTCGGACACACGAGCAGATACAACCCTCTGCAGGGATAAGCGAGCTCCCACGTCAGGATCCTCGGATGTTTGTAGGCAGGTCACTATGCAGAAAACTCACTGGTCCACGGGACCGTGAGTACAGAAAACAAAAGCTCCGATGGTGTAGTATAGATAAAAAGCCTTTTTATTGCTCAGACATGCGGGGAACACTCCTCCGCCATAAAACATATTAAAAAGCCAGCAAAATAAAACAGTCGCGAACACCCGTGTACAAACATAGGGCTTTCAATGTAATGGCGTATAGTGCATAGCCATGCCCTACATGTTTCGTCATAAATGATGCCTTCAAAAGGGGAATTGCCCTCGCAATCTGACAAATTTGGAGTGTTTTTGCAAAGAAGAGTCAGCAAAGCTTGCCAAGTCAAGATGTGCCATGCTGATAGACTCATGGCCAAATAGACTGAGTGCTGTAATAAAATCAAAAGGTGCTTCAACAAATTATTAGTTTAAGGGTGTGCACACTTATGCAACCATATTTTTTTTTTTTTCTATTTTTACTTCCCTCCACCTAAAAGATTTCAGTTTGTTCAACTGAGTTGCACAGTTTATAGGTCACATTAAAGGTGAAAAAAGTTCTGAAATGATTTATCTTTGTCTCATTTTTTCTACAGTACATCACAGAAACCTGACATTTTAACAGGGGTGTGTAGACTTTTTATATCCACTGTATTAGCAAAAGTATGTAGGCATAGGACACACACCCTTGTACAAACCCCCAAGTGCTTTTTTACCATTACTAATCCTTTATATTGGCTTTTAATATTTACAAATGCAGCATTTCAGAAATTTGGATGAAAGGTTTAGCACAGGGAAACACTTTTTTGATAGATAAGTAATTCATTTTATATACAACGATATAGATCAGTCCAAAATGAGGGACAAATTAGGAGGAAAGAGGGAAAGAAGGACTTTGTTCCGAACGAGGGACAGTCCCTCGAAATCAGGGACAGTTGGGAGCTATGCAATAGGTAGCAAGTTAGTGAAGTTTATTGTCAGGGTTTACATATAATTTAACTAAATGAAGCATGTACACGCATCTGTGGAATGATCTACTCAGCTGAACTATATTGTATCTAGCTGTCCTCTCCCTGCTCCCGTGCCACCTGTCCAAGACACCTCTGTGTGATGTAGAAGGTCCTGTCCGCACCCGAGCCAGGCCCAAGATCACCCCCCCCCTCCAGACTGGGGAGCTCCCACCCGGCCATGACAGCCTAGTACTCCATCTCCAGTTTGCACCCGAACAACTCCTTCCTAGCTGGGCTTACCCTGAGTATTTAAGGAGGCCTGCCCCCTGACAATCCAGGTTGAGGATTGGTCAGGGCCCCTCAGAATACTCCAGGCAACTCCAGCTCTCCTCTCCGCCTTCCTTTTCAGAAGCTTCCAGCATGTTCTGGGAAGAAGTGGGAGGTCTCAGTAATGCTCCTTGTGAGTGAACCAGCTCTGCCTGAGTCAATCCCAACCCAGATCAAAACATACACAGGTTTGGCTGCCTGCCAAGCCTGCTTAAGTTTTGCTAACCTAACAAAAAAACCCACATCTAGCAACCTAGAGGGTGCTACATAGGGGACAGATGTAAGCAAATAGGAACACTTGAAGGTGACCTAGATATATTGGGATTTGGAATGAGTCACCGTGGGGTTTATTTACCAAAGGATTGGAGAATGTTCACTTAGCTTAATGCATAAGGTGTAGTCTTGTTCACTTCAATCATCAAATCACGTACAAGCAAGCATACTGCTTTTTTAATTTTCCTGGTACATGATTGGGTATTTAAAATGAACGCACCTTTACCTTATTTACTAAACTCGATGAACATACACTTTCCAAAGTAAATATCCACTTTACTAAGCAACCGGCCTCTATAACCATAGTAAATTAACCCCTATGACTCCATCATATCAATAACTTGTCAGTCTACAATAAGAATGTGGTCAAATGTGTAGCTTTAACCACTTCCCGACCGACGCACGCCGATGTACGTCGGCAGAATGGCACGGCTGTACAAATGGGTGTACCTGTACGTCCCTTTGAATTTGCCGCCGTGCCATTGCGTGCGCGCCCTGTGATCGGGAGCAGAGATCAGTGACATGTCACACGTAGCCACGCCCCTTTAAGACTTAGTAACACTCCCCAGGACATACTTAACCCCTCCCTAGCCCCCTAGTGGTTAACCCCTTCACTGCCAGTGTCATTTACACAGGAATCAGTGCATCAGACACAAAAATGTGTCAAAAATGTCCGATGTGTCCGCCATAATGTCGCAGTCATGATAAAAATCGCTGATCGCCGCCATTACTAGTAAAAAAAATAATAATAAAAATGTCATAAAACTACCCCCTATTTTTTAAACACTATAACTTTTGCGCAAACCAATCAATAAACGCTTATTGCGATTTTTTTATTTTTTACCAAAAATATGTAGAAGAATACGTATCGGCCTAAACTGAGGAAAAAAATGTTTTTTAAAATATTTTTTGGGGATATTTATTATAGCAAAAAGTAAAAAATAATGCGTTTTTCAAAATTGTCGCTATTTTTTTGTTTATAGCGCAAAAAATAAAAACTGCAGAGGCGATCAAATACCACCAAAAGAAAGCTCTATTTGTGGGGAAAAAAGGACATCAATTTTGTTTGGGAGCCACATTGCACAACCGCGCAATTGTCAGTTAAAGCGACACAGTGCCGAATCGCAAAAAGTGCTCTGGTCAGGAAGAGGGTAAATTCTTCCGGGGCTGAAGCAGTTAATAAAGTAGATGTAAACCCATTTTTTGTAATAAAAGCATAGTAGCTGTCACCAGAACTATATAATGAAACATTTTTTAACCACTTGCCGACCGGGCCATTGCCGAAAGACGGCAACAGCACGGTCGGCTAGTTCTGGGTGGACATCCATGGACGTCATTCCAGAATGTTGCTCCCGCACGCCCCCTGGGGCACGCACTCGGGAACATCTGTGACCGCCGGGTCCTCCGCTGATCGCGGCCGTTTATGGAGCGATCACATGTAAACAAACCGGCATCACGTCATGACGCCGGTTCCTCCCTCCCCTCTCTGTACCGATCGGTACAGTGCGGAGGGAGAGGGGGAGAGGGGGAGAGATGGCAGCACTGTGGGCTGGATGTTTAGTGCCCACAGCGCTGCTCAATATACATAATGGCAATAATCTGCAATACTCTGCAATACTGCAATACTCTGCAACACTGCATTACTGCAATACTCTGCATCACTGTGCTATACTCTGCATCACTGTGCAATACTCTGCAACACTGCAAAACTATGCCAATACTCACCAATACTCTACCAATACTCGCCAATACTCGCCAATACTCTGCCAATACTCTGCCAATACTCGCCAATACTCTGCCAATACTCTGCAACACTGTGCAATGCTCTGCAACACTGCAACACTCTGC
This sequence comes from Lithobates clamitans, assembly GCA_037952925.1. Classification (NCBI taxonomy): domain Eukaryota; kingdom Metazoa; phylum Chordata; class Amphibia; order Anura; family Ranidae; genus Lithobates; species Lithobates clamitans. Next base: position 4,684,934 of record JBBGZY010000142.1, read on the forward strand.
CAATACTCACCAATACTCGCCAATACTCGCCAATACTCTGCCAATACTCGCCAATACTCTGCCAATACTCTGCCAATACTCGCCAATACTCTGCCAATACTAGCCAATACTCTGCAATAAATTTTAACAGAAATGAAGAATTATTTTTTTTTGCAGTCTTTTTTGATTTATAGCACAAAAAATAAAAACCCCAGCGGTGTTTAAATACCACCAAAAGAAATCTCTATTTGTGTGAAAAAAAGGACATACATTTCATATAGGTACAATGTTGCATGACTGAGTAATTGTCATTCAAAGTGTGAGAGCACCGAAAGCTGAAAATTGGTCTGGTTAGGAAGGGGGTTTAAGTGCCCAGTGGTCAAGTGGTTAAATGACAATAAACTAGAGCTCTAATTAAAATGTTATATCAATTTAACAAACAAAAAAGACAGAGGTTTGAAACTACTACATTTCCTCTGAAATGCTTGTAATCTTAAGCCCTCTGGTTCCAGTGATGTGATCAATGCCAATGCCTTAAGCTGGCCATGCAGTAGAGATTTTTGAATCAAGGTTCATAAGAAAATTCGTTAGAAATTACTCAATAAATTTGATGACTTGAGGAATGTCATTCAAAAGTACTTTTGACATTCAGTTTTGCAACGTATGAACTTTCCCGAATAAAAAAACACATTTGCTGTTGGAAATGTGTTAATTCAAAGAAAATATTCCATCCTGCTCAGAGAAAAGGTGCAGGAACCCCTCCTCTAGGTCACACTTGTCTCTGCCCCCTACCCACCGCCTAGGATGACCCCTTGTCTCCACCCCTACACACCTCCTAGCACTGCCCTCTTTAGAGAACAGGGAACCAAGTTTAATTTAGGGGGCTATAGAAGGTAATTTGTATGGAGTATGCAAAAAAGGCAATGCAGTAAATTGTACAAATACATTAGAAATATCCAAAGTAAGCTCAGAGGCACTTCCAGAAATCTCCCATATCCAGCAAGAGACAGACCACATATCCAGCAAGAGACGTCCCCCATATCCAGCAAGAGACTGACCCCATATCCAGCAAGAGACATCTCTATATCCAACAAAAAATGTCTAGCAAAGAGGCATCCCTATTTCCAGCAAGAGACATCCCCATATCCAGCATTAGGCAGCCCCATATCTAGCAAGAGACATCCCCATATCCAGAAAGGAGACATCCCTATATCCAGTAAGAGACAGTCCCATATCCAGTAAAGAGGCATCCCCATTTCCAGCAAGAGACAGCCCCCATATCCAGCAAGAGACGCCCCCCACACCCAGAAAGAGACAGACCCATGTCAAGTAAAAGGGATCCCCCATATCCAGCAAGAGACATTGCCATATCCAGAAAGTGGCATCCCCATATCCAGCAAAGAGACAGCCCTATATCCAGAAATAAATAGACCCATATCCAGCAAAGAGACATCCCATATCAAGCAAGAGACAGCCCCATATCCAGAAAGAGACAGCCCCCATATCCATCAAGAGACTGCCCCCATATCCATGAAGCATTATTAGACATCCCATATCCAGGCAGCAGCAATTCTGACAATTAAAAAAAAGCAATGTACTTGGTTCTTGGTCAGACAGTGAGCAGTCAGGAGTTTCGGGACAGGCTAGGACACTGCCCAACAGCTCTTCTTCACAGCTGCCACCGGCACCAAAAAAAGAGAATCTGGTCTGCTATAGGGACAGGTGAAGTGCAGCAGATGTCACTCTGTCTTCCACTCTCTTAGGGTTGCAGGCTCACTCTGCGGTCTGGTGTCAGCATCAAACCAGCTGTGAAAAAAAAGTTCTGCTCCCTGGTTGAGGTGCCGGAACGCCGTACCGGCAAGTTCCACCAGAAAAAAGGCCTGGTTGTTACTGAGGTAAAAAACAAACTTCCATTTCACCCCAATAACGATTAGAAAATTCAGCAAATGTTCTGAAAATAATGAAATTCTACTAGTGTAGTAGAATGTGTATGGTCAGTTTTAGTTATGTGCTCCTTCCTGAAGGTAACCATTGAGCTCTCAATTTAGAACATTAAAATTAGTTGATTAAATCAATGACATTTGGTTTATAGAGTATTTCATTTTCTTTCACAGTAGATATTTGTAGAAATGTATGTCAATGCTATTATTTTTTCCCTCTTACCCTTAACTTAGAGAAAAATGTTTTGTAGACCAGGGATGAATTGTATGAATTTTGTTATATTAACGTTTCTACACTATTCTAAGTATATGGTTGCTGATTTCCTAGAGTTTCATTTAGTTTTAGTTTAATGTTAACAATTTAAAATAGCCTCTTAATGGACCATAATAGTTTTACATTTTATTATATATAAGGTTTGCTAGTGTTGGCAGCTTTCTGGCAAGGGTGTTCCTTACCCATGTTGTATTTGAGGGAGCTACAACCTAAGACACTTAACCACTCCAGGACCTAAAATGTAGGAGATACATCCTAAAAACCTCAACAAAGTCTTAAAGGATGACTTTTAGTTTCCCCCAACAACTCCCCCAAGTTTTTCACCACAATCTTTACTTTGTGGCCCACAGGAAACTGTGCAACATCTTCCATGAAAGTCTTCCAACAGGCTCTGCATTTCCATGCACAGAAGGATCTTCACTCAACCCTGTTAAAAGGTGGTCTATTAACCTTCTCAAATGGTGGATAGCTTTTCCATAAATTTGGAATGGCTCATCTGTAGACTTTTAGTGAAAAGGCTGTGCAGATTTCAGTGGGCTGCACAGCAACAATTTGGAAGGAGCAGGGCCAGTTATGTATAAGACTTTAATGGCAAGGGTACAAGGATTACTAAAAGTTATCCTTTAAAAAATCCAAACCCAGTGGGGTCATCTATTTTTTCTGTCGTAGTTACAGTTTAATCTCAATTTAGCTAGTTGTTGAATACTGGTTATATTGAGCAAAGTTTTGAAATTAAACTGACGATCAGTGAATGGAGTTACTGTATGTGAAAACTAAATTCTGATAGGTATTATCATTATGTCTATTAAAACAGAAGGTCATACTAAACATGTACAAAACAAAAGACTAGATATAGTGAGTATGTCAAAATGTGCTTCCATGCATGAAAAACATTTTACACATGTTTAAAGATATCTAGCCTAAAGCAACTGTATAGGGGAAATGTTGCAGACAGGAAGCAGTGCTGGCTATCCTGGGGTTAGTAAATACCCCACTTGAAAGGGTTACAGATTCCAAACAACCACAGAATACATAGAACATGTCAGAAGAAAGGCTGGTTAAATTAGAATCAGTTTATCGTTGACAGATATTGACAGACAGCAGCCATTAAAAAAATGGATGAATAACACGTACTCAGTATAAATGTGTAAATATTTAATAAATGGTGTATAAATAAATTTGACTTCAAAATATATGTTCTAAATGCAGTATCTACATTTGAGCAAATATATACTGTACAGCATGTGTGTGTGATTTGTCCTTGTTTATGTAAAAGCTAAAATAAAATCAATAAAAATAGTAAACTGTCAAATATACTGTGTATAAAATAGCAACTCTTGCAGTGTTTCTTTCTTTTAAAGTGGTTCTAAAGGCAGCAGTTTTTTTTACCCTAATGCATTCTCTGCATTAAGGTAAAAATCCTTCTGCATGCAGTTCCCCCTTATACTTACCTGAACCTGATCATGACCCAGTGATGTGCCTGAGAGCAGAGGCTCTGTCAGCTCTCTCCCTCCTCATTGGCTCAGACACAGCAGCGGAAGCTATTGGCTCCTGCTGCTGTCAATCATAGCCAATGGACACAATAGAGCAGGGCTTAAGAGCGAGCACATGAGTGACCCAATAGCAAGCAGCTTGCTATGGGGGTACTTGATGGGAAGGGGAGCCAGGAGCACCAGTGTGGAGCCAAGAAGAGGAGGATCGAGGTTGCGCTGTGCAAAACCATTGCACAGAGACGGTAAGTTTGACATTTTTTTTTTAAATAAAATAACAAACATTGAGCATTTACAAGCACTTTAAGTTTAACCACTTCACTACCAGACACTTTCACCCCCTTCCTGCCCAGGCAATTTTCAGCCTTCAGCCCTGTCATATTTTGAATGACAATTGCACGGTCATGCAGCGCTACATCCATATAACATTTATATCATTTTTTTCACACAAATAGAGCTTTCTTTTGGTGGTATGTAATCACCACTGGGTTTTTTTTTATTTTTTACTAAATAGTCTGTAGGAAAGTTATGGGGTCCACAAACTATGGTATATACAGTATATTTGAAAATGAATAAATCCTACCAGGCCTATCTCATTTCATAAAGCCCAAAAATGACAGGACAGTACAAATATTTGCCCAATAACTCCTTTTTGGAAACTAGACAATCCAAAGTATTTAGTAAGAGGCATGGCGTGTTTTAGAAGTTGTAATTTTTTGTCACAATTTTCTGGAAAATTAAGAAAAAAAAAAAAAAATTGTTTTGTCTACATACTGTCTCCAGTGCAGTATGGCATCATCATACAACTGGTGTGACTTTGATCAGGGACACTGACTGGTGACAGTATGTAAAATAGAATACTTTTTTCAAGTTTTTTTAACTTTTGTTTTTTTTTTATTACATCTTTTTTTTTTTCTTTTTCTTTTTTTTAAATACTGTGACCAGAGCAGTACATTGTTGCCATAGTGACTTTGTACTACTCTGGGGAGGTGATCAGGATTTTTTTTTAACACTATGCTTGCCTATAACAGTGATAATAACTGTTTCAGGCAACCATTTTTTATAAATGGCATCCAGTGTGTACTACTGTAAAGCTGTGATTGGCCACAGCTATCACATGGTACAGATACCCTGTGATTAGCCCTGTCTGTAAAATGTAATCACTGTGACCAATCACCGAGATCAACTCAATAGTACACAATGAATGGCTGGTGTACAATTGCTGTGTGATCCACAGTGATTGGCCACAGCAATCACATGGTGCCAGAGGTGGCCTGGTACACTGATTTGTCATCCACTGTGTCCATTGGAGCGTACAGGAGCATGGCCCATGGGAATGCGCGATTCTGGGAGGACATCAAATGACGTCTGCCCAGGACAGCAGCACTCCCGTTCGGTGGCCATTCTGTTATAGGCAGGGTGGGAAGTGGTTAAACTCTAAACAGATATAAAAGTAACAAATAACACATCTCTGTACTCTAATACATTATAATTTTACCTTGGTATCAGCCTCTTATAGTCTACTGTACAGTCTGCACATCCAAGTTTATCAGAGTGCTGCTTCTCCTTTCACTATGCAATCACAGGATAAAAATGGAGAGGGGACCTGTAAGTAAAAGTGTAATTGTAGCAGAGAAAGATCAGGTCCACTCCCTGACTAGGCAGGCAGTGTTGTGTGGCTGTGCTGTGTAAATCTCAGGACTGGATGAACAGAAGTACCATACCTTACCTAAGTAAAAGAGCTCACCTTATATTTATTTCTTCTATATAATTAGCTGTTCATCTGGAGTTCAGCTTAAACATCACTCCTTGTTGCAATATACTATGCTTGTATACGATTAATGTATTAAAATACATATTCCTACAAATTTCAGATTTGCTCTTTATAGAAGGCATATTACAGTCAAAAAATGAAAATGAATCTGTGAAACATGTACATTGTGTAGGGCTTCAGATTTTTATCCAGACATAGCTGGTGTGCTCCATTGCATCCTGATCTGGGGATTTGAGAATCACTTTTCTTTGCCAGTTTGCTTTTCAGAATATACTGTATATTCCCTAAAATGTATGTCAAGCCAAAGTTTGGATAAAGTTTCGGATAGAGTGGGTTAGGAGTAGAACTCTTGCCAAGTTTTTACTGTTATCTGGGATTTTGCCTCTCTTCCTGTCTTACTTATGAGAGTCTCACCAAACTGGAAATGAGGAATAATTTGAGTCAGGGAGACAAAAAGAACAACAAATCTGACTTTTTAGCCTTCTTTTCTCTGCTGAACAAATGCATTTCTTTTGTTCTCATTCACACGGGTTTACCTATCTATACATCTGTGCGAAGTGCTGTCTTTGCCCACACAGGATGCACAGGTGTTCCGTGCATATGTGTGCTAGCAGTTCTATTTGCGTACATTGGGATGCAGTGACTGCACAGACACAGCCGCTGGGCCCCATTTGACAGTGTTGCTGGCAGTGGCTGCCCGTTCATTAGGGGCGCCCGGGCACTTCCCCCTCTCTCCACTCCACCCCCTGTATGCAATGGATGGATTCATGCATTGCATGAATCTATCCACAGCTGCCAAGGCCACCCCCTATACATGAATCCGGCCCCTTTGAGGCCACTGGGCACATGAATTACAGCAAGCGGGGTTTTTTTAAGCACCTGATTAGAGTCAGAGGCTCTAATAGGCTTCAAAATAGGGTGGGCTCGGGTCACAGAGAGTGCAAATGAAGCCCATCCAGATGTGTTACAATTGAGAATGATTATTCGCTGTTGAAACACTGATACTCAATCCGGCCAATCAGAATCGGGTGTGAGACCCATTTTTCGATTGGCCAAAAAGAGAAGACTCCCGATTGGCCGCCAAGGAGGAGGGAGGAAAGGGAAGCCACCGCCGCCGTGATGCCCTGTGGAGAGCAGGAGAAAGGGAGGCTGCTGCTGCCGAGCAGGGGAAGTCGCCAGCAAAGAGGTAAGTGCTACTGACCGACCGGGGGGGTGGGGGATGGCATACTGTTTACCGCCCACCCAAAAATTTTTTCCACCAACGGCAACTGGTTGCTGGAGTGGGAGACAAGAATGTTGGAATACAGGCAAGATATGTCCCTGCACTCGCATCGCTCCTGTGTGCTTCCTGTGTGACTCAGTGTGGTGTGGTTTTCAACCTATTCATTAAAATGATCTGAAATTGCATTGGATCACACTAAAAGTAGTACATTCACTTCTTTTCAAAAATGCACTGCACCGGATCGTATATGGTACTGTAGTACCATGAGATCCAGTGCAGGCATGAGATCCAGTGCAGGCAAACGGACTTTGTTTGCCAACTGCTTATGGGGTTGTTAGGATTATATTGACATCCACATCAGATCCCACACCCAGTGCGTTTTGAACGCTGTGCAAGAAACATTCTGGTGTGAATGAGCCCCTAAATATTACATTTTCATTTTGCACAATTTAAAAACACTGCAATGAAAATGTATTGAAATGCAAAAAAAATTGACTTGCTAGTCTGTTCATATCAGTGAAAATGTGCTATAACATATTAAGTAACTGTACTAGCATGAATTAATTTCTAATATAATATACATTTCTAAAATGCCCTATTAGGGCTCATGTACACTACATCTTCTAAACTTCTGCTACATTTTTTTGCCAAAGCTCCTAAACTCAACTCCATAAGGCTCCATTTACACCTAGGTTATTTTAATCGTGAGCGCAATCGCCGTGATTCTACCCGTGATTCCAGAATTGCGGCAAAACAGGGGACGCGTTTGCAGTACCATTACTTGTTAGTGGCACCTCAATTGCGGTGCGAATTTGCAGCGGTTGTCACGTGTTAAAACGCTCAGCAATTGAGACAAAATACCAATGCAAAATGCTGTCACCCAAAAGAAGCTCCTGCTCCTTTTTGAGCAACAAGCTTGGTGCGTTGCAATTTTGCACCAATCTATTGCATGACAACTGTGGCAAAATTGACCACGATTGGGGTGCCAATGAAAAGTAATGGCATTGCAAATGTGTCCTGTGCCTAGCCGTGATTTTGGATTAGCTGGCAGAATTGCGGCGGTTCCCCATTCACATTGGAGCGACTTGTCATGTGATTTAACAGGTCAAATTGCATGACAAATCGCATCCTATTACCAGCAATCGCAACATTCAAATCGGTGCAACGCCGACTTTGCGGTCCCGCATCAATTTGAAAAAGTAGTACATGCACTACTTTTGCCGATTTCGTGTGCGACTTGAATAGACATCTGTGCATGAAGCTGCACAAATGTCTTCTAAGTCTCACCCCGAAGTCACACTGAGATGCGGCTTTGAAATTGTGTGATTTCAGATGAAGTTGCACGATTTCAAAGCCTCAGTCAATGAACACATAGGCTTTTACAAGAGTTTAGAAGCTGCTGTGGTAAGGGGAGGTTCAACCTTCCTCAATTTCCCTCTCTTGAACGTGCAAAAATCGTGTTCAGGATAGGCACGTTTTGACTGCCACCCGCCAGCAAACGCAAATCTACAGCTGACAGTCAACCTAGACTGTGTGTACACGACTCCTTACCTTTTTCTTTGTTGTTTATAAAGAAAATGTACCCTTAATTTCTAAATGAAATTATAATTAATTGTACAGTTCCCACACATTTTCAGATCTCATCCTCATAGCAAGGTATTCACAGGCATAGAATCTGCCAATTTTATTTGGCAAATGTTTTTAGAGACTCCTTCAGGAAAATACAATTTACCTTAAAAGAAATGTGACAAATCTTTATTTCACACTACAAAAGAAGGAACTCAAACAACAGTGAAAAGAAGGCTTCGTTGATTGAATAACTAAATAGAAACATGGTGAATTCATGCTAATATTGCCTCCTAGGTCGCTGAAGTAGAGTGAGCATCGTTTGGTCTAATTGTGTTCACTGGGTCAAGTTATTTTGTAATAAAACTTGAAGTGTTTGTATGACCAATTTCTTTATGAGTAAGAGAAGAATAGAAGCCCTGACAAGTATTTATTGATGTCTCAGATACTCTCCATTCGCCCTGAGGAGTAGTAGTTAGTCACATCAAATTAAAATTGTTTTGTAATGTTGAAGATGTTTCTTAGGTCATTCAGGCCACTTTTTCAGTTCTTATGCATGTCAGGAAAGAACCACAGCATTTATTTATTACAAGTACTTATATAGCACCACCAATTTACACAGAAACTTACATACCGTATATACTCGAGTATAAGTCGTTCCGAGTATAAGTCGAGGCCCTAATTTACCACAAAAAAATGGGAAAAACTTATTGACCCGAGTATAAGACGAGGGTGAGAAATGCACAGCTACTGTAAGTGGAAAAGAGGGTCAACAATGCCAATTTGCAGCATCACTGTTCCCATTTGCAGCCTCACTGTGCCCATTTGCAGCCATAGGTCCCCTGAACTTCAAACTCGGTAGTTAAGGGTTCCTAGATGCCCCCTAGCTGCAGCCAAAATTTGGGGTCTCTGAACCCAAAGGGTCCCGAAATGACATTGCTGCTGATGGACACAGTTGACCGAATTTGGGGCCCCATATCTCGGGGCTACTTAGTGCTAAGAACCCCAAATTTGGTGTGCAAACCCAGTGTAACTAGCACCATAAAATTTCCAAAGCTGGGGTTTCTAGTACCAAGTGGCCCCGAGATACAGGGCCCCAAAAATCAGTTCAGAAAATCTCAAGCACTTTTCTGTAGCAGAGAATGACATTTTCCGAACCGATTTTGGGGCACCGTATCTCGGGGCCACTTAGTGCTAGGAACTTCATCTTTGGATATGTTGTGGTACCAGTTCCACTGGGTTTGCCCACCAAATAAGTGGCCCTGAGATACGGGGCCCCAAAGTCGGTTCGGAAAATGAAATTTTTTGCTGCATAAAAGTGCTTGACTCGAGTATAAGTCGAGGGGGGCACTTTCAGCACAAAAAAATGTGCTGAAAAATTCGACTTATTCTCGAGTATATACGGTATTTGACATAATCACATCAGTCCCTGCCCTTAGGAGCTTGCAATCTAAGGTACCTAACTCACATTCTAGGGTCAATTTAGGCAGAATCCAATTAACCTACCAGCATGTATTTGGAGTGTGGGGGGGAAACCAGAGTACCCAGAGGAAACAGGAGAGCATGCAAATTACAGGCCACTAGCACCATGGTTGACATTTGAACTGATGACCCTAGTGCTGCTAGGCAGAGCTGCTAACCACTTAGCCACTGTGCTGCCCAATTTTTTAACAGAGGTAACACCCAATCACCATAGAAAGTCAGATGTTTTGCCTATGGTCAAAAACATCAATTTTACATGAAAAGAGACACAAATTACCCTTTTTGGATTGCATGTCAGGTGACAAAGGTCTACAGGAAACCTACTCTCCTAAATAATTTATTAGGCATGCAGGTACAATAGACATAACAACAAAAGTTTTCCAGCATACAAGAGATACAAAATTCTAAAAGAATCGCCACTTCACCAAAGACAATCCAGCAAGATACACAGTAATACAAATGATAATAACAGAGCTGGGCTGAGTTATGCTGGCCATACACTATACAAAAAAACGGCCGAAATTCAGTCATTTGGACAGTTTGTTAGTTTTTCGGCCAATTAATGGGCACAAATCAGTAATCGGTTGGGACGTTTTTGAGCCAAAAAGACAAGTTTGGAAATTTTCTGCAGAACGAATGATAAATTAAAAGGTTAATGTGTTCCCCGTCTAAAGTGTTTGTACTAGGCATATGTGAAAAAACAAACAAAAAACTGATTCATTTATGTCCATTAAATGATTTATCGGTCATTACATGATGGCACTATTGTTTGCTCTCACAGCTGAGTGTTTGTTTTTCGTTACATGGGTTAGAACGATTTTTCGTACAGTGTATGGCCAGAATTAGTTGAAATAATTGCAGTAGCACTCATGTGCACACTGAAATATTTCGTTTCGGAATTTTGTTTTCGTCCGAAAAATAAATTTATTTAGTTACTCCCGAAATTCGTTTTTTATTCATTTTGTTTTTCGTTAAAAGTGGCATTCGTCCAAAAATCCAAATTAATTAAGGTCGAATCTGTCATTGAAGACTTATGGTGTCTGTCGAATGTTTCGCTGCTTTGTCGAATCTTTATTGTTCATTTTGAATCTCTCTGCTAGCAAATCGTAAGTGAAAGTAAGTTGGCTGTACGTGTGTACTTAGTTCTAGGTATTTTACTGCTCCTCCTCTTTGGTTACAATCAGCCAATAATATTCATCATTATCATTATTTTTATTTTACTTCCCCCACCCAATTCCAGCAGTGATCTTTTCTCTCTATGTCGAATCATCTTGGACTAATAGAGCTAAGGTTAGGCACATTCAACCACAGGCTTGATGGACACAGATTGTTATTGTTAGCATCATGTCAAATCTCCTATCTATATCGAACTGTTGTCACAACGAAAACGAAAATAAAGCATTTGTTTATGTCGGATCTTTCGTTTTTCGGATTCTGCACTCTCGTTATTGTTTGTTAAAACGATAATGAAAATACATGAAATTCGGACGAAAATGCATTCGGACGAAAATGAATGCACATGTCTAGTAGCACCTCATCACATGCAGGGCAACTCAGGGCATCATGAAAAGGATTGTTATTTAGTATTATCTAACCCAGAATTCTATCCATAACCAAGTCAGTAGGTGATAAGCCAGGGACTGCCACCCAGTCCCCCTACAGCTTTTCAAACTTTCCCGGGCTTCCTCTATGTTGAAAAACATTTTTTTCTAGTCAGAGATTGTCCCCCATGTGAGTAACCAATTTGCTATATGTTGAGGGTTGATCGGACTTCCAATATTTCAAGATAAGCCTCCGGGCCTGAGAAATAGACTTGATTGATAGCAACTCTTCCAGTATACCCAGAATTCAGTAGTTATCTATTTTCTTCACCCAGTACCAGTGAAGTTTAGGGCAGTGCCATAATAAATGTATGGGATCACCCTGCCCTTTGGTGCATTTAGCACATAGAGGGGACTGCAGAGTTCTCATACGATATAACTTCAGAGGCGTAAAATGAGCACTGAGAACTATGTAAAGCTGTGATAGCCTCTGGGTGACATTTAAGGAACAGGACAACTCTGCTTCTAAAACATTATCCCACTAATCAGCGTCCAATTTGTCGTGTTCCCATTTCTCCTTAGCTTTGCAGGGATACCCCTTTAATACTGGCTCTGCCCCCAGACTCTTGGTTGTGGACAGGAAAACCCCAATGACAGGCTTTGTCCTTTCTGGTGTAGTATCAAAGGTCTGTACACTCCAGTTCCCGCCCACAAACAAAAAACTGTTTCCTCTCCCAAAGACCGGGAAATGTCTCCCTTCTCCTCCCCCTCTGGCAGACAATTGTGGGCATTGTAGTTTTGCAGCTCATCCATCTCCATTGCGCAGCACTCCCCATGGACTACATTTCCCCCTAGTTCTCTCCCTTGAAGCGCCATCCTCTTCTTTGCAAGCTCACCACTGCTGCCAGGAGGGAGGGGTGAATGGGACACACACCCACAGCTGCTCCAGCAGCACAGCCAGCATAGAAGGGGAGAAGCTGGCTGAACACACACTATGCACACAACGACAGCCAATTATACAGTGGGAGAGGGGGAGTGGTAGCAGGGGACCCAGACAGCTGGTGGGCACCCAACTACATCTCTATTTCACAAATGTTCTTTAAGGTCCGGTTCAGAACAGAACACGGTGAGGGAAAGACATGTTCCATGCGTGTTTTCCGCACCAAGGGTGAGTAAGCTGTCCTTGCGATCTGCATGCAGGTGCCAATGTATAGTTAATGGCATCGCAAATGCAGTTCCAAATGGTTTGTGCAATGTGTTTTTAAAAGTACTTCGAGCACTTCTGTGGTCCAGTGCGTTTTGCAGTCCATTCAAATGAATGGATTGTCAAAATGCATCACATGGGAATGCTCGATTCCTGGTGTGAACTGCCCCTTACTCTTCTGGTCGAATGTACTTAAGCTATTTTATTTTAGGATTGAATGTTAGGGAATGTTACATTCGCCTAATAGAGAGCAACAAATAGCAACTAACATTTCACACATATTACAAAAATTACGGGTATCATTTCTGACTTTTGTGGGAATGCTGAGACATTCACACAGTAAACCCCCTAAGATCTGAATTATTACAATTTTGATTGTAGAGTTTTAGCAAATATCTTAAGTATACAGTAACTACAATATATTAGATATATATTACAGTATATTAGAAATGTTTATATTGCAATTATTTTTGGACATACTTGCAATACTAAGTACCACAATATTTACATCAAAATGTACTATATTTACATATATATATATATATATATATATATATATATACAGTCAGGTCCATAAATATTGGGACATCGACACAATTCTAATCTTTTTGGCTCTATACACCACCACAATGGATTTGAAATTAAACAGACAAGATGTGCTTTAACTGCAGACTTTCAGCTTTAGTTTGAGGGTAATTACATCCAAATCAGGTGAACGGTGTAGGAATCACAACAGTTTGTATATGTGCCTCACACTTTTTAAGGGATTAAAAGTAATGGGACAATTGGTTGCCCAGCTGTTCCATGGCCAGGTGTGTGTTATTTCCTCATTATCCTATTTACAAGGAGCAAATAAAAGGTCCAGAGTTAATTTCAAGTGTGCTATTTACATTTGGAATCTGTTGCTGTCAACTCTCAATTTGAGACCCAAAGAGCTGTCACTATCAGTGAAGCAAGCCATCATTAGGCTGAAAAAACAAAACAAACCCATCAGAGAGATAGCAAAAACATTAGGTGTGGCCAAATCAACTGTTTGGAACATCCTTAAAAAGAAAGAATGCACCGGTGAGCTCAGCAACACCTAAAGACCCGGAAGACCACGGAAAACAACTGTGTTGGATGATCGAAGAATTCTTTCCCTGGTGAAGAAAACACCCTTCACAACAGTTGGCCAGATTAAGAACACTCTCCAGGAAGTAGGTGTATGTGCGTCAAAGTCAACAATCAAGAGAAGACTTCACCAGAGTAAATACAGAGGGTTCACCACAAGATGTAAACCATTGGTGAGCCTCAAAAACAGGAAGGCCAGATTAGAGTTTGCCAAACATCATCTAAAAAAGCCTTCACAGTTCTGGAACAACATCCGATGGACAGATGAGACCAAGATCAACTTGTACCAGAGTGATGGTAAGAGAAGAGTATGGAGAAGGAAAGCAACGACTCATGATCCAAAGCATACCACCTCATCAATGAAGCATGGTGGTGGTAGTGTCATGGCGAGGGCATGTATGGCTGCCAATGGAACTGGTTCTCTTGTATTTATTGATGATGTGACTGCTGAAAAAGCAGCAGGATGAATTCTGAAGTGTTTCGGGCAATATTATCTGCTCATAATCAGCAAAATGCTTCAGAACTCATTGGACGGCGCTTCACAGTGCAGATGGACAATGACCCAAAGCATACTGCGAAAGCAACCAAAGAGTTTTTTAAGGGAAAGAAGTGGAATGTTATGCAATGGCCAAGTCAATCACCTGACCTGAATCAGATTAAGCATGCATTTCACTTTTTGAAGACAAAACTGAAGGGGAAATGCCCCAAGAACAAGCAGGAACTGAAGACAGTTGCAGTAGAGGCCTTGCAGAGCATCACCAGGGATGAAACCCAGCGTCTGGTAATGTCTATGCATTCCAGACTTCAGGCTGTAATTGACTGCAAAGGATTTGCAACCAAGTATTAAAAAGTGAAAGTTTGATGGATGATTGTTAATCTGTCCCATTACTTTTGGTCCCTTAAAAAGTGGGAGCCACATATACAAACTATTGTAATTAATACACCGTTCACCTGATTTGGATGTAAATACCCTCAAATTTGAAAGTCTGCAGTTGAAGCACATCTTGTTCGTTTCATCTCAAATCCATTGTGATGGTGTATAGAGCCAAAAAGATTAGAATTGTGTAGATGTCCCAATATTTATGGACCTGACTGTATATGTATATGTGTATATATATATATATATATATATATACATATATCTTTCTTGTTTTCAAAAACAAATACACATTTTAAAAAATATATAATGTATTTAGTGAGGAAAATGAGATATAATAAAGATTGTTTATGCAAATTTATTTTCTGAGGAAAATACGATTCCATAATTTTTTGCCAGGAGTTGTAAAATGCCAGTTTATACTTGTAAACCAAAAAGGTAATAAATACAAAACTGGGCCAAAATGTATATTATCCTTTGATAATTGATGCTTAATACCCTCATGTTTTAAACAATAGCCATTTAGATCTGACGCAGAAGCGGATGCTTTGAAACGTTATCTCCATGTTCTGAAGTCGACTCCGAGTGTGTTCCATGCTGGTTCCGAGGCGACAAGACGGATGTCCTCTCCTCTCGTGCTAACATCTACACACCACCATCCACCGGGGACCCACTGAGTGACCACAGTATTATACTGTTATATGCCTATTGATCTTTATATTAGTGAGTAGCCATTTGGCTGACTTTAATTAAATATACCATTCGTTGCATCTTCTGCTGCACTTCGTTTTTGGCACACCTTGTTTTTCTCCCTTTATGTTTTAACACTCTCGTTATTTCTCTTTGTATTTCTAAATAAGCATAGCTGGCACTATTCTTTCTATTACTCAGCATTAATTGATTAAAGAACCTGTAGGGTTTTCATTTATATTTTGTGATCAGAATTTAGGGCTGGTTCACACATCTGAACCTGTGATTCAGTTTGGTGCGATTTTAAGCCCATTCATTTGAATGGGCTGAAATTCCACTGGATAGCAGGAAAAGTCGTGCATGTAGTACTTTTAACAATGCACTACAACTGGATCACATCTGTTACCATGTGATCTGGTGTAAGCAAATACACTGCATTTACTATCTGTATTTGGGGTGTCATTTGGAATACCTTGCCATCCCCAGCAGATCAGACACCCAATGCATTTTAAATGGGGTTCGGGAAACATGCATGAAACTTAGTTTTCATTCACCATGTTCTGGTGTGAACAAGCCCTAAACGTACACAGTGACATACACACAAAATTGTGTTGTATTTACTTTATTGTATTTAGATCATAAACATTTATGTAACAAATTCTGCATGAGGCCAGATGCATACAGAGGCCCCAGAAAGATATGACCAATGATATAACATTGAACATTGAAAAGTGTGGGGAAATGTGTCCTGGCTAGATGGCATAGCTTATGAAATTGACATCACATGTCCTGACACCTGTAGCAAAGCCACTCCATTTACCGTGCATCTCCTCTGGCATTATGCTGAGCCCATACAGTGGTGGCCCTGATATTTTGACTTCTCCTGGGTCTCCCCCAGATTTTCCTGGAACAAGTTGGGGATGGCATACTTAGACTATCTGATACACCAACAGTGGTTGTCTGTGGATTACAATGTGTTCAGGCTTTTTGACTGCTGCTGTTCTGATGTTAAAGGAAACAAATATAAATAAATCCTCATGTGTGTAGTTGATATTGATATGCGTTATTAAATACGTTATTAAATGCAGGGGCATAGAGGAAAATTCAACCCACAATGCAATCTACATACAAAAAAATAGAAAATGTCAGAGAAAGTACTATGTTCAAAATAAGCACCCTTGATTTCAATTTCATAAATTTATCCTAAAAATCCCACAGAGTGCACATAAATGGCAAATTACAACTTTGTCAGTCAACCAAATGCCACTCATTCTGGCATATATCATTCTGACTGCTAAGTGCAGGTTCACACTACAGCGACTTGGGATCCGACTTGTAAGTCCTCAAGTCTCTCCAAGTCGCTGGACATAAGAAATGCCACAGAAGTGAATGAGAGTCGTCTTATTGTACACTACTGAAGTCGCTCCAACTTCTGAAAAGGCTCCTGTACTACTTTAAGGCAACTTCTAGGCGACTTGTACCCATAGATTTCAATGGAAGTTGCCTCCAAATTGGATCTTCATCTATATTGAAGTGACTTTACAGGAAAAATAAAATAATTTACCCAGGAATTCCCCACGTTTACCCAGGCAACCCCCTCCCTCCCACAGAGCTGATTATTCTGTGATTGGCCACAGCCAAATTCACCTGTCTTGGAGGCGACTTTAAGTCGCATTGTAAGTTGCTCAAAGTTGCGCTGCAGTCGCCTCCAAATCGTCTTGCAAAGTCGCGCTGTAAGTCGGGTTTCCCCTGTGTGAACTAGCACTAAGGGTACTACACCTTATAAATATAAATATAAATATATATATATATATATATATATATATATATATATATATACACTTATATATATATATATATATATATATATATATATATACTAATATATATATACTGTAGCAAAATGTTTTCAGAAGCTGAAGTGCTGTACTGTATATGTTTTTTATGCTGCACAGTTAAAGCTGGGTATACACCAGCAGAAAACACAATTTTGAACTACTTTCAAGCCATATTCATTAAGTTGTATAATGCACTAATAATTTTGTATGAATTTGTGTTAGAAAATGTAATAGTGTTTTTAGCTTTTGAATTGCTGCTGGGAGAGAAACTAATTTTTCAGGTGCACCAGTATATGCAGCTTGGTGAATTGATAGGGATGAAAACTATGTATGATAACTAAAAGATAAATAAAATTTAAAAAATTGTACATAGAGGAATTTTGGTTTTCCTTTTTTAGCAGGGCTGGAGGGTATAGGACATAGAGAAACACGTTAAGATTAAAATGAAACTTCACCCAAGAGGGGAAGTTATTCTTTTCTGCTTCGTCCCCCCCTCCTCTTCAACTTTTGGCCCTTTTTGGGGGGGAGTGGGTACCTAGTTTTGATATGTATGCACACCCACTTCCACTTAGATCACCCCCGTTTTTGCCCACAGTCTTCTGGGACACATCACAAGTACCAGAAGGCTGCAAACCTATTTCTAATAAAAAACATGGCCAGTTCTAGGAAGAACCAATCACACCCACAGCCCAGTATTCTAGTAAAGTTAAAGGATTGGGTGGAATGGTTCTCTCCCATATAATGGATAGGATTTTTAAGGATATGAGGTTGTCACTGAGGTGAGCACCAAAGCACAAATTATATTTAAAGATCAATTTATTGTACAAACATCATAAAACCCTCATAAAAACACATTGAAGTGTGAATGTGTGAACATATGGCCCAAGGCCTAAAGTACTTCTTCCTATTCAACAAGGAGATTCTTGAGCATAGAGTAGTCCAACGTGTTTGCGGAGCTCGATCCCCGCTTTTTAAGGGAAACTCATTATATATCTGAACTTTACATTTAAGGAGATATAATTACAATCACACATATAATATTTATCATTTTACAATATCAAAAAGAATTCAAAAGAAATGATTGCATAAATATTGTGCTTACCAATTTCATCAAATCGTAGCCGTGCAAAATTTCCAACATTGAAAAAGAACAAACCAGGCCCCAACCCTATGCTCCATGGTGTCAGAACCTATAGGAACAGTCTGGCAGACACTGGACCACACCTTAGATGGATTTACGCAGGTAGCACTGGCATATCTCGAACATTGAAAAACATTGGAAACCTGTCTCAGCAATTCTTGCATGTCTGTAACAGCATTCACACAGAATATACAGCCAACCTACATAAACATTCTTTTATATAAGTGATTAGCCCATATTCTTCCTTATTCTTTGTATGGGGTGAACCTAAAGTTATCCCACACATGATATGTGTAGGCTATAGGGACATAACGTGCTCAGTCACTAGCCCAACAGTTGTCATCCACAGCCTAACCAATCATACAAGTACGATCAGGGGCATAGATCATCCCAGACCCCCCAAAGACCTATTAACAAAGTAGAAAGCAATGGAGAAAGTGGTGGGAAGCTTGGGACTTTGATTGAGGCCATAGACATAGTTGAGTTAGATTGAATAAAAGTACACATTTATTGTCATAAAAATCATAAACGTGTCAATGACAGAAACCACATAGGTGAAAAAACATTGTAATAAATATAATTTCATGTTTGTTCACACACACTATTGAAAATGTGCGTGCAATACAGGCAACTAGGGTACATTGGGTATGGTAGCCAAGTGCCCCATAGTGGTCTGGATTGATCAGCAAATACATTCTAATGAGTTCATAATGGTACAAAAAGCATGTAAACAGCACTTGCAAATGAGACAGTGAGACCATAGTAAGTTGCAAAGTCACCTTAGAGGATAAGAGTAGAATAATCGGGGTGTAGGGAAACATCCCGGAATGCCCAAAGTGGATGGTTGAATGGGGGCTTGTATCTGCATCCCAAATAATTACTGACGCGTTTCGTGTGTGCACTCTTCAGGGGCGGGTGCTAATAGTATATCTACAAAATATAATAAAATAAAATTAGTAGGATATAATTGGACCTATCAAGGAAAAAATGGATAGTTGTATCCAAATACTTACAGGGACTCACTGTAATGAGGTATGGTACGTATGGAGCCAGGGCCAACCAATCTATGCCGGGAGCTGAGGTAATGGAGCAGCGTGCTGGCAGGGCGTACATCCGAAACTTCCCCAAAACACAGGACACAAGTTGGGAGTGTATATAGTAAGACTGGATATTGCACCAATGGTGGCTGCCAGAGGAGGTCTAGAAAATTATAATGTCATGGTGTCATAATGTCCATTCATCCAAAGATGAAAAATGATGCATAGCTAACAAAGTAGTGGACAATAGTCAAGGGTGACTTACTGATGTCTCTGCGCTGGAAAAGGGTGGTAAGGTGGACTGCAGCATAAAAAGTTGGATGACAACAGGGAACTGCGCCTGGGGAAGCCAGATATAACAGCACTGCACACGTGCACGCTGACTCCCACCAGCGTCACGCACGGCAAGAACGGGGAGGGGTTCTGACGCAGGCGGTGAGCACTGCCCACGACAGACACTTGTTTCTCCAGCTGTGCCGGTTCAGATGGCAAAGTCACATGCTCGACGTGATGGCGCCAAGTAATGACGGCACACGAGAAGCAGGATGCGTGGCGCTGATGCGCTGTGAAACAGCCCTTCCCCCTACACACACACATATCCCCCGCCTCCCAAAGGAGGCGGGAAGGAGGGTGATGGGACGGGGGCATGCAGAGCGCATCGCAGCTCCTAGAAACAGAGAGAAAAAGCCCAGGACATACAAACCTCAATATGGAGACTCTACACCAAAATGTCTGTGCTGAAACATCCCACAGACATAGAAAGGAAACCTATGTCTCTAGAACACAAGCCCGGACATAGTGGATAAATGTCAAGGGCTTAATCATCTCACACCTGGGTGACAGGGAAAAAGAAGGGCTGTCAATCCAGTCTATTGGTCTCCATCCCTAATATGAGAAAGCAATGGAGAAAGCAGAGTTGGAAACTCCCTGTGAAGCCGTAAGGAGTCACATCCAGCTTCCCACACTAGACATGGTGATGCTGAGGACTCGAAGACTGGTGAGGACATCG
Organism: Lithobates clamitans; assembly: GCA_037952925.1. Classification (NCBI taxonomy): domain Eukaryota; kingdom Metazoa; phylum Chordata; class Amphibia; order Anura; family Ranidae; genus Lithobates; species Lithobates clamitans. The sequence continues at coordinate 4,705,108 of JBBGZY010000142.1, forward strand.
CTGCATCCCTAGACAAGTAAGCGTCTATTTGCTAAAAGTCAGTGGCTACAGTAATTATAGCTGCTGACTTTTAATTTTTTGTTTGGGGGGGCTGAAGATCCTTTTTTAAGTCGAGCTCCAGGCTCCTTCAGAAAAAATGAAAAGTCAGCATCTACAAATACTGTAACAGCTGACTTTTAATATTAGGACACTTACCTGTCGACGAATCCAGCGGTGTTCAAGTGCTGCTGCAACTATCTCGGGTAAGGGAAACCAGCAGTGAGGCCTTATGGCTTCACAGCCAGTTTACTACTGCGCATGCACGAAGAGTGCTGCGCTTTGTGACTGGCCCGGTGGCGGGGAAGAAGGAGTGGGCTGAACTTACAGATGAGTTTGCTGCAGCGAAGTCAGCCGGAAGTGGGAGCGGGTACCTGTCAAAACCAGGTACCCGCTCCCCCCGAAAAGGCCCAAATGTGACATCGGAGGCAAATAAGCAGCACTTCCCCTTTTGGGTGAAGCTCAGCTTTAAGTAGCCAATTTAGGTCTTATTTTTCCCCCTCATATTCTTAAAGTGGTTCTAAATCCAAAATATTTTTACTTTAATGCATTCCCTGCATTAAAGTAATAAATGTTTAGCTAACAGTAAGTGTGTCCACCTGTAGTGGCTTCCTAACTTCTCCCTGCTCTAACAAGTTAGGCTAAGAGCAGCGGGAGCCATTGTCTCCCACTACTGTCAGTCAAATCATGTGACGAGGGAGCTGGGGTGGGGCCAAGTTGCGCTGTTTGTGTCTATGGATGCAGCCAGCTTGGGATCAAACCTGCAGGTGTGCCACCATAGGAGGCAGCTTCCTATGGTGGCACACTGAGAACAGCAGGAGCGCTGACAAGAGACCCTAAAAGTGGGGGATCAGCGTGGCTCTGTGCAATTACAGGTAAGCATATCATGTTTGTTATTTAAAAAAAAACATGTTTGACTTTACAATCAATTTAAGGGAAGATTTGAATGTTGATGTGTTATTTTCTTTCCTTCTGGTCCTTTCAATACAGAGCTTGAGCATCTATGATTGTCATTGGGAAATTATATTATTTTTACAAGATCATTTTTGTATATTGTGTGATATAAATTGTGGTAGATATCTTTGCTGGTCCTTCTCTGGGCTTTTAAATACAGGGTTTGATCATTTGTTATTGTTAATTGGGAGTAATGCTACTTCACAATATAATTTAAATATACTGTAAATGTTTAAATGAGGAAGGTATGCTATTATACTATAAACAATTTTATGTTTTATTTAGAAAGGTTATTTGGCATATTAATAGTTCTGTGTATGTGGTTTCTTGGAATGTACAAGGAATGAAGGATGTCATTAAATGGAATGCTATCTTCCACTTATTGCAATAATAAACGTCTGCTACAATTGGTTTGCAGAACCCATGTTATGCCAGATACAATGAAGTATTTACAAAGGCCTTTTTACTCTCAAAGTATACATTCTTGTTATTCTTCATATTCATATGGTGTTGGTATATTGTTACATAGGCTGGTATAATTCACTTGCATTCAGAAAGTGGCAGACTCTAATGGAAGATATGTATTTGTATATTGTTTACTGTTGCACTGTGTGTAATTGGTAATTGGTATACCCCCACCATATGAAGTGATGTGATGAACATAATTTCTAAATTTATTTTAGATAAGCAATATGAGCTTTTTATTGAAGTAGGAGATTTCAACAATGTCATAAAACCTGAATTTATTAGGCATCCTCCTCCTAGGGTGCAATCTCCTAGCTATCTTTGTTCTTTTGGCAAGTTATTACAAAGACTTGGGTTAGATATACAGTGCCTTGAAAAAGTATTCATAGCCCTTGAAATTTTCCACATTTTGTCATTTTACAACCAAAAATGTAAATTTATTATATTGGGATTTTATGTGACAGACCAACACAAAGGGAGTCATTTACTATAGCGCCAATATGTGATCCTGCAGTCCATGAAAATAGCGCCCAATTAAAGCCAATTAGGACTTCAACTCTCGGGAAACTGGGCGTTCATGCAAATGGCAAGCACGCTATTGCCAGCGAACATGCCTGTCAGATTGCATATGCAGGAAAAGTTGAAGTCAATGGGGCTCGAACCTGCAAAATTCAAAGTCCTCACTGAAGGCTTATATGGAAGTTATTTGCCAGAAAAATTGTATGGTGACCCGGGTACTGCCCTAGCGGACATGTATAAATTACATTTTTTTTTTTTAACGACCGTTTTTTCAGGAGCAGTGATTTTAATAATGCTTAAAGTGTAACAATAAACATGATAAATTCCTTTAAATATTGTGCCTGGGGGTCCCCTTAGTCTGCCTGTAAAATGGCGCATCTGGTCGATGTGTATAACAGTGCCACAGCAAAATGACATTTCTAAAGGAAAAAAATTTCACTTAACTTGCTTGTGGCTGTAATGTATTGCTGAATTTTGGCAATATAGATGAAAAATCAATAATAAAAATTAACGTAAGGTCCCCCCCAAAATCCATACCAGACCCTTATCCGAGAATGCAGCCTGGAGGACAGGATGGGGGGGCGAGCTAGCTTCCCCCCTCCTGAGCTTTACCAGGCCACATGCCCTCAACATGGGGAGGGGGACAAGGACCTTGTCCCGACAACCTTAGACTGTGGTTGTTGAGGTCTGGTGGGGGGCTTATTGGAATCTGGTATATTGTATCTGGTATATTGTACCCCCCTGCCCATTCACCAAAAAAAGTAGTGTAATGTGACAAAAGACAATAGCCGGTTTTTGACAATACCTTTATTAAAAATGTCAGACCATTGCTAGAGCCTTGTTTCAGGCTCGCAGGCTCATTCTTCAGCATTGGCTGATTAATTGGCTTATTACTGTCAGCATGCTGAGAAATAAACCGCTGTCATTTTGTGGGTTTTGGCTTTCTGAGGCTGCAATTAGTGCTGGTGGGAAAATGTTAAGGCTGATTATAGTCCTTGCCCATGGAAAACATATGGCACAACTTGCAATGGTGGTGGAACCTTCCTACATATAAATACAAGGACCTGAGTCAGGAGTGTGTTTAACAACATAGGAAGAACAGAACTTCTCTACATGAGTGGCATGTTTGGGATTCAAACCCACCTAAGGCTGCTTAGGTGTTGCTGCCTCTGGGGCCTTTCAAAAAGGTGTGTAAATGTAATGACAGATCATGTGACACTTAGATTGCACACAGGCGGACATCATTTCACTAATTATGTGACTTCTGTAGGTAATTGGTTGCACCAGAGCTTTTTATGAGCTTCATAACAAAGGGGGTGAATATGACATACGCACATGCCAATTATCAGTTTTTTATTTTGTAAAAATTGTTTTATGTATATATTTTTCTAATTTTACTTCACTAACATAGACTATTGTGTTCTGATCCATCACATATAATTCAGAGTAAAAAAAACATTTAACTAAAGGCTGTAATGTAACAAAATAGGTAAAAGTCCAAGGGGGTGAATACATTTGCAAGGTACTGTAGATAAAAATCATTGAAAAAAATGGCATGGGTGTCCCCCCTTAGTCCATTACCAGGCCCCTTGGGTCTGGTATGGATATTAATAGGAACCCTGCACACAAATTTTAAAAAAAATTGTGTGGGGTCCCCCCAAAATCCATGCCAGGTCCTTCAGGTCTGGTATGGTTATTAAGGGGAACCCTGCACCAAAACTTTAAAAAATGGCATAGGGGTCCCCCCAAAAATCCATACCAGGCCCTTCAGGTCTGGTATGGATTTTAAGGGAAACCCAGAGCCAAAATAAAAAAATTGCGTAGGGGTCCCCCCAAAATCCATACCAGACCCTTATCCGAGCACGCAACCTGGCAGGCCACAGGAAAAGGGGGGGCGAGAAAGTGCCCCCCCCCTCCTGAACCGTACCAGGCCACAAGCCCTCAACAAGGTCGCCCTAAAAGACCTTGTCCCCATGTTAAAGGGGGCAAGGGCCTCATCCCCACAACCCTTGCCCAGTGGTTGTGGGGGTCTGCGGGCGGGGGGCTTATCGGAATCTGGAAGCCCCCTTATACAAAGGGGACCCCCAGATCCTGCCCCCCCTATGTGAATGGGTATCGAGTATATTGTACCCCTACACATTCACCAAAAAAAGTGTCAAAATGTTAAAAATGACAGACAATTTGGGACAAGTCCTTTATTAAAAAAAACCAGCCCTGTGATGTCCATTCATCTTCGATCACAGCGTCGAGACAGCGTGTATGGCGTCGTGTGGGTGAGGGGTTTGCTGATGTCAATGTTGTTGATTGAGTGGCCCATGGTGGAGGTGGGGTTATGGTATGGGCAGGCGTATTCTATGGACAATGAACACAGGTGCATTTTATTGATGGCATTTTGAATGCACAGAGATACCGTGACAAGATCCTGAGGCCCATTGTTGTGCCATTCAACTCCGACCATCACCTCATGTTGCAGCATAATAATGCAAGGCCCCATGTTGCAAGGATCTGTACACTATTCCTGGAAGCTGAAAACATCCCAGTTCTTGCATGGCCAGCATACTCACTGGACATGTCACCCACTGAGCATGTTTGGGATGCTCTGGATCGGCGTATACAACAGCATGTTCCAGTTCCTGCCAATATCCAGCAACTTCGCACAGCCATTGAATAGGAATGGCTCAACATTCCACAGGCCACAATCAACAACCTGATCAACTCTATGCAAAGGAGATGTGCTGCACTGCGTGAGGCAAATGGTGGTCACACCGTATACTTACTGGTTTTCGCCCCCCCCCCCCCCTGACTCCCCCAATACAGTAAGGCTTTATGTACACAGGACGTTGTTCAACCTCTCCTGATTTAAATTGACAGCTAGAAACCGGCGTCTAAAAACGGCCGTTTAGCCGCGTTTAGTCGCTTTTAGCCACGTCTAGCCACATTTAGCCATGTTTGTGTCTAGAAGCATTTTTTTTGTTAAAGCGGAGTTCCACCCACATCTTAGATTTTTTTTTTTTTAAATAAATATTACTCTTGCATAATGCACATGCTGATACAGTGAATGTCTCCTAAATAGTACAAGTTTAGGAGATATTCATGGTACCTATAGGTAAGCCTTATTATAGGCTTACCTATAATAAGGCTTACCTGTAGTTATAAGGGTTTACAACCACTTTAAATCCAGTGACTAAAGTGGTATTAACCACTTCTGAACTAAGCCTATTTTTGACACTTGTTGTTTACAGGTTAAAATCAGTATTCTTTGCTAGAAAATTACTTAGAACCCCCAAACATTATATATATATTTTTTAGCAACGACTCTGGAAAATAAAATGGCGGTTGTTGCAATATTTTATGTCACATTTGCATAGCAATCTTTCAAACGCAATTTAAAAAAAAAATACAATTTTTAATTAAAAAATAAGAAAACAGTAGAGTTAGCCCAATTTTTTTGCATATTGTAAAAGATGATGTTACGTTGAGTAAATAGATATTTAGTTAATTAAAAATTTTAACCGTTACCAGCTTAGAGTTACAGAGCAGCTCTTGTGCTAGAATTATTGCTTTCACTCTGACGATCGCAGTGATACCTCACATGTGTGATTTGAAATCCCTCCTTTGCAGTTAAAAGTATTCAAAATGCTGAAATCTATATTTTTGAATACCTGGGATTTTTTTTAATGTAGCTGCGGAGACCCGATTGAAGCTGATTCCGGCTTTGTTTGGGACTCCGGCCAGCCGGCGGACATGCCGGCTGGTCGCTCGGGTCTCTGGGTGGGACGGTAGACCCGGGCAGAGAGGCGGAAGGCAACAGGAGGGGGAGGGCGTCACCTCCCACTCCTTCTGATAACGGCCAAGCGACTGCTGAGCCACATCGGTTGTTATCACCAAAAAGCTGACCACCAGCTCTAAGAAACGGTACCGGGGTGAAGCCTGCAACTACTTCCTCAAAAGGATGTACAGGTACGTTGTTTCTTGTGAAGTGGTTAAACCCCTAAAGCAAAGATTTGCTATGGTGCAGCTTACCAATTCTCAGATGTAATGTCTGTTTTTTTCATTAGAACAAGCTGTCCTGCAGATTTAGCACTTAGATGGTCGAGACAAACTATTCACCACTAACAAGGATGCATACAATGGTCAGCTTTTATTCATTTATGTAAAACTTTTATCCCAAAAAGAACAAAGCTGTTTCTGTACCTGCTTATAAAGTGTTAGCTGGAGTTCACCTTCAATTCATTTGGTGTAGTCTAAATGTTCTAGTCATTCTAACACCACTCCCCTTCCCCACAGACTGACAATGCTCCTGTCCAATGATGTGTCTGTGCTTCTTCATCCAGAGTGGAGGCACACTAATACAGAGGGTGTGTTACTAATCAGATTACCAGGTGATAACAGAGGAAATAAAACCTAAAAACAAAACGAATGCAGCTGCAATATATAACATTTTTTTTTTTTTTTGGGGGGGGGTAATACTGCTTGAAGGATGGAAAAGGGGGAGGGGCGACCTCCAGTCAGGAATTGAGGTGGGCTATATCTGACTTGCTGCAGCTTTTAATGCACACTGTGGGAAGCTCACAATGTGCAGTAAAATCAGAGTCGTTTCAGTACAGGAAAGACATCTCTACAAATGTGCCAAACTATTAGTCATGCTGGAGTTCGTTCTTAAATGGAAATCTGAAATCAAAATAAGATGACAATGAGAACCAAGTAAAATGCCTTTGATATCATTAAAAAGACATGGTTTATTGCATCATTGATCTCAAAATAGTTTTTCAAAGATAATAATAAATGTAGGACAAATTATGATGCATACTGAATTGTTTTTGCTACTGGCCTTAATCTATGATTCATGTCAGAACATTTTAATCCTGCTGTCAGTTTAGCAGTTTATGTCAGAAATTTAAATATCCTCTCCGTTATCCCCTCCAGCCTGCACTTCATCTATCTGTGCCTCTCTTCTACACCTTGACAAGAAAAGAACCCTCCGCATTGACATACAGTATAGAAGGCAGAGTTATGCCCCGTACACACGGTCGGACATTGATCGGACATTCCGACAACAAAATCCTAGGATTTTTTCAGACGGATGTTGGCTCAAACTTGTCTTGCATACACATGGTCACACAAAGTTGTCGGAAAATCCGATCATTCTGAACGCGGTGACGTCAAACACGTACGTCGGGACTAAAAACGGGGCAGTAGCCAATAGCTTTCATCTCTTTATTTATTCTGAGCATGCGTGGCACTTTGTGCATCGGATTTGTGTACACACGATCGGAATTTCCGACAACGGATTTTGTTGTCGGAAAATTTTATAGCCTGCTCTCAAACTTTGTGTGTCGGAAAATCTGATTGAAAATGTGTGATTGAGCCTACACACGGTCAGAATTTCCGACAACTAGGGCCTATCACACATTTTCCATCTGAAAATCCGACTGTGTGTACTGCCTTTGCCTTATTGTACATTTATTACAGGTATGTGAGATTCTAGGAAAGAATGTGACAAATGAAGGTTGCATAAGACTTTTTATGACTTCCTTATTTTCATTCTGTGGTTTTGTAAATGACTTGCATCATCATTTCTTTGCAACTTCTTTATTGTGAGTCGTATGCTGTTCACTTTATATTTTGTGTTGTGTGAAAAAAACAGGGACTATATGAAAAGGCAGAAAATACTTTCTATTTACTCGCAGAGGAGGTCTCTTCAGCTTAAAGTGGTTGTAAACCTTAGACATGAAATGTGAACAAAGCATATCACTTTATAGTGTGTACTTGTCTCAATTAAAAGCACTAAGCATCTTTCACTTTGTTCTTCTGCTATCAGCATGAATCATTTTGACATTTTTTCCTGACACCATAAGAAAAATGGTGACAGGGGAGGGAGCTCCAGCTGATTGACAGCCTCAGCTCTGTTCCTCTGTGGTGAGTGAAGAGAGGTGTGACCCTTCCCTCCAATCAGCTCACAGAGCTCTTCTCACTTAGCTCTGCAGAGTGTAACGTCAGTTCTCAGCCCCCCTTTTTTAACTCTCAGAAAAGCTTATAAATTCAGCACTTTGAAAGGATGTAGAGAAGAGAAGACTGAAAGTACAACTTATGCAGCAGGATTTGTTTCAGCTTTGTGTATCACCTGAGGATAGTCACTTCACTGGGTATATGTAAGGGGTTACAACCACTTTAATATCTTCCACATAAGAAATTAGGGGCCAGTTGACATCTCAACCCTTATCTAAAATCAGCCATGCTAGGATAGATCGGCTCCATTAATATTTGTAGATATCTATGGCAGCACAACCTCTAAGAACTAGTTCATCTCAAAAGGGCAAAGGGCAGGTTATATAGAAGGCCGAAGGAAGTCTCTTCAGCTTAATATCTTCCACATGAGAACCAAAGGCCTGCTTGACTTCTCAGCCCTTATCTGATATCAGCCATGCTAGGATAGAATGGTTCTTAGAGGTAACATTTTCATAAATATTTGTAGTGCTGAATAGATATAAAGTACACCCCTCACATTTTTGTAAATATTTTATTACATCTTGTAATGTGACAACACTAAAGAAATTACACTTTGCTACAATGTAAAGTAGTGAGTGTACAGCTTGTATAACAGTGTAAATGTGCTGTCCCCTTAAAATAACTCAACACACAGCCATTATTGTATTAACCACTGGCAACAAACGTGAGTACACCCCTAAGTTAAAATGTCCAAATTGGGCCAAAAGTGTCAATATTTTGTGTGTGACCACCATTATTTTCCAGCACTGCTTTAACCCTCTTGGCCATGGAGTTCACCATAGCTTCACAAGTTGCCACTGAAGTCCTTTTCAACTCCTCCATGATGACATCACAGAGCTGGTGGATGTTAGAGACCTTCTGCTCCTCCGCCTTCTATTTTTTTTAATGTTTATTTGGTTTTCAAAGGGAAACAAATACATCAATAATAGCGTGGACGTGTCCGCCTTGATAATAATATGAACATAGGTAATGATATAAATGAAAACATAGTAAATTCTTACTAATACTACAAATATTCCAAATATAGGAAATGCAGAAGATGCATACACATAGAGAATACAGATATTGATATAGAAGGTAGTGGGTATGAAGTACAAGGCACTAACAGATTTATATCAGAGGATGGTATTTGTTTCAGGTGAAGGCATAAATTGGAGTCACATGGTTACGACAGTTAGGTTCGAGATTCTAAGAACCTATGAGGGGTAACATAGGGACCAAGGTTTCCATATAAGGTCAAAGGAGCGGATTGTTTTGTGTTGTAGGGTTAGAGATTTCTCCCCTAGAAAGTGTTGGTGGGTGGTATTAATCATTTCGGATGGGTTGGGGGACAGGTCTTGTTTCCAGTGCCTGGTAATAGTGGGTTTTGGTGGATAGTAGGATGTTGGCTACTGTACCACGATACATGATCGGGAATTTGTCAATACCTAAATTAAGTAGGGCTAGAGCATGGATATGTTTGCAAGACCATAGGATATGCATGATATTGCCTGGGGAACAGCCACCCCAACAGAGTAATGGGCGTGGTTTCAGCAAAATAATGGCTTAAATGGTGTGGCTCTAAGGGGGTGTGGTTAGTGTCTGAGATGAACAAGGGATGGAGGAAGAGGGAGGGAGAGAGGAAGGGACAACAGGCCCAGATCCTACACAACAATAGAAATATGTGTATTCTAGAAAGTTTAACAATCAGCAGATAAAGATTCTCCAAACACCTGGTGTTAGCACTTCAATCATCCTGACACCATGGTTGTTATGGTGTCAGGATGATTGAAGTGCATTATTTCTATTATTACATTGTAATATAAAATGAAATCATTCAACTCACCATAATGCAGAATCAGTGGGAGCTCCGAGTGTGTCACCTGCCACCAGATGCCATCAGGTGTCCCCAGCGCAGTCCGTCCTTACATCAGGTGTCCCCAGTGGAGTCCGTCTTTACATCAGAAGCCCCCAGTGGAGTCTGTCCTTACATCAGGTGCCCCCAGCGGAGTCCGTCCTTACATCATATGTATAGTGGTGAACCACAAGGAGAATTAAATTCTCAATAAGGCATTGCCAACATCCCAAAATATATTGTGAAGAGGGACCCTAGGAAAGGGACACTAGTACCCCCCGGTACCAAGGGACTTTGAAGGCGAACAAGAAAAGGATTTTTTATAAAAGCATATTATTTATTTGAAAAAATGCTTAAAAACACGTAGGTAAAAGCATAATAGTAGTCTATACAGAACATTTGTGCAAAAACAAAACAATTTAAACATAGTATACTCTTTACAAAATCAAAGGTAAGTACAGGTTCCTCCATAAGCCTAACATGTTTCAGGACGATGTCCCTTCTTCAGAGGCATTTTTAGGAGAAAAAATTAATGTATTCTGAAAAACAGGTGAAAATAAGCTTGACAAACATTTTGTTTAAGGCAGAGACAACAATACAGTATCCGAGAGTGTCCAATATACATACCAGTATTGAATTGTATAAAATATATTCATACACTCTTTTATACAATTCAATACTGGTACATATATTGGACACTCTCGGATACTGTATTGTTGTCTCTGCCTTAAACAAAATGTTTGTTAAGCTTATTTTCACCTGTTTTTCAGAATACATTCATTTTCTCTCCTAAAAAATGCCTCTGAAGAAGGGACATCATCCTGAAACATGTTAGGCCTATGGAGGAACCTGTACTCACCTTTGAGTTTGTAAAGAGTATACTATGTGTAAATTGTTTTGTTTTTGCACAAATGTTCTGTGTTGACTACCATTATGCTTTTACCTATGCGTTTTTAAGCATTTTTTCACATAAATAATATTCTTTTATAAAAAATTATTTTCTTGTTTGCCTTCAAAGTCCCTTGGTACTGGGGGGGTACTAGTGTCCCCATCCTTACATCAGGTGCCCCCAGCGGAATCTGTCCTTACATCAGGTGCCCCTAGCGGAGTCCCTCCTTACATCAGGTGCCCCCAGTGGAGTCCCTCCTTACATCTGTGTCCCTAGCGGAGCCCCTCCTTACATCTGTGTCCCCAGCAGTCCTCCTTACATGTGGTGTCCCCATCAGTCTTCCTTACATGTGTGTCCCCATCAGTCTTCCTTACATGTGTGTCCCCAGCGCTGTCCTCCTTACATGTGTGTCCCCAGTGCTGTCCTCCTTACCTGTGTGTCCCCAGCACTGTCCTCTTTACATGTGTGTCCCTAGTGCTGTCCTCCTCACATGTGTGTCCCCAGCGCTGTCCTCTTTCATATCGCGTCTGTCTCTCTCTTCAGCTACTTCCTATCTTTCTCCATGTGTTCAGTGGAGAGGGAAGGGGCCTCCCCACTCCACTGAACACAAGGGGATTAGGGGGCACTGAGAACAAAGCACCCGGCCAGACGCCGAGCGGATGCTGCTCGGCGCAGGGGATTGTGCCGCAAAGCAGCTCCAAACCCCGCAAATGAAGCACCGCATCTGCAATTTCATGATGCCATTGGCTATGTTTAAAAATGTTTTATTTTTTTGGTGATTGCTTTGGGGGGGGTGGTGCCCGGGCGCCCCTATGGATGGGCCACCACTAATTGGAAGTCACAAAGGAGGCTTGGAGGTCTGATTCTCATTGGAGCATTGGCTTTGATTTACTGAACTTAGTTTTGTCCTGTAATATGTTGTATATCTGGGATGTTCCTTTGGTGGGTTTTGCAAAGTTTGAAAATAATTGCCATATTTTGGGGTGGAGTTTAATAGTGGGTGGTGGGGAGGTTTTGAGAAAGTGATAAGTATGATAGAGTGTGAAGAAGGTGGATCGTGGGAAAGCATATTTAGCAATAAGTGACTCTGGGGGCCTTGGTTGGTCTCCTTCAAGGAGATCCTCCAGGTGGTGAAAACCTTTCTCAGGTTGACCAGTTTAATGTCAGGGATGAGAGTTATAAGTGGAATTGCAGTGACTGAGTAAGTAGAAACTTGGGAAGGGGAGTTTACAATCTTTCTCCATGCATGGATAGACACTCTAGTAGTGGGTAGATATGCAGAAGAGTTTAGTGCTCTCCAGGTGTCGGCGTATAAGAGGGAACTGAGATTAGTGGTTTTGTTAAATCCCTTTTCTATATCCAACCATAGTGGTTCTGCAGATGGGTTAAACCAATGTTTCAAATGATCCAGGTGGACTGCAATGAGATAGTCTTGTATATCTACAATTCCCATACCGCCTATTGATCTGTGTTTTGTCAAGGATGTATGGGAGCAACAGGACCTCTTTCCCTTCCAAATAAAGCTTCTTGAGCCCTGTACACACGATCGGACATTGATCGGACATTCCGACAACAAAATCCATGGATTTGTTCCGACGGATGTTGGCTCAAACTTGTCTTGCATACACATGGTCACACAAAGTTGTCTGAAAATCCGATCGTTCTGAACACGGTGACGTAAAACACGTACGTCGGGACTATAAACGGGGCAGTGGCCAATAGCTTCCGTCTCCTAATTTATTCTGAGCATGCGTGGCACTTTGTGTACACACGATCAGAATTTCCGACAACAGATTTTGTTGTCGGAAAATTTTATAGCCTGCTCTCAAACTTTGTGTGTCGGAAATTCCTATGGAAAATGTGTGATGGAACCTACATAAGGTCGGAATTTTCAACAACAAGGTCCTATCACACATTTTCCATCTGAAAATCCTATCGTATGTACAGGGCATTAGTTGCGATGTGAGGGTTTTAATGTATAGTTGTTTAACCGGGATGTGTAGGGACCAGAATATGTATAGGATTTTGGGAAGAATTTACATTTTATAAGCTGCCAGCCTGCCTACCCATGACAACTCTACTTGGGCTAGATTCTTCAGTTGTGCCTCAATATTGGCTATTAGAGGTTTGTAGTTAGCTTCCTCTAGGGTAGAGTAGGAAGGGGTGACTATGATACTAAAGGTATGAGATGCTTGATTCGGCCCATGTGTACAGCAGTTCCTCTTTCAATTTAGCTATGATAGGTTTGGGGATATTAAGGTCCATTACTAGAGATTTAGAATGATTGACTTTGTAATAGGATAAATTGCTAAATTCTGTTAGGATTTTGTGAGCTTGTGGGAGTGAAATATGAGGGTTAGTCAGCATTAAGATGATGTCATCTGCAAAGAAATTATTAACATGAGCTCTTTTCCTAAAGAGGATGCCAGTTATCGATGGGTGGGATTGGATTTTCTCTGCCAGTGGTTCTATCATCAAGTTGAAGATCGATGGGGAGAGTGGACATCCCTGTCTTGTACCATTGGTTATGGCAAAGAATTTGGAGAGCAAACTTGCAGTGTACACCTGGCCCGAAGGGGTGGAGTATAGTGTTAAAACAGCAGAGAGTCTCATCCCCTGGAAACCAAATTTACTGAGAACCTGCGACATGTAGCCCCAATGAACCCGGTCAAACGCCTTCTCCACATCAATAGAAAGCATTAGAGAAGGTGTTCAACTATGCTCAGCTAAATGAACAGCATTTATTACACGTCTTGTGGCATCAGAAGTCTGTCTACCAGGAACAAATCCTGTCGTATCCGGCTGTAGTAGGGAAGGTAGTACTTTCTTCAACCTTTGTGCTAGAGTTTTAGCATACAATTTGATGTCTGCATTAAGCAGAGAAATCAGTTGGAAATTAGCCTGGTAGTCAGGGTCCTTTCCCGGTTTGGGAATAGTGACAATGTGAGCTCTCAATATCTCCTTTGGGAAAGCTTAGCCGTTAGCAGCAGCATTAAATAATTTGGCCAAGTAGGGGCTTAAGAGGGAGAAGAAGGTGTGGTAGTATTAATTTATGAACCCATCAGGGCCAGGGGATTTCCCACAAGGCATTGATTGGATTGTCTGTTGTATTTTTAATGTAGAGAAGGGGCGATTCAGTACCTCAAAGTCAGAGTAACTCAATGAAGGGAGTTTGAGGTTAGCTAAAAAGGAAGAGATCGCGTCAGAGGAAGGTTGGGTGATCAATGGATCTTCTTTTAAATTATAAAGGGAGCTGTGGTAATCTGCAAACGCATCTGCTATGTGTTGTTGGTTGGACAGGTTTTTTTTGCGTAAACGGGTGAAGGAGGTATGGGATTTTAGATTTAATGCTATGAGATTTTAGACTGGAGACTAGGAATTTTCCAGCTTTGTTATGCAAGGAGTCTAATTTGGCCAAGCATGTGTTCATGCTTTTCTTGTAATAGGGAGCGGAGTTCAAATCGTAGCTTGACAAGGTCAGATGTGGTATTAGGGTCAGGGTGAGACTTCTGCCCTGTACACACGGTCGGATTTTCCGATGGAAAATGTGCGATCGGAGCTTGTTGTCGGACAGTTTCCATCGGAATTTCCGACACACAAAGTTTGAGAGCAGGCTATAAAAATTTACGACAACAAAATCCAATTGCGTAAATTCCGACTGTGTGTAGACAATTCTGACACACAAAGTGCCACGCATGCTCGGAATCAAGCAGAATAGCAGCACTGGCTATTGAAATTCATTTTTTCTCTGCTTGTCGTACGTGTTGTACGTCACCGCATTCTTGACGTTTTTCCAACCAACTTTGTGCGACCGTGTGTATGCAAGACAAGTTTGAACCAACATCCGTCGGAAAAAATATGATGGATTTTGTTGTCGGAAGGTCAGATTGTGTGTACAGGGCATTATGCCCCGTACACACGGTCGGACATTGATCGGACATTCCGACGACAAAATCCTAGGATGGATGTTGGCTCAAACTTGTTTTGCGTACACACGGTCGCACAAAGTTGTCGGAATTTCCGATCGCCAAGAACGCGGTGACATCAACCACGTACGAGACTAGAAAAGGCCAGTTCAGAACCAAGCGTGGCACCCTTTGGGCTCCTTTTGCTAATCTCGTGTTAGTAAAAGTTTGGTGAGAGGCAATTCGCGCTTTTTTAGACTCGTGGTTTTCAGATCATTTTCTGCTGTTCAGTTTGTGCTTGTGGGTTTGTATCTGCTCTTCAGTGCGTGCAGCAAGCTACGCGTGACTTTGATTAGTCATTGTGTTCTTGTTCGTTCGTTACTGTTTTTCAGGTCGCTCTTCACAGGCCTTGCTGTTCTTCAGTGCGTTCTGTTACTTTGTTCTGAGCAGCCGACCGTTTTCTAGCCATGTTGCGTATACGTACTCCTCGTAGAGTTCGTGCTGTGCAGGGGCTTGGTGTTGGGGTCCTGACCTTGACACAAGTCCAGTCCATGAACAGGGTGGGGAGGAGTTCATGGACCAAGAATTGGTTGCTTTAGCGTGACCAGTTCTGTCATATGCCTTTGCTCCGTGAGATCCGTGAGAATAATCCTGATGATTTCAGGAACTTTCTCAGGATGACGGACCTTGTTTTTCACCGTTTGTTGGCTTCGCTGACCCCCTATATCAGCAGGCAGGATACCTGCATGAGGCAAGCCATCACTCCGGAGCAGAGGCTCGTCGCCACCCTGCGGTACTTGGCGACAGGGAGAAGCCTGCAGGACTTGAAGTTCTCGACAGGCATCTCCCCCCAGGCTCTGGGTATCATTATCCCAGAGACCTGTTCTGCCATCATCCAGGTCCTGCAAAAGGAGTATATGAAGGTAAGATTTTTATCCTTTAATCTCACATTTTATTGTATTTAATGTTTGCTAATATATTGTATTTCTTTCCTCATTCCCTCATTACCATGATTGTAATATGCTGTGAATGTCCCCTTTGTCCTCATGCATGCTGGATTTTTAGGTAAATATTATTATTAATTTTTGCCCTTCATACCATATTTGCCTTCACTTACCTCCCCAGCATGTTCTCCTGGCCCTATATTCACCTCATGTAGTCACTTAACAATGTATTTTATCAGCTCCATAGAAGTGCTTTACCCTAAATACCCCCTAAAATGTTTTTAAATGTGATTTGTGCTTTAAATTCAGGCAGAGTGCCAGAGGCTTTTTTTGGGGGGTCCCCAAATCATTTGGAACCCTCCCTCCCCCCAACTGCTAAGTCAGCTGATACCAATTCTCTATCTATCCTCAATCATCTATCTGCTGACTTTGCCAAACCCATACACGCTATACCCATCTCTTTTGTGGTCAGATTTATGGATGAATTCCCAAAGCATGTAGTGCATGGGCCTGCCTGTATACTTTCAAATGGTACTGTTTCAAGTTTTTGTATCCTATTATTATCTTGCTAGGTAATAGCAGAATGTCCAAATGTGCTCAAATGTGTACAGTGTGTATTTATATCTTTTGTATTATGACACTTCTTACCTGTCCAGTGGGCTGCCAATAGTGTAACTAAGGAGGGGCTGTTCCAAGTAATACCCATTATTTAGGCATTCATCTCTCAATGAAGTGGAGAGGGTTACCTGTCAAAGAGCCCCCCCTATAATGTTAGAAATGGCCCATGAGAGGGGGGAGGGGGAATCTGATAGGTGGACCTTATACTTTGGTCTTTAAAAATACCCATTCATAAATGTTATCTTGATGTTGGCCATGAAGTTTTGTGTCTAATCTGCTTTCCATGTTTATGTGCAAAAAGACTAATTTTTTTTGTTTTCCTCAACAGTTTCCTTCCACGCCACAGGAATGGCAAACTGTGGCCTCCCACTTTGCCCAGCGGTGGGACTTTCCTAACTGCGGAGGGGCAATTGATGGGAAACACGTCCATATCATCCCACCACCCAACTCGGGGTCATACTATTATAATTATAAGGGTTTCAATAGTATTGTGATGTTGGGGGTGGTGTCAGCTAATTACGAGTTCCTGTATGTGGACGTGGGGAAGAATGGCCGGATGTCCGATGGTGGAGTCATTGCCCAGTTGGAGTTTTACAGGCATCTCCAGAATGGCAGCTTGGACTTGCCACCTTCAGAAGACAATGTGGAAGGACTCCCATTCGTCTTCGTTGCGGATGAAGCATTTGTGCTGGGGGACAATCTTATGACAATCTAAAGCCATGTTGCGTATACGTACTCCTCATAGAGTTCGTGCTGTGCGGGGGCTTGGTGTTGGGGTCCTGACCTTGACACAAGTCCAGTCCATGAACAGGGTGGGGAGGAGTTCATGGACCAAGAATTGGTTGCTTCAGCGTGATCAGTTCTGTCATATGCCTTTGCTCCATGAGATCCGTGAGAATAATCCTGATGATTTCAGGAACTTTCTCAGGATGACGGACCCTGTTTTTCACCGTTTGTTGGCTTTGCTGATCCCCTATATCAGCAGGCAGGATACCTGCATGAGGCAAGCCATCACTCCGGAGCAGAGGCTCGTCGTCACCCTGCGGTACTTGGCGACGGGGAGAAGCCTGCAGGACTTGAAGTTCTCGACAGGCATGTCACCCCAGGCTCTGGGTATCATTATCCCAGAGACCTGTTCTGCCATCATCCAGGTCCTGCAGAAGGAGTATATGAAGGTAAGATTTTTATCCTTTAATCTCACATTTTATTGTATTTAATGTTTGCTAATATATTGTATTTCTTTCCTCATTCCCTAATTACCATGATTGTAATATGCTGTGAATGTCCCCTTTGTCCTCATGCATGCTGGATTTTTAGGTATTTATTTTTTTTGCCCTTCATACATATTTGCCTTCACTTACCTCCCCAGCATGTTCTCCTGGCCCTATATTCACCTCATGTAGTCATTTAACAATGTATTTTATCAGCTCCATAGTAGTGCTTTACCCTAAATACCCCCTAAAATGTTTTTAAATGTGATTTGTGCTTTAAATTCAGGCAGAGTGCCAGAGGCTTTTTTTGGGGGGTCCCCAAATCATTTGGAACCCTCCCTCCCCCCAACTGCTAAGTCAGCTGATACCAATTCTCTATCTATCCTCAATCATCTATCTGCTGACTTTGCCAAAACCATACACGCTATACCCATCTCTTTTGTGGTCAGATTTATGGATGAATTCCCCAAAGCATGTAGTGCAAGGGCCTGCCTGTATACTTTCAAATGGAACTGTTTCAAGTTTTTGTATCCTATTATTATCTTGCTAGGTAATAGCAGAATGTCCAAATGTGCTCAAATGTGTACAGTGTGTATTTATATCTTTTGTATTATGACACTTCTTACCTGTCCAGTGGGCTGCCAATAGTGTAACTAAGGAGGGGCTGTTCCAAGTAATACCCATTATTTAGGCATTCATCTCTCAATGAAGTGGAGAGGGTTACCTGTCCAAGAGCCCCCCCCCTATAATGTTAGAAATGGCCCATGAGAGGGGGGAGGGGGAATCTGATAGGTGTACCTTATACTTTGGTCTTTAAAAATACCCATTAATAAATGTTATCTTGATGTTGGCCAAGAAGTTTTGTGTCTAATCTGCTTTCCATGTTTATGTGCAAAAAGACTAATTTTTTTTTGTTTTCCTCAACAGTTTCCTTCCATGCCACAGGAATGACAGACTGTGGCCTCCCACTTTGCCCAGCGGTGGGACTTTCCTAACTGCAGAAGGGCAATTGATGGGAAACACGTCCTCATCATCCCACCACCCAACTCGGGGTCATACTATTATAATTATAAGGGTTTCAATAGTATTGTGATGTTGGGGGTGGTGTCAGCTAATTACGAGTTCCTGTATGTGGACGTGGGGAAGAATGGCCGGATGTCCGATGGTGGAGTCATCGCCCAGACTGAGTTTTACAGGCGTCTCCAGAATGGCAGCTTGGACTTGCCACCTCCAGAAGACACACTATCAAAAAAAACCATGTATTATAAATATGGCGGCATCCATCTCTTACCTGAGCCTGTGGTCGCAGACACTCACCTGTTGTGGTGACTAGTTCCACCACGTCTTCTTCCTCCTGCTCTACTTGTGTTTGGGGTATTTCCCCTTCTTCCAGAGGTGGGGGGGTCTCTGGTCTCCTCGGATGAGGGGTCCTCCGAGTCTTTTCTCCCCTATGTAAAACAAAAAAGGTATACTTAGCACACAGATATTTGATGGCAGAACTATAAATATGAAACATTGCTTGGAAGTGGGGTACAATTGTCTATTTTGGCAGAGTTACAAGATATAGAATTTTTATTGTCCTTTGTCAAGCTTCAATACTTTACCTGTCTTGTACAAGCTTCACAGATGGAGACCCCCCTATAGTATACACTGGAGCACCTGTGTGGGCCCCCTAATAAAAAGGGTGTTCTTGTGTCCCACATTAGTGCTCCAGCGTCCAGATGTGAAAACTGCTGCTGAGTGTCCTCTCCTTACACAGAATCTAGTTTGCATTTCATTCTAGTAACAAACACATCTACGCAAATTAGTTTCATACAAGTAGGCCCTAAAAAATGTGGTCAAATGCATATGGCAAAAACAATGGTGTTTTATAGGCCCAAAGAAAAATGTTTGATACAAACGAATAATGTGCCCATGAACATGAAAGCTGCCATTTTAAACTATACAACAGTTCCTAAAAGCACATGGAGCAGCACGAACGTAATAAACACAAAAAAAATAGGAACACTGGACAACTACTTACTTTTTTGCAGCACTCTCCGGATCTTTCTGTACTGCTCGTGTTCACTTAATTTTAGGTCCGACCACTGCTTCCTGAGCTGATCTTTCGATCATCATACCCCGTAATTCCGGTGCAGACTTTTGACCACTTTCGCCATTATCTTGGCCTTTCTGACATTGGGGTTGGGGTAAGGTCCATACTTCCCGTCATAGTCAGCCTTCTTCATGATGTCGACTATCTCCAACATCTCCCCAAAGGACATATTTGTGGCCTTAAAACGTCTCCTTCTGGATCGGGATGTGACGTGGCTTTCCTCCTGCTACTCCTTGTTCCTGCAATTATCACGCACCTGCTGTGACTCCGCCATGTGCTCTTCCCCCACTGCGCCGAACAAAAAGGGGCGGGGAATAGACTAGAAAGAACGTCAGGGGCGGGCGGAGTTACACGCATGCGCAGTGTGTATAAAGCGTAACACGCTTGCCTAGTACGTTAGATCTGTGAGCGGAGGAAGGAGTTTCGGAGGCGCCGATCGTGATAATGAAGGTAAGAGCCAAATTTCGGCCTATACTGCTTCTAGATTGAGGCCTATATTGTAACAAGATTAGGAGAGTTTGGCCTGACATTAGGGTTTGTTTTGTGTTGTGTCTTGCAGTGAAAATGGATATCTTGAAAGATAACGACTTTATGGCAATCTTCATTGATATGTTCAGGGAGCTGCCTTGTCTGTGACAGATAAACCACCCACATTATAAGAACCAAACAAAGAGGAAGGCAGCACTGGATCAATTGCTGGAATTTGTGAAGACGGTGGTCCCCACGGCAGACATCACCTATTTGAGGATCCTAATTGGTGGCCTGAGGAGCACTTATCTAAGAGAGCACAAGAAGGTCCAGGATTCCCAGAGATCCGGAGCAGCAGATGACATCTATGTCCCCAGGCTGTGGTACTATGACAGGCTGCATTTTCTGGCAGGTCAGACTGAACCCAGGTCATCACTCTCCAGTCTTCCTTCCACGCTTCCTTCCCCCCAGCTGAGGCTTCTGATGCCCAACCTGGGCCTTCCAGGCATCAACATGTGGAGGAGCCCAGCTTGAGCCAGGTATAGCATTCCTCTAAATATTTCTGCTTGTCCAATCAATGATGTTAACTAGATGTTAGTTTGGAGTACTAATTTATGATTGTGATTGATGATGCAAAAACTAAAACTATGTCCCTTTTTCATACACAGGGAAGTCTCAGCCAGGAGGTGGCCGGGCCAAGCAGGCTGCCTGATATGCAGGTCCCTCCCCTACACCCGCAAAGACAGAGTGGCAGGAAGAGGAGTACCCTGGAGGAGGCTGCCATAGGCCTCTTTTGGAAGGCTACAGAGGCCCTGAGAACCCCCCACATTGTGGAGGAGGACTTTGCTTGCATAACTGCCTGCAAAATGAGGCATTTGGAGGAGGGCCAACGACTCCTGTGTGAGTCCTTAATTTTGAAAGCTCTCAATAAGGGGTTGAGGGGCCAAATAACATCTGCTACCCACATTTGTGACCTCACACATGGTCCTCCTCATCCTCTAGGTCCTACTACTCCTCCTCCTCCTTCTCCTCCAGGTCCTACTAGTCCTCCTCCTCCTCCAGGTCCTACTCCTCCTCCTGCCACATCTCCAACACCTGAGCCACAGCTAGGAAGGAAGCGTGGAAAGAAGACCAGAAAGTGATGACCCTGGGTCCAGTCTGGTCTGGCAAAAAATGCAAGCTCTTGAAGTAGCACAGCTTCAGGACACAGATGTCATCTGCTGCTTTCCGGATCTCGGGGACTTCTTGACCAGACTGCACTCCCTTAGATAAGGACTCCTCAGGCCACCAATTTTGATGTTAAAGAATTGATGTCTGCCCTGGCGGTCCAAGGCTTCTCTAATTTCAGCTGTTTCTCCAGTGTTGCCTCCCTCTTTGTTTGGTTGTGAGCCCTTAATAAAGGATTTTTTTGTTTCAATTATACTCTCCTATGTGTTTTTCCTTCAAAAAGGACAGTTTGTTTGTGAGGATTCAGGTATATTTCTAAAGTACAATGTGAAATTAACAAGGGACACCAACACCAAACAATCTCCTTGAGATTAAATAATATAAGATATCAATGGTGTTGTGGTAACTTGACACACAAAACACACACAAAAATATTATGGCGTAAAACTAAAAATAAAATAGAACAAAGATCTGACTTGAAAAAAATACAAACCTAAAAAAACAACAAAAAACAGCCTTTAAAAAAAAAAAAAAAAAAAAAGAAAACAACCCGAAAATAATTTTGTCAGATGTGACAAATCCAAATATATTTAGGGAGTCCCGAGAAATAATAAAGAAAGAAGTTTGTGAGAAGTCTGTGTGAATATGAGCAGCAAAACTACTTAATTCTTCTCACATTATAAAGAAGAGAGTGCGCTGTATTAAAGCATTTTTTACATTGCACCGTGAGGAAAGTGGTGTATCCATTGCGAAAGCTAATTTTACCAGACCGAGCTGTTCCGTCTCGGAATTTCTTCTGAGCATGCGTGGCACTTTGTGCGTTGGAACTGGCCACACACGGTCGGAATTGACGCGATCGGATTTTGTTGTCAGAAAATTTTATAGCCTGCTCTCAAACTTTGTGGGTCGGAAAATCCGATGGAAAATGTCCGATGGAGCCCACACTCGGTCGGAATGTCCGACAACACGCTCCGATCTGACATTTTCCATCGGAAAATCCGACCGTGTATACGAGGCATTAGTCTTCCAAAGTTTGGAGATCAGTTAACATACGTTGTAGTTTTGCGTTATGTGCTCGTTTGGCCTGGGCCCTAATTGGATCAAGATTCCGCGAGTGTACGCTTTGTGTGCATTTCATAGGGAAGAAATGCTAATGTCGGGAGTGTCATTGGTAAGAAAATAGTTTCGGAGATGTTGAGTGAGCACTTCGTTTGTAGGGTTTTCTTTGATTAGTTTGCTAATACATCTCCACAATAGGGTAGGGCCGAGGGAATCTGATTCCGAAATTGTGATGGAGATACTGTAGGTGCATGGTCAGACCACGTGATATCAACGATTTCGGAAGAAGATATCCACTGTAGCAGCCACTGATCCACTAAGCATAAGTCAATACGTGAATAAGAATTGAACCTGGGGGAATGATATAAGTCATCTCTTTCAGATGCACGTAAGCATCTTCACGCATCGTAGAGATCCTCACTGTGCAGAAAGTTAGGCAGGTGACATGGACGGTGCTTCCTATCAGAGGTCGTGTCCATGAGGGAGTCAACCACCGAGTTCATATCTCCACACAACATTAAGTTACCTTGTTTTTGTTTATCAATGCATTTAAAAAGCTTGCAAAAGAATTTTCCTTGATTGGAGTTGGAAGCACATACCCCTACGATGGTGTATATATTAGAATTAATTGTGCAAACTAGAATGAGGTATCTGCCACCTTCGTCTATTACGGAAGAGTGGAGTCTAAATTCCACAGAGTTTCTGATGGCAATAAAATCCCCTCTCTTCTTGGAGGTAAATTCGGAAGAGAAGGTGAAGGGAAAGACCTTATGTTGGTATTTCAGAGCAGCAAATGATTTGAAGTGGGTCTCCTGAACAACAACTATGTCAGCTTTAGAGTTTGTGGCTTCTTTCCATAGAGAGAATCTTTTGGCGGAGTGATTTAGCCCACGGGTATTCATGGATAATAGTTTAAGGGACGTTGGGATAGTAGTAAGGGTTGATGTTAATGCAAATCATCCAGTCCTTGCAACGGATGGCCAATGGATCTTGGAAACCCAGGAGAGATGATAGCAAATTTGCCTTTGAGTTGTCTAGTGATCTATTGTCATATTGACGAGAAAATAGGAAGGAACTTGTGAATTTGCAGTGCCTTGGGGAATGTGGAATGAGAGAAGATTGGCGCAGAACAACCACTATAGCAGTCAGAGGGGATATATGTGTAAGCAGGTCGAGAGGGGAAGAGCCAAAAAGAGAAAAAGGAACAGTAAAAAAAAGTTCAAAAAAGAGTCAGTGCAGCTCAACTGTAGTATGTGGGGAAGAACTTGCTAGGAAGCTGGTAAGAGAACACTTACTTCTCCAGGGAGACAGCCTAATCGGTATTGATAGCACTTAAGTGATGTGTTCCAGCAGTCATTTTTCCTGTTATTACGTCTATCCAGGTACTGATTCAGTTTTGTAGGAAACTTGGATGCAGAGTTTAAGGGATGTACACTCGGCGGGTCAGCTGGGATGGTGTCCCAGTCATGCAGTAGACTAAGCCGTTCATCAAGTGTGTTAATAATTGAGGTTGAACCATCTCTTGTGATCTTGAGTGTGTCAGGGTACTTCCATTGATATCCAATATAATGGTTCTTCAGGGTTTTGGTGGTGGAGAGTAGATTTTTGCTCCTCTGTAGAGTGTGAGCAGAAAGGTCAGGCAAGACTTGAATGGTTGTAGCTTGTTCAGGAAGGTGGTCTTTTTTGTGGAACGCTGCCAGAATTGATTCCTTTGCCTGATAATAGTGCATCTGGTACCCAGTGCATATCTGGGTACTTCATGGTAAGGTCACCCCGAGTTAGGGATGGTGCTACAGCTTGAAATAGTTTGCGTACATAGTCCGGAAGCTTGACAGGTGGTACCGACTCTGGAATGCCTCTGAGTTTTAAATTGTTGTGCCTGGAGCGATTCTGCAGGTCTGCTACTTTTGACTTCAACCAGGCAATGTCCACATATTGAGACATGTGTGCATCCACCATTTCATTATAGGACTTCATACATGTACCCATAGAGTCTTCCAGGTTGTTTGCTCTGTCCCCTAGGTCTTGTATGTCAGCCCTACATGTTTGAAAGCAGGCAAGCATGTCCGCTTGGAGGGAGGTGCGAAGGGACCATAGCATGTCCTTCATTATGATGTCTGATGTCATATCATGCAAACTTCACATCTGAACCCCTTGCCATCTTTAGGTAGCTTGCATACAGTACTCACAGACTTCTCTGTACTCACTGAGTTGCGTAATTCTCTTTCCAGTGCCTGCTGGGTGCTCTGGGGTATCCTCTCCAATGCCTGGGTGCCTGGGACTCATAACCTATTGTGCAGAATATTGCAATAAGCGCTGGAAGCTTCTTGCATGCAGTAATACAGCTTTACTCTCATGGAGAAATATATTACATGTCTTACAGCAGGGATCCTCAAACTACAGCCCTCCAGCTGTTGTGGAACTACACATCCCATGAGGCATTGTAAAACTCTGACATTCACAAACATGGCTAGGCATGATGTGAATTGTAGTTCTTGAACAACTGGAGGGCCATAGTTTGAAGACCCTTGTCTTACAGCACGAAGAAACATGAACAGGAAGCAGGAATATACAAGTACATACACTGAGATGGACAATACATCCTGTTATATCATAGAAAACATGAACTATACACTATAATACTACAGCGCCACTTGCTGCATAGATAGGTATAATGCATACAGTATTGTCAGTTTATTAACAACCTTACATTACATGCTGTTGTTCTTTTCCAGCATGCATTAGCATATCTTTAATTTTCACTGTTTTATAATTTTTGTTAGCAAAAAATGGGAGTCCTATATACTTTCTATTCACTCCTGGACTTTATCTGATACTCAGTGTCAGCTAAAATTATGTATTCAACCTGCCACAATCTCTTTAATACTATGGAAATCAACAGTAACAATGAGGATAGAGTAGATCTACTATTGGATAAATAGGAAACCTTTCTTCTGCCTGCACACAAGGGATATAGGGATATATCGATGTACTAATATATAGAACTAATACATTTGAGGAACATTTCAGCATTCAGAAGTCTGAGTTTTTAAGATTGGAACAGATTGGAAAACATAAACCAAATTTACAACACATCTATTTGCTTTCTTTGTTTTATTCTCTGTCTCCAAAAATGGAAGACAAATGTGATTCATAATTTTTCACATGCTGTTTGGCAATTCTTTGAATGCTAGTCATAAACTACTTCCATACAAAGAAAAGCATTAATCATCATACAGTATATAGATTATCAGTTTGTTTGAATTTAGCAAGGCTTTGCTCCAGATACAATTATCTTAGAATTATTTTTGTTATTCTCAGCTTCATGTAAGATTCATTGATAAGGACAGTCATGTAGTCTTACAGTAAGTCCTGGACAGGTTCACCTACGTGTGGGTGTAGCTTAAAACACCCAACTGGGGACTTAATAGTAGTGCTCACCAATGCTTTTAATTATTAGGGTGAGTTTGGCTGTCATTCTGATCAGATTAAAATTGGTTCTCCAACTTAGAAGCCAATATGTTCCACAGTCACAGTTAACCCTTTCTGTACATTTCATTTCTTTATTGTTCACACTCCTCTTTGACTGCTCTTCGACTTCTCCTAATGAATGCAGCAATTCCAAGTGGGTATCACATGTCCTGTACCACACTCCACCAGCACAGCACGACATGTCACCTCACTCCCAGTGACATTACGAGACTTCTCCCTGACACAAAAAAGTTATGCCTTCACATGTTTACAAACTTATTTACCCCCGAGGCCTCTCACTCACTACTTCTCTTCTGTGACCTCTCAGGCTAGGTATTTAGGATGCCTTGTGCCACGAAATTGGTCCCGGTATATGGGTCACCGGTCCCTAGGCAGGAGGCCAACTCACAAGCTCCCTCACTAGCAGTGTTTTCCATCCCTTGCCAGGTTACAAACAATTCCCTGCTGGCTGTATACTTGAGCTACAGAGTCCTGATATTACTCCAGTTGCCCCTAGCAATGGCAATATAGCCTCTTCTATTTCCACTGTAGGTTAGACCATTGTATAGTGTCCACACTGACTTCTCTTCATTCCCATTCTAAGCCTTGTTTTTAGATATGCTATGGATGCACCCCTTTTTAAGTATACAGTAATGACAAAACTAGGTAAGACATAGCCAGGTATTCACCCCAAGTAGGCATCTGTCTACATACACACACTGTTGTGTATATCAGAAGCTTAGCAGTTATTCGAAGATAGGATTTTCATCAAGTAACATCAGAAGGAACAAGGACCTTTTCTAAGGTTTTCAAGCTGCAGTAACAACCTAAAATCACTAAATAACAGCTTAGCACTCTTAAACTGTATCTAAAGCAAAAACTTTTTTAGTGTTGGATAGAGTGGGGAAGGTATAGAACCTGCCAGGCTTTTAATGATGTCTGTGTCCATGTCTATCACTGGAACACAAAGAGATGTAAATTCCACAAGTTGATGATTACCACCAAAACAGGAGGTGGGGGAATTTTTTAGTTTGACATACCTGTTCCAGTTATAGCAGTGACTAGTGGGATATTCTCTTATTTCCTGTTGTGTCTCTGGGAAACTGTTTGCAGAAAGGAATTATCATTTCCTATAGGGATGTGCCGAACACCCCCCTGTTTGGTTTGCAGCAGAATTTCCGAACAGGGAAAATGTTCTAACCTGAACGGCGAACCCCATTGAAGTCAATGGGAGACGAACAGGAAAAATCAAAAGTGGCAATTTTGAAGGCTTATATGCAAGTAATTGGCCATTAAAGGGGTATCCCCCATGTCCCTGGGGGACATGTATCAATAAAAATGTTTTTTTTTTAAACAATTGATTTTTCAGGAGCAGTGATTTTAATTATGCCTAAAGTGCAACAATAAAAATGAAAAATTCCTTTAAATATAGTGCCTGGGGGGTCCCCTTAATGCGCCTGTAAAGTGGCGCATCTGTAGCATGCATAAAACATACTACAGCAAAATGAAATTTCTAAAGTAATAAAAAAAGAGGCAAATTCCATTCAAAATGACTCGCAGTTACAATTGCCAACACCCAGCTATAGAAAAAATAAAGAAAAAAAATGGCATTGGGTCCCTCCAGTACATATCAGGCTCTTATCCAAACATGCAGCCCGGCAGGTCAGGAAAGGGGAGGAGACGAGCGAGCACCCCCTCCTGAACCATACCAGGCCACATGCCCTCAACATGGGGGGGCAGGTGCTTTGGAGCAGCTTGTCCCCCTGTTGATGGGAACAAGGGCCTCTTCCCATCAACCCTGGGCTGTGGTTGTCAGGGTCTGTAGGCGGGAAGTTTATCGGAATCTGGAAGCCCCCTTTAACAAGGGGGCCCCCAGATCCCACTCCCATATCCATTCACCAAAAAAGTGTCAAAAAGTAATAAAGGTAAAAAACAGTTTTCGACAAGTGCTTTATTAAAAAAATATGCTCCACCTCTTGGGAGGTCTCCCGCCATCTGCCTGCTCTGTACTATGACAGTTTTTATATAGGGAAGGGGCGGGGCCACCCAGCTACGTCACCCGGTGGCACTATCCTTTTCTGATGTCATGTGCCAAAATTCGAGAGCCAAATTAGGGTGTTAGGCGAACGGCCAAACAGGCAAATGTTCGACCGAACTCATGCTCGGGCTGAACCGTTGTTTTATTGAAAACGAACCAAGCAATCTATAGCTGAATTTCAGATTTGAACCACCAACCACTCCCTCCCCTGCCATATTTTTTCTATTTTTTTATTCTTCATTCCTACCTTTTTTTCTTAACTTTTCTGTCATCTAATAACCCACTAGAGAACTTGTTTATCCTTTGGCAGTGGGCCCTAAATGCTACAGAGATCTGGGCTCATGTAATGCTATTGTGAGCCCAGGGTGGCTTGATAACCCCCAGAGGATGCACTGGGCTCACATGAAGTGAGATGAATGATGCTGGGTGTCATTCAGCTCAAAAGAGGACAGTTGCTGGACACCACAAAAGACAAAGTAGTGAAGCAATGATGTGTGGACTGGGTCAGTACTGCTTGGTAAAGTCATTTGTTTTTAAAAATGAGGTTATTAAAAATGTTTTATTATTATTATTATTATTATTATTCAGGATTTATATAGCGCCAACAGTTTACGCAGCGCTTTACAATATAAAAGGAGACAATACAGTTATAATACAATAAAATACAAGAGGATTAAGAGGGCCCTGCTCGGAAGAGCTTACAATCTAATAGGGTGGAGCAGGTGGTACAAAAGGTTGTAACTGTGGGGAATGAGCTGGTGGAAGTGGTAAGAGATTAGTTGGAGACGTGATAGGCTTTCCTGAAGAGATGAGTTTTCAGGGATCGCCTGAAGGTTTTAACTGGAAACAGAATTTACCTTGCCTTGAATGTGTTAGAAAACAAAGGATTCTGATATATTTGTTTTATAATTAGTTTGCAAGTGGTGTGTAAAAGATCACCTCCTATAATAGCTGGAGATTGTAACTGTTTACAAACATTGATCAGGTGATTTGTAAAACTTTGTACATTCTTGGTTTCCCAGAAGACAATTTCAGAGCAAGGACAAGTTACTATAGAATGTCATATGGCATCATCAGAAAGAAGCACCATGTACTGTAGATACACGCAAGTAATGTTCTTTGTGAAATGGAAGTGTTTGTCAAAGCTTATGGACATCCAGTACTTTTCCAATAAAGCAGAGTATACATTTCTATATGACATTGACAGTTTATTCTGCAAACGGTAACATACATTTACACACACCATTTTTTTTCACTTGCATTGTTTACTATATATTGTGCTACTGTGTACAATAGCTCTTTGTATTGGTTGTACGTTTGTATTCTGAAAACCTCATTTGTACTAAAGAATCTGAAAGGCCACAAGTTTGGATGGCTGTTGTAGTAGAATTGAAAGTATGAACATTAAATTACTGTGCTTTAGACAAGCATGCTCACAGTAATATTGGAACATTTTGTATTTTTTAGCAAGGGAGAACATCCATACAAACCCCTGGTCTTAAAAGGTATTGAAAATACCATTGCACCAGGCAGGGATGCCCACTATCTCCCCTCCTCTTTGTCATCGTTATAGAGACCTTGGCTTTTGCTATTCATGCTGACCATAATATTCTAGACAGAAAGTGGAAGCAGAGTTCATAAATGTGCATTATTCACTGAGATTTGTTGGTATTTATTACTCCCCACATACCATTCTCTCAAATCTGCTTTCCCTTCAGAAACTAATTGGGCAGATCTCAGGGCTATATCAGTGTAGAAGACTCTGTTCCGAAGAACCTCAATATTCTTTTTCATAGTAACCAACCTTGTTCTCCTACCTAGGATACTCAACATTTCTCTATAAAGCTAATTATCCAGCATTATTCGACACATTAAAGGAGGAGGTGAAGATATGCTCAGATACTTCCTTGTCCTGGATGGGCAGGATTGCATCAATCAAAATTATGGTTGTACCTGAACTATATATTATTTTAGAACTCTACCAATTCCAGCACCTGTGAATGCACTTAATACATTTCATACAAGGATTTTTTCATTTATTTGGGGGTCCAGAGGTTGTAGATTGGCTCAACACACATTATATACCCCCAAAGAATTGGGCAGCTTGGGAGTCCTGCACTTCAGGAAGTATCATATTGCGGCTCAATTGACCCAACTACTGCAACTCCACTCTATCCATTACAGACCAGATTGGGTCTCCCTCAAGGCTTGAGCTTGTACTCCATTACCAATAGACTTAGTAATGTTGGTCTCACAGAAACTCTGTAAGGCGGTCCTAAGCCCCATGTTATTCTTTAAACCTGTGGGAATCCTTTTGTATCCTCTTGTATAAAATGATCTTTCTAAAGCCCCCACTATGTATTAACCCCATGTTCCTATCTGGCCTACAACTCAATCAATTCCCTTGCTGGTTAAATAAAGATTTATACCGTATAGGACACTTTCTTGACCACAAGAATATACATCCCCCTTCCCACTTTATTCAACGCCTTGAGATGCCATCCTCAGAACTGTTCAGACTACAACAATCTTACATTATCTACAAGCTCTCCAGAAATCTACTCCTGATATTATGCTGAGAATAGATTTTGAAAATAGATGCTTTCAAGATACAGTACAGAGGGGTGGCATCTCAATGTTTTACAAGGTATTTGTTAGTTTGCTTTACAAGTTGTGTTACCAGTTAGCATGGGAAAGAGAGCTAGACGAAGAACTAGAGGAAAAGGATTGGAGGGCTTGGACCTCTAATATCCATAAAATAATTATTACTGTGGCTCTGTTTGAAGCTGGATATAAAGTTTCTTCCAGATGATTCTTAGTACCCTGGATCCTCTTCCTCTTGTTTCCATGGATGTGGCCAAATGAGAAAAACCCTACACATATGGTGGAATTGTCTAAGGTCAGGCGATTCTGGACAAAAATTAATTCCCGAATAAACTCAGTAATCATGGTAAATATTACCAAGAATGCTCAGGTTGCCCTCTTAAACAAACAGTTGACAATATTCCCAGACAAACTCAAACACTGATCTATTTCATATTCTTCGCTTATTGCAAGATTGCCACGGCCAGGAAGAGTGCTGTGAATGACCTGTCTTTATTGAAGTGCTAATCAACATGGATCACGCAAAAAAAAATAGTGTATTACGCGATAATAAAAAAATTACTTTTAAAATAACTTGGAGCCCCTGGCTCTTGTATCTACACTTACCATCTGAACAAAAGGTTGACATATGAGATAGATGGCAGTGAACCTCTGGACAGGTATCCCCCCCCCCCTTCCTCTTCTCTTTTCTTTTGTACTTTACCTTCTCCCCCTTTCTTTTTTTTCTCCCTACTTATTTCCTTTCCTTATTTGATCACATTTAATTGTCCAATACTGATAAGTCTTGTGCTCATAATTATATATTGTGATATGGTTACACATACTAATTTTCTGTGCTTACGCAAGAATTTAGGTCCACTCTGCTCTTCTATTAAATGGACATATTTACTGGTATTACACTATTGATTGGTTATGTTATTTACAACAAGCTAACTCCCTCTTCCCTCTCTGTTTGAAGGGCATTATGTGATAACATACAGTGGGGATGGAAAGTATTCAGACCCCCTTAAATTTTTCACTCTTTGTTATATTGCCGCCATTTGCTAAAATCATTTAAGTTCATTTTTTCCTCATTATTGTACACACAGC
Organism: Lithobates clamitans; assembly: GCA_037952925.1. Lineage (NCBI taxonomy): Eukaryota > Metazoa > Chordata > Amphibia > Anura > Ranidae > Lithobates > Lithobates clamitans. Next base: position 4,736,483 of record JBBGZY010000142.1, read on the forward strand.
ATCCCATATTGACAGAAAAACACAGAATTGTTAACATTTTTGCAGATTTATTAAAAAAGAAAAACTGAAATATCACATGGACCCTTTGCTCAGTATTTAGTAGAAGCACCCTTTTGATCTAATACAGCCATGAGTCTTTTTGGGAAAGATGCAACAAGTTTTCACACCTGGATTTGGGGATCCTCTGCCATTCCTCCTTGCAGATCCTCTCCAGTTCTGTCAGGTTGGATGGTAAATGTTGGTGGACAAAAAACAAAAAAAGTCCAGCGCTCTGGATGTCAGGGAATCAGACTGCTCCAGCCAGAAGTATAAAACAGAATAATTTATTAAGGGCAATAGACAGTCCATATAACCAGTCCTGTGGATACACAATGCTTAAAAAGATAATTGAACATGTGATATGACAAGCTGTCCATCGAGCAACAAGAGTCTAAAAGGGAGTCTCATCCCACTGCATACTGCCAAACTGAAACAGAATTGGAGGGGGAAGGGGGAAACCGGGTATAGGAGACACTCTGAGAACCCGCTGGAACCCCCACAGGACGTGAGACGTGAGCCCTGACGGGATGACTCACCAGCTCCGGAATGCAGCTCCACGTGTGTGGCGGCGAACGATACAGCCTCTTGGCCGCAGGGAGGGAGAACCGAGGCTCCGTCTGTCAGAGGGCGATGACGTCAGCCCAGCTGGAAAGCCGTTCCAAATAGGGAAGGACTCGGCATCGCAGAAGCAAGCCGCTGTGGTATCAGCTGGTGAGATGCCGTGCTGCTCACATACAGATCCGTGTCCCCTCAACGATGAAGCGTCTGTGTCCCGAATGGTGTCACTCAGGGAATGCAGCTGTGCAGCATGTAGCAAAAAATAGGAAGATAAAAACGTCAGGCCAAAAGGGATGGTAGATGCTGCCAATGCAAAGCAGTGTGAAATTCCTAAAGATGGATGGATGGTCGCCGGGACATATGGCTTGGTCAGAACACTAAAGGGAGTTGCCTCCATCAGTTTTGCTACATGCTGCACAGCTGCATTCCCTGAGTGACACCAATCGGGATACAGACGCTTCATCGTTGAGGGGACACGGATCTGTATGTGAGCAGCACGGCGTCTCACCAGCTGATACCACAGCGGCTTGCTTCTGCGATGCCAAGTCCTTCCCTATTTGGAAGGGCCTCCCAGCTGGGCTGACGTCACCGCCCTCTGACAGACGGAGCCTCGGTTCTCCCTCCCTGCGGCCAAGCGGCTGTGTCATTCGCCGCCACACACGTGGAGCTGTATTCTGGAGCTGATGAGTCATCCCGTCAGGGCTCACGTCTCACGTACTGCAGGGTTCTCAGAGTGTCTCCTATACCCGGTTCCCCCCTTCCCCCTCCACTTCTGTTTCAGTTTGGGAGTATGCAGTGGGGTGAGACTCCCTTTTAGACTCTTGTTGCTCGATGGACAGCTTGTCATACCACATGTTCAATTATCTTTTTTAAGGATTGTGTATCCATAGGACTGGTTATATGGACTGTCTATTGCCCTTAATAAATTGTTCAGTTTTATACTTCTGGCTGGAGCAGTCTGATTCCCTGACATCCAGAGAACTTTTTTTGTTTTTTGCTTTTAATCTGTTTCTATCAGTTATGGTTGGTCTAGCTGCACTGGTTTCACATTCCCCCTCCTAGCCTACTACATGTGTCAGTTTATCTCCCCAGGTTTCCATATATTAGCGCTGGGGCATTATTGTTGTTTTAAACGTTGGTGGACAGCATTTTTAGGTCTCTCCAGAGATGCTCAATTGGGTTTAAGTCAGGGCTCTGGCTGGGCCATTCAAGAACAGTCACGGAGTTGTTGTGAAGCCACTCCTTCGTTATTTTAGCTGTGTGCTTAGGGTCATTGTCTTGTTGGAAGGTAAACCTTTGGCCCAGTCTGAGGTCCTGAGCACTCTGGAGAAGGTTTTCGTCCAGGATATCCCTGTACTTGGCCGCATTCATCTTTGCCTCGATTGCAACAAGTCAACCTGTCCCTGCAGCTGAAAAACACCCCCACAGCATGATGCTGCTACCACCATGCTTCACTGTTGGGACTGTATTGGACAGGTGATGAGCAGTGCCTGGTTTTCTCCACACATACCGCTTAGAATTAAGGCCAAAAAGTTCTATCTTGGTCTCATCAGACCAGATAATCTTATTTCTCACCATTTTGGAGTCCTTCAGGGTTTTTTTTAGCAAACTCCATGTGGGCTTCCATGTGTCTTGCACTGAGGAGAGGCTTCCTTTGAGCCACTCTGCCATAAAGCCCCAACTGGTGGAGGGCTGCAGTGATGGTTGACTTTCTACAACTTTCTCCCATCTCCTGGCTGCATCTCTGGAGCTCAGCCACAGTGATCTTTGGGTTCTTTTTTACTTCTCTCACTAAGGCTCTTCTCCCCCGATAGCTCAGTTTGGCCGGATGGCCAGCTCTAGGAAGGGTTCTGGTTGTCCCAAACGTCTTCTATTTAAGGATTATGGAGGCCACTGTGCTCTTAGGAACCTTAAGTGCAGCAGAATTTTTTTTTGGAACCTTGGCCTGATCTGTGCCTTGCCACAATTCTGTCTCTGAGCTCTATAGGCAGTTCCTTTGACCTCATGATTCTCATTTGCTCTGACATGACCTGTGAGCTGTAAGGTCTTATATAAACAGGTGTGTGGCTTTCCTAATCAAGTCCAATCAGTAGTATAATCAAACACAGCTGGACTCAAATGAAGGTGTAGAACCATCTCATGGATGATCAGAAGAAATGGACAGCACCTGAGTTAAATATATGAGTGTCACAGCAAAGGGTCTGAATATTTAGGATCATGTGATATTTCAGTTTTTCTTTTTTATTAAATCTGCAAAAATGTCAACAATTCTGTGTTTTCCTGTCAATATGGGGTGATGTGTGTACATTAATGAGGAAAAAAATTAACCTGAATGATTTTAGCAAATGGCTGCAATATAACAAAGAGTGAAAAATGTAAGGGGGTCTGAATACTTTCCGTCCCCACTGTACACTCCATTTTTTTACAACTAGCTGAAGTCATTGGATTGTTGAAGCTATCTTTCTTATATATTATATGCCAATTGGGGTTATTTACTAAAGGAAAATCCACTTTGCACTGCAATTGCACTTGAAAGTGTACTGAAAGTGCACTTGGAAGTAAAGTCGCTGTAGATCCAAGGGGGACATGCAAGGAAAACAAAAAAATAGCATTTTAGCTTGCACATGATTGGATGATAAAATTAGCAGAGCTTCCACTCATTTCAGATGAACCCCTTAGATTTAGAGTGACTGCACTTCCAAGTGAACTTTCAGTGCAAAGTGGATTTGCCTTTCGTCTATATATATATATATATATATATATATATATATATATATATATATATATATATATATATATATATATATATCCCTGGCCAAAAGTTTTGAGAATGATATAAATAATAATTTTCACAAAATCTGCTGCCTTCGTTTTTATGGGACCAATTTGCATATACTCTGGAATGTTATGAAGAGCGATCAGATGAAAAGCAATTAATTGCAAAGTCCCTCTTTGCCATGAAAATGAACTTAATCGCAAAAAAACATCTCCACTGCATTTCAGCCCTGGCACAAAAGGACCAGCTGACAACATCATCATCATCATCATCATCATCATCATCATCATCATTCTCTCTTTAACACATGTGTCAGTGTTGCGGGGACAAGACTGGAAATCATTCTGTAATACTGATTGAGTTAGAATGACAGACTGGAACCTTTACATGGAGGGTGTGCTTGAAATCATTGTTCTTCCCCTGTTAACCATGGTCACCTGCAAGGAAACATGTGCAGTCATCATTGCTTTGCACAAAAAGGGATTCACAGGCAAGGATATTACTTGTACTAAGATTGCACCTACTGCTTCAGTGTATTTAGATCTTTTTGTCAAATGTTACTATAGTATACTGAAGTAGGGATGGTCCTGATGTTCGAGTTAATTGTGAGTTTGACTTGAACATCAGGTGTTTGCTTATTCGTAGAACAAACGAGCATATGGGGCGCTCGCAAGAAGTTTGCCCGCCGTGGAGCGCCCCATAATGCACTGCGAGATTGCAGTGCATTGACAGCTGCTGATTGGCCAAAGTATGCCCCTGACCTGTATGTTTTGGCCAATCACAGCACAATGTGCTGTGAGAGCCATGATTGGCCAAAGGCAGGGTGCCTTTGGCCAATCATGGCTCAGGGGTTAAGACCACACCCCACATTATATAAAGCTGCTGCTTACACGCGGCCATATATAGTGAATGAATGGAAATTAGGCAGGTAGTTAGTGTAGTGTGCAGTCAGTGTAGTATATATAACACAGTTTAGAGTATATAGTGCAGTCTTTGTAGTATATATATAATACAGTTCAGAGTATATAGTACAGTCAGAGTAGTATATATATATATATATATATATACAGTTCAGAGTATATAATGCAGTCAGTGTAGTATAAATAATACAGTTCAGAGTATACAGTGTAGTCAGTGTAGTATATATAATACAGTGCAGTGTATATAGTGCAGTCATTGGGTCTGGCATTGATTTTAAGGGGAACACCACGGCAATTTTTTTTTAAATGGCTTTGGACCCCCCCCAAAATCCATACAAGACCCTTATCCAAGCTTGCAGCCTGGCAGGCCAGAAAAGGGAGGCCCCCCCCTCCTGAACTATACCAGGCCGCTTGCCCTCAACATGGGGAGGATGCTTTGGGGTGCCCCCCAAAGCACCTTGTCCCCATGTTGATAAGGTCAAGCGCCTCTTCCCGGCAACCCTGGCCGGTGGTTGTCGGGGTCTGCGGGGGGGCTTATCAGAATCTGGAAGCCCCCTTTAACTAGTGCATTGTACCCCTACCCATTCACCAAAAAAAGTGTCAAAAAGTAAAAACCATAAAAGACATTTTTTGACAATTCCTTTATTAAAAAAAAAAAAAAAGTGTCCAGTGATGTACATCCATCTTCAATCACGCCGTCCAACGGACCCAAAAAATTGAAAAATTTAAAAAGCACTGCCTCCATAGTAGGCCTCCCAGTGACTGCTGTCTCTTGGCTTTCACAGCTATTATATAGGCAAGGGCAGGGCCACCCGGTGACGTAACCAAGTAACTCTGCCCCTTCTGATGTCATGTGACGTCAGAGGGGGGCGGGGTCATCCGGTTATATCAGTGGTTGGCCCCGCCCTTGCCTATATAGGAGGCTGTCAGAGTGGAACGACAGCAGTCGCCAGAAGGCCACCCATGGAGGCAGAGTTTTTTCATTTTTTTCTCTTTTTCGGGTCCATCTGGTGGCGTGATTGACGATGGATTTACATCGCGGGACACTTTTTTTTTCTTATAAAAAAAAGGAATTGTTAAAAACTGTCTCTTGTCACCCACCCTCTCAGGCATGTGGCCTGGTATGGTTCAGGAGGCTCTTCCCCCCCTATTCTGACCCGCCAGGCTGCATGCTCGGATAAGGGTCCCAACACCAATTTTAATTTTTTTATTTTGGCGTGCAGTTCCCATTTAAAATCCATACCAGACCCAAAGAACCTGGTATGGACTGGGGAAGACCCCACGCCGTTTTTTAAATAGATTTTTCATCTATATTGCCGGGAGCCGGCAATACATTACAGCCGCAAGCAAGTTTAACCACTTGCCGACCAATCGCCGTCATTATACTGCCACAGGTCGGCACGTTCCCACAAGCGTAGCTATACCTCAGCTCCTTTAAGCGGGATAGCAGGCGCGCCATGCACTGCAGGGGTGCCGATGCTCGTGGCCGATGGTCGCGATGACTGATGATGCCATGAGCGATCGTGGGCACGAGAGGCAGAACAGGGACATCTGTGTGTAAACACAAATCCCTGTTCTGTTCTGTAAGAAGAGACAGATCGAGAGTTCCTAATATCTAGGAACCACGATCTGTCATCACCTCTCCTCCCCCTACAGTTAGAACACACAGTCAGAAAACACATTTAACCCCTTGATTGCCACCTAGTGTTAACCCCTTCCCTGCCAGTGACCTTTATACAGTAATCAATTTTATAGCACTTATCGCTGTATAATTGTCAATCGTCCCAAAAATGTGTCCTATGTGTCCGCCATAATGTTGCAGTCATGATAAAAATCACAGATCGCCGCCATTACTATTTAAAAAAAAATAAATAAAAATGCCATAAATCTATCCCCGATTTTGTAGACACTATAACTTTTGCACAAACCAATCAATATACGCTTATTGCGATTTTTTTTACCAAAAATATGTAGAAGAATACATATCAGCCTAAACTAAAAAAAAAAATTGCTTTTAAAAAAAAAAAAAATTGGGATATTTATTATAGCAAAAAGTACAAAATATTGTGTTTTTTTCAAAATTGTTGTTCTTTTTTGTTTATAGCGCAAAAAATAAGATATGAGCAAATACCACCAAAATAAAGCTCTATTTGTGGGAAAAAAAAGGTCGTCAATTTTGTTTGGCTACAGCGTCACACGACTGTGCAATAGTCAGTTAAAGCGATGCAGTGCCATATCACAACAAATGCTCTGGTCATTGAGCAGCCAAATCTTCCGGGGCAAAATTTAAATTATTTTTTCCTTTAGAAATGGCATTATTGCTGCGGTATGTTGTATACATTGCACATATGTGCCACTTTACAGGCAGACTAAGGGGACCCCCCCAGGCAAGATATTTAAAGGAATATTTTAATTTTATTGTTTCACTTTAACCACTTGCCGACCGCCTAACGCAGATATACTGCGGCAGAATGGCACGGGCAGGCAAAATCACGTACCTGGTACATGATTGCCTTCCCGCGGGCGGGGGTCCGATCGGTCCTCCGGTGCCCGAGGCGGTCGGCTTTGGTCTGGGAGCGATGAGAGGTGAGGGGGAGACAATCCATTCGTGGCCCCCCCCCCTCGCGATCGCTCCCAGCCAATGAGAATCATTCCTCTGCTGCTGTATGCTAAACAGCAGCAAAGGAAATGATGTCATCTCTCCTCGGCTCGGTATTTTCCGTTCCGGCGCCGAGGAGAGAAGACATGTGAGTGAGTGAACAACACACACACACAGTAGAACATGCCAGACACACTTTACACCCCCCCATCAACCCCCCGATCCCCCCCAATCACCCCTCCCCGTCACACTGACACCAAGCAGTTTTTTTTTCTGATTACTGCATGGTGTCAGTTTGTGACAGTTAGTGTGATAGGGCAGTTAGTGTTAGCCCCCTTTAGGTCTAGGGTACCCCCCTAACCCCCCCTAATAAAGTTTTAACCCCTTGATCACCCCCCGTCGCCAGTGTCGTTAAGCAATCATTTTTCTGATCGCTGTATTAGTGTCACTGGTTACGCTAGTTAGGGAGGTAAATATTTAGGTTCGCCGTCAGCGTTTTATAGTGACAGGGACCCCCATATACTATACAATAAATGTTTTAACCCCTTGATTGCCCCCTAGTTAACCCTTTCACCATTGATCACCGTATAACTGTTACGGGTGACGCTGGTTAGTTCGTTAAATTTTTTATAATGTCAGGGCACCCGCCGTTTATTACCGAATAAAGGTTTAGCCCCCTGATCGCCCGGCGGTGATATGCGTCGCCCCAGGCAGCGTCAGATTAGCGCCAGTACCGCTAACACCCACAAACGCAGCATACGCCTCCCTTAGTGGTATAGTATCTGAACGGATCAATATCTGATCCGATCAGATCTATACTAGCGTCCCCAGCAGTTTAGGGTTCCCAAAAATGCAGTGTTAGCGGGATCAGCACAGATACCTGCTAGCACCTGCATTTTGCCCCTCCGCCCGGCCCAGCCCAGCCCACTCAAGTGCAGTATCGATCAATCACTGTCACTTACAAAACACTAAACGCATAACTGCAGCATTTGCAGAGTCAGGCCTGATCCCTGCGATCGCTAACAGTTTTTTTGGTAGCATTTTTCTGAACTGGCAAGCACCAGCCCCAGGCAGCATCAGGTTAGCGCCAGTACCGCTAACACCCACGCATGCACCGTACACCTCCCTTAGTGGTATAGTATCTGAACGGATCAATATCTGATCTGATCAGATCTATACTAGTGTCCCCAGCAGTTTAGGGTTCCCAAAAATGCAGTGTTAGAGGGATCAGCCCAGATATCTGCTAGCACCTGCGTTTGGCCCCTCTGCCCGGCCCAGCACAGCCCACCCAAGTGCAGTATCGATCGATCACTGTCACTTACAAAACACTAAAAGAATAACTGCAGCGTTCGCAGAGTCAGGCCTGATCCCTGCAATCGCTAACAGTTTTTTTGTTAGCGTTTTGGTGAACTGGCAAACACTAGCTCCAAGCAGTGTCAGGTTAGCGCCAGTACCGCTAACACCCACGCACGCACCGTACACCTCCCATAGTGGTATAGTATCTGAACAGATCAATATCTGATCCAATCAGATCTATACTAGCGTCCCCAGCAGTTTAGGGTTCCCAAAAACGCAGTGTTAGCGGGATCAGCCCAGATACCTGCTAGCACCTGCGTTTTGCCCCTCCGCCCGGCCCAGCCCAGCCCACCCAAGTGCAGTATCGATCGATCACTGTCACTTACAAAACACTAAATGCATAACTGCAGCGTTCGCAGAGTCAGGCCTGATCCCTAATCCCGATCGCTAAGAGTTTTTTTGGTAGCGTTTTGGTGAACTGGCAAGCACCAGTGGCCTAGTACACCCCGGTCGTAGTCAAACCAGCACTGCAGTAACACTTGGTGACATGGCGAGTCCCATAAGTGCAGTTCAAGCTGGTGAGGTGGCAAGCACAAGTAGTGTCCCACTGTCACCAAGAAGAAGACAAACAGGCCAGTCGTGCCCATAATGCCCTTCCTGCTGCATTCGCCAATCCTAATAATTGGGAACCCACCACTTCTGCAGCGCCCGTACTTCCCCCATTCACATCCCCAACCAAATGCAGTCGGCTGCATGAGAGGCATTTTTATGTCCTCCCAGGTACCCCTACCCAACGAACCCCCCAAAAAGATGTTGTGTCTGCAGCAAGCGCGGATATAGACGTGACACCCGCTATTATTGTCCCTCCTGTCCTGACAATACTGGTCTTTGCATTGGTGAATGTTTTGAACGCTACCATGCACTAGTTGCTTATTAGCGTAGGGTACAGCATTGCACAGATTAGGCACACTTTCACAGGGTCTCCCGAGATGCCATCGCATTTTGAGAGACCTGAACCTGGAACCGGTTACAGTTATAAAAGTTACAGTTACAAAAAAAAGTGTAAAAAAAAAAAACCACACAAAAAAATATATAAAATTAAAAAAATAGTTGTCGTTTCATTGTTCTCTCTCTATCTATTCTCTCTCTATTGTTCTGCTCTTTTTTACTGTATTCTAATCTGCAATATTTTATTGTTATTATGTTTTATCATGTTTGCTTTTCAGGTATGCAATTTTTTATACTTTACCGTTTACTGTGTTTTATTGTTAACCATTTTTTTGTCTTCAGGTACGCAATTCACAACTTTGAGTGGTTATACCAGAATGATGCCTGCAGGTTTAGGTATCATTTTGGTATCATTCTTTTCAGCCAGCGGTCGGCTTTCATGTAAAAGCAATCCTAGTGGCTAATTAGCCTCTAGACTGCTTTTACAAGCAGTGGGAGGGAATGCCCCCCCCACCGTCTTCCGTGTTTTTGTCTGGCTCTCCTGTCTCAACAGGGAACCTGAGAATGCAGCCGGTGATTCAGCCAGCTGACCATAGAGCTGATCAGAGACCAGAGTGGCTCCAAACATCTCTATGGCCTAAGAAACCGGAAGCTACGAGCATTTCATGACTTAGATTTTGCCGGATGTAAACAGCGCCATTGGGAAATTGGGAAAGCATTTTATCACACCGATCTTGGTGTGGTCAGATGCTTTCAGGGCAGAGGAGAGATGTAGGGTCTAATAGACCCCAATTTTTTCAAAAAAGAGTACCTGTCACTACCTATTGCTATCATAGGGGATATTTACATTCCCTGGGATAACAATAAAAATGATTTAAAAAAAAATGAAAGGAACAGATAAAAAAGCAAAAAAATAATAATGAAAAAAAAAAAAAAGCACCCCTGTCCCCCCCTGCTCTCGCGCTAAGGCGAACGCAAGCGTCGGTCTGGCATCAAATGTAAACAGAAATTGCACCATGCATGTGAGGTATCACCGCGATGGTCAGATCGAGGATAGTAATTTTAGCAGTAGACCTCCTCTGTAAATCTAAAGTGGTAACCTGTAAAGGCTTTTAAAGGCTTTTAAAAATGTATTTATTTTGTTGCCACTGCACGTTTGTGCGCAATTTTAAAGCATGTCATGTTTGGTATCCATGTACTCGGCCTAAGATCATCTTTTTTATTTCATCAAACATTTGGGCAATATAGTGTGTTTTAGTGCATTAAAATTAAAAAAAGTATGTTTTTTCCCCAAAAAATGCGTTTGAAAAATCGCTGCGCAAATACTGTGTGAAAAAAAAATGAAACACCCCCCATTTTAATCTGTAGGGCATTTTCATGTAAACAAAAAAAGTGTCAGAAAGGGCTTTGTCTTCAAGTGGTTAGAAGAGTGGGTGATGTGTGACATAAGCTTCTAAATGTTGTGCATAAAATGCCAGGACAGTTCAAAACCCCCCCAAATGACCATATTTTGGAAAGTAGACACCCCAAGCTATTTGCTGAGAGGCATGTGGAGTCCATGGAATATTTTATATTGTGACACAAGTTGCGGGAAAAAGACAATTTTTTTTTTTGTTGCACAAAGTTGTCACTAAATGATATATTGCTCAAACATGCCATGGGAATATGTGAAATTACACCCCAAAATACATTCTGTTGCTTCTCCTGAGTACGGGGATACCACATGTGTGAGACTTTTTGGGAGCCTAGCCACGCACGGGACCCTGAAAAACAAGCACCGCCTTCAGGCTTTCTAAGGGCGTAAATTTTTGATTTCACTCTTCACTGCCTATCACAGTTTCGGAGGCCATGGAATGCCCAGGTGGCACAAAAGCCCCCCAAAATGACCCTATTTTGTAAAGTAGACACCCCAAGCTATTTTCTGAGAGGTATAGTGAGTATTTTGCAGACCTCACTTTTTGTCACAAAGTTTTGAAAATTGAAAAAAGAAAAAAAATATTTTTTTTTCTTGTCTGTCTTCATTTTCAAAAACAAATGAGAGCTGCAAAATACTCACCATGCCTCTTAGCAAATAGCTTGGGGTGTCTACTTTCCAAAATGGGGTCATTTGGGGGGGGGTTTGTGCCACCTGGGCATTCCATTGCCTCCGAAACTGTGATAGGCAGTGAAGAGTGAAATCAAAAATTTACACCCTTAGAAATCCTGAAAGTCCCACACATGTGGTATCCCCGTACTCAGGAGAAGCAGCTAAATGTATTTTGGGGTGCAATTCCACATATGCCCATGGCCTGTGTGAGCAATATATCATTTAGTGACAACTTTGTGCAAAAAAAAAAAGTGTCACTTTCCCGCAACTTAAATAAATATTCCATGGACTCAACATGCCTCTCAGCAAATAGCTTGGGGTGTCTACTTTCCAAAATGGGGTCAGTTGGGGGGGGGGAGGGGTGGTGCCATCTGGACATTTTATGGCCTTTAAAACTGTGATCGGTAGTGAGGAGTGAAATCAAAAATTTACGCCCTTAGAAATCCTGAAGGCGGTGATTGGTTTTCAGGGCCCGTTTTCTAAATTGGTTTTCTAGGCTCCCAAAAAGTCCCACACATGTGGTATCCCCGTACTCAGGAGAAGCAGCCGAATGTATTTTACGGTGCAATTCCACATATGCCCATGGCCTGTGTGAGCAATATATTATTTAGTGACAACTTTTTGTAATTTTTCATTATTCAATTTACTTGGGACAAAAAATTAATTAATTAATATTCAATGGGCTCAACATGCCTCTTAGCAATTGGGGTCATTTGGGGGGGGGGGGGGGGTTGTACTGCCCTGCCATTTTAGCACCTCAAGAAATGACATAGGCAGTCATAAACTAAAAGCTGTGTAAATTACAGAAAATGTACTCTAGTTTGTAGACGCTATAACTTTTGCGCAAACCAATAAATATACGCTTATTGACATTTTTTTTACCAAGGACATGTGGCCGAATACATTTTGGCCTAAATGTATGACTAAAATTGAGTTTATTGGATTTTTTTATAACAAAAAGTAGAAAATGTCATTTTTTTTCAAAATTTTCGTTTTTTTCCGTTTATAGCGCAAAAAATAAAAACCGCAGAGGTGATCAAATAACATCAAAAGAAAGCTCTATTTGTGGGAAGAAAAGGAAGCAAATTTAATTTGGGTACAGCATTGCACGACAGCGCAATTAGCAGTTAAAGCGACGCAGTGCCAAATTGTAAAAAATCCTTCCGGGGCTGAAGTGGTTAAGCATCATTAAAATCACTGCTCCTAAAAAAATCGATTGTTTGAAAACATTTTTTTTACATTGATACATGTGCCCTAGGGCAGTACCTGGGTCCCCATACACTTTTTATGGCAATAACTTACATATAAGCCTTTCAAATTAGGACTTTTGATTTTTCATGTTCGTGTCCCATAGACTAATAGGGTTTGCATGTTCGCTAGAACTTTTTGCCTGTTCGAGGTGTTCTGGTGCATCCCTATACTGAAGTATAATTACAAACATTTCATAAGTGTCAAAGGCTTTTTTTTATAATTACATTAACTACTGAAGGACGATCCCGCGAATCATCGTCATTGTGTGGCGGCTTGTACACGGCCCACTGGCTAGCGGGGGAGCCAATCAGCGGGTGGGGCAGACTCAATTTCCACCAGTCACCCGCGACCGTTCCCCGCAGTGACAGAACAGGGATCTGCCTGTGTAAACAAGGCAAATCCCTGTTCTGACAGGGGAGATCACACAGAACCTGTCTTTTTGTTATGCAGGAAGACGGATCTGTGTGTTTCCCCAGTGACATAGTCCCCCATACAGTTAGTAAACACACCCAGGGAACACATTTAACCCCTTAATCGCCCCCTAGTGTTAACCCCTTCCCTGCCAGTGTCATTAGTATAATAACAGTGCATATTTTTAGCAGTGATTACTGTAATAACGTCACTGGTTCCCAAAAAAAAAAAAAAAAAACGCAGAGGTGATCAAATACCAACAAAAGAAAGCTCTATTTGTGGGGAAAAAAAGGCATTCATTTTGTTTGGGTACAGCGTTAAAGTTACGCAGTGCCGTATCACAAAAAATGGCCTGGTCATTAAGGGGGAAAAATCTTACGGTCCTTAAGTGGTTAAAGAAGTCCAGCCAAAGCTCGTATGGCTGGACTTCTACTATGGATCACAGGAGTGCAATTCATTTTGCACTACTGTAACCCCTTTTCAGCAGGGAGTGGGCTGAAGTCCGCTCTCTGACGTCACTGATTTCAGTTCTGGCACCGCGTCACCCTGACCACGGAGTCTGGGTTCACCAGATGCCTGGACTGACACCCAGCTCAGCCTCTCAGCGAGCCGCTAAGAACCTGAGATGGCTGATTTGCACCCTGCACAGCTCGGCGCTCCAGTGAGCGAGAAGCGAGAAGAGCAGATTGCTGTGACTGACAGTCTGCAGCTCTCTGCTCACGGAGCTCTGAAAACTGAGTGATCGACGGTGTTCGATCGATCGGTTCTCAATGTAGAGGCACCGTGGGACATATGTAGCACCGGACCAATGCTGCATCCACCTAGCTATGTATGATACCTAGATAAGTATGATTGGGGAAAAAATATATTTTACTTCTCTTTTAAGTTTATGCAAAAAGTAAATATTTGCAATGTTGACTCTTCTTCTTCAAGACCTCTGCAATTCGCTCTTGCATATGGTCCATCAATTTCTGAGTCACATCCATGTCTGAATTTTTTTTTTTTTCTGTTCACCTACCTCTTGAGGGTCAACCACACGTTTTCAATGACATTAAGGTCTGGGGAGTTTCCTTGCCATGGACCCAAAATTTTTATGTTTTGTTCCCCAGTCCACTTAGTTATGACTTTTGCCTTATGGTAAGGTGCACAATCATGCTAGAAAAGTCATTGTTCATCACCAAACTGTTCTTCCATGGTTGGGAGAAGTTGATCTTGGAGGATGTTATTGTACCATTTTTTATTAATGGTTGTGTTCTTAGGCAAAAATGTGAGTGAGCGCACTCCCTTTGGCTGAGAAGCAACCCCACACATGAATGGTCTCAAGATGCTTTACTGTTGGCTTGACACAGGACTGATGGTAGTGCTCATCTTTTCTTCTATGGACAAGGTTTTTCTGGATACCCCAAACAATTGGAAAGGCAATAATTATATTGGTGAGGGTGTCTCTGTAGGGTGCCACATCCGAATTGGACTTTTAGGGCACTAACATAGTTTGTAGAAAAAGCATATTTCATTAAACATAGTATACACAATAAAAACAAAATATATTGTAATGGTTGCAATTACTATGTACAGCGTATAATGGTATCACATTAAGTAAGAGCTAAATATGGCTGGGCTAACCTGGGGGAATTGGAAAACTGACAATACTGAAGCCAAGGAGGGTGTAGCCCTTGGTGCATAGGGAACAGCCACATGGAGACACATCCTGACATTCAGACCACACGGTGGCTTCAGTATTGTCAGTTGTCCAATACCCCCAGGTTCTCCCAGCCATATGCAGCTCTTACTTGATGTGATACCATTATACGCTGTGAAGACCAGCCATTTGAACCGGGCAGATTCTTGGAGACACAGTCCTGCTCATATTCCTTGTTTTTAATAACTTTATTGGAATGTTTCGCTTACGATATCTCCAAAAAATATATATATATATATATATATGATTGACCCTCTTATAAACATCCCTGAAGAAGAAGACATAGATACTGCAAAACGTTTTCGCTTACGATATCTCCAAAAAATATATATATATATATATATATATGATTGACCCTCTTATAAACATCCCTGAAGAAGAAGACATAGATACTGCAAAACGTAACGGGTGAACTACGAGAAACTTACAGTCAATCATTGTGGTGATTTTGTACTTTGTACATAGTAATTGCAACCATTACAATATATTTTGTTTTTATTGTGTATACTATGTTTAATAAAATATGCTTTTTCTACGAACTATGTTAGTGCCTTAAACGTCCATTTAGCGGATACCCTTTCTTTGTACAAACAATCGGAAAGAGGATTCATCAGAGAAAATGACTTTACCCCAGTCCTCAGCAGTCCAATCCCTGTACCTTTTGTAGAATATCAGTCTGCCCCTGATGTTTTTCCTGGAGAGAAGTGGCTTCTTTGCTGCTCTTCTTGACTCCGGGTCATCCCCCAAAAGTTTTCACCTTACTGTGCATGTAAATGCACTCACACCTGCCTGCTGCTATTCCTGAGCAAGCTCTGCACGTTGGTGCCCTGATCCTACAGCTGAACCCACTGTAGGAGATGGTCCTGCCGCTTGCTGGACTTTCTTGGGTGCCCTGAAGCCTCGTTCACAACAATTGAACCTCTCTGCTTGAAGTTCTTGATAATCCAATAAATGGTTGATTTAGGTGTGATCTTAGTACCAGCAATATCCTTGCCTGTGAATCGCTTTTTGTGCAAAGCAATGAAGACTGCATGTGTTTCCTTGCAGGTGACTATGGTTAACACAGGAAGAACAATGATTTCAAGCACACCCTCCTTTTAAAGATTCCACTCTGTCATTCGAACTCAATCAGCATTACAGAATGATTTCCCGTGTTAATGAGAGAATCACTGACATGATGTCAGCTGGTCTTTTTGGGTCAGGGCTGAAATGCAGTGGAAATGTTTTTTGCGATTAAGTTCATTTTCATGGTAAAGAGGGACTTTGCAATTAATTGCTTTTCATCTGCTCGCTCTTCATAACATTCTAGAGTATATGCAAATTGGCATCATAAAAACTGAGGCAGCAAACTTTGTGAAAATTAATATTTGTGTCATTCTCAAAACTTTTGGCCAGGGCTATATATATTCAAGTCAAATTTTAGGGTGTTTTTTTAGGCAGTTGTTTATTGTGTTTGGTACACGATTGCACGAATGACTAAAGTTGACCATAGACAGGTAGGTTTTTTTACATTCAGCAAGCAGGCTGAACGTAAAAACAAGCTAATAAACTCCTTCATTGAAACAAGCGAGGTTGATAGAGTTTTTCCGCATGCCAGGAATAGTGTTCTGACAGCAGGCCCTGCTGCTGTCAGAATACACTGATAAGCACCTGCAGCCACTGATTGACAAACATTTTCCAGCATGTCTCTTCAACAGAAGTCAATCAAACTTGGGGATGACCTCACATGGATTGAAATTTTGCTGGCCCCTGCTGAACTGGCCAAATTTTGATCTTCTATGACCAGCTTTGCAGGGTTGTTTGGGCATAAAAAAATATATATTATTTTAAGTAATAATGGCTTTTAGTACTACTCTTCAACATTTTTGAAAACTTACTTTTCTCAGAATGTGGAAAGGAACTCCTGTACCTATGAGCAGTATAAAGTAGAGAGCGCTGTATAACAATTTGTCCAACCACATAAACCTGTACATATTTTGTAACTATAGTCCTATTGCTAGTCATAGACTACAGAGAATAGTCAGACATAGATTAAGACAGTCAGCTGTACATGAATATGTTACTGTACCTTTTAGCTCAAATTCAGCCATTACTAAGATCATTTGGGCCTAGAGAAGGGCCCCCTGTTTGGTTAGTACCAGAACTCCGGAACAGGAAAAAAGTTTGGCCCCGATCCGCAAACTCTAATAAAGTCTATGAGACCTTAACATGAAGAATCAAAACCCCCCATTTTGAAGGCTTATATGCAGGTTATTGGCCATCAAAATGGTATGGGGGCCCAGATACTGTCCTGGGGGACATGCATCAAAGAAATATATTTTTTTTAAAACAATCGTTTATAGTCCCTTATCCTAGCATGCAGCCCATCAGGTCAGGAAAGAGGGGATGAGCGAGCAATCCCCCTCCTAAACCATGCCAGGCCACATGTCCCCAACATAGGGGGAGGGGTGTTTTGGGGCAGGGGGGCTCTGGCCCCCACCCCAAAGCACGTTGTCCCCATGTTGATGGGAACAAGGGGCTTATCCCGGCAGCCCTGGGTGGTGGTTGTGGAGGTCTGTGTGCAGGGGGCTTATCAGGATCTGGAAGGCCCCCAGATCCCAGTCCCCCCCATGTGAATGAGTATGGGGTACATTGTACCCCTACTCAATCATCAAAAAAAGTGTCAAAAATAAATAATGACAAGAGGCAGTTTTTGAAACAAAAACAAAAAAAAATTTCCCCCCCAGTGTACCGTCAATCACGACACCACCGGCCCCGGAAAAAAAATTACTCCGCCCGCGGGGAAGGCTAACCGTTGTGTGCCACCTCCGCCATCTAACAGTTTTTATATTTCAATGTTTTTATTGAAAAAGAAGGTAACAAAGTACAAAATAGCCAGTCACATAGGTAAATTATCAAAGCAGTATATTTCAATACGGAAATAATTAAGATAGATTCATATTACTTATTCACCGCCTATTACGGTAACATAACATAAACAATGCAGCAAACATCCAAATATCGGTGGAATTTAAGCATAACCTCGCAATTATGAGCTGGACAATTCCTGTGTGAGGGAATGGCACAGACCCAGAGTCCTGGGAGGTCCCGGACATGGTCTTTGGGACAATCCCAGGTCTCATAGTCATAGAGGATCGTATATGAGATCATCTGTATTGTATCGGAATTTCCAGAGATGTGAGAATAAGAAAAAGAAAGGAAAAAAAAAAGGGGAACAGAACAAAAGAAAGAGAGAAGAGGAGGTGAGAAAGGAAGAAACGAAAGAGGAAAAGTGAAATGGGAAGAGAGAGGGTCGTCCTGGAGTTCGCTATGGAGTAGAAATATAGTCAATCCATGGGTCCTATATCTTATTACATTTCTTGACTTAATTACTGAGAATGTGAGTGAGTTTATCATTGATCATAATCCAATTAAGTTTATTCTTAACTTGGTCAAGAGGGATTACCGACTGTTTCCAATGTCTTGCAATTGTAATTCTTGCCGCCAGTAATATATATGTAATCGGTTTTACTGATTGTTTGAGTGTTTCATCAGGTAGTTTATGAAAAAGGGCAGCTTCAGGAGATCTATGAATGTTTACCCCCATCACTGAATTGATCAAGTTGAAAATTCGAATCCAAAATCTGGTTCCGAGGGGGCACTGCCACCAGATATGGTACATTGTCCCCAACTGACCACAGCGTCGGAAACAGTTTGGTGAAGTGGAAGGATGCATTTTAGCTACTCTGGTGGGTACCAAGTACCAACGTAGAAGCGTTTTGTAGTTAACCTCTATCAGAGTAGTATTAATTGAGACTTTGGATAGCTGATAAACAAGATCCTGCCATTCAATGAGGTCAAAAGTTAGATTCAAATCTCTTTCCCATTGTACCATATAAGCAAGTTTTGAATCTGGTTCAGTGAGGGAAGTATATATCGCAGAGATCCGACCCCTCTGAAAGCCTCTGGCTTGACAAGTTAATTCAAATGTTGTAAGCGTAAGGGCGCCCACTACTTGGTTAAGTTTAGATCTGGCAAATGATGCAATTTGGTTATACCAAAATATTTCACTAGGGGGCATTAGAAACTCATCTTTAAAATATTGTATTATGTGTAATTGATCCCCGTTCAGGAAGTCTCCAATTCTCAGTAGCCCTTTATTGAGCCACCACTGAAACATTTGTGGGGTCAAACTAGGTGAAAACTCCGGATTGCAGAGAATGGGAGCCAGTGGTGTGTGAGTGGATTATAAGGGAGTGTGATTGCGTGTTCTATCCCATATTGCTAGGGAATGTGGTAAGGTGGGGCATAGTATAGGTGGGCATCGACGGTTAGGAAGCCACATTAATAACCCTATAGCCAGCGGATGACAGGCAAGTGCTTCTATAGAAACCCAAAGAGGGACCAAAACTTTAGCTGTGGTGTAGGCTAATTGGGCTATTTGAGCCGATTGGTAATATGCCTGTAGGTTGGGGAGACCAAGCCCCCCCCATAGGTTTTGGTGTGTAAAGTGTACGCCTTTGTATCCGAGGTCTGGTATTACCCCATATGAACTGCATAACCTCAGCCTGTAGACTCTGTATGTCTCCCCTCGGGACTGCCACCGGTAAAGTCCTAAAGTAGTAAAGGAGTCTCGGTAACCATGTCATTTTTATTGAATTGACTTTTCCAAACCATGAAAGGGAGTAGTCTGCCCAACAACGAAGATCCTCCTTGAGTCTTTTAAATAATGGGGGATAATTTGCCCGATATATGGTGTCTATAGATTAAGTCAATTGAATTCCTAGGTACGGAAGAGAACTAAGATTCCATTTAAAGCTAAATTTATGTTGGAGAGTCTGCACCTCAGCGGGGGTAGTGATATGTTAAAAGCAACTGTTTTTTGGGAATTCAGACATAGGCCGGAAAGTTGTGAGAAATGATCTAGAAGGGATAGCAAGTTGGGTAAAGTTACTTGGGGCTTGGTAATATACATAAGAACATCATCGGCAAACAATGCACATTTGTGTTCCTGTTGGCCACAATGAATACCATGAATATCAGGGTGGGAACGAATTGCCATAGCTAGGGGTTCTATTGCTAATGCAAATAGTAGAGGGGAGAGTAGGCATCCCTGTCACGTACCTCGCTGGACAGGGAATAATGGTGATTTATGACCTCTAATAGAAACTTGGGCTATCGAGGAACAATATAGCATTTTTAGAAAAGAAATAAACGTTGAGCCAAATCCTAAGGTTTCAAGGGTAATAAAAAGGTAATCCCAATTTAAGCTATCAAAGGCCTTGTTAAGATCCAATGAAAGGAGCAAAAGTTCCGGACGAGTGGAGCGTCCCAATTAGACCCTACTGCAGAGATTAGGGTTATGGATCTAAGATTTGGTCTAAGGTCTGACGCCCTGTCATAAATCCAGATTGGTCTTTATGAATGTAGTGTTCTAAAAAAATATTAAGGCGAGAAGCCAAGACTTTCGTAAGGATCTTTAAGTCGCAATTTATTAATGAGATTGGGCGATAATTACAAAACGTCAGTAGAGTCCCTGTTGGGTTTAGGGATAACACTAATATATGCTTTATTTTCATCTAGCGGGAACGTACCTCCATCCCGTAAGGAGTTAAAGTAAAGGACAGTGTGTGGAACCAATTGGCCAGAAAATGTTTTATAGTATAAGTTAGGGAGACCATCTGGGCCAGGAGAATTGTGGAGTGACAGTGATTTAATAGCAGCACAAATCTCTACGCCCGTAAAAGGTTGGTACATAAGGTCTTTATGATCATCCGTGATGGATAAGAGAGGGAGGTTCCCCAAGAATTCCCAAACGGATGAAGGGTCCGCGTTTCGAGGATTACTGTATAGGTCAGCATAAAAATCCATCTGACAGTTTTTAAATAGGTAAGGGACGGGGGCACCCTTGTGACGTGACCAATCCTTGCATGCTGGGTTGGTGATGCCACAAGGGGGTGTTGCCACCAGGCCACATGTCCTCAACAAGGGGGGGTGCTTTGGGGCAGGGGCTCCCTCTACCCCAAAGCACCTTGTCCCTATGTTGTTGGGGACAAGGGCCTCTACCCGAAACCCTGGGCTGTAGTTGTGGGGGTCTGCAGGCAGGGGGCTTATTGGAATCTGGGAGCCCCCTTTAACAAGGGGTCCCCCAGATCACAGCCACCCCATGTAAAGGAGTATGGGGTACATTGTACCCCTACTTATTCACCAAAAAAAGTCTCAATAAGAAAGCAAAAACAAGCACAGTTTTTGACAATTTCTTTATTAAAAAAAATGTCCCCTGATGTAGAGCCACCGTCAATATCACTCCAACGCCACCGCCGGACCCAGAGAAAAAAATGCTCTGCCCACAACAAAGGCTAACCTCCTACTGCAGGCTCCACCTTTTGACAGTTCTTATTTAGGTAAGGGGCGGAGCCCATTGACAGCTGATGACTCATCTGTTGTTAAGGACGCAGCGGCCAGATTCCCGACCCTGCTCCTTAACAACAGCTATTCAGTGTGCCCTGATTGGGCAAAGCTTTGCCCAATCAGGGCTTAAAATGCACTGTGCAGTGCACAATGCATTGTGGGGTGCTCAGCAGGTGAACATCCCACTGAGCGCAACGCAAAGACCGAAGTTCATCCCATTGATCTAAGAACCGAGAGATAAGCCCCCTCACTATATGTACACCTCTTCCCCCCCTCTCCTTGCACACACTCGCCCCCCCCCCCCCCCAGCAATTGACAGCTCCAAAACCTAAGGGAAAAAAAGCTGGCAATTACATTTGAAAGCTGACAGTGACAGTCAGCCCTGGCAAGTGAGGGAGCCTACCTGTGCAGACTTGATCCGTTTTTTGACTGCTGAAAAATAGGGCTTTCATCCGTTCAAAAAAACGGCTGTTGATGGAAATGGATGAAAACAGATGAAAATAGATGATCATCTGTTGACGGAAGCAGATGAAAACAGATGAAAATAGATGATCATCCGTTGTCATCCGTTTCTCCATTGGAATGCATTGATGTCCGTTTTTCATCCTTCAACAGATAGATGAAAAACGGACAGACATATGTGTGGAAGGGGCCTTAATGTTTAGATTTAAATCAAAGGTAAATTAATGTACTTTAAAACCTCAGTTTAAAACATACTAAAATGCAGTATAGCTTTCATGGTCTAGCATCTATGTGTGTGTTTTTTTCTGAAACTCCTCTACATGCAAATTTATGACAGCTACAATAATAAAATTGCAATTGTGCTATATATTATGTGTGTATTGCCAGATGTAACAATCACACAAATGTAGCACCAGTAAATCCTCATGAATTAATTATGTAATTAGCTGCAAAACCTACTGCACATGAAAGCTGTATTTTCTATTGAAATATTTTACCTGAATCCATGCCAAATGATAAATGATGATGGCAGAGAACATAAAACCAGTGCGTTCTATTTTATCGTCAAACCATTTCTTCCAGAAAGATGGCACTTTACCCTGCCATTCTTGACTGATCAGCACTTTCAAGAGTCAGAAAATATTTAGATATGCAATCATCTGCATTAATGCTGCAAGAAAAGGTTAATGACAGAGGGAGGCAATTAAAAAAATAACAAGTAAAATAAACCATTTTGCTGCTAGGAGATAAGAAATGCATTTTCATTCCTATAAAAAATGTATGTATGTATGTATGTATGTATATAACATTCAGAAAAAAAAAACTGCTTGATAAAAAGCTGTGTGTGAAATAAAGAGTTCTTCTTAAGACTGACAGGGGGATAAAAGCTAATCAAATCTGAAATGAAACAGATTTCAAACTCATAATTATTAATAAGTTACAGGTTTCAAGAGGATCTACATATTCTAATGTGCTTTATTTTATGACAGGTCACCAACTAAGTTCTTCAGATACATAAAAATAAGCAGAGATTTTCAGAGCCACTCGTCAAAAGAATTATACACTTTTTTTTGTCATAATAATTAAAAGAACCTGGCATAAAGCAACAATTGTGCTGAAAGGCAAAAATCATGTGGTGCTTGCAATAATCAGTTTTAAATATCAATTATCGTGTCACTGTGGAGGCTCATGGATCTTTGGCTCATGAGTTGCCCTAGTAAAGGGTAAAGTGTCCAGGTTTTGGGCATTTAAGTATTTACATATTCTTAACAAGTGGTAAACAAGCTTTTAAACAAGGCCACAATAAAAAATAACGATATGGTTGTGCTACTGAAAAAAAGGGTGTATAGCAGCCAGCATCAACAAAGTAGTGACAATGTGAACAGTGAGAAGAAAAAACAATGCAGCGCTATACATAAAAATCAACACAAATGTGACTATCAGCTATGCAGCATGATAGTATATAACTAAATATAAAAAATGCAGGAAGCCAAATACAATATTGTATTATTATGGTGAGTCCATGATCATATAAACGACCAATAACGTGAACATTATGGTAATGTAATTGTTCAACAAAGGTGAGCAGTATAAATGTAAGATGAGTGAGAGGTATCTCAAGGGTGCTACGTGATTTCACAGAGGTGGTGTTCCAATACTCAGTATCCACAGCAAAGAATGAATAGAGCAAATACGCTTACCGGAACAGGTGGACACGTTTGCCGTATGGCTAGGTGTCATACAGGCTTAAGGATCGATCGATCCAAATAGATGTTTGTTGTAGAGGCGTATACGGCAGGTTCCACTGGTTCCTTTGTAGCAATGGTAAACGACCTAAAGATGTTCCAAGTCTGGTTGTACGCACTTCTCCGACAGGTGTATATAGGAGGAATGCACCTTTCACAAAGCCATCATGGGGACATGGAAAAGCAAAAAAAGGCTCCACATAGTGCTTAAATCCAAAGAAGCAGGTTTATTTTAAGCCAAATAGGGTAAAAATCCACATAACAGCAGCCAGGATAAAAGTGATCACAATAAAAAGTAGCGTGGTACCAGGAACAAAAAATCAATCGCAAGAAGGACCTCTAGTCCGAAACATGTCGGGTTGCGATTGATTTTTTGTTCCTGGTACCACGCTACTTTTTATTGTGATCACTTTTATCCTGGCTGCTGTTATCTGGATTTTTACCCTATTTGGTTTAAAATAAACCTGCTTCTTTGGATTTAAGCACTACGTGGAGCCTTTTTTTCCTTTTCATGTCCCCATGATGGCTTTGTGAAAGATGCATTCCTCCTATATACACCTGTCGGAGAAGTGCATACAACCAGACTTGGAACATCTGATGTCTTTAGCTCATTTACCATTGCTACAAAGGAACCAGTGGAACCTGCCGTATACGCCTCTACAACAAACATCTATTTGGATCGATCGATCCTTAAGCCTGTATGACATGGATGGATGAGCATTTACAACCCTTGGTCAAACGCTTACCCGGTCATCTAATGCCGCGTACACACGAGCGGATTTCTCGGCGGAAAAAGATATGACAGCTTTTCCGACGGGATTCCTCACAAGTTTGCCTTGCATACGCACGGTCACGCAAACGTTTGCTGAAATTACGACCGTCAAGAACGCGGTGACGAACAACACTACGGCGAGCCGAGAAAATGAAGTTCAATGCTTCCGAGCATGCGTCGAATTGATTCTGAGCATGCATAGGGATTTTGCACGTCGGAATTGCCACAGACGATCGCATTTTCAGATAGGAACTTTTCCCGACCGAAAAATTGAGAGCATGCTCTCAATCTTTTGCTGGCTGGAATTCCGCCAGCAAAAGACCAAAGGTGCATACACAGAGTCGCACTTTCACGACGAAATACTCTCATCATGTGTACGCGGCATTAGAGAAACAGGACATTTACTGGCATATACACATGAGATAAAATGGTCGGCCAATAGTTGTTGGATCACAGTGGATGTTAAAACACTATACTCCTGCATACCACACCACTTGGCACTCCAAGCTGTTAAATATCATCTTACACGTTATGGTTGTTATAAGCGGGAGTTATGTGAATTTCTGTGCATGACCATAGAATTCCTGCTAAAATACAACTATTTCATGTTTGACTCCAAATATTATTTACAGTGCCGTGGTGCATCGATGGGTTCAAAATTTTCCCCTTTTCTTGCAAATTTGTACATGGGTTGGTGGGAGGAGATTTTCTTCTCCCAACGTAACCCATATGGAGAATTTATTCTTTGGTATTGTCGCTTTCTAGATGATTTGATATTTGTATGGAAGGGGCCAGTCCATGTATTAGACTAATTTTTTCCTTAGCTCAATACCAATCATCTGAATTTGGAGTTCACCCACACTTCAGATCCGGTCAGTATTGATTAACTGGATTTGACTTTGGTGGGATGTGTGGATAGTGGAATGGTCTCTACCAAAACCTACAGGAAACAATGTGCAGGTAACTCACTCCTGCTGGCATCAAGTTGTCACCCAGCGCATACGATGTGGGCATTGCCAACAGGTGAGTTCATTAGAGCAAGGAGAAATTGACAGTGACATTGTTTCCAATAGGTTGAGAGAATGGGGATATAGCGAACATTTGATAGATAGGTTGGCAGAAAATAGAGATTGTGGTGATCTGATTGGGAATTCCTTTTCCATGAGTAAGAGGACACGGTCCCGTGGGGAGGGGGGGGGGGTATTCACTTTGTGACCACTTACTCACAACAATACAACCAGATTGTCTCTATCATTAAACACTGCCTCACTGTCTTATATGAGGACAAAACTTTGCATGATATTTTAAGACAGGGATACAGTTTTCCTAGTAAGAAAGCTCCTACTTTAGGTACTATGCTTACAGTGGGTTCCTATCCCTGTGGTTATAACACCTGTAAACAGTGTAAAAAACAAAGAAAAAACAAGTCTGTTATTTCTTTTTCAATAGGTAGAACATATCCAGTTAAAAGTTTTATAAATTGTAATTAAAGATGATTGTTTACCTAATTGATTGCAGTACTTGTAGAGTACAGTATGTGGGATGCACTATTCGCAATCTACGTATTAGAATATCAGAACACTACAATGACACTCATAAAAAATATTTAAAATGTGTCTAAACACTTTAAAACAGTTCATGGTGGTAATCTGGAGTCTTTTTCTTTTTGCGGTCTGGAACAGGTGAGAAGCGGGAGATGTGGTGGATACACAGACTGAATACTCGATTTCCTAGTGGAATGAACAGTAGAATGGATGTAAATTTTTTTTTAAATAATACAATTTGATTCCACAATGGGTTATTTTTTTCCCCTGGAGTGTTCAGTCTGTGTTTCCATTTTTCCCTCCCCTTTTTCTCTGGTTCTGCTAACCTCACATGATTTTAATTGTTAATTGATTTTAAATTAGATTGTACAGCCACCTTTTCTGGAGGAATTGATATCTTTTCTGTATAAACTTGATTTTATTGTAATTCAGTATGCTATGAGGAAGGCTCCGGCCGAAACATGTTAGCGTTTTAGATGTCGCACTGCTGTTAGTGCTCAATAAAGATTTAAGAAGAAGCAATCGAGTTGCTGGCATTTTTTGCTATTAAGAGCACTTACTCTTTGTTTACATTAAAAGGCTGGAAAACTGGAATTCATAAAGAACAGGGTAAGATAAACCTGCTACGATTCAAACTACAGTGAGATCAGTGCATTTCTTATGAAATAGTATGCATTGCTCCACAGTGCCTGCAGCCGCATAGTCCAGTGATAGCTTGTCTCAAACCTTGTTTAATGCTAGCTAGGAATATATAAATACCTACATTTCCATAGCCACAGAATTACTTTAAGCCCCACCTCTCTAAACACTAAGCCCTGGCCCATTTAATTTAGCTGTTAAAGCTACTATTTGACAGAAGTGGGAGGAGAGACACAGGAAGCGCAAACCTGAGTGTAGTATATTAAATGCGATTTATTAGCAAAGTAAGTAATGCACTTACAAGAAATAACATAAAAACAGGCTCGTCTGTAAATAGTGGTGTCTGCAAGTGTAGATTGGCATCCAAAAGGAGCGTTCACAGATCTGGCAGATGACTGGGGGAGCCTCAATCCATCCTGTGGCCACCAGGAAGTCAGTCCGGGCCGCCGTGGAGCGCAGGGAGATGACGTCTCCAGAAAACAGAGAGACACCAGGGGAGGAACAACTGGATAAAAGAGGATACGCGCCCAGAGCATCAGCTCCTTCTACAGGCATGGACCGACTTCCTGGTGGCCACAGTACGGATTGAGGCTTCTCCAGTCATCTGCCAGATCCGTGGACGCTTGTTTTGGATGCCGATCTACACCTACAGACACCACTTTTTACAGATGAGCCTGTTTTTATGTTATTTCTTGTAAGTGCATTACTTACTTTGCTAATAAATTGCATCTAATATGCTACACTCAGGTTGGCGCTTCCTGTGTCTCTCCCCCTCTTTAATTTGCTTACAGAGCTGGCTTTTCTCTGAGGACAGCTGCCTTCTGCCACCTCCCACTAAGAACTGTTGCTGTATGGACTATTGAGCCGTTATTGCTCTAATATTGCCTGTTATATTACTTCATGTACACAAATATTTGCACTTACAGTTTTTTCTTATCATTTGACAGTTGGAACACAAGGGGTAGGGTTTAGGGCTAAGAGCTTAATTTATTTTAGGACAGAAGTCACTATTTTGTATAAAGCCCAGTCTAAAAATTTACATTAAAACAGAGGGCTTCATTGCACACATTTATGAATATATTTGGAAGCTGCAATGCCCTCTGTTTTAATGTGAATTCTTAGACATGGTCAATTTGCAAGCTTACTGGTAAGTGTGCTGGGAAATTTTTGTTTGTTTTTGATATGCGTTGCCCTTCCATAAAACCTTACTGCAATTGCTAGTTATAAATTGGGGTGGTTGCCATATTTTTGTAAAGCATGTTTGATGATATGGTGTGGCAACGGATTTGATGCCTTCAGTCGCCATTGTGCTCTTGCTGGGCGTCCAATGCCTTTAAGGAGGAGTGGACTCCCGGCAAACTTGCCCTTAATTTATCCACTGTTTTATATGCTCCAATTTAGAGACTTTAAAAACTGTAGCGTTAGGACCGTAGTATACAGAGAAGCCTTGACGTGGGTACAGCGGCTTCCACATATATTTGCAAAAGTGTGCAACAAAACCTCTGTTTTAATGTGAATTGTTAGAGAGCATCAATCTGGTTTGTTAGCAGGCTAGCTGGTAAGTGTGCTGGGAATTTTTTGTTTGTTTGTGATGAGGCCCAATTTGGTCATTGATGTCATAATAACCCCACCCCACTTTTTAGACAGCTGGAGATTCCCGGGCAGTAAATGAATTTTGGGTTCCAGTACCCGACACTATTTAGCAACAATTGGCCACAAGGAAGAAGTTTATACTATAGGAGGTTGTGCTGCACTTTATTTCTGGATTGGAAGAAAGCAGTTATGTATATTAGCAGTATTTCTACTGTTACTTTACATGACGTTCAGGTTTCACAAAACGAGTATAAAGTCTGGTGCTCAAACAAATGCCCAAATAACCACAGTTCGGTCTGAACTTGTGCCTAGACTGAACTTTGAGTTCATCCCTACTACTGAAGTGAGATAAAAATCGAGCCTTTCTACAGATTAAAATACCGGTCAAGGAAAAAAAGGCTTGCAATGGTTAGTTTAATTTGGAAAAAAAGTGATTAGACACAATAGTATTTGCAATGAATGTTTTGATAAAAGAAAAAATCACAAATACAGTAAAGATAAAATAACAATTATAGTAAAAAAATAAAATTTACTCTAAATTTTCTTTTGACTGTGATTGACTCAAAATGTATTTTCCTCCACTGAAATGGAAATGATCAGCAAAGGAATTTACAAGTTTCTTTGTATGACAAGTCCTTGGTATTACTTGAGAGATAATCCCAGCCTAATGCATTGGTAACCATTGATGCCTATATCTGTCACTCTTTTTATTTTTTTGCTTTGTGTATAGTCACTTTAGATCTTTAACAATAAAACTGGTTAATTAATACAAAAGAAAATAATGATACAAATTGATACACAAGAAAAAAATCAGCCTGTGTATACAAGAATTTTAAAACACTCTTGGGTTAAATGGATTATTGAACTGTGTTTTCCAATCTGACACAGTTACGATCCCCTAAATGACTATATGGTGGAACAGTCTGCTTTTGAAGCTATACATAAATATTTGCCAATTTATTGGAACTCTGTGCTTCACTGAGCCATCATACCACTATTTTTTCATGAGTCTTATCTTTTCAACCATTAATCTTGTGGTTAAATCTGACTCATGTGCGATTTAATTTATACCCTTCACTAAACTGCCCTGAAATATCAGCTCTTGAAATTGTAGCCATTACTCATATCTCTATGTGTTTAGGATCCATAAGGAGTGTGAAGTCTGTAACGAGTAGTAGCCAGCTCATCTCAAAGATCCATACGTATGATTGAAGTTGAACCTCTTCGTCATGCATTAACGTGGAGTCCTCTTCCTCAAAAAATTTTTAGTAATTTTTCTGTTACTTCTTCAATGAAAACTAAGAATGGAAACAGCAAATAATGAAAAGCTAATGTATATTTATTTGACAGGCACCTACTGACAAAAACAATGGACGATGACTGTGAAGGTGTTACATGGACTAATCTGGTGATGCACTACCTGAAGTACTTTCACAAAAGGGTGGTATATACTTGGTGGTTTGTAATATTTGAACAACAAAAGATCCTAGGAAAATTTGTGTTTGTATGAACAAAAGAGTAGGTTGCCTATTGATTTTTTCAATGCTGTGACAAATGGCACCAGGATATAATCTTGGATGGGATTTATATTACATATAGGATGCAGAGCTTCTTGAGGTGAGGAACTCTATTGTGGTTTTTGACTGGGAGGACAAAATTTGTTGATTGCAGATGTGGTCTCTCAACCTGTGAAAAGGCAGCTGAAGCGTATGAGTGTGTTTGTGTCTGTGTATCCAGCTTTTTTTCTGTTTCAATAGTTTTTATTACATTTTTGGAAATATAGTTGGACAATGAACAAGAAGCATTCCATAAAGGCTCATACCAAAGTTACAATGCAGAGAATGTTCCCATTTCTGTTTTTTTATGCTTGTCTAGGCAGAAATGCATTCACAATGAGTGTTGTTTTTTTTTTCATTTACCTGATGTATACAAAACCCATTCAGCACCAAAAGTCAGTATTGTCAGGAAAAGAAAAGTGTTCTGGGGAGAGGGGGGGGGGTATATGACTATTTCCAAGTTTTGCCTATGACTGATAACCTACAGTCCATTTTTTATGCAGCTAGGCAGGAAAAAGATCCCTCAAAAAACAAGTTTAAAGTATAACTAAAGGCAAAACTTTTTTTTTTTAATTTTGGATAGAGTGGATTTCGATTAGAACACCTGATAGATTTTATTGCTGTCTGTGCCCCGTTTTTTTGGGTTGTCCCCAGAAAAGTAATAGATGGGAAATCTTAAAATAGGGGCACTAGTTCTGGTGACCTGGGGGTCCCCAAAAAAATTCCCTTAATTTGCAAGGATTTCCTCCCACTTCCTGTTTGGCTATGGGACAGGAAGTGAAGGGAAATCTCCGCAATGGGACACACATGGAAAAAAAAAATCTGACAGCGGTTATAATCCTCCTTTGCTCTATCCAAAAGTAAAAAAAGAATTACCTATAGTTCTACTTAAAGATGCTCCTGAGATCATTTAGAATTCATTGATAGGTGCATCTGACTTGCAGATAACCTCCTTCTGACTTGCATTTGATCTTCTTAAAGCAGGTTTTGCATTCCTATAAACGTCTATGAGTATGCAAACCTGTTTGAGGTGAACAAAAACTAAATCAGTTTAAAGTACAGCTGTAAAATACTCTTTATATGTATTCCCTCCTTAAGTAGTATACAAAACATCAGACCTCAGATCTAGTGTCAAGTAGTTAAGAATGGTTTGCTTTTCATTTTATTCTCAGTATAGAGGCATGCATAAAGATGAAGTGTTGATCCCAATCCAGCTTTTTTTCTGTTTCAATAGTTTTTATTACATTTTTGGAAATATAGTTGGACAATGAACAAGAAGCATTCCATAAAGGCTCATACCAAAGTTACAATGCAGAGAATGTTCCCATTTCTGTTTTTTTATGCTTGTCTAGGCAGAAATGCATTCACAATGAGTGTTGTTTTTTTTTTTCATTTACCTGATGTATACAAAACCCATTCAGCACCAAAAGTCAGTATTGTCAGGAAAAGAAAAGTGTTCTGGGGAGAGGGGGGGGGGGGGGTATATGACTATTTCCAAGTTTTGCCTATGACTGATAACCTACAGTCCATTTTTTATAAGTGCAATCATCCACAACTGTTTGTGTGTTAATGACAGAACTTTCCTCTATACTGTTTTGTAACTCCACTATCGGACAGTAGCCCAAAAACAAACTTGTCATAAGAAAATGTGAAGGCTACAATTAACGACCTCTCCTTCCAAATTTGCTAGTGGCCTGGGGGTAATGTAGACCCTCTTGTTTGATTATTTACACCACTGATCCAAACCAATGATTTTACTCTGAATTTTCCAACCTCAACTTGTTTTGGGTTAGTGGTTTAGAAATTACTGAACCATATGGTCCAACAACAGCCAGGTAGTTAGAATTTTTACTAGAATGTCAACAAAACTAGCTCCCATATTTCTTTAACAATACTGTAAGTTTACATTAAATTGAATATGGCTGGGTGCACAAGGGTGTTTTTTTTCTGGTGCAAACGCACTCGAAAAATAGATTGTTAGTAGTCACTACATATTTCATGCATGTAGTGGTTATTGATTAATTGCAGAAATTTAAAGCATTGCGCTACTATTAGCCGATGGTCACGACTATATGTTGCACTCAATTGTTTTAAATTTGTAGCAATCTATCGCTACTTATCAGCAACAATTGTGGGACAAGCACAGGTCATCATTGTTCTATCAAAACATGCCTGTTTCCGCCTAGCCTGTTAACTACGGAAGGAAGGAAAGAAGGAAGGAGCTGTGAAATTTTTACTTTTGTAGAATTTACTACAATTTTGTTCAATTTTGCTTTCCTCTGTACACCTAAAAAGTAAACAACATGTCGTTGGAATAAAACTTATTAACAAAGCCATGTTATAGCATTCTAGGCAAACAATTTAAAATCCACTACAGCCATATTCATTGTATTAAATCACTCTAATTTACTCCACTGACAGCTGTCATTGAAAGGCAAGTGAAAACATTGGCACTCCATAATCAATAACATCCAATTATGTTTAAAATTCCGTTCTGTTTCACAGATATTTGAAACAAAAGCTAACTGAAAAACATGTTGCTTCTGTATGGTGGTATCATGTCTCTATCACTGCTAATTTATATTCTGAAATATTACCCGTGCTATTCGAGTTCTGCGGCTGCTCTTATTTAGCTAGCAAGCCAATCTGGGCTGCCTACATACTTTCTAAATAATTACTGTTTCTCAAATGCTTTGGAAAAAAACAGCATTTTTTCTTTACTCAAAGTTATCCGTAAACCTTAAATTGTATGTATATGGACCAGATGGTGCTGAAATGTGGGCAGGGAAATAAGTTTTGAATCTTTGAGATAACAGGGCTTTATATGCCATACTTTGAAAAATACTTTTAATGGTCTGCTGTCTCATCGCTGGCAACATTCTATTGTGATTTACAGGGACGCTCTGTTGTTGACCTTATGAATCTCAGTCAAGAATTTACATGATACTTTTTTATATTATATGAAAACCTGTCAAGCCGTAAGAATTGTAAACACTAAAGGGGACAAGTACAGTGAGTGATATCATTAAAACTCAGATGTTACTAAACATGGCACCTTTAACTTTTAAACATCAAAATGTTCAAGAGGGGATTGGAAAATGCTACAGGTAAAATAGAAAACTCATCAAGATATAAAAGATGGTCATATCAGTCCTTTTGCCAGAAGTTGATCTATAATCAACTTCTGCCGAGCAAGGAGTGCCACACACGGATCGAAATTTGGCTGATCCCTAATGAACCAAGTAATATACTGTATATGTGAGTAGTGTGGGTCCACACACCAACCTAAAATATGCTATGTACAGATATATAAGTGCATATAAATGTGAAATAGCAATTACCATGTGTACACACGAATCATAGTGTTAATGCATCACATATGCCTTCTCTAAACCACACCAAATTATATGGATGTATACAAATGTGCAAATATGAAGAAAGTACAAATGCAAAAAAAAATGTGCAAAACAGGCAAGAAAATTAGCAAAATTCAAAATAATATCACTGAAGTGCTACAAGTAACAGTCAATAAGCTCCAAAAAAAAAAAAAAAAAAAAAAATATATATATATATATATATATATATATATATATATATATATTATATATATATACATACACACACACACAATGTAAAGTCCTAGCTCCATTTCAAAGTAATAAGAATCCACCAAAGTGTTCCTCCACAATGTCATGCAACACCCAAATGTAAATCTCTCACTAAATCAAACTAACCAAAACAATAGGCTGGTCAGATTATAAAACAGCATACACGCCAAATATCTCCTGACGATCACTGAATATGCTCCTCTCCTGAAATAGGCATTGATCAGAATCCCCTCTCATATGTCATAGCATCCAATGTGGGAAATAAAAAGGAAGGGGGCTCCCATTATGTAAAATCATAACAACAGGCTTTATTTAAAAAAAGTAAACATACCACTTACTGTACATGTTAAATTGTCTACCCAACACTAGGGAAACATGTTTAGCAATGTTGGTCACTCGTCTCCGGTCAGTCCACAGACCGCGAGCACGAACCGGCATACGCGGTGATGTCAGCGTCCCTATTGGCCTAAACCAGCCAAGATGCGATCTGTCTATGGCCAGCTTTAGTGTTGTCAGCTTTTAACAGGTAGTGATTGTACTAGCAGGTTTTCTGGAGAAGAAACTTTGCAATAGATTTTCAAAAGCATAGTTTACTTACAGGAAGGTATAGCATGATAGCAGAAATACTGAAAAAACTGAAAGCGGAGTTCCACTCTTTTTTGTGTTTTATGCAAAAAGTGTAGCTACTCACTTTTAATAGACACACATTCACTGGTCCCACGGTCCAGCGTTGTGGACACCCAAGCCCTCGCTTGTCTCCCTTGCCTCTCTGCGGTGCCAGCATTGCAAGCGTGAGCACCCGGCAGTGACAGCTTGCAGCTTCATAGTCAGGTGCGCACTGCGCATGCGCGAGTCGCGAAGCTTCTCCCCATTGGTCGGGTAATGTTCTGGGACCTGTGACATGTCCCAGAAGATTGCAAGAAGTGAGGGGGAGAGGAGAACTTCCGCTCGAGTAGCCTAGTAGCTCGAGCGGAAGTGGGAGCAGGTACCTGTCAAAACTAGTTACTTGTCCCCCCCCCCAAAAAAAATGACATGCTAAATGTGGCATATTTGGGGGGGGGGGAGTGCTTAAAGCAGAACTTCCCCTTTTGCACGGGGCTCCGCTTGAATTAGGCTACATTTGCACTTTGTGTGCTTCCACAAGCAATCACCGCAGGTACCACCACATACAGTGGGACCATGGAGAACACATGTAGCCGCCCTCTAACAGGAAGCTGGATCACAGCAAGAACAAAAAAAAGGGAATTTGTTTATTTGAAGGAGGTTGATAGCAATAGAAAGTGCTTTTGATATTGTTTGACATCACTAGAAAAAACATCATACTTTTCTATCTGACATGTAACCATGCTGCTTCTTCCTGGAATGTAGTCAAGCAAGCTTGCATTTTGATGAATTGAATCAAGATTTAAATCAGGGCAGTTGGTTCAGTGCACCTCTCCCCCACGTAAGCATCTGAGACCGTTCTAAATCAGCCTGATTGTTGAGTAACTTGGGTGTAGTGCATTTTATACTTTTCAGAGGTAATTTGAAATAAAATAATGAAATGTAGGATTGTTTAATACAGCAGTGTGTTCTGTGAAAAGTGATATATAACTGTAATCAGCTTATTGGCAGCACCACTGCAGAAGAATGAATCAAATAAACAGGTCTTAATATTTTTCCAGCTCATATTCTACTTTACTGCACTCCTGGTATTAGAACTGGGATCAGTTACCCTGCCAATTTTTTTACTGTAACAGGTCAAATGATGATTTTTACTGCTGGTTTATTCTACACTGTTATTTTACATGATTTATGTTATTACTGTCTGCAGAGTGTCCACAGCTGAATTTGTTTTACTGTATTTTGTATTGGTTTGTAAATACAGGCGTTACATTTTTTTTAAATTATTTATTTTGCTTTTTTTATTTTTACACTGTCCCTTAATTTTTTTTTTTTTAACTAAAAAGGGGGAGTTTGGGACTTTAAATGAGACATATGGGTCACATGTATAGATGACAAAAATAAGAGTGAGCTTCTGTGAGCATGAACAGGAAAAGAATGACCATGTAATTACCTGTTTCTAATGTAGAAAAGTGAATTCCAAGTAGTGTGTAGTGTGCACAAAAAAGGGCTGTCATGAGGACTGGCTAGCACAGAATGAGGATGTTAAATACACTCGGCACACCCCATGGGCCCCTTCCAATGTCACACAGGTGCATCAAGAGGAGGAAGAGAGACATCCACACCTATGCAGTAGCCACCACCTATGGAGGCTGGAGATGTCCTCCTCCATATGGTAACACCAGATGGAAAAATTCAAACACGCCAGCGCCAGGAAGCCCTGCGGGGACATCACACACATGGCTTTGAAGTGTGACGCCGATTTGCGGTAGAGGCAAGCCCATCCGATCCCCCGCATCACCTGATGCAAAAATGGGGGGAGGGGGAAGGCGCTCACACCCCAAATCGCAGTTCCCGGACATAACACAAATGAAGGAACAACACATCAAACCCCAGTCCCACAATTAACCAGACCTGCACATATATGGAAATGCTGGTGCCAAATGAATGTAAAATGGTTAATTAGTTAAGTCTGATAGGGCCAATGCGAGCAATTACAAAACAAAAAAAAAGTCACCCTAGATCAAATGGGAACAAAATTATCATGGGCTCCCTAATAGCCAGTTACACACCTCCATCATTACATTGATATGAACTAAAAAGGGGGCGTTTGGGGATTTAAATTAGACATATGGGTCACATGTCTCCATCCCTAAATCTGCAAAAAGAAGAGGGGGGGTGGGACTTTAAATGAGGTGAGTACACATGGCTAGAAGAGGAGTAAATGTCAACAACATGTTTTTATTGGTGAAACAAGAAACATGGCAAAATTACATGATACATGCAGCAATGAATAAAATTGTCAATCACATATTACAGACCATATATAGAAACAAACATTGGTAGCAACCAGCCAAACACTGTGTGGTATGGAATGGATCCTGGTAGAAGGGGCACTCAAGATAATGTATTGAGCAGGGACGTCTGCATGAGAATAAGTGCATCCAAATTATCCCGTTTTGTAGATAATACCACTCTTCAGGGGTGGGTGCACCCAGATCTTTAAAAAACAAAACATGAGTAGACCAGTATGATCCAATGTTGTACCCCTCAACAGGGAGGATATGTACAAAAAGAAAGGGAGAGAGTTACTCATCCCTATGAGTACTTACATTGTAATAAGTCTGGAAAATGGGGCATGAGGAGTCATAGGCTGTCCAAATTGTCTAAACCGAGAGCTGTGGAAGGGACCCTCAGAAGAGGGACCAGGTGCATAAACATGATCCCCAAGAAAACGAAGGACAAAGATCCAGATAGTTGCATGAGTGGGCGTCATATCTAAAAATATATATTGGGTATACTGTAAATACTCTATATTGTGGGAAAATGCTAGAGCCCAACACCAAGGTGCAGGTGAAAAAGTGAGCGGAAAGGAAAATAGTGTGTGAGGAGGAAAGAGCAGATCAGAGATAAAAAAGAAAAAAAGAAAACCATGAAACAGGTATTGATGACAAAAATAAAAGTGAGCCTCTGTGAGCATGAACAGGAAAAGAATGACCATGTCATTACCTGTTACTGATGTAGGAAAGTGAATACCAAGTAGTGTGCACAAAACATTTTTTTATCACTTTAATTGTTATCACAGGGAATATTAATATCCTCTGTGATAACACTAAGCAGTAACAGGTACTCTTTTCTGAGAAATCTGGGGTCTATTAGACTCTAGATCTCTTCTCTAACCTTAAAGCATCTGATGACACCAAGATCGATGTGATCAGATGCTTTCCCAACTTAAAAACGGCGCTGTTTACATCCAGTGAAACCGAAGTGATGAAATGCTCGTAGCTTCCGGTTTCTTAGACCATAGAGACCATTCCAGTCCAATCAGCTCTACGGTCAGCTGTCAGAACCGTCAGCTGCACGTTCAGATTCCCCAGTGGGACAGGAAAGCCCAAGAAAAACATGGAAGCCAGCGGAATGGGGGGACACCCCCTCCCACTGCTTGTAAAAGCAATCTAGTCACTAGGATTGCTTTTACATGAAATCTGACCATCGGATAAAAAAAATGATACCAAGATGATACTTGCAGTCGGTATAACCACTCAAAGTCCAGTGATGTACTAGTATGTTGCTGCTTCTTGTTGGGCATATATGTAATGTTCTTTTTTTTCATGCAACCTGTGGACTGAACGAAAAAAAAAAGAACCTAACAGATTTCTCCATTCACATCGATCAATGTGGATGAAGAAATCTCTGCCAAAAAAAAAATGAAGCATAGGGGCGCTCCGCCCACTGACCCCTTTAGGCCCCCCATGCTTGGGCATATATGTTCTTTTTTTTAACTGTGGATGAGAACGCACACCCTGCTGCTCTGCTGCTGTCAGAATAAACAGATCGGTGCTGCAGCTGAATAGCATTCCTGCAAAGCAAACAACGATTAACAATAAAACACAGTAAAAACAGAACATTAACTCAATAAAACAAGAACTTTTATCCTATATTAATACTCCACTAGTGTGCGGTAGTAACGGAAGCAGTCCTTGAGGCAGAGACCAGGTTGGCCAGAACAGGAGGGATAGAAAAAGCAGGTGTCTCTTCTTATTCCGTGACTGCTACAGACACAACATCTTTTTTTTGGGGTGACTTTTGGGTCAGGGTACCAGGCATGGCATCCGGAAAATGCCTCTCATGCAGTTGGCTCACTGCATCTGGATTGGGAAATTGGGCCACAGAACCTTTTTGGATTCAAAAGGGCCATGATGATCTCTTCCTGAAATTTTAAGAAGGTTACACTCCTTCCTGACACTTTGTAAAGTAAAAAAGCGTTGAACAGAGCCAATCAAAGTAAATATACAGGAACTTTCTTGTACCAGTGTTTGGCTTTACAGGAAACTAAGTACAGCTTCATCATCTGGTCGTTGAAGTCCACCACTCCCATGTTAAGGTTGTAGTCGTGGACACAGAGGGGCTTCTCAACAACACTAGACGCCGTGTAATTTGGACTGTCGCATCTGCGTGAATGTTAGACAGGACGAAAACATCCCGTTTGTCCTTCCACTTCACTGCGAGCAATTCATTATTTCTCAAGCAGGCTTTCTCACCCTCTCTAAGTCGGGTATTTACAAGCTGTAGGGGGAAGCCCCACCAATTAGTTCTCACGGTGCCACATGAGCCAATTCCAAGATCAAAAAAGGGTCTAAAAAAGTGGCACACTTGTATAAAAATTGTCCATGTACAAGTGGTACCCCTTATGGAACAAGGGATACACCAAGTGCCAAACTATCTTGCCACTGCTCCCTATGTAGTCTGGGCATCCAAGTGGCTCCACACGACTATCTTTTCCCTCGTAAATAAAAAAATTACATGTATAGACTGTTGCACTCTCAAAGAGTGTTTTGACCCCATATCTGGCACGCTTGCTGGGGAGAAACTGTTGAATGTAAGGTGGCCAGGAAAATGATCGAGGGACTCATCTACACAGAAGTTTTGTTGGGGCATATACAAGTCTGCAAATGTCTAGTTAAACTGATTTACAAGAGGCCGAATTTTGTGGAGCTGATCATATCCAGGGTCACCCCAATGATGACAGAGTGTATAGTCATTGAAATGCATAAATCGCATTATATTCTCATATTTACGCCTGGCCATGGCAGCAGAGAACACTGGCATTTGATGAAGCAGATGTGTGGACCAATATGACCGTGATGCATTCTTTTTAGTAATGCCCATGTTGAGGGTTAGGCACAAAAAAGGTTTTAAACTCGGAAACCATAATCGTTTTCTATTCGAATTGTCTGGCAGGAAACAAATTTGGGTTGGCGGCGATAAATTGCTCAGCATATGAGTTGCTTTCATCCACAATCTATCAATACAAATATTTAGTGAAAAGTATCTCAAAAAAGAGTTAAATGTAATGTTTCCACCTGAATTCTGGGTTGGTCAATGAATGGCGGGAATACAGGTGCTGCAGAATCTGTGGCCTGCCAATCAGGACTTGTAAACACATCAGGAAGGACACTATGGGCTCAACAGGCCTGTGTTTTTATTCTTAGTGGCTGCAGGACACTACTTGTGCTACTAGTATAGTTCTGATCTGATCATAAAAATTGATCCGTTCAGACACTATACTAGTAATGGAGGTTTATAGTGTGTCTGTGATAGTGTTACTAGCAATCAAAGGGTTAAGAAGTGATAGTGAATGTGTGGCAGG
The DNA here is from genome assembly GCA_037952925.1 of Lithobates clamitans. NCBI lineage: Eukaryota > Metazoa > Chordata > Amphibia > Anura > Ranidae > Lithobates > Lithobates clamitans. Next base: position 4,775,628 of record JBBGZY010000142.1, read on the forward strand.
CAAACTGACGTGATCTGGGATTGATGCTAACGCCAATGCTATATGGCGTCACTCGTGACACAGGAAGGGGTTGACAATCTGACCTCATTAGCACACACCCTGCATCATCCACCCTCCTACCTACCCACAAATTTCAAGCTGCACATTTTTTAAATGAAATGCAATCAATCAGTGATTGCACTTACATGTTTGTACAATCAGATTGTATAGTGTATGACCATCTTTATACACCTAAAATTACCAGACAACATCATCATTTGACGAAACGCGCGTCGGGAGGAGCTGACGTGCTGATGTCTCGCGTGTGCCGTTCGAGGGACGGGTGATTGTACTAGCCGGCCGGCTAATTTGCTTTTAAAATACTACGATCTTGTAAGTGGCTTTCTCTTTTTTTAATAAATATGTTTGTCAGTATTACGCTATGGTACCCTTCTTTCATTTTTGGATACATCTGAACGGTATCTGCATCTACTTACACTTGGTATCCGTGAACCACGAGTTTGGTGGTCCCTGCCTGGTAAAGAGATCTGCCTGAGGGTTCTTCCGGGTATCCATCTGTTTGGCTCCTGATGGGATAAAGGCCCTGGCCGGGTATAGGTTGCAAGCTTTCATTGCCTGTCTGGTAAGCGAGCATTTTGGGTGTTTAGCACTGGTGGTGCGGTGGAGGACACTATTGAATTTTTTACAGCACTACTAGCACTTGGAATTAAGAAGATGGACTTTTTATTTTAATTCAAATTTATTTTCTATTTATACATCACTTTTTATTATATTTTTCCATATTGTTCTTTATTGTACAATTTCAATGTAGGTGGGTTAGCGCTGCTTTTTTCTGGTTTACCTAAAATTACTAGTGCTTTCAGTGGCATTATTGTTAACGGCACAACAAACACAGAAGCAAACACACATTTTGCCGTGTCAAAAAACGAGTGGCAAATGCTGCAAAGACACGCAACCCACAAAACGCCACAATGTCCCATAAGCCACATGTAGTGCAACCAATTGAAAACAGCAGCTGCCCTATGCGTGTCAAAGGAAAAATGAGCCACAAAATGTGCTCTCCCACTATGCTAGATGTGAATGGAGCCTGAAAGTAAAATTGGTGCATTAACACAAGAACAATGAGGCTCCATTCACATCTGTGCGTTTCCTTGCATTTCAGAAGTACGCTGTCAGACACTTACTTCACTTGTCCTCATCCATGTTTCCAAATGTATCCATTGCTTCAGAATTACTTCCTGGTCAGACTTTAGGTCCTGACACAGGAAGGAGTTGACCAGCTGACCTCATTAGCACACACCCTGCATCATCTACCCTCCTACCTACCCACCCATTCCCCAGCTGCACGTTTTTTAAATGAAATGCAATCAGTGATCACCCTTCTCACTAAATACACAATATACAATCAGATTGCATAGTGTATGGCCATCTTTATACAAGTACATAGGAGGGAGTGGACATAAACACTGTTCACATCTTTGCATAGCGGGAACTCCCATTCCCACATGCGTTTTTTGTTTTTTTAGTGAGTGGGGAGGCGTTTTGGAGCATTCTCATTCATCACACATAGGGCAGCCCATTCACCTGAATGAGCTGCCCTACACACAACAATTGATCCCAAAAAGCTTCAGGACTTTTTTTTTAGAGTGGAGCTTGGTGCATTTTTAAATGTGATTATTGGTGCAGCGCATTTCTGAAATGTAAGGAAACACACAGATGTGAATGGAGCTTCATTGTTCTTGTGTTAATGCACCAATTTCACTTTCAGGCTCCATTCACATCTAGTATAGTCGTAGTTGTACGTCGGCTCTTGCTGTAGCAAGTGCGCATCTCCTCTAGTCAGCCACACTCCCCCCACAGTTAGAACATACAAAGGGAACACAGTTAACCCCTTGATCGCCCCCTTGTGTTAACCCCTTAACTGCCAGTGACATTTATACAGTAATCAGTGGCTATTTATAGCACTAATTGTTGTATAAATGTCAATGGTCCCAAAAAAGTGTCAAAAGTGTCTGATTTGTCCGCCGCAATGTCTCAATCCCGATAAAAATCGCAGATTGCCGCCTATACCAGTAAAAAAAATAATATTTTGGGGCTCATTTTTCCTTTGACACGCATAGGGCAGCCTGTTGTTTTCAATTGGCTGCACTACATGTGGCTTATGGGACATTGTGGCGTTTAGTGGGTTGCATGTCGTATTTGCCACTAGTTTTTTCACATTGGAAAATGTGTGTTTGCTTCTGTGTTTGGTGTGCCGTTAACAATTAATGCCCCTGAAAGCGCAACTAGTAATTTTAGGTGTATAAAGACGGTCATACACTATACAATCTGATTGTACAAAAATCCATGAGGACAATGAAATAAGTGCAATCACTGATTGATTGCATTTTATTTAAAAAACGTGCAGCTGGAAATGTGTGGGTGGGTAGGGGTGTGGATGATGCAAGGGTGTGTGCTAATGAGGTCAGCTGGTCAACTCCTTCCTGTGTCATGACCTAAAGTTTGACCAAGAAGTAAGGCAGAAGCAATGGATATGTTTGGAAACATGGATGAGGACAAGTGCAGTGAGTGTCTGTAGATTTAATGGAAAGCTTTGATATTTTTGCAAAAAAAGTACAATAATGCTATATTAATTTTGTAATTTTGAAAAAAAAAAAGGTGAACTTACCCTTTAACCGCTTCCTGACCAGCTGCCGCAGTTATACTGCGACAGCTTGGCTCCCCTGCGCAAGCTGGCGTAGCTGTACGTTGGCTCTTTAGGACGCTGTAGCAGGCACGCTGTAGCAGCGTGTCCCCGGAGCCGATGCGTGTGCCCGGCGGGCACGATGACCGCCCGGCACCGGCGATCACTCGTGACAGAGCAAGAACCGGGATCTGTGTGTGTAAACACACAAATCCCGGTTCTGTCAGGGGAGAGGAGACAGATCGTATGTTCATACTAAGTAGGAACAACGATCTCTCTCCTCCTCTAGTCAGCCACATTCCCCCCACAGTTAAAACACACATAGGGAACACAGTTAACCCCTTGATCGCCCCCTAGTTTTAAACCCTTCCCTGTCAGTGACATTTATACAGTAATCAGCACCGATCGCTGTATAAATGTCAATGGTCCCAAAAAAGTGTCAAAATTTGTCCGCCGCAATGTCTCAGTCCCGAAAATCGCAGATTGCCGCCATTACCAGTAAACAAAAAAAAAGAAATAATAAAAATGCCATAAATCTATCCCCTATTTTGTAGACCAGTGATGGTGAACCTTGGCACCCCAGATGTTTTGGAACTACATTTCCCATGATGCTCATGCAATCTGCAGCATTGTTGAGCATCATGGGAAATGTAATTACAAAACATCTGGGGTGGCAAGGTTCGCCATCACTGTTGTAGACGCTATAATGTTTACGCAAACCAATCAATATACGCTTAATGTGATTTTTTTTTTTACCAAAAATATGTAGAAGAATATATATCGGCCTAAACTGATGAAGAAATGTGGTTTTTTAAATTTTTGGGGGGATATTTATTATAGCAAAAAGCGTAAAATATTGTGTTTTTTTTTTTCAAAATTGTCACTATTTTTTTGTTTATAGTGCAAAAAATAAAAACTGCAGAGGTTAACAAATACCATCAAAAGAAAGCTCTATTTATGGGGAAAAAAGGACATACATTTTGTTTGGGTACAACGTCGCACGACTGTGCAATTGTCAGTTAAAGCGACATAGTAACGCATCGCAAAAAATGGCCTGGTCATTAAGGGGGAAAATCTTCCGGGGCTGAAGTGGTTAAGGATATGTTGTTAAGGGAAAGGATGCCCTCATCCGTATCATAAATGCACAAGACCAAACCCTCCAAGTGGGACTTTAAAGGGCATGAATGTATACACATATAACATTTTAATAAACTTTATTATATATAATAAAATGGCAGAAGAAACAATGCGGCTATATAACATGTTGTACACAGTTACACAGAAAAACCAGAAGATCCTGTCAGCAATTACATCATAAAGACATACATACCCAACACGTTTTGAAATATTGTTATCTTCTTCAGGGGTAAGTGGTTATCGGATATATCTACAACAAAAAAGTAAGATTAGGTATCATGTCTATACATATAGCTCAAAACAATCTCAATACACATTAACTAGTTCAGATCCGCGCTATAGCCGAATGACGGCTACAGCGCGGACCTGCTTTGCCAGGAGTACATCCTTGACATCCTCCCGTGCCCGAGCGGCCTGTGCGCGCCCTGCAGGGCGCACGGTGCGCTCTGTGATCAGTGAGTCTGTGAAACTCAATGGATCACACATCGCAGTAATGGGTCAATCCCGACCCCTTACCACGTGATCAGCTGTCAGCCAATGACAGCTGATCATGTAATGTAAACAGAGCCGCTAATCAGCTATTTTTTCTCTTCGCGCTGACAGCGTGAGAAGAACAAAAAAAAGCCAATCACCGGCAGCTGTGATAGGGACATCGGTCCCGATCAAGGAGATTGCCCCAAGCTCATCTGTGCCCACCTGTGCCACCTGCCAGTGCCACTTAGCATTACATAATAGTGCCACCTACCAGTGCCCACCAGCGCTACCTACCAGTGCCACCCATCTGTGCCCACAGTGCCTCATCAACAGTGCTGCCCATCAGTGTCACCTACCAGTGCCCACCAGTGTCACCTACCAGTGCCCATCAGTGTCGCCCATCAGTGCTACCTATCAGTGCCTATCAGTGCCACCCATCAGTGCCAAACATCAGGGCCCATCAGTGCCATCTTATCAGTGGCCATCAGTGCCACCTTATCTGTCCCCATCAGTGCCGCCTTATCTGTGCCTATCAGTGCAGCCTTAACTGTGCCTATCAGTGCCCATTAGTGCAGCCTATCAGTGCCCACCAGTGCAGCCTATCAGTGCCCACCAGTGCCGCCTCATCAGCGCATATCAATGAAGGAGAAAAATTACCTGTTTTCAAAATTTTATAACAAACTATGAAACATGATTTTTTTTTTTTTTTACAAAATTTTCCATCTTTTTTTGTTTGTTTAGCAAAGAAAAAAACCCCAGCTGTGATTAAATACCACCAAAAGAAAGCAGTGTTGTATGACTGCGCAATTGTCATTCAAAGTGCGTCAGCGCTGAAAGCTGAAAATTGGTCTGGGCAGGAGGGGGGTTTAAGTGCCCAGTAAGCAAGTGGTTAATTACTAACCCTTGTGGGTATAGTTCATTGTATGAAAGACTGCATATTTTCAAATCAAAAAGGAAAGTTTGCCGTTGTCAGTTACCAGGGATCCACCAAAAATTGAGGGGGGAAGGGTTGCCTGACCCCCTGAGTCTCCCACCACTGCAGACACCAGGGGTAACCCACCAGGAGTCCACACCAGACCTTTGAGTAAAAAAAACACTCTGCCAATTAAAGTAATAGGGTTTGAGTATCAAAACCAATGGTTGTTATTAAAGGTGGTATTAGTATATGTATATATATATATATATATATATATAAAACTTACCTATATTGTATTCGATAGTGAAACTGTCCAAATAAGCCCCAGCATAGAAGTGTAGTTGAAAAGTCCCAGGAATGGTTGGAGGGAGAGGGGTTACTCCACTCAAACCCCCAAGTGCTTTGCATAGGATGTCTACCAAAAAAAACTTTGTGATACTATTCAGTTAAGGTTTCTGGGGCTGATATGTATAACAATGTACACATATAACTTACTTAAGCCTAGTAAACACTATAAGTTTTTTTCGTTCATCCCAGCGGGTTGAGCGAAAAAAAAACTGTCAGCTCTGGTTGGAGCCGCTGTACTAACTATGCAACGTTAGTATAGCGATCTCCACCACTGAGCTATTGTGTTCTGACAGGGGGAGCCCACCCTCTCTGCCAGAACGCTCCGATTAGCACTCTCCACCATTGGCAGAGAGCGCTGATTGGGAGTCAGTCAGCTGCTGGTTTTCCAGCATGCTCGTCCCACAGGTTGGACATTATTTTTTTAACTGGCCGATGTCTCCTGACATTCGGCCCATGTGTACGGGACTTTAAGATAATGTGTCTAGGATTAAAATGAAGGAGGATAGAGCAATTCCAGGAGTAGCTAGAGGGAGTATTCCCTTACGAGGGAGGAAGGAAAAAGTCCCATAGAGGACACGCTAGATTTAATATTCTAGTGTAGGCCTAATGTCCCATTCAGTTACCTGTCATTTCCTGGTTCATTTATGTGGGCAATCTGGAGCACAGCATGGCTGAAAGAGTTGTGGGGTGTGTGTCATTAAATACAGATTATGGGAGGAGACCAGCCACTGGGATGGCTCACCCAAATTGGTGCAGGCATTAGGGTGGTGTTTCCCGGAGTCCCCCCAAGTCAATGGTGCTCGGCACCATCCCAACATGCTGGTATTGCGGCAAAGACATTGCGGGATGACATGCGAGGCCATCCCGCCAGAGGGGTAGGATGACCCCACATGCCCCACATCACACACCCACCATCCGTGGAATGACATCCTGTGCCAGGGACACACCGGTGCACAGAAGGTACCATGTTAGCTGGGAAGCCTCCCGGCTGAATGGATCATTGATTGGCCACCATACAATGAAAGAAAAGGAAAAAAAATAGTGCGCTGCTAACAAATTGTGATGTAATAAAAGTCGTATCAGCTGTTCCAATCACAGAAATGTGTGTACTTCACATATAGCAAAAAATATATAATATAGCAATGGGGGTTATTTACGAAAGGCAAATCCACTTTGCACTACAAGTGCACTGCAAGTGCACTTGGAAGTGCAGTCGCTGTAAATCCGAGGGGGACATGCAAGGAAGATAAAAAACAGCATTTTAGCTTGCACACGATTGGATGATAAAATCAGCAGAGCTTCCCCTCATTTCAGATCTACCCTTCAGATTTACAGTGACTGCACTTCCAAGTGCACTTGTAGTGCAAAGTGGATTTTCCTTTCGTAAATAACCCCCAATGTGTTGCCCTGCTATGTATCAATCCTACATACAAATGTGAAAAAATGATAATAATAACAAATATATTCACAGCAGCGCAACACATACCCACAAGGCTATACCCACAAGGGTTAGTAACCAATGTGTATTGAGATTGTTTTGTGCTATATGTTTAGACATGATACTACCTTACTTTTTGTTGTAGATAAATATATCTGATAACCACTTATCCCTGAAGAAGATAACAAAAACGAATATTTTGAAACATGTTGGGTATTTCTGTCTTTAAGATGCCTCTACTATTTTAATGTGTATAATAAAGTTTGTTAAAATGTTATATATGTGTATACTTTTATGCCCTTAAAAGTCCCACTTAGAAGGTTTGATCTTGTGCGTACACTGTACTAATGACACTGTGACAGGGCAGTGAAAGGGTTAACTGGGGGGTGTGATCAGGGGTTGAAATGTGGCTAACCATGTGATTGAGTGCCAGTGTAGTGCTTTTACTCACAGTAGATGTTCACTCTTCTCTCACTGAAACCGAAAAGGGCTCCTCGAGAGAAGAGGACATCATTTTCTGTCCTAGCGTTTCCGTGAACCAATCAGCAAGTCCAGGATAAAAATCATTGGCCTGGACCTGGTAACTGATTTGTGCTAGATCGAATCACATCACCGCTGGGCCCATAACTCGGGAGCACACAGGGAGCGCAGATCAGATACACATATATATATATATATATATATATATATATATATATATATATATATATATATATATACACACACACAGTATCTAACAAAAGTACACCCCTCACATTTTTGTAAATATTTTATTCTATCTTTTAATGTGACAATGCTGAAGAAGTGACACTTTGCTACAATGTAAAGTAGTGAGTGTACAGCTTGTATAACAGTGTAAATTTGCTGTCCCGTCAAAATAACTCAACACACAGCCATTAATGTCTAAACCGCTGGCAACAAGCGTGAGTACATCCCTAAGTGAAAATGTCAAAATTGGGCCCAATTAGCCATTTTCCCTCCCCGGTGTCATGTGACTTGGTCTCAGGTGTGAATGGGGAGCAGGTGTGTTAAATTTGGTGTTATTTGGCATGGCACCTCATGGCAAAGAAGTCTCTGAGGATCTGAAAAAAATAATTGTTGCTCTACATAAAGAGGACCTAGGCTATAAGAAGATTGCAAAGACCCTGAGCTGCAGCATGGTGGCCAAGACCATGCAGCGGTTTAACAGGACAGGTTTCACTCAGAACAGGCCTCGCCATGGTCGACCAAAGAAGTTGAGTGCACGTGCTCAGCGTCATATCCAGAGGTTGTCTTTGGGAAATAGACATATAAGTGCTGCCAGCATTGCTGCAGAGGTTGAAGGGGTGGGGGGGGGGGGGTCAGCCTGCCAGTGCTCAGACCATACGCTGCACGCTGCATCAAATTGGTCTGCATGGCTGTTGTCCCAGAAGGAAGTCTCTTCTAAAGATGATGCTCAAGAAATCTTGCAAACAGTTTGCTGAAGACAAGCAGACTAAGGACATGTATTACTGGAACCACGTCCTGTGGTCTGATAAGACCAACATAAACTTATTTGGTTCAGATGGTGTCAAGCGTGTGTGGCGGCAACCAGGTGAGGAGTACAAAGACAATTGTGTCTTGCCTACAGTCAAGTATGGTGGTGGGAGTGTCATGGTATGGGGATGCATGAGTGCTGCCGGCACTGGGGAGCTACAGTTCATTAAGGGAACCATGAATGCCATCATGTACTGTGACATACTGAAACAGAGCATGATCCCCTCCCCCCCTTCAGAAACTGGGCCACAGGGCAATATTCCAACAGGATAACGACCCTAAACACACCTCCAAGATGACCACTGCCTTGCTAAAGAAGCTGAGGGTAAAGGTGATGTACTGGCCAAGCATGTCTCCAGACCTAAACCTTATTGAGCATCTGTGGGGCATCCTCAAACGGAAGGTGGAGGAGTGCAAGGTCTCTAACATCCACCAGCTCCATGTTGTCATCATAGAGGAGTGGAAGAGGACTCCAGTGGCAACCTGTGAAGCTCTGGTGAACTCCATGCCCAAGAGGGTTAAGGCAGTGCTGGAAAATAATGGTGGCCAATCAAAATATTGACACTTTGAGCCCAATTTGGACATTTTCACTTAGGGGTGTACTCACTTTTGTTGTCAGTGGTTTAGACTTTAATGGCTGTGTGTTGAGTTATTTTGAGGGGACAGCAAATTTACACTGTTATACAAGCTGTACACTCAGTGTCATTTTTTCAGTGTTGTTGTGTTGTTACATGAAAAGATAGAAGAAAATATTTACAAAAACATGAGGGTGTGCTCACTTTTGTGAGATACTGTATATATATATATATATATATATATATATATATATATATACACACACACACACACATGAACCGGCGCAGACCTGCCACCCTGTAGCAGTGAAAGAGCTATAAGGCGGTCAGCAACTGGTTAAGCACAGTCAGAATTTTTAAACCCAGATGAAGAAAGAAGAAAGAAGAAAGAAGAAAGAAGAAAGAAGAAAGAAGAAAGAAGAAAGAAGAAAGAAGAAAGAAGAAAGAAGAAAGAAGAAAGAAGAAAGAATAAGCATTTAAATAAAGGAATTGTCAAAAACTGTCTTTTGTCATTTTTAACATTTTTGACAGTTTTTTTAGTGAAATGGAAGGGGTACTTTTGTACCCCCTTACCATTTCACACAGGGGGGAGGGCCGTGATCTGGGGGTCTCCATGTTAAAGGGGGCTTCCAGATTCTGATAAGCCCCCCACCCGCAGACCCCCACAACCACCGGCCAGGGTTGTGGGGATGAGGCCCTTGTTCTCATCGACAAGGTGTTTTGGGGGGCTACTCCAAAGCATCCTCCCAATGTTGAGGGAATGTGGCCTGGTACGGTTCAGGAGGGGGGGCGCTCTCTCGTCCCCCCCTTTTCCTGCGGCCTGCCAGGTTGCGTGCTCGGATAAAGGTCTGGTATGGATTATTGGGGGGACCCCACGCCGTTTTTTAAAAAAATTTTGGCGTGGGGTTCGCTTTAATATCCATACCAGACCTGAAGGGCCTGGTATGGAATTTAGGGGGACCCCACCTCATTTTTTTTTTAATTTTGGCCGGGGTTCCCCTAATATCCATACCAGACCTGAAGGGCCTGGTATGGAATTTAAGGGGACCCCCCCACATCATTTTTTTTAAATTTTGGCCGGGGTTCCCCTTAATATCCATACCAGACCTGAAGGGCCTGGTATGGAATTTAGGGGGACCCCCCACGTCATTTTTTTTTAAATTTTGGTTCGGGGTTCCCCTGTGGGGAATTCCCATGCCGTTTTTATCAATGAACTTCTGTGTATTGTCGGGCTGGCAATGCATTAATAGCCGCAAGTAGTTTTAAATTACTTTTTTCCTTTGAAATGTCATTTTGCTGTCAGACTGTTCTAAACACGGGAAACATGCGCCCCTTTACAGACATACTATAGACACCCCCCAGATATGAAATTTAAAGGGATATTACACTTTTATTGTTTCACTTTAAGCATTATTAAAATCACTGCTCCCGAAAAAACGGCCCTTTTTAAAACTTTTTTTTTGCATTGATACATGTCCCCTGGGGCAGGACCCAGGTCCCCAAACACTTTTTATGACAATACCATGCATATAAGCCTTTAAAATTAGCACTTTTGATTTCTCCCAAAGACTTTTAAAGGGTGTTCTGCGGCATTCGAATTGGCCGCGAACACCCCAAATTGTTCAATGTTTGGCGAACTTGCGAACAGCCGATGTTCGAGTCGAACATGAGTTCGACTCGAACTCGAAGCTCATCCCTATTCTCCACCAGAACCCGAAGCAAATCAAACAAGACCTCGTCGCCTGGTATCTGGCTGCATCTGCTCGTGCTAAAATCTTTTCATAGACATGTCGCACCATAAAGTCTTTGGTCACATCACCCAGGCCATGCATCCGGAAGAGAAGAGCTAAAGCGGCCAAAACCCTTTTAATTTTTGAAACTGATGTGCCCCAGGTAAGTTCCATCCCAATGAAACACAACAGCAAAGCCAAGCGATCCTGAGTGGAAAAACAACCTCCCGACCGAACTTACCAATGCGGACCACTCACCCCAAACTGATGAATATGCAGCCCAGGTACCCACACTCACAGAGCGATGTAACAGCTCCCCTGCTATTCTAATGCCAGTCTCCACAGCAACTCGGGACAAAGAACCCCCCGCTCCTCCGGAACCTCTCCCACTGAAAACGAGACAAGAAATCGGCAATAGAATTTAGAAAATCTGGGACATGAACAGTTTGCGCAAAACAATTAAAACTTAAACACCGCAAGACAAGGTGATGCAGTAAACGCACTACTAGCACCGAAGAAGCAGACAGACTGGACACAACCACCACCCCCATATTGTCGCAATGAAAACAAATTTAACGATCCCGAAACTTAGAGCCCCAGATATCGACGGCTACCAAAATCAGAAACAGCTCCAATAACACTAAGTTACGCAAGAACCCAGCTCCCTGCCATTCCTCAGGCCACGCCGCAGTGCACCAGGCCCCCTGACAAAAAGCCCCAAACTCAGAACTGCCGCAGCATCAATGTAAAGGTCAAGATTGGAAACCGACACGCCCAGAGCCATCCATAAAGACCTGCCATTATAGGAGGCCAGAAACTCACCCCAAACCCCCGGATCAGCCTTATGCTCATGCAAGAGCCTGATGAAGTGATACGGCAGTAGTACCCCTGAAGTGGCGGCGCAGAGGCGACGACTAAAGATGCGTCCCATATGCATGATGTTGCAGGCAAAATTAAGCTTACCCAATAAAGACTGCAATTGTTTAAGTCTAACCTTCTTTTCTGCCTTGACCTCTGCAACCCTCCGACGCAGATCTTCCAGTTTGTCAATCGGCAAGCGACATTCCATGAGACGCATGTCAATGACAATACCCAAGAATTATATGACCGTGGCAGGACCTTAGCACCTCTGGTTGTCACCTCTTTGGCCAACTTGTCAGAAAAAACCTGGGGAAATTGTCATGTTGATTTCAGATTCCGAGGCCGCGGAGACAGGGCCACCGGCCCAGAGCATGGTATATGAAAACCATGTGCAAAACCATCAGCCAAGAAACTCGCCACCTCCCTCTGTGGATATCTTAGATATGGCACTGTCGCAGGAATGCTTACTGGTGTCCTCCCTTTTTGAAGCAGACACCCCGGGTTCGGACTTCCCGTTCTTAAAACATTTGGCGTAACTGTGGGAGCCGCCGCAACCGAATCACTCATGGCGGAAACAACAGGCTACGCCAAAACGGCATGACTCCTCGTTGAACTGCCAACAAACTCCTCTTTTTTGGGTGGCCGACTGTCCAGCGGCACCCAAACCGCCCCCCCCAGAAAGGGCTGACCCGGAGCCCTTGCCTGAGCCATGAGCTTAATCCAAAGCCCAATGTCCTTATGATCCCAGTGCAAGCCAGGCCGCACAGCCTTTCACTGGCGGAACTGCTTGTCATATCGCAGCCAAGCAGTACCTCCATAAACTTTATATGTTTCTCCAATGGCGTCAAGATAACAAAAAAGCAGAGAGCAATTCTCCAGTGCTTTTTCACCAATTACGCTGGCCAAGATGGCAAACGTCTGAAGCCAATTAGAAAAAGTGCGGGGGATAAGCCGCCAGCGGCACTTTTCCTCCTCCTCTTTCTTGCTTTCGTCTGCCTTACATTTTTCTTGGTTAAATTTCTCCAACGACAAAAGGGAGAATATTTCAACATATTCCCCCCTCCAGATCTTTTCCCTGATGTCCTTTTTTAGAGGAACCCCCAGCGAGCCCTCAAAGCACATGTAAATCTTGGACTTTGCCGCGTCCGCCAACCTCACCCTATCCTCAGTGGACTCCTTTGCCTTATGAGGTCCTGACCCCCCAGCTGTCTTCATCTGCAATGCGGACGTCACACTGGCAACGGAGGACGCGATGCATGGGCCCCTGGGATGGAGAAGAAGACCTAGCCAGGTCACAACGGGCCAAAAACTCCCGAATACCTGCAAAAATGCAGCCAAAACTGGGGCGTCGCCCGGGGCAAATCTGTGGGCACCTGAACCCCCCGCTGTCCTGGCACCCCCAAAAGAACCCCCTGTGAAATCCCTAAACTAACCACCCCACCCTAACAATTAGACAGAGGGCACCCGATCCCTCCTGCTGCTCGTGGCTGAGCTATTGCCTTGCCAAGAACCTTTCTGTGCTGCATCCACAGAGAGCCTACTGCTCCGGATCCCCATGGCGTCAACTGGCGGGGGAAGAAAGTGTAACCCTCTCAGTACAGACCTCCACATCTAGGGCAGACCTCCCGCTGGGAGCAGCTGAGGGGCCGTGACAACCCCCACTGCGTGTCCCATAGCATCTCCCATGCCGAGCTGCCCCCCCAGCACCTCAGCAGAGGGGGCAGCCACAAGCTCCGGCATCTGTTGAGAGATGGAGGAGGGGGAGTAAGAGCAGGATGCCTCCTCCCACATCGGGTTCCGCCAGCGACGAGGATTCCTCCCAGGGCCCCCGCTGAGACTGGAAGCAGGAAGCCCAGTAGCAGACTCTGGAGGGTCCCTATTACAGGGGCTCCTATGTGGACGCTGGACCCAGGGGATAGGGGATGGACTGAGGCGCTCAGGAGGGAGAACTTTCCTAGCTCGTTTCCGGCCTGGAAGAGAAGAGGCAGGTGAGGGAGATGCTCCCGATCCCCCCAGCATGATCTGCCGCTGCAGCCCTGACCTGTGCCAACAAGACCTCCAAGTCACTAATTTTTCTCTATCTACCTGCAGGTGGGGGGACGACCGAAGTTGCCAATTCTCCTGACTCCTTGGAATGCTACAGAAAACACCCCTCCGCAAGACCCCCACCTCTGGACCCTGCCCCTTTCAACATCTGCCTCCAATCAGGTAAGGTCTCCACCCCTACTCTCCACACTGACCTAGCTGACCATTCCCTGACCTTGTTCCTCCCCTAGTCATGCAGCCCTTTTGTCCATTTTCTCCTCCAGGTCTCACTTTCTCAAAGCTAACTCACCAAGTTAAGTATCCTTATTTTCCAAAGTGACAGTTATTTTGAGGTGAGTGCAGTGATATGTGAAAATGACAGTCACAAGGATAAAACCCAGCGAGCTGAAGAAAAAGAAACTTGCAGATCCCCGTACTAACTCATTCGATGTTAGTGTGGCAATCTCCCCGCTGAGATTTTGTGTTTTCACTGGGTTCAGTGTGTCACACCCTTCAGCAGGATTACATGATGCACCAGTCCTTCCCCTTGTAATCTCAGGTGTAAAAGAGCTAGGCCCTGAGCCCTCCCCTTGTATTTATGGACCCACAGCAAGGGGCAGGGCCATAAACACACAGGAAGGAGAAGAAAAAGCTTAACCCTTTATTAGCTCTGGGTAGCCTGCTATCTCACCACACACTGCACTGCAAAGCACAGTAAAATGGAATTTTATCATGGTTCACATTATATTGATAAGCAACAGAAACTTCACATTAAACCCAGCAATACAAAAATAAAGCAAACTTTATTTTTACTCCTGTAAGCACCTGCTTACACACATACACAACGCAACTGTCCCATAATATGGGGAACAGTTGGCAACTGCATATCACATCCTTTGAAAGTTTATATAACATTTTTTTCAGCAGATATTGTATTGTTGGTTCTCTCTATGCTGGTCCTGGTACTTCAGTATTATTTTGAACTAATGTGGCATAAACTGCATTTCCCCTTTAAGGCACACAAGCCAAATAAACCCGTGGGGAACACTGATTATGTGCTTACCTGAAGGATTTGCTATGAGCATATGTACCTTCCATAGGAAACTTCCTGTTATCACATCTTGTTCTTTCAAATAATTGCCAAATGCCACATCTATTATTCATATTAGGAAGTGAAGATTACAAGGCACAATACTTCCTACAGTAACATATTACCTTAGATAACACCACAAGGCGGAGGGAACGATGGGAGCTCTAGCATAACTAGAGGCTGCTATTTTTAGACTTCAATTCATTATTTTTTCCCAAATAAATACCATTTTTATATCTCATCCTGTCATTTTCCATTATATTTCATACTGCTCACTGACATTATGCTACAGGATAGAATAGATTGTATGCTGCTGATGTAACGTGACCTGACATGCCAGAAAAATGACATGTCAACCCTATATGCACTGGACTCTGAATAGGCAACTGACTTACATGCTTGAAAATCACGTTCATCAGTATTGCTAGTGCACATTGGGTTCTGGCTTGTTCTACATGTGCAATTTGTTAAATAAGAACTATACTCCTATTAAAAACATATTACGTATTTTAAAGTAGGAAGCTGCTGCAGTCACAAAATACCATTGAACTGTTTTTTATTATTTCTATGTTTCAGACCTCCTCAGCTATTACATACAATACTATTGAGTGGCTGCACACAGGAGCTAAAGTTCAATCTCTGCACATGCAGGAAGACCAAACAAAGAGCCAGGGCTGGTGCTAGACTATTTTGTAACCTAGGCAAAACCAGCTGCTTGCACCCCCCCCCTCCCCCCAAAAAAATAAATAAATAAAACTTCACAGTTTTTCAAAACAGTAGAAAATATTAAAACAGCCTGTGTAGCTCGGCTGACATGGTCCCGCATTATATCACCTAATATCCGTGATGTTTCTCTGGACCATAGGCATGCACACAGGGTGTGCCAGGTGTGCCCAGGCATACCCTAATCACCCTGTGCAGCACAGATTCCCCCTACTACCCTGGCCCCCCCTTTCACCCCACAGTGCTTCCGGCTTCCCTCCTCTTTTCTCCCGCTGGCTGTTGCTGCAGGGATGTTTTGGGGTGAGTGAGGGATGGGCCGGTAAATATGTAATTCACTGGCCCCTTCCCCTTCTGAATGAACATCGTGAGTGATCGGTAGTGTGTGTTTGAGCTTTGGGGTGCACACCCTAATGCAATAGGCTGCGCACACCTATGCTCTATACACTGGACTTTGTGTCATGCCGACAAGGGGTCTGGCAGTGCATCAGCTGGTATCACAGAAACCTTGGTCTCTGCATGTTCTGAGTGTGGAGCCCTGACATTGGCTTTCACATCCTGGGCCTAATGTGGGGAGTGCTGGGCCTTCCTGTTTGAGATGCTCCCAGTTGGGGAGGTCCCATGTGACTGCCTGGCCCCCTACCAAGACACAATGCAGTGCATTATGGACCATTGCTGGCCACATTGTCTGTATAGCAACACCCAAGCTCTTCAGACCTGGTGGTGGAGGTGGATAGAACTCACCAGGGCTCCACCATGGACCATCGGGCAGAGCAGTCCCCCTGTGCCAGTGGAGTTGAGCGCTGTCGAGAACCTGCATCAGAGGTACCATCCATGGAAGGGATTGAGGCACCACCACCTACAGCAGTACACCCAGTAGAGGTGAAATGGTTCTCTATGACCATCAGAGGTACAGCCTACCCACCGAGGAACCACCACAGTCAGTGGTGGTGTGTGGGCCTTCAGCCCCTTGTGAGGAGCTCGAGGAGTGGCCTGGGGCTTTGTATGATGCTTCTAAAGGTACTGCCATGGCGGAGGAGCCAGAAGGATCTGTGGCTCACATTGCTTCACTTGCAAAATCACCAGTCCCCACTGCTGTTTTGCCTGAGAGGGGGTGCTATCACAAGGTCCCCAACCCCTGGGAGACCTGGCACTCCCCTTACATGAAATCAGAGGAGGAGGAAGGGAAGGTGACCAGCAGTGCCCCAGAGACCCCCAACGCCTACCATCCTACCTGCCCCCAGAAGCATAGAGTATGGAAACCAGCGACTGCGACTGCTCTCTAGGCAGCAGCCTAGTTCGCCTAGCAGTGGCACCGGCCCTGCAAAGAGCATTCATTCACAATGTTCGAGCTTTCCTATTGTTATAAGAAGGGTATTCTCCGTGGCATTGTGACCACTTACTCTGCTTATACATAAAGTGACCTTTGTCACTATAGTAAAGCTCCCCATGGAAAAACACTGAAAAAGACGGCTCTAAAAACTCACCGGGCCATGCCCCCAAGTACAGCTCCAGTTAGTGGAAATTGTCCCTTTAAAGTGGAGGTCCGCCCAAAAAAAATAGGACACTTACCTGTCCTGGAGTCCAGCGATGTCGGCACCACAGCTGACATTTCCATCAGCTGTCGGGTGCTGCCGCCGCCATTGCGGGTAAGGGAACCCGGCAGTGTAGCCTTATGGCTTCACCCCGGGAACCCTACTGAGTATGGGCAAGGCCCTGCTCCTCTCTCCTACTGGCCCGGCGACAGGGGGAGGAGGAGGGAGCCCCGCAGTGACGTCATGGGCCGTGGCGTAGACTGCCGGGAGTGGGAACAGGATACCTGTCAAAGACAGGTATCCTGTCCCCCCTCCCCCCTCCCCCCTGAAAGGTGCAAATTGTGGCACCGGAGGGGGAGAAGAGACAAATGAGTGGAAGTTCAACTTTTGGGTGGAACCACTAAGGAACCAACACTTGCAGGAGTGTCAATCTCCTGGGTCCCCCACAGCGCTCACTGGTTACTCCTTCTAACTTCCACATCCATACTAATGCTTTTGTAGTTAAATGGAGATCAGTACAGATGGGTGAATCTGAGCCTTTTTCACTGGTTGATTAACCAATTGCCATCAACAGGCTATTTATAAATAGCCTGGACTTCAATTGGTTTAAAGAAGCTTGGTATATCTTTTGTGGCTTCCCACTTTTCAGTAAACGTGATCAGGGCATTTCTACATCTATTATTTTTCCTGCACTGCATAGTTGCCAACATTTAGGCCTCATGCACGCAGGGTGTTTATACAGCTGCTTTTAGCAGCGTCCGATGTTTTCAAGCTGCAAACAAATCCCAGGGCCAGTGTGTTCTGGGGACCGGACAGCTGTAAAAATGTCTGATGCTGCTAAAAGCTGCTAAACGTAGCTCAACGCTGGATACAGCCACGTTAAGCCTCGTCAAGAGTTTTTTTGACATGTCAAAATCAATGGTTCCCTATGAGAGCCCATTGATATGAATAGAAGTAGCACCACAAGTCGGATCATGATGATCCGACTTGCGATGAAGCATGTGCTCTGAGGATTTTGAGGAAACCCTTGCCAAAATGAAAAAAAAAAATTGGCGTGGGGTTCCCCCCCAAAAGCATACCAGACCCTTCGGTCTGGTATGGATTTTTAAGGGGAACCCCACACGCCACAAAAAATGGCGTGGCCCCCTCCAAAATCCATACCAGACCCTTATCCGAGCGTGAAGCCTGGCAGGTCAGGAAAGGGGGGGACGAGCGAGCGCCCCCCACCTCCTGGACCATACCAGGCCACACGCCCTCAACATGGAGGATTGGTGCTTTGGGGCAGGGGGGGCTCTGCGCCACAAACCTGGCCGGTGGTTTTGGGGGTCTGCGAGCGGGCGGCTTATCGGAATCTGGAAGACCCCTTTAAGGCGGGGGCCCCCAGATCCTGGCCCCCCATCCTACGTGAATGAGTGAGGGGTACATTGTACCTCTACTCATTCACCCCAAAAAAGTGTCAAAAATAAAAACAGTACACAGGTTTTTGACAAAGTACTTTATTAAAGCAGCTCCAACTTATTTATAGTTTTTTTGTGTGAATGAGTAGGGGTACAATGTACCTCGTACTAATTCACATAGGATGGGGGGCCTGGGATCTGGGGCCTCCCTCCTTAAAGGGGGCTTCCAGATTCCGATAAGCTGCCCACCAGCAGACCTTCACAACCACCGGCCAGGGTTGTGGGAAAGAGGCCCTTGTCCCCATCAACATGGGTACAAGGGTCTTTTTAGGTGGGGGGCGCAGAGCCTCCCATGCCCCAAAGCACCTATCCCCCATGTTGAGGGCGTGTGGCCTGGTATGGTCCGCTCATCCCCCCCGTTTCTTGACCTGCCGGCCTGCATGCTCGGATACAGTTCTGGTATGGTTTTGGGGGGGGTGAACCCACGCAAATTTTTTTTCACTTTGGCAAGGGTTCCCCTTTAAGATCCTTAGCGCACAAGCCGCACCACAAGTTGGATAATCATGATCTTGGTGCGGCTTCAATGGGCTCTCATAGGGAACCATTGATTTTGAATAGAGACAGAGAAACGCTGCTAAACGCTAGCGTGGCTAAACGTGCATTACTGCCAACGCAAAAAGCTACTAAAAGCACGTTTTTACAGCCGCTTTTTCCTGCCGTTGGTAGTGGCTTTGCAGCTCATTTATTCTACTGCCCTGTGTGCATGAGGCCCAAAAAGAAATCTAGGGACACCTTTTCTTTGCTGTGTGTCCAGCAAGCCATCGTAGATGGAGAATGCACTTTAAAGCGGATCCACCCCATGCTCACCATTAACCTAGGCAAATGACATGCATAATATAAAATAAGAAATTTCCACAAAAATATTAATAAAGTGATATTGTGCTTAACATATACAAAATCTATTAATACTATAGGTTAATGTACAATAAATTTCAATGAATGAATAAATAGGTAAAAGTGCTCCAATAAGCCTGTGTATTGCAAATATTCCACAAAGCTTGTGCAATTTTCAAACATTAATAGATAATTCAACACAAACATCCATGCGGTTTAGTGTTGCATCCAAGCATATCGGTACTGCATCTGTGCAATATGGTGTTAGTGCAATGTTCAAACAATAAAAAAAGTTAAAAAACACAAAAAAAGCATCCATGCGATTTGGTGCTACATCCATGTGATTCTATGCAATTCAGTGCTGTGTTGCTGTGCAATGATTAAATTAACAGTCCGATTTAGTGTTGCATCAATGTATTTCAGTGCTGCATCTATGCAATATGGTGTTAGTGCAATGTTCAAACAATAAAAAGTGAAAAAATACAAAAAAACGCATCCATGCGATCTTCATCTTCACCCCCTGATGAAGATACGAAATACCCCTTGTATAGAACACGCGTAGGGGAAGGGGACAGGACTGAACGTTATACATACAACCTGTTGGGACAGATTAGCACGCCACCCCATACCGGCCGTCTCTGCTGTTTTAGTGTGGCGCCCTTAAGCGCCTTGTTACTGTGAGTACCCATTGCGGGATTTGTTTATGATTTTAATAAATTTATTACATACTGCACCATGAAGTCCTTTTTATGTTGATATATTGAGGTACAAACGGGACTGCTGTGAGGAAAAGAGGCACCAGTGCAAATCTATCCAGGACCCTGCATATAACATCGAACCCAGAGAGGTTCTAAGGCGCATTCTGACCAAGCTTAATTGCAAGGTCGCACGCCCTAAGGTGAGGGGCTATCACCTGGGGGGGGAGCACTTGTATGAGCGCACAGCACTTTAGTTTGTGTTCACCATAACACATGAATGGATTGTGGAAGATCTGTGGACTGTTAATTTGATCATTGCACAGCAACACAGCACTCAATTGCATAGGATCACATGGATGCAACACCAAATCGCATGGATGCGTTTTTTTGTATTCTTTAACTTTTTTTATTGTTCAAACATTGCACTAACACCATATTGCACAAATGCAGTACTGATATGCTTGGATGCAACACTAAACCGCATGGATGTGTGTGTTGAATTATCTATTAATGTTTAAAAATTGCACAAGCTTTGTGGAATATTTGCAATACACAGGCTTATTGGAGCACTTTTACCTATTTATTAATTCATTGAAATTTATTGCACATTAACATATAGTATTAATAGATTTTGTATATGTTAAGCACAATATCACTTTATTAATATTTTAGTGGAAATTTCTTATTTTTTATTTTGATAAGCGCAGCATGTGTACAATTTGGTTTAACTATTGTGCATGGTTATGAGCCATGCGTAACGTTAGCAGCTGATCATTTGCAAAGATATACTATATTGGAGACCAGATTTGGTCAATTATGTGGAGGCTCACAGGACTACAAATTAGCATTCTGACATGCATAATATGCCTAACAAATCCCATGAGGCTTTAATCTTTCATTCAGAAAGTAGGAGGATAGCCTCCTCTCGATTACTTACAAACAGAATCTCTGTGCGCTGCCACCTAATCAACAAACTATAGTGTTGCAAAAAAACAAAAACAAAGAACAAAAGACAAACAAACACCTGATAGAGCTGCAGCAAACACCAAATGTGTTTCCCCATCACTTTAAGTGTAACTAATAAAAAAAACACGTTGGACTAAAGCGTTATATACTTCACTTGTTTGTGTTGTAAGAATGGGGAACCTGTAGCCTGCGTAGCCTTCTGGGACACAGAGATAATGCTGAATTTATATAGGGGACCCGCTGGAACTGGAAAGAGAACCTGTATTACCATCCATCAATCCTTACAAGATGTGGATGAATGAATGTTAGTCCAAAAAAGTGCTTTTGGGACCTGTTTGGTCCACAATTCAGGCTAGCGTGCATATCTGCTGGTGGTGGAGCACTTTCGGTTTAACCCTAGGTTCAAACCTATGAGCTTTTTAGTGCATTTTGCAGTTTGCAGAAATGTACTACAGTCCATTTAAATGACTACAGTCCATTTAACATGGTTTCCTATGGAACACGTTCACATCTATGCGTTTTTCAGTCTGTGCGTTTTTGGAAAGTGTCAAGGACCTTTTATCGCAGCAGATTTTATTTTGCGTGTAATAGAGTTCAATGAACCCACACCAAAAATGCAAGTGTTGTGTTTTTGATGCTTCTTTTACATGCGTTTTGCTTTCTTTTCTCTACATTAACAAACTGTGTATAGCTGGTTGTTAAGGAGCAGGCCAAGAAGCCGACTGCTGCATCCTTAACAGCCAACAAGTCATTAGCTGTCAGCGGGTTTACCTAGGGACACCTTTTCATTGCTGTGTGTCCAGCAAGCCATCGTAGATGGAGAAACTGCGTGGGGTCCCCCAATCCATACCTGGCCCTTCAGGTCTGGTATGGATTTCGAGGGGGAACCCAACGGCAAAATTTAAAAAAAAAATGTAAAATTTTTTAAAAAAATGTTTATTTATTATTTTAAACATTTTTAAAAAAAAGTCCCCCCCAAAATCCATACCAGACCCTTATCTGAGCATGCAGCATGGCAGGTCAGGAAAGGAAGGTTGTGAGCGAGCATGCCCCCTCCCTGAACCATACCAGGCCATAAGCCCTCAACACGTTGATGGGGACAAGGACCTCTTTCCCACAACCCTGGCTGGTGGTTGTGGGGGTCTATGTACATAGTACCCCTACCCATTCACCAAAAAAGTGTAAAAAGTGAGTAAAGATACATGAGTTTTTGACAAGTCCTTTAATAAAAAATAGAAACAATGTCCCCCCATGTCCCTTGCTCACGTTAAAGGCTACTGTCGTCTGCAGGTAAGGGGCAGGGCCACCCAGTGACATCACCTGGTGTCACCGCTCCCTATGATGTCATCGACCAGTGCATGCTGGGTCGTGGTCACTTGGTGACGTTGTCGGGTTGTCCTGTCCTTAGCTTAGCTTAACTGGCAGACGGCAGAGCCTTTGGTCCTAACTCTTCAGCCGGCTAGCATTGGGGCCCAATTGTACTGTGCACATGAGAATAGCCCCAGTCAAGCCTGCAGGCAGCAATAATGCTACTAGATGTATGGTCGGTTCCTAAAGGGCCCAGTCTCTCTAGCAGCAGATAGTAAATCCCCACAGCAGCAGTTCACCAGTTCCAGAGACATTGTAGCTCACCATCCAGTCACACAAAGCGATTAGTTTACTCTCTGCTATGCACCCAAATGACTGGCTGTCGGCATATCTGGACTCAGCAGTCTGCATCCTGCTTAGGCAGTGGTGGTGCATACTAGACAGCGATGTGCGCTCTCATGGCAAAAGGAAGCTGTGTCCTGTACAGCTTGAGAAAAGGCAGCTCTTTCCCCTCCTCTTGGCAATCTCCCTCTGGGAAAAGCAGTTCAAAAGCTCTTGATTACAGTAGAGTTTCTCTCCTCTGGTCTACAGTTTCCACAGTGCAGTGCTGCCTCACTCAGTCTATTGAACTTTTCCAGCTCAGCAGATTCCTCCTCTTGCTATTATAGCTGTTAACCAGTTCAGTGCCAGAGGGCAGCAGCCACAAAGAGCAGCTGCAGCCAGTGTTTCTCTCACTCTCCATTCTTGTCTGTGCACCTGGCTACACTTGTAATACAACAAGTTTGTCGAGCATTGTGTGCATTGCCTTCAAAATGAATGTAACTTTTCATATTTCATTGGTTACATATATTACTGCGCACTGTAACGCACATGTTACCACAACACAGAAGTGTAAATGGGCCCAAAATGTTGCTGCCACTCTGCAACTGTTCATTTGCTGGACAGGCTTTTTTTCATATACATGTGGAAAAAACTGTATAATTGCATACACTAACCACATATATTGGTTTCAGAATAGATTTTTTTTTTTTTTTGTAAATGGCCCTGAATTCGGGGAATTTCCTGAATTGCAAGACTATATTGGTGCAGCTTGGCACAATACACGTATTTATATCTAATACCTGATGGGCTGCTGGGGAAATGGGAAATCACTGTAGCAGTCATCCATACTGTAATGATAACTGTGATCTTTTGGCTTCTGCTTGGGTCCTGTGTGAAAGGATTCCCTCTACATTCAGGACATAGTGCATAGATTGCATGTCATCGTCGCCATTGTTAGAATGCCCCATATTTGGTTTAATAAATAAAGCTGTTCGCTGATTGGTTGTGATGTCACCACCCCTCCTTTGTACCTCGTCCAATCAGGGAACGCGTTGTATTAATTTATTGAAATACAAGGTGTTCTATGAATGGCAGTAGTGCGGGGCGAGCGACCCCATGTGGTCAATGTGCAGTAGAGCAGCCGCTTGGCACAGGACCCAGAAGATAGTGGCTATCACTGTAGTAGCGCCAACTCCTACAGTGATTATCAGCTTCCTCAGCAAGCCCATAAGGTATGACATATACACACTTATATTGTGCCAAGCTGGAGAATTGTAACTATCCAACAAAAATCATACCTACAGTTCAGCTTAATGATCAAGGATTGGGATTTTCTGAACATCCTTTATCTCTAAGTGGAAAGAATTTAACTATCTCCCGAAAGAGTCTCTCCAATGAGGCCCATTATCATTGTGTTTTTTTCTGATAGGTGCTTCAGATTTATTCTAAATCAAAAACTACACAGCTATTATCATATAAGCAGCTTGAATTATGGCTTATTAAAATGAAGATAGACTAAATGACTAAGATTTCCCAGTTGGTTATTTAATTGCTACAATGAGAGTTAGTCGCTGGCCCGTGTTATTAACTGTTCCCCGAACTGAGAGTTGATCACTGCTGTAATCATATTGTGCAGGCTGCAGCTCATCAATCCGGAACAACATCTAACTTTTACTTTGTGAATGAAGCATGGATTCCATGTACCAAACTCTCCGTTATTGCCAATATTAGCATAATTGTTATTGCAAATAATGTATGATCCTTACAATAGACCCAGAAAAGCAGACAAATTGCTTTATCAACACCTTGAGGCATTCTATAGCATTCTCAATATTTATTCAGCTGTTTTGTGCTATGTAAATTGCCGAACCTTTCTGGTTATATATTTATATTCAGGCACAGGCATCGGTGTGTCCTAAGATTACCCTGCTTAGTATTCATATTCGCTCATTTACAATACTGTCCAGATTGCAAGGTAGCATCGGATCCTAGGTCTTAGATGCATTATTAGGAGCTGGCTACGTTCTGGATTGTTGGATTTGCATACTTATTTACATATTAAGCAGCCTACTATGTACTGCATTTTACAGTCAGTGGTTATACGATATTATAGACGTTTTAATGTTGTTTGATATGCATGTGAAAGAGAAAATAAATAGGCTTATCAATGCATGTTCATATTTTAAAACCTTATTTCAGTGCATGGTTTGTAATTCCATAGATACATTGGGGCAACGATAATGTCCTTTGATGATTCTTTCATTTCCATGCAAGTCACACAACAGGTCTGTCTGAAAACAGTAGCCATTTAAATGCCCACAATGCTCCTTGGCAGCCGGAAATCATGTGATCTAAGCCTACGCTAGGCTGCTTAAGAAGAGTGGTATTTTTATTCATGCTTCAAGAAAAGGATCTTCTGGTAATCATAAAGTCTGCCCTATTGATGTGTGTGGCATTTAGGTTTTGATTAAAGTTCAAGTTTAATTAGAACTCCATTTTTTTTTATTGCACGTAATCACATGAAAAAATAGTGTTATACATGATCAAAATGGAATTTAAAGGCACATTCCAGTCAAACATGAAGATTTTCATTTGTGATTTTCAAAGTGTATGTTACCCTAACATTTCATATTCTTGATATGTATCTCTTGTACCATGTGTAGGCAGGTGCAGTCTGTTGTCTCCACTGCAGGTGGTGCTCAACCGCAGCTGCAATGCAGAAGGAGAGGAAGTCATGAGGAACATGGGCCCTCTATGGTTTCCTGAGTCACTGGGGCAGCGATGCTTGGCACGCATTTTTGCAAAGTGGCTAGAGTACGGAGAGTGCGCCCGCCTGTCAGTGAAAGTGATAGCGGCAGGGAAGGGTTCCAGATGAGTAGGGACAGGCTAGAGACTCGCAATATTGTACTGTAGCCTCCCCTTTGAGACCGGACCTGCCAGGCTGCAATCCACCCTCTGAAAACAGACGCCATCAGTACATCTTTACCCGCTGCCTCTCTGCTTTGAACTAAACTGTGAGTGTTACCCTAGCGACATGTTTGTAGTTGGCATCCTCTGCAATACAGGTTCTGAGTATATCTGCACCTGGACTCTGTCTTTACTGCCGCTGCTGCGCCTACCCACACATGGGGGCAGTTGACAGGATATTCCCCTTGCATCTGGTGCAGAGGGAGAATTGGGCTCCATCTTGGCTCTGCTAGGATCCGCCTTAAAAATGCTCTTGGTACAGTTGGAGGAGAGACTGGAGAGTGCCGCGTGCCTGTACCCGGTGTCTGCCCCGCTGGTGACAGAGCAGGCTATTTAGATGATGACGCTGAGCAGTGATGGCACTGCCAGAGGAAGAGCATGCTACTTCAGATTGTGTCACACCTGGAAGGCCTGTTTGGGGAGAGGATACCGCTTCCTTAGCTGAGGCGAAGGTGCTTTGCAAGGAAACAGCAGGAGGATGAGAGCCTCACTTATTATGCGGTGGCTATGCAGAACCTCTGGAGTCGCCTAGAAAAGAGGGATGTGCATGGCTGTGCTGACATCACTGACTCAGACTGTGATGGATGCCTGACACCCCAACTGGATACAGCTTCCTTCACTCTGGAACCAGAATATAGTAAGTTTACCCCAAGCATCAGACAGAACCAATGTAGAGTAAAACAGGACTCACTTTATTGAACAGAAAAACAGGTTTTTATACATTTCAAAAATAAGGGCAGTCACCACCTGTACAAAAAAAAAACAAATATTACCCATTAGGGTAAACATTACACAATAATTAGACAATGAGGTATTGTTGACACAAAACTAATCACATCTAGGATTGGCAAATAGACAGAAACAATAGGTTACTCAATTAACTCAATTAACAATTGGAATGTACACCCAGGAGGGGGAAATTACACAATTGAGAAAGACATTTAACAGTAAACACATAACACCCTAATAAACCGATTACACATAACAGCAGGAAACACTGACATCAGGTTGTTTTGAACAGATTACAATCATCTGCTTTAATTCTCTCAGTCTCGGGAGGGGGGGGAGGGTGAAGCAGTCAATGCTGATTTGGGCTGTCTATACACCAATAAAACACAGAGACCCCAAATCTGTATTAGGCCCAGTTCTCTGTGTGTTTCGGGGAGACATGATGTTGAATCCAAACTAAAACTACTCCTAAGTTCCCTCAGGCACACACCTTGCAAAGTATAGAGCCCCCCCAAACACCAGGGTCCATAGTCAGTAGGCAAGAGGCTAGCCTGCAGACCCCTCCAAAAGCCCCAGATCCACTTGAGTCTGTCACACAGACCACATACTAAGAGACAGTTCATAGTAGGCAGGAAGGGAGGCCTAGTCTGGAGAGCTCTGCAAGAGAGAGTTAACGCAACCTACCAACTCCTTCTATGATGCTGTGGTGGATGCGGGTGTGCGTGAACAAAATAAAGAGGCAGAAGCAATGGTGGCAGTGACCAAGAAATATGAACCTCAAGGAGGAGGTCCTGGAACCTTAACTCCTGTCAGCCCCGCAAACTACACAGACAAAGCTAGCTCATGATGCAACCTTTTTAAAACAGGAAATAGTCTCCTCTAAAAAGGTCTCCTCCCAACCTCACAGGGGCAGGAACCTATTCTGCAGGGACTCCAAGTAGGACCTGAAATGCTGGCGGTGTGGCTGACATGGGCATATATCCAAGAACTGTGGGTGGTCTGGATTCAAAAACCCCTTCAGGCTGTCATTAAACGAATGGCTCCCAGAACAGAGGGCCGATCCCCGGGACAGGAAATTCAAGGACACACCAAGCCAGAAGACATGGTCAACCTGAGCCCATTGGTATCCGCCTCAGTCAATGGGCAAGAAGTCCAATGCCTGATTGACACTGGGTCTGAGGTCACCGACATGGAGTATGATTTTTATGTGTGGAGATTTGGAGCACGGGAACAACTGGACCTCCACTGGCTGTCCCTCAGAGCGGCCAATAATTTACCTATCCTGGACAAAGGCATCATCTTGGTGAAAATTCAAATTGAGGACCATATAATGGAGGGGGTAGGAGTAGGGATGAGCTTCGAGTTCGAGTCGAACTCATGTTTGACTCGAACATTGGCTGTTCGCAAGTTCACCGAACAGCGAACAATTTGGGGTGTTTGCGGCAAATTCGAATGCCGCAGAACACCCTTTAAAAGTCTATGGGAGAAATCAAAAGTGCTAATTTTAAAGGCTTATATGCAAGTTATTGTCACAAAAAGGGTTTGGGGACCCGGGTCCTGCCCCAGAGGACATGGATCAATGCAAAAAAAAGTTTTAAAAACGGATGTTTTTTTCAGGAGCAGTGATTTTAATAATGCTTAAAGTCAAACAATAAAAGTGTAATATCCCTTTAAATTTCATACCTGAGGTATGTCTATAGTATGCCTGTAAAGGGGCGCATGTTTCCCGTGTTTAGAACAGTCTGACAGTAAAAAGACATTTGGAAGGAAAAATCACATTTAAAACTACCCGCGGCTATTGCATTGCCGACAATACACTTAGAAGTTCATTGATAAAAACGGCATGGGAATTCCCCACAAGGAAACCCAGAACCAAAATTTAAAAAAAAATGACGTGGGAGTCCCCCTAAATTCCATACCAGGCCCTTCAGGTCTGGTATGGATATTATGGGGAACCCTGGCCAAAATTTAAAAAACGAATGACGTGGGGTTCCCCCTAAATTCCATACCAGACCCTTCAGGTCTGGTGTGGATTTTAAGGGGAACCCTGCACCAAAAAAACCCCAAAAAAAACGGCGTGGGGTCCCCCCAAAAATCCATACCAGACCCTTATCTGAGCACGCAACCTGGCAGGCCGCAGGAAAAGAGGGGAGGATGAGAGTGCGCCCACCCCTGGCCGGTGGTTGTGGGGGTCTGCGGGCGGGGGAAGAAGATGAAGGAAGAAAGAAGAAGCATTTAAATAAAGGAATTGTCAAAAACTGTCTCTTGTCATTTTTAACATTTTTGACAGTTTTTTAGTGTAATGGTAGGGGTAAGTACCCCCTTACCATTTCACACAGGGGGGGCCGGGGATCTGGGGGTCCCCTTGTTAAAGGGGGCTTCCAGATTCCGATAAGCCCCCCGCCCGCAGGCCCCCACAACCACCGGCCAGGGTTGTGGGGATGAGGCCCTTGTCCTCATTAACATAGGGACAAGGTGTTTTGGGGGGCTACCCCAAAGCACCCTCCCAATGTTGAGGGCATGTGGCCTGGTACGGTTCAGGAGGGGGGGCCGCACTCTCGTCTCCCCCTCTTTTCCTGCGGCCTGCCAGGTTGCGTGCTCGGATAAGGGTCTGGTATGGAATTTAGGGGGAACCCCACGTCATTTTTTTTTAAATTTTGGCCGGGGTTCCCCTTAATATCCATACCAGACCTGAAGGGCCTGGTATGGAATTTAGGGGGACTCCCACGTCATTTTTTTTTAAAATGTTTGTTCTGGGTTTCCCTGTGGGGAATTCCCATGCCGTTTTTATCAATGAACTTCTATGTGTATTGTCGGCAATGCAATAGCCGCGGGTAGTTTTAAATGGGTTTTTTCCTTCCAAATGTCTTTTTGCTGTCAGACTGTTCTAAACACGGGAAACATGCGCCCCTTTACAGGCATACTATAGACACCCCCCAGGTACGAAATTTAAAGGGATATTACACTTTTATTGTTTGACTTTAAGCATTATTAAAATCACTGCTCCTGAAAAAACGGCCGTTTTTAAAACTTTTTTTTGCATTGATCCATGTCCCCTGGGGCAGGACCCGGGTCCCCAAACACTTTTTATGACAATAACTTGCATATAAGCCTTTAAAATTAGCACTTTTGATTATTCATGTTCGTGTCCCATAGACTTTAACGGTGTTCGAGTGTTCGAGCAAACTTTTTTCCTGTTCACATGTTCTGGTGCCAACCGAACAGGGGGGTGTTCGGTTCATCCCTAGGTAGGAGTAGTGGTGACCTGCATCCCAGTTAACCTGTTAGTGCCCATTGTGTTGGGCATGAACGTTTTGAAAGACCTGGACTCACCCCACCTATTGGCCAAATATAAACATTTTGGCCAGTGGGCCTGGGGCTGCGGCCTGCGAGAGGTGTGGCTCAGAGTGCTCCATGCTTATGAGGCCCAGTGTAGGGGAAGCCAAGAAAAAAACAGATAAAGTGGGGGTGGTTCGTGCACCCCCAAAACAAAATTTACTCTTGACACCCCTGGAAGAGGTAGTCTGGTCACTCCCTGTTGGGGCCCACAAGAAGCCGAAGGGGTCCACTGTTATGGTGGAACCCCGCAAGGATCCCATGATGTCAGGGCAGTGGCTGGTGTGCCATACCTTCTCCAAGGTCTACCGTGGAAGAGTCTTAGTGCAATCCGGCTGATCTCTATGTGGTACTTCATCACTGAATTCCTGAGGCCCAACCAGGGGGTGGAAGCTGTATGTGCCCCTATATAGGCAGCTATGACATCCTGGGATGTGACACAATACAAGTCACTACTTTTGGATACCAACAGTTACACAGTTGGATATTCCCTTCAAAGACTTTTCCCTACCCTAACAGAGACTGTTTCATCGGCTGCAGGAAAAACACCTGCTAGTGTTTGCCACCAGTCCAGAGGATGATGGGTTCACACCGAAGCCATTGACAACCCAATACACACAGGGGGCACATCGCCCATCCGGGAGTGGTACCATCACATTCTGGGAAGACCAGATATATGTTGCTACACAAGAAAACAGGGACCAAATTATATATATATATATATATATATATATATATATATATATATATATATATATATATATATATATGGAATTTTTTTACAGTGAACAGTAACCACACACCAACAGCAATGAACATGAACGCATGAGAATCAAAACTGAACAGGCAAAATGCAGAAACCTAACAAATAACTATATATACAAATATGTACACAGGAAATATACAAGGCAGGGAGAAAACTGGGGGAGCAGATGGGAAAAAGGGAAACATGACTAAGAAAGGAACAAGGCAACAGAGTACTGGATACAGGACAATATCAAGGATAAATGGCCACAGAGTCTGGCAGCAACACAGAAAATTGGGAACAAAGCAGGAGCATCCAAAACACTTAGCAAGAAGCCATAGCAGAAGTTGAATTTAAGTACCCTCCCAGCAGGTATGGCCAGGTGGAGCTGATTGCTGGAACCTGCTGACTCTGGGAGACACCTACCGGTCGACATTAGAACTGCAGCAATCAACCCAGAGCACCACAGTGCCACCAGCAGGTGAACACGATCTTAAAATAGTCTATCATTGGACTACCTATCCTAGCATGCTTTGCAGCCGTTCTGTGTTCTCCTCCTGCTGCTGATTGGCCTAGCAATGGCCACTAGAGAGAGGGAGAGCAGGAGTAGTGGGGCAGGAGAAAGGCAGCCTGTGGCACAGCCGCCTCTACCACCAGGTCCCTGATTGCTGTCAGTGGCAGGGAGGGGGAGGGGGTTGAAGCGGCAGACAATGAAACAACTAGCAGCCAGGTATATGAGGTTTATGTGTATCTGTGGGACTGTCACTTGTGACATAGTAAGTGGGAGTATTTTGTGGGTACAAGGATAGTGGTATATTTGTGCAGTGCATACAGCGACTAGGCACAGATTCTGTTTGATTATCTTGCTTTAAGTTCCTCCCACTGTTAGGCAAAATCTGTCCTCTGCGTCACTACTGACCCCTGAATTCTGCCTTACTTATCACTGTCTTCTGAACACTTCTTCACTTAATAATAACCTCTGAACTTTGCCTCATTTAGAAATGACCTCTGAACTTTGCCTCACTTACTACTTACCCCTGTCCTCCACATAGATAACTCCTATCCTCCACCGTGCTGATCCCCATACATTGCCCTACAAACTAATGGCCTCTGTAAACTTCCCAGAAACTGCTTACCCTATGCTTTGCCCTGACCCCCTGTACACTGACCTCCCATCCTCTGCTCCCCCTGACACTTTTTACTGCACTCCCACATTAGACAGGCTAGATTCAGACCCTGGTACTTCCTATGATCCACATTTTCCCCCTCCTGCCAAGTACTAGATAGTATAGTCCCCAATCTCTGCTTGCCCATACTTTCTGCTACTTTCCTCAAAGTACAAAAAGGTCTCATTAGAGACTTAGAAAGTTATTATTTATAATGCTTTTTAACCAGTACAAAAAATGCCTAGAAAACACCCCCTGTAACCTGCAAGCCCGGAATAAACTCCATTGGATTTTATAAAAGCTGAATTTTAACTACTGGTCAATCTGGGATAATGACACAAAGTCAAAATAGTGGCGCTAAATGTTTGTCTACAAGGAGTATTAAATACCCTAAAGTGACATGTGACTCACAATTTACAAATGAGAATATAACTGACATAATATAATAAATGCTAAAGCACTAAATTGACAAATGAATAATTAAATAAATTTCGCGCAATATTGGTAAGAGTGATGGGTAGGTGGGGACAAAGATAATATTACAGTGTCTAAGTAAATAAGTGGACACTGTAATATTATCTTTGTCCCCACCTACCCATCACTCTTACCAATATTGCGCGAAATTTATTTAATTATTCATCCAGTAAGTGGTTGTGTGAGCACTTTTAATTTTGCTGCAATATTCACATTTAGTATTCTACACTACTTAGTCAAAATTATATTTCTTTTCCACATCTACCAGCGCGAAGGAAATTCTTTATAATTTATACTAAATTGACAAATAGCACTAAACACCCTGTGACAAGTGAAGTGATATGATGTAGCTAGTGAAGCTACAAAAGAACAAAAAAAAAAAATGTATCCAAAATATAAAAAATAAAGTCCATAAAATATTAAAGAGGATCTATAGTCGATGTGAAGATCTCTTAATCTATTCACCACACCAATGTGTCTGTGATTCCACTCCCTTAACCACTTGAGCCCCGGACCATTATGCTGCCTAAGGACCAGAGGTCTTTTTCCAATTTGGCACTGCGTCGCTTTAACTGCTAATTGCGCGGTCATGCAATGCTGTACCCAAACGAAATTTGCGTCCTTTTCTTCCCACAAATAGAGCTTTCTTTTGATGGTATTTGATCACCTCTGCGGTTTTTATTTTTTGCGCTATAAACGGAAAAAGACCGAAAATTTTGAAAAAAAATGATATTTTCTACTTTTTGTTATAAAAAAAATCCAATAAACTAAATTTTAGTCATACATTTAGGCCAAAATGTATTCGGCCACATGTCTTTGGTAAAAAAAATGTCAATAAGCGTATATTTATTGGTTTGCGCAAAAGTTATAGCGTCTACAAACTAGGGTACATTTTCTGGAATTTACACAGCTTTTAGTTTATGACTGCCTATGTCATTTCTTGAGGTGCTAAAATGGCAGGGCAGTACAAAACCCCCCCAAATGACCCCATTTTGGAAAGTAGACACCCCAAGGAAATTGCTGAGAGGCATGTTGAACCCATTGAATATTTATTTTTTTTGTCCCAAGTGATTGAAAAATGACAAAAAAAAAAAAAAATATTTACAAAAAGTCGTCACTAAATGATATATTGCTCACACAGGCCATGGGCCTATGTGGAATTGCACCCCAAAATACATTCTGCTGCTTCTCCTGAGTATGGGGATACCACATGTGTGGGACTTTTTGGGAGCCTAGCCGCGTACTGGACCCCGAAAACCAATCACTGCCTTCAGGATTTCTAAGGGTAAAAATTTTTGATTTCACTCTTTACTGCCTATCACAGTTTCGGAGGCCATGGAATGCCCAGGTGGCACAAAACCCCCCCAAATGACCCCATTTTGGAAAGTAGACACCCCAAGCTATTTGCTGAGAGGCATGGTGAGTATTTTGCAGCTCTCATTTGTTTTTGAAAATGAAGAAAGACAAGAAAAAACATTTTTTTTTTTTCTTTTTTCAATTTTCAAAACTTTGTGACAAAAAGTGAGGTCTGCAAAATACTCACTATACCTCTCAGCAAATAGCTTGGGGTGTCTACTTTCCAAAATGGGGTCATTTGGGGGGGTTTTGTGCCACCTGGGCATTCCATGGCCTCCGAAACTGTGATAGGCAGTGAAGAGTGAAATCAAAAATTCACGCCCTTAGAAAGCCTGAAGGTGGTGCTTGGTTTTCGGGGTCCCGTACGCGGCTAGGCTCCCAAAAAGTCTCACACATGTGGTATCCCCGTACTCAGGAGAAGCAGCAGAATGTATTTTGGGGTGTAATTTCACATATTTCCATGGCATGTTTGAGCAATATATCATTTAGTGACAACTTTGTGCAAAAAAAAAAAAAAAAAAAAAAATTTGTCTCTTTCCCGCAACTTGTGTCGCAATATAAAATATTCCATGGACTCGACATGCCTCTCAGCAAATAGCTTGGGGTGTCTACTTTCCAAAATGGGGTCATTTGGGGGGGTTTTGAACTGTCCTGGCATTTTATGCACAACATTTAGAAGCTTATGTCACACATCACCCACTCTTCTAACCACTTGAAGACAAAGCCCTTTCTGACACTTATTGTTTACATGAAAAAGTTTTTTTTTTTTGCAAAAAAATTACTTTGAACCCCCAAACATTATATATTTTTTTAAAGCAAATGCCCTACAGATTAAAATGGTGGGTGTTTCATTTTTTTTTTTCACACAGTAATTGCGCAGCGATTTTTCAAACGCATTTTTTGGGGAAAAAACACACTTTTTTTAATTTTAATGCACTAAAACACACTATATTGCCCAAATGTTTGATGAAATAAAAAAGATGATCTTAGGCCGAGTACATGGATACCAAACATGACATGCTTTAAAATTGCGCACAAACGTGCAGTGGCAACAAAATAAATACATGTTTAAAAGCCTTCAAAAGCCTTTACAGGTTACCACTTTAGATTTACAGAGGAGGTCTACTGGAAAAATTACTGCACTCGATCTGGCCTTCGCGGTGATACCTCACATGCATGGTGCAATTGCTGTTTACGTTTGACGACAGACCGCCGCTTGCGTTTGCCTTAGCGCGAGAGCAGGGGGCGACAGGGGTGTTTTTTTTTTTTTTTTTTTTTTTCTTTATTATTTTTTTGCTTTTTTAATCTTACTTTTAAACTGTTCCTTTCATATTTTTTTTTTTAATCATTTTTATTGTTATCTCGGGGAATGTAAATATCCCCTATGATAGCAATAGGTAGTGACAGGTACTCTTTTTTGAAAAAATTGTGGTCTATTAGACCCTAGATCTCTCCTCTGCCCTCAAAGCATCTGACCACACCAAGATCGGTGTGATAAAATGCTTCCCCAATTTCCCAATGGCGCTATTTACATCCGGCGAAATCTAAGTCATGAAATACTCGTAGCTTCCGGTTTCTTAGGCCATAGAGATGTTTGGAGCCACTCTGGTCTCTGATCAGCTCTATGGTCAGCTGGCTGAATCACCGGCTGCATTCTCAGGTTCCCTGTTGAGACAGGAGAGCCAGAGAAAAACACGGAAGACGGTGGGGGGGGGGGGCATTCCCTCCCACGGCTTGTAAAAGCAGTCTAGAGGCTAATTAGCCGCTAGGATTGCTTTTACATGAAAGCCGACCGCTGGCTGAAAAGAATGATACCAAGATGATACCTAAACCTGCAGGCATCATTCTGGTATAACCACTCAAAGTCGTGAATGGCGTACCTGAAGACAAAAAAATGGTTAACAATGGTTAACAATAAAGCACAGTAAAGTGTAAATAATTACACACCTGAAAAACAAACATGATAAAACATAATAACAATAACAATAACAATCAATAACAATAACAATAACAATAACAATAAAACATTGCAGAATAGAATACAGTAAAAAAGAGCAGAACAATAGAGAGAGAGAAAAGAGAGAGAGAGAACAATAAAACAACAACTATTTTTT
This sequence comes from Lithobates clamitans, assembly GCA_037952925.1. NCBI lineage: Eukaryota > Metazoa > Chordata > Amphibia > Anura > Ranidae > Lithobates > Lithobates clamitans. The sequence goes on from JBBGZY010000142.1 coordinate 4,811,146, forward strand.
TTTATTTCATATTTTTTTTTTTTGTTTACACTTTTTTTGTAACTAACTTTTATAACGGTAACCGGTTCCAGGTTCCGGTCTCTCAAAATGCGATGGCATCTTGGGAGACCCTGTGAAAGTGCGCCTAGCCTGTGCAATGCTGTACCCTACGCTAATACTCAACTAGTGCATGGTAGCGTTCAAAACATTCACCAATGCAAAGACCAGGATTATCAGGACAGGAGGGACAATAATAGCGGGTGTCATGCCTATATCCGCGCTTGCTGCAGACACGACATCTTTTTTGGGGGGTTCGTTGGGTAGGGGTACTTGGGAGGACATAAAAATGCCTCTCATGCAGCCGACTGCATTTGGTTGGGGATGTGAATGGGGGAAGTATGGGCGCTGCAGAAGCGGTGGGTTCCCAATTAGGATTGGCGAATGCAGCAGGAAGGGCACTATGGGCACGACGGGCCTGTGTTTGTCTTTTTGGTGGCAGCGGGACACTACTTGTGCTTGCCACCTCACCAGCTTCAACTGCACTTATGGGACTCGCCACGTCACCAAGTGTTACTGCAGTGCTGGTTTGACTACGACCGGGGTGTACTAGGCCGCTGGCGCTTGCCAGTTCACCAAAACGCTACCAAAAAACTGTTAGCGATCGCAGGGATCAGGCCTGACTCTGCGAACGCTGCAGTTATGCGTTTAGTGTTTTGTAAGTGACAGTGATCGATCGATACCGCACTTGGGTGGGCTGGGCCGGGCCGGGCGGAGGGGCAAAACGCAGGTGCTAGCAGGTATCTGGGCTGATCCCGCTAACACTGCGTTTTTGGGAACCCTAAACTGCTGGTGACGCTAGTATAGATATGATCGGATCAGATATTGATGCGATCAGATACTATACCACTAAGGGAGGTGTACGGTGTGTGCGTGGGTGTTAGCGGTACTGGCGCTAATCTGACGCTGCCTGGGGCTGGTGCTTGCCAGTTCACCAAAATACTACCAAAAAAACTGTTAGCGATCGCAGGGATCAGGCCTGACTCTGCGAACGCTGCAGTTATGCGTTTAGTGTTTTGTAAGTGTCAGTAATCGATCGATACTGCACTTGGGTGGGCTGGGCTGGGCCGGGCGGAGGGGCAAAACGCAGGTGCTAGCAGGTATCTGGGCTGATTCCGCTAACACTGCGTTTTTGGGAACCCTAAACTGCTGGGGACGCTAGTATAGATCTGATCGGATCAGATATTGATCCGTTCAGATACTATACCACTAAGAGAGGCGTATGCTGCGTGCGTGGGTGTTAGCGGTACTGGCGCTAACCTGACGCCTGGGGCTGGTGCTTGCCAGTTCACCAAAATGCTACCAAAAAAACTGTTAGCGATCGCAGGGATCAGGCCTGACTCTGCGAACGCTGCAGTTATGCGTTTAGTGTTTTGTAAGTGACAGTGATCGATCGATACTGCACTTGGGTGGGCTGGGCCGGGCCGGGCGGAGGGGCAAAACGCAGGTGCTAGCGGGTATCTGGGCTGATCCCGCTAACACTGCGTTTTTGGGAACCCTAAACTGCTGGGGACGCTAGTATAGATCTGATCGGATCAGATATTGATCCGATCAGATACTATACCACTAAGGGAGGTGTACGGTGCGTGCGTGGGTGTTCGCGGTACTGGCGCTAATCTGACGCTGCCTGGGGCGACGCATATCACCGCCGGGCGATCGGGGGGCTAAACCTTTATTCGGTAATAAACGGCGGGTGCCCTGACACTATAAAAAAATAAACAAACTAACCAGCGTCAACCGTAACGGTTATACGGTGATCAGTGGTGAAAGGGTTAACTAGGGGGCAATCAAGGGGTTAAAACATTTATTAGGTAGTATATGGGGGTCCCTGACGCTATAAAACGCTGACGGCGAACCTCAATATTTACCTCACTAACTAGCGTCACCAGCGACACTAATACAGCGATCAGAAAAATGATCGCTTAGCGACACTGGTGACAGGGGGTGATCAAGGGGTTAAAACTTTATTAGGGGGGGTTAGGGGGGTACCCTAGACCTAAAGGGGGGTAATACTAACTGTCCCAACACTAACTGTCACAAACTGACACTATGCAGTGATCAGAAAAAAAAAAAAAAAAAAAAAAAAAAAAAAACTGCTGGTGTCAGTTTGTGACAGGGGGGGGGGGGGGTGATTGGGGGGGGATCGGGGGGCGATCGGGGGGGGATCGGGGTGATTTGTGTGCCTGGCATGTTCTACTGTGTGTGTAGTGTTTGGTGCACTCACATACTTGTCGTCTCTCCTCGGGCCGGAACGGAAAATACCGACCCGAGGGGAGATGACATCACTTCCTTTGCTGCTGTTTAGCATACAGCAGCAAAGGAATGATTCGATTGGCCGGCGGCGATCGCGAGGGGGGGGCCACGAACGGATGGTCTCCCCCTCATCACCGATCGCCGCTGGACAAACGACGACCGCCTCGGGCACCGGGGGGGGGTCCGATCGGACCCCCCACCCGCGGAAGGCAAATCACGTACCCTGTACGTGATTTTGCCTGTCCGTGCCACTTTGCCGACGTACATCGGCGTGAGGCGGTCGTCAAGTGGTTAAAGAAACGCACTCACCGAATTCCAATGCCTACATTCTCATGTTAGGCTAAAGCGCATTTAAACCACATGTATAGGGTTTTAGAGAAGCATCCGAACTCCAGCCGTGCGTCTCATATAATCTCCACATGTGAATAAAAAAGCAGTGGCGGAAGTATAGGGGTCGCTGAGGTCGCCATGGCGACTGGGCCCCATACTGCAGGGGGCCCTTGAGGGCCCCCCTGTTTATCTGGATAGGAGGAGCGGCTGAGATCGATCTCCCCATTGTTAGCCCACCTGTAATCGGCACTGTGCGGGGAGCCTGTCACACTGTTCTAAAGTGAAAGCAGTGTGTGCTGTGCTCTTTGTCTCCCCCTACAGTGCAGTACCCGACAGGAAGAAGTGAGGTAAATCACTGCCGTTTTTAAAAAGGCTTTCTGTAAGTGTGTGTTCATGTATGTTCATATGTGTGTTCATGTATGTTTATGTATGTTCATATGTGTGTTCATGTATGTTTATGTATGTTCATATGTGTGTTCATGTATGTTTATGTATGTTCATATGTGTGTTCATGTATGTTTATGTATGTTCATATGTGTGTTCATGTATGTTCATATGTGTGTTCATGTATGTGTTTATATGTGTGTTCATGTATGTGTTTATATGTGTGTTCATGTATGTGTTTATATGTGTGTTCATGTATGTGTTTATATGTGTGTTCATGTATGTGTTTGCATGTGTTTATGTGTGTATTTATATATGTATATGTGTTTGTGTGTGTATATACAGTATATGTGTGTGTATATTATGTGTGTGTTTATCTATGTGTGTGTGTGTTTAGATGCAGTGGCGGCCCGTGCATTAAGGGCGCACGGGTGCCGCCCCCTCTCTCCAGCCACACCTCTATCACCAATAGATAGATTCATGCATTGCATGAATCTATCAATGGCCGCCGCTGCCACCCCCTATTCAGGCGCCCAGCCCCTTTTTGGGCGCAGGGAATCTGAATTACAGCGGCGGGGGGTGTTTTTGAAGCACCGGATTAGAGCCATAGGCTCTAATAGGCATCAAAAAAGGTGACCTCACAGGCCACTCAGCTGTGTTAGAAAAGCGAACGACTATTCGCTTTCCTAACACTAAACTGCCTCTCCACCAATCAGGTGCTCGGGTCTGTTACCTGTCACCTGATTGTCTGAAACGTCAGGCGCCGCTATTGGATGCCTATCAGGAGGAGAGGACGGGAGATGTGGGCAGCAGGAGACGCATGGAGGACCTCACTCGTCGCAGTCACCCACTGCCCCACCAAGAAAGGGTAAGTGCCGATGAGCGGTCGGGGGTCACACTGGGGGCATTCAAGGGCACACTGGCAGCATTTAATGGGCACACTGGCAGCATTTGATGGGCACACTGGCTGCGTTTGATGGGCACACTGGTTGCGTTTGATGGGCACAGTGGCGGCATTTGGCACAGTGGCTGCGTTTGATGGAACACTGGCAGCGTTTAATGGGTACACTGGCAGCGTTTGATGGGCATAGTGGCAGCGTTTGATGGGCACACTGGCAGCGTTTAATGGGTACACTGGCAGCGTTTGATGGGCATAGTGGCAGCGTTTGGCACAGTGGCTGCGTTTGATGGGCACACTGGCAGCATTTAAGTGGCACAGTGGCAGCATTTTATGGGCACAGTGGCAGCAATTGATGGCACAGTGGCTGCATTTGATGGCACACTGGCAGCATTTTAGTGGCACAGTGGCAGCGTTTTAGTGGCACAGTGGCAGCGTTTGATGGGCACAGTGGCAGCGTTTAATGGGCACAGTGGCTGCGTTTGATGGGCACACTGGCAGCATTTAATGGCCACAGTGGCAGCGTTTGATGGGCACACTGGCAGCGTTTAATGGGTACACTGGCAGCGTTTGATGGGCATAGTGGCAGCGTTTGGCACAGTGGCTGTGTTTGATGGGCACACTGGCAGCATTTAAGTGGCACAGTGGCAGCATTTTATGGGCACAGTGGCAATTGATGGCACAGTGGCTGCATTTGATGGCACACTGGCAGCATTTTAGTGGCACAGTGGCAGCGTTTTAGTGGCACAGTGGCAGCGTTTGATGGGCACACTGGCAGCGTTTAATGGGCACAGTGGCTGCGTTTGATGGGCACAGTGGCTGCGTTTGATGGGAACAGTGGCTGCGTTTGATGGGCACAGTGGCTGCATTTAAGTGGCACAGTGGCAGCGTTTGATGGGCACAGTGGCAGCGTTTGATGGGCACAGTGGCTGCGTTTGATGGGCACAGTGGCTGCGTTTGATGGGCACAGTGGCTGCGTTTGATGGGCACAGTGGCTGCGTTTGATGGGCACAGTGGCAGCGTTTGGCACAGTGGCTGCGTTTGATGGCACACTGGCAGCATTTAAGTGGCACAGTGGCTGCAATTGATGGGCACAGTGGCTGCAATTGATGGGCACAGTGGCTGCAATTGATGGGCACAGTGGCGGCAATTGATGGGCACAGTGGCTGCAATTGATGGGCACAGTGGCTGCATTTGATGATTTTTTTTCAAAAAATGTTTGCGCCCCCCAAAAATTTTTGCGCACCAGCCGCCACTGTTTAGATGTATGTATGCACATTTTATGTATGCACGTTTAATCCTGACACCCTATATGTGTACAATCAGGACTGATTTTTTTTTCTTGCTCGTTCAATGTACCAACAACAAAATGCTATTCCTCTGAAAAGCGATCCATGCTCAGATCACTTTTCAGAGCCATTTGACAGCCGGTAAAGAGGCAATATGTTGCCTCCTGACCACCTGTTTTAACCCCTTAAAGTGATTGTAAAGGTTTTTTTTAAATAACAAACATGTCATAACTTCATTGTGCAGTTAGTTTTGCACAGAGTGGCCCCGAACACCGGCTTCTGGGGTCCCTCGGCGGCTCTCGCGGCTCCTCCTCTTATCAGACATCCCCCTAGGAAAAGCGCTGTCCAGGGGTCAGGGGGGCCCTTCATGATTTCTTGCATCGGGGCCCTGAAGGTTTTAGTTACGCCACTGTAAAAAAGTGTACCAATAGTGTAATACCGTAAACAAAGCTTTAATGAAAACACTAAACAGCCTTCAAGATTTAAACTCATATGGTATAAGTTAAAAGACAGCAAAAATGACTAAAGTAAGCCTTTCAAAGTCTCCAGAGCAGCGGATAAAACGGCCACGGTGGACCAAAGGTGTGCAGGCATAAGGTTGAATCTCACCCCCCTCTTGGTCCTGGATCTAAACCTGCTCATCAACTTGCTGGTGTGCCAAGCAACGTCCTGCCTCAATAATGTTGATTGCCGTACAGCCACGCCCCCGACATGTTTCATCACAAGGACTTACTCATGAGTCTGCCTCTCTGATTCGCTCAGCGCGAGATACTGTATGTAGCCAAAGCTACATACAGTATTACTGCACATCCAGCGGGCTGACAGATTAGGGACATTCGTTTTGGGCCACGTGCCTCGTATAAGATGACACCCCCCTCCCTCCCATTTTTGGGGTATGTTTTTAAGGTTAAAAAATCGTCTTATATACCGGAATATACGGTAAGTGCAATATGAATAATAACAATACAGCTAGTCTAGAGTGCACTCTATGAGAGTGGCTAGGGTATGGGGCAATGCACTCTGAGTGGTACCTCTTAGCATAAGCAATAGGTGAAGGTTTCTGTGTAACAGCTGCAAAGAGACAGTCTTTAGTGTTACTGCTTTGAAACACGTAGCCATGCTACTTCACACCTCCTGGTTTCTGACCTTGCCCCCTTCACACCTCCCAGAATTTGATGTCTATAGCTCAGTTCCCACTCTGTCAGGTTTGTCTCTGGCCTTTTGGATGCATTGTTACTGACAAATACTGCTCCACCTGCCTTGGATCATCACACTACTGCCCAGGATTTACTGAAGAAAGCCACTTTTCCACCCATTACATGTGAGTGGCCAATTTGCCTTTTTTATTATTAATAAATTATCTAATGTGCTGCACTTCGATGGCTTTAAAAGCCCTAGATTATCAGTATAGAGTAAACCATGGAAAATGGGTGTAAAATGATTGCTCTCACTCTGCTGCACACAGTGATATGTAATCTGTATAGCATTCAACGTATTCATCCGTAGGCGTCACTGGCATTTGAATTTATGTTTTCCACTAAATGTTCACAATTTTTCTTTACACAGTGGACACAATGGGGGTTATTTACTAAAAGGCAGATCCACTTTGCACTATAAGTGCAAACTACAAGTGCAAAGTGCACTTGAAATTGCACTGAAAGTGCACTTGGAAGTGTAGTCGCTGTAAATCTGAGGGGTGGATCTAAAATGAGGGGAAGCTCTGCTGATTTTATCATCCAATCATGCGCAAGCTAAAATGCAGTTTTTTATTTTCCTTGCATGGCCCTCTCGGATCTACAGTGACTGCACTTCCAAGTGCGCTTTCAGTGCAATTTCAAATGCACTTTGCACTTGTACTGCAAAGTGGATTTGCCTTTCGTAAATAACCCCCATAGTCCTCTATGCAATGATTTTTTTTTGGGGGGGGCAGGTTCTCTTTAATTTACTTTAAGGGTCTAAAAGACTGCTGATGTCTGCACTGCCCTCCAATGTAGCTAATCAAGTGCAGTTCTCTGATCTCCCTCCCCTCTACCTTCCAATGCCTACATTCTCATGTTAGGCTAAAGCGCATTTAAACCACATGTATAGGGTTTTAGAGCAAGCATCCGAACTCCAGCCGTGCGTCTCATATAATCTCCACATGTGAATAAAAAAAGTGTACCAATAGTGTAATACCGTAAATAAAGCTTTAATGAAAACACTAAACAGCCTTCAAGATTTAAACTCACATGGTACAAGTTAAAAGACAGCAAAAAAGACTAAGGTAAGCCTTTCAAAGCCTCCAGAGCAGCGGATAAAACGGCCACGGCGGACCCAAGGTGTGCAGGCATTAGGTTGAATCTCACCCCTCTCTTGGTCCTGGATCTAAACCTGCTCGTAAACTTGCTGGTGTGCCAAGCAACGTCCTGCCTCAATGATGTTAATTGCTGTACAGTCACGCCCCCGACATGTTTCATCACAAGCATCAGATGAAGGACCTAGTGCTAAAGTACCCCAGATTTGGACGTTTCTACAAAACATGGTCAGTGACATTAAACACATGAATCCACCTCATAGAAAAAATAACTTAACCTTAACACAGCGTCAAGCCATCTCCAAAATATATAACCATCCAGACATCGTCAAACCCGCCGATAAAGGCGGTAACGTAGTCCTTCTAACTAGATCCTCCTATGAAAACATGTGTTTGACTATTTTATCTAATAAAGATTGGTATCGGAAAATTCCTCTATCAGACACTATACCTTTTAGGAACCAATTCCTAGACATCATTGGAGACTCCTACCTAAGAGGTTTAATCGTTAAAGACACCTATGAGTACCTGGATGTTCGGTCTCCCAGGGTGGCGACATTCTATGCACTTCCCAAAGTGCATAAGGACCCGGTGTCGCCCCCTGGGAGACCGATAACTTCAGGTATTAACAGTTTAACAGACAACGCTAGCAAACTTGTAGATGCTACACTTATGCCCCATGTCATGGCCCTACCGTCATACACCAAAGACACTTTAGATCTTCTAAAACAGATTGAGGGGTTGCCGGTCCCTCCTGATTCCCTGCTCGTGACGCTTGATGTGGAGGCTTTATACTCCAGCATCCCTCACGAGCAGGGGATTGGGATGGTCCACACCTTTTTGTAGGAGGAAGATCACCACCATTGGAATTACAACAAGTTTATCTTAAAGCTACTTAACTTCATTTTGACTCACAATACTTTTGAATTTATGGGTTCCCACTACCTCCAGGTGCAGGGCGTAGCCATTGGCACCTGTTGTGCCCCTGGCTACGCCAATCTGTACCTGGGGGGGGGAACGTCACCTGTTCTCTCGAGGCCAGTATTCAGAATATCTAGATCAGATTTTGATCTGGAAATGCTACATAGATGACATTTTTATTATTTGGACAGGCACTAGAAAAACCCTTCAAAAATTTATACAAATGCTGAATGTCAAAGAGTTTAATCTAAAATTCACATACCACTGTCATGCCAAAACTGTTAATTTTCTGGATCTCGAGATCTACAGGGACATTAACAACACCCTATCTACAAATTTATTTAGGAAGGCTACAGCAGGAAATACACTGCTACATGCCACAAGTGCACATCCTCCCCCCCTCATTAGAAGCATACCGTATGCACAGTATCTCCGTCTTCGCCGAAACTGTACAAAAATGACGGACTTTCAACACCAGTCCAACCTACTTAGGTCACAACTCCTGGCTAGAGGCTACAGCCGGTCCCTTCTACGCAAGGCCTTTAATAAGGCCAAGGGCAAATCACGGACTGACCTTTTGTATGTGAAAAAAACCCAACCACAAAAATCCACAGTCAGACTGATTACCCAATTTTCCTCCCATTATAATGACATCAACAATATCCTGAAAAAACACTGGCATTTTTTGACAGAAGACCCTATTTTAAAGAAATATGTTAACACACACCCTGAAATAGTCTATAGACGGGCAACTTCTTTGAAGGACAGACTAGTATCTAGTCAGTATAAGACCTACAACCCTATTGCCCCACAGCTATCAAGGGGCACAGCGCCCTGTGGCAGCTGCTCCTTCTGTCCGTGGATATCCTCTGAATATCCCATTTCACTTCCTAATGGCAAAATCTACCATCCAAAATTTGCAGCTACATGCTACACCCAAGGGGTAGTCTACTTGATGAAGTGCACCTGTGGGTTTTTTTATGTGGGGAAGACGGCCAGACAGTTGAGGCAAAGAATCAATGACCATTTTTACTACTCAGGGAACGGGAAGATGCTCACTCCGGTGAGCAGACATCTCGACTTATACCATTGTTTCTTTTTATCATCAAAGTTTATTGTGAAAAATCAAAAGATGCATCTGTGGAGACGCAGCTCCACCCAATACAATACGGTATTAGATATATCATCAGTAACAACATTGAACTTCAGTTATGTTGCAAGGATTAGTATAAACTGTTTATGATTACACAACTTCAAATTTTAGTAAAGCAGATATCAATGACTGTCATTCGTGAGTTCCGTATTGTCATTCAAAGAAAAAGAATAGTTAGAAAAGAAAGGGAGAGAAGGGTAATAAGGATTAAACCTTCAGGTTTGATTAATGGGGAACAGTGTTCCTCATTTGACTGTTTTTCAATGCTTAGTTTATCATATGAGAGTTAACTTACAACCAAGTCCTGTTTCATAACATCCAGATATGCCTGTGAGTATTTATATATAAGCCAAGGTGACCAAGTTTTGTGAAATCTTTCCACATTTTCTCCTGCTTGTGCAATAGTCTCCTCCATCTCATAAAACTCCGCTATCTTACTGAGCCATTCCCGTATGGTCGGGATTTTTGTAGATTTTCAGTACAGTGGAATGATAGCTTTGGCTGCATTTAAAAGGTGTTTGGTAAGTGAGTGTTTATACCTCTTAATGGGGAATTCCGTGATATGCAGGAGACATCCCGCTGCGTCCAGCTTTAATTTTGTTTCTGTTATTAAGTATATCATCTCCCTGACCCTTGCCCAGAATGTGTTCAGTACAGGGCACTGCCACCAAATGTGTAGCAATGACCCTTTGTCAGAGTTACAGCGCCAACAAGTATCCGAGTGGTCTGGGAACCAAGAATGTAGCTTTACTGGTGTGGCATACCATTGAGTAAGTAACTTGTATGCTTTTTCCTGAGTTCTTGTGCTCAGGGAGCATTTATGAGCAAAAACACATGCTTTCTTCCATTGTGAAGTCGACAACGGAATACCTAGTGCTCTCGACCAGCTCTCTCTGAGATCCCTCTCACCCCTGTCCTCCCCATTTTGGATCCAGCGGTATGCTAGTGATGTCACTTTGGAAACAGGTTCCTCTGTCTGACATACTGACTCTAATTCCGTTAGTGGTCTGTTGAAATTGTGTTTTCTTTGTGTTCTGTTAAGGAAACTACGGCATTGCAAATAAGTCCAAAGCTGTAGATCGGGTAGTTTGTTTGTGTGTTTAAAGTCTGTAAAGTCCCTGAACTCTTGGTTGTGGAAACATTGTAAAGCTAGTAGGGGTTTATTTGTGTCGTTTGTTTGTAGTGATCGGTTCCCCATACCCGGTGGAAAATTGGGGTTATTCTGTAATGGAGTAAGCGGGCTAAGAAGTGATGAGAAGTTGGTTAGTTTCGTTAACTTATGGAAAATTGCTAGGGTAGTGCCCACTAAGGGATGTGTCCTCATCTCCACTGGGAGACTGCTCCACTGAATCCATGGTGAGTATTTGATTGGTGTATGGCTTAATATTTCTTCTATTTCTACCCAGTCTTTGATTGTAGAGTGACAATGCCAGTCTATTATCCTAGTTATGTGAGTGGCGAAGTAGTAAGCACGGAAGTCTGGGATTCCCATTCCCCCTTTGTCTTTGGGCTTAGTAAGTCTAGAAATTCTTACTCTAGGTTTTTTTGTGGGCCCAAATAAATTTCATTTGAGTTGAGTGAAGCACTTTAAAGAAGTTTTGGGGGATTTTTATCGGTAAATTTCTAAATAAATACAGGACTCTTGGTAAAATAACGATTTTACAGATAGCTGCCCGTCCAAACCAGGAGAATCCTTTTGAGTGCCAATTTTGTAAGTCTGAGCATATTGTTTTCAATAGGGGAGTGAAATTATATTCAAAAATTTGAGATATTTTGGGGGTCAGCCATATCCCTAGATATTTAAGCGCTGTGCCTACCCATTTGAAGGGGCAATTTGACTTGGTGAAATATGGGGGTTCGTTATGAAGAACAACAAGTCATCCGCGTATGCCGCCACCTTGTATTCTGTTTTCCCTACCTCAAAACCCTGTATTGCCCTCTCTGCTACAATCCGTCTAATAAATGGCTCTAAGGTTAGGATAAACAGCAGGGGCGAGAGGGGGCAACCCTGTCTCGTCCCATTTTTGATCTCAACTGTATTTGAAAGGGAGCCATTGATCTTCAGTTGCGCAGAAGGGTTTTTGTAGAGCATAGAGATCCAAGACATCATATTGTTTCCCAAGCCAATGAACCTGCATGTTTCTAGCATGAAATCCCAGGCTACGTGGTCAAAGGCCTTCTCCGCATCCGTGGACAGGAGAAGGCCCTCGAATTTCCGCACCCCGGCAGCATGCATTAAATTGAGCGTTTTGATAACATTATCTCTGGTTTCTCTTCCTGGCATTAATCCTGCTTGCTCACTTCCTATCAATCCGTGAAGTAGAGGTTTCAATCTATTTGCTATTATTTTTTAGATCAATTTCACATCTAGATTCAAGAGCGAAATTGGCCTGTAGCTTGCACATTCTGTCAGGTCCTTATTTGGCTTGGGAAGGATTGTTATATGTGCCTTGAGGAAATCCGTTGGAATCTCCCTGGGCTCAGACAGATAGTTCAGAGCCCTTAGTAACGGTCCCAGCAGAGTTTCCTGAAATGTTTTGTAATAAATTGCCGTGAAACCGTCCGGCCCCGGACTTTTCCCCGTCTTTAGGTGTTTGATCGCTTGTTGTAGTTCATAAGCTTCTATGGGACTTTCTAGTTGGGTGATATCTTCTGTTGACAATGTGGGAAGTTTGGAGTCTATCAGATATTGACGTATGGCTTGTAATCTCGTTCCTTGAATTAAGCTAGGTTTCTGTGGGTTGGGTAAGTTATACAAGGCTGTATAATAATTATGAAAGTGGTGTGCAATTTTTTCGGTAGTGATATCTAGTTTCCCTTCTTTTGTTCGTATGCCTGAGATGTTTTGTTGTGTTTTTGCGTTTTTTATGGCTCTTGCTAATAAGCTTCCTGTTTTGTTACCGTGTTCGTAGTAGATTTTTTTTTTAAAAAACAGGAATCTTTTAGCCCTTGTGTCGAAGATCTGTTGAAGTGCCTTTCTATTATCTAAGAGTTTGATTGCTGTATGTTCTGTCAGGGATTGTTTATGTAGGGATTCCAAAGCGCGAATCTTCTCTGTTAGGGATTTAATTTTATTTTCCCTCTCTTTTTTGCGGTGAGCGCCTATTCTAATGAGTTCTCCCCTGATTGTGCATTTATGTGCTTCCCATATTGAAAGGGGATTGACATCTGGTGTAGTGTTGGTTTTGAAGTAGTCTGATAGTGATGTCGCTATTTGAGGGAGTGTAGTTGGATCTGTTAACAGTGCTGAATTCAATCTCCAAGTATTTGTTTTGGGTCGGTGTTCTGTGAACTTCAACGATATTGAAATTGGGGCATGGTCAGAGAAGGTCTGTATCCCTATTTTAGCTCCTAAGACTATATCCAAGTCTCTTTGTGTAACAAAGACATAATCTATTCTTGAGTATCTGCTGTGGGGTATGGAATAGAAGGTGTAATCTTTCCCTTCGGGATAAATGAATCTCCAAGAGTCTATTAGTTGAAGCGAGTTCAGTAATGTTTTGATTTGTTTGAGTATTTTGTACGAAATATAGGTTTTGCCTGTGGACGTATCACTGAGAGGATTCAATGGGACATTAAAGTCCCCCCCTAGAATGATACATCCCGAATCAAAATCTTTGAGTTGTCCAACAATTTTACGGCAGAAAGTCAGGTGTGCTGTGTTAGGAAAATAAACATTTGCTAGCGTAATAGGCGTACCACAGCAATTCCCTTTCAGGAATATGAACCTTCCCTCTGGGTCTATGAGTTTATCAGTTAGTTCAAAGGAAGCATCCCTACTAATGAGTATGGACACTCCCTTGGATTTTGCTAAGTCATTTGTTGCATGGTATGCCTGTGTGAAGAAAGAGTCTGTCAGCTTGGGGACTTGTTGAGTTTTGAAGTGTGTTTCCTGTAAAAACACAAAACGAGGTTTACCTTTTTTGAGTTCCTTTAAGAGGGTCTTGCGCTTTTCAGGGATATTTAGGCCCTTCGTGTTGTGAGAGATCACTGTAGGCTCATGTCCCAGGGATGAGTACGCCATCTTGAGGGCCCAGAGAGAGCTGTCGAGGCAACAACTGGAGAGAGAACTGAAGTTTCCAATATATTATACTTTACCCTTTAAAAAGTATAGGTAAGAAGAAATAAGGAAAAGAAAGCGTAGAATAAGCACTTTGAAAGTAAGAGTACTTATAAAGTAAGAGAGAGATAATGTGATCTCCTTGGAAACCCTATGGGGCCAAGGTAGAATATTAGTGCCTCCTGCCAGGGAAATCCTCTCCTGCCAAGGGGCACTTTGTCGGAGCGCGATTGGCAGCCGCCCAATCACTTTGGTTAATCCAACTAATCAAATTAGATTAAATTAAATATATAACACTCAATTTGTGAGCAAAAACCAGCAGCAGCCATAATAAACATGTTGTAAACAGTATTGGTCAACAATGCACCCTAATTGCAACAGTGAAGGTACTTACTACAACCCCTGATCTCTTGAACTCAGTTAACTTTGCATGTAGAAATGTCGATGAATTATTTGGCCATACCTCTGTTCTTCTGAGAGACTTCAAGGCCCCCCTCCAAGCAGGGGTATCATCTTGTTGTCTGCCCTTTAGAGGTATTTTTAAATTGTGTCTATAACTTACAGTTTAACTTTGCTTTGTTTTATTTATTATTATTATTTTTATTTATTTTTTTAATTTTAAAGTTATTTCTTTCATTGACATTTCCATAATCCATGCTTGCTGAAGTGCAATAACAACAGTTGTGCTTTATGAACCACATATTCCTGCTAGTATCATCTATTCTGTTATATTTGCCCTGCAGTAGTATTCTATCTATAAAGTTGGCCTAAGCCCTCATGGGGGGTAAAAGCAACAGTCCCCGTAAGCATAAACTCCATCTAAAACTTCTGGACTACAAGAACTTGCATGTTGTGTGTTGTTGATTCTTGATGTGTAGCTCCGTTCGACCAAATAAGACAAATCCAGCCGAAGTGTCTATGGTTGTTGGCATCATAAAACTTTGGGGTCAACAATCATGGTATTATTTCAGGAAAGTTGCTCATCTTCCACCATGTATGGTGTGAATTTCTGTGGACATTTTCAGGCTTCTTCAAAGCCCCTGGAAGCATGAGGTCTGTTATTTGGGGTTCCAGCCTGTGACCCTCCAGGGCGTGCTGATTTCATCTTCTTGGAGAGACGTTTGTCAGGCGATGAGAAGGGGGATCTTTCCAATGGAGGTAGCATAAATTCCTGATACCACTCTGGTAGTTCAACCGGTTCCAGATGTAATGCTTGGCAAAAATCTGGGAGATCTTCTGGCGATCGCAAAATATGCTGTCTTCCATTGTGATTCACCAGGAGTGCGAACGGGAATCGCCATGAGTAGCGGAGATCCTTTTCTCTCAACTTGTTAAGTAATGGTCTAAGAGCCCTGCGGTTCTTTAGTGTGATCTGAGACAGATCGTGAAAGAGCATGATGGTTTCTCCATTGAAGATTATCTGGTCGTTCCTGCGTGCTTTACGCATGATGTCTTCTTTTAATGCAAAGCTCTGCAAGCAGCATATGATGTCACGTGGTGGCATATTGTCAGGGCCTCTTGCTCTGAGTGCTCTGTGAGCTCTTACAAATTCAATGTCTGTCTCCTCTGGTCTTTCTAGCAGGCTGTTAAAAACCCTCTGTAAAGCTGGGGTTATTTGATCAGCCTCCACAGTCTCTGGGATCCCCCTCACCCTAATATTATTTCTTCTGCCCCTGTTGTCTAAGTCCTCGAGGTGTTTGTTAATCTCTATAAGTTGTTGGGACTGTGTATGAGTAACTCTGTCCAGGCGATGAAGAGCCTTATCCCTGCATTTGCCTGCATGTTCTACCGTAGCCATCTTGTCTGTGAGGATCAGCATGCTGGATTTTAGATCCGTTATCGCCGCCGAAAAGGTGACTTTTATGTCAGCTGCAAAGCCGGACATGCCGGCATATGTCAGGGGGAGGTCGGGGTGAGGGGTAATCCTACCGTTCTCCTCAGCCGCAGATTGAGAGTCCTCACTGAAGTCATCCTCCGTTACATGCGGTGGCGCCATCTTGGCTCCTATCAGGCCTTCTCGTGCTGGCGGAGGGTTCCGGAACAAATCCTCAATGTTCCTTCCCTGGTAAGCTGCCGATGTGCGGCGGGATCTCGTGCGGGGTGTCCCTGTGTTCCTTCTGCTCATTATCGAGTGCTTTGGGTGCAAGGTAACGGGCTAAGGCTGCCTGATGCCCGATGTGCGGCGGGATCTCATGCGGGGTGTCCCTGTGTTCCTTCTGCTCATTATCGAGTGCTTTGGGTGCAAGGTAACGGGCTAAGGCTGCCTGGAAGCCGGAGCTCTTGTATTAAGCGTCCATCGCTGTTGCGCGCCAAGCCACGCCCCATACCATTGTTTCAACACTTCTTCCATTTCCTTTGCTGTCCTGGCCGTCGTCCCCCAAAACCCCAGAGGTGGTGAATGGGACAAATTCATTTTACAAAAAGAGACCCTATGGATTGAGCATTTAAACGCCACTAGGGCACCAGGTTTGAATGAATCCCATTCATATAGACCCTTCCTGTGAGCTTATGTTTTTGGCCCACGAAAAGCCCCTCTAGCACGTGTTAGCTTTGCCATAAGAACTGTTTATGAAGTGAACATAACTGTTGATGACATGATATGACACATTATATTTTAACTAAGTCTTTTCAAAACTTCCAGATCGATGTACTCATATGTTCTCCCCCTCTTTGAAATGTTATAAGTTACTGATATTGCTTATTCATGTCTACTGTCCCCGTATGTGATGTCACAACCATATAATAATGTTATAACATTGTATGTATATTGTATACACAATTTTGTTTTCTTTCCACGCCACGCTGATGTCCCAGGGACATTCACTTAGTGTTGGTCTCCTCCTGCTATGCATGGTCCTTGCCTTGATGAGTTCCGCTGCTCAGCGCCGCACACCCGGTCCGACTTCTTGACCGGATGTGCGGCGACTGTCGGAGACACGGGGACTTCCTTCCCCTAACCTCCGCCTTTGCTGCTTGCGTCACTCGCCTGGCCCTGTCCCCCCTCGCTCTACCCCTCGGCGCATGCGCGGAATTTCCTGACGCTGCGGCGTTCCTACGTGAGGGTGATGTGGTGCGGCGCATGCGCGGTAGCCCGCAGCGGGGCCGGAACACGCTACGCTCTTTGGAGCCGCTTGTTTCCGGCCAGAGTCACCATATATATATATATATATTCTGTCTTTGTGATAGTGTTTGTTGTTTCTTTTATGTATTTTAATTTAGAATCTCTAGCTCCTGAGGAAGCGTCCTGTGTAACGCGAAACATGTAGAGTAACTAGAGAACATCTCACCGTGGATCACCAAACCTGCAGCACCCTGTTTGTTATAACCATGTGACTGTCTACTGTTCAATGCTTAGGGGAAGTATTTCTCCTTTACCTTGATTAAGTGATTTATCTATACATTTATAACCTTCCCAAATGCTACCTATCTTGCAGGATAGGATCCATACGGTGTATTAACATTAGGATTTATATCTAGCCTGGTCTGTTTTTAAACATTCATGTTTGTCCACTGTCTTTTTATATTTTTCTAATAAATTACTTCTAATAAATCTACCTTTTTGTAGTTTAATACTATTGTGCCTTTAAATTCCCATTCCTAGACTTTATGTATTCACAATCCATGTTTCATCACAAGGACTTACTCATGAGTCTGCCTCTCTGATTCACTCAGCGCTACATACTGTATGTAACCAAAGCTACATACAGTATTACTGCACATTAGGGATTAGCTTCGTGTTCGAGTCGAACCCATGTTCGACTCGAACATTGGCTGTTCGGTCCTTCACCGAATTCCGAACGTTATGGGCCATTCGGCCAAATTCGTGTGGCGCGTCACGGCCCATAATTCACTGCGGCATCGCAGTGCATTGCTGGCTGATGATTGGCCAAGCATGCACTATGACCCGCATGCTTGGCCAATCACAGCGCCTTCAGTAGAGAGAGCTGTAATTGGCCAAAGCCAGGGTGGCTTTGGCCAATTATGGCTCAGGGGGTTTAGAACATGCCCCACACTATATAAGGCCGCCTGCACGGCGGCCCTGTGCAGTGTGTGTTCCGGCGTTGAAAGAGAGATAGATAGACAGAGAGACAGTGTCATTTCATTTGAGTTAGATAGATTAGGCAGGACAATCAGTGAGTTAGCTGCACTTACAGTGTATTGTGTATATATATGCATCCCAGGTGTTGCATATATATATATATATATATATATATATATATACACATACACACTGTATTCAGTTTAGCTAGATCCGTTCCTGTTATCTTCTTACTGACAGGCAGGCTTGTCTTGTTACAGTATTTACAGCTACCTGAAGAAAATTGCTGGTGTTCGTTTTATCCTATTAGTACCACAGTCAGGCAGCTAGACTATTTACAGTTAGTGCAGTGCATCCTGCTCACAGTGTTCAGCTAAAACTACAAGTTAGTGTGGTGCGTCCTGCTCACAGTGTTCAGCTAAACCTACAAGTTATTTTTTTGCGAGCTCTGCACAGTGTTCATCTAAAGCTACAAGTTAGTGCAGTGTGTCCTGCTCACAGTGTTCAGCTAAAACTACAAGTTAGTGTAGTGAGACCTCTGCACAGTGTTCATCTAAAGCTACAAGTTAGTGCAGTGCGTCCTGCTCACAGTGTTCAGCTAAAACTACAAATTAGTGTAGTGAGACCTCTGCACAGCGTTCATCTAAAGCTACAAGTTAGTGCAGTGCGTCCTGCTCACAGTGTTCAGCTAAAACTACAAGTTAGTGTAGTGAGACCTCTGCACAGTGTTCATCTAAAGCTACAAGTTAGTGCAATGTGTCCTGCTCACAATGTTCAGCTAAAACTACAAGTTAGTGTGGTGCGTCCTACTCACAGTATTCAGCTAAACCTACAAGTTAGTGTAGTGAGACCTCTGCACAGTGTTCATCTAAAGCTACAAGTTAGTGCAGTGCGTCCTTCTCACAGTGTAGTGCGTCACAGGGGTGATAACCCTTCCCTATGTTTTCCAAAAAGCTTAAAAAAGATTTTTTGGCTGGAGCTAAACACGTTAAAAATGTACCCGTTCAAAATTACAAACAGATTCTACTTAACAACAAACCTACAGTCCCTGTCTTGTTTGCACCACCTGTATACTGCTGTTCAGAGTATATAGGGCCTGGTGACCCCACACCTTTCCTTGTTTTAATTTGGGTGCGGGGTTCCCCTTAATATCCATACAAGACCCAAAGGGCCTGGTAATGGACTGGGGGGTACCCATGCCGTTTGTCTCACTGATTTTCATCCATATTGCCAGGACCCGACATTACATTAAACCCGCAAGCAGTTTTTAATGAGATTTTTTCCTTTAAAAATGACATTTTGTGCAGGGACTGTTCTAAACACGGGAAACACGTGCCACTTTACAGGCATACTATGGACACCCCCCAGGTACGATATTTAAAGGAATATTTCACTTTTTTTTTTTACTTTAAGCATCATTAAAATCACTGCTCCCGAAAAAACGGCCGTTTTTAAAAGTTTTTTTTGCATTGATACATGTCCCCTGGGGCAGGACCCGGGTCCCCAAACCCTTTTTAAAACAATACCATGCAAATTAGCCTTTAAAATGAGCACTTTTGATTTCTAACGTTCGAGTCCCATAGACATCAATTGGGTTCTAACGTTCATGCGAATTTTCGGTCCGTTCGCAGGTTCTGGTGCGAACCGAAAGGGGGGGTGTTCGGCTCATCCCTACTGCACATCCAGTGGGCTGACAGATTAGGGACATTCGTTTTGGGCCACGTGCCTCGTATAAGATGACACCCCCCTCCCCCCCATTTTTGGGGTATGTTTTTAAGGTTAAAAAATCGTCTTATATACCAGCATATACGGTAAGTGCAATATGAATAATAATACAACTAGTCTAGAGTGCACTCTATGAGAATGGCTAGGGTATGGGGCAGTGCACTCTGAGTGGTACCTCTTAGCATAAGCAATAGGTGAAGGTTTCTGTGGGGAAAGGGGAAGGGGAGGGGAAGCTCTGCTGATTTTATCATCCAATCATGCGCAAGCTAAAATGCTGTTTTTTATTTTCCTTGCATGGCCCCCTCGGATCTACAGTGACTGCACTTCCAAGTGCACTTTCAGTGCAATTTCAAGTGCACTTTGCACTTGTACTGCAAAGTGGATTTGCCTTTCGTAAATAACCCCCATAGTCCTCTATGTGATGATTTTTTTTTGGGGGGGGGCAGGTTCTCTTTAATTTAACATCATGGGTCTAAAGGACCGCTGATGTCTCCACCACCCTCCAATGTAGCTAATCAAGTGCAGTTCTCTGATCTCCCTCCCCTCTACCTGACGGTACCCACCATGCTGGTCCCGGGTCCGCCAATGTGTTTGCTCAGCCCAAGAAACATGGCAGCCCCCCCCCACCATGGGACACTGGCACTTACAGGGATCTTGAGAGGCCAGCCGTCTCAGGGCTGCACATACTGTATAATCTTATGGGAAGATTTTTGTTGAAATAATGGTCTGGTGATAGTGTCTGTTTAAGCTGGCAGGGGGAACTAAAAAAGTTGTGAACCAAAGTACACTTATTATATAAATATTATAATTATATAAACATATAAGAATCCCGCGCAAATACTAATCACAACCACCATCACATCATCCTTCCTGGGGATTGTATTTTGGAATGGATGTCTGTTGGCTTTGAAAGTTGGGGCTGCTCTTAGATGTCTTGAATATGAACAGAAACAGTCTAAACTGACTTTTTATGGTGGATAATTGACTTATATATGAGGACCTTGACAGATTGGCTGACAGTACATAACAGTTGAGCCATTGCCACTCAAAAACAAGGAGTGGACAACACCCATTTTCTTTACATTGCCGGATTGTTAATAGCCCCCTAAGCAACTCATCCGCTCTGTATGTGATTGTCCTGATTTTTAAGCAATTCAGAATTACTTGTGTAATGAAAGAGAAAACAACTTACTGAAAACAAATATGGAAGTGATAATTGCATTTAAGTCTGGAAAGAAATGCAAAATGATAATTACACTAACACCTGGCACTATTATTAACCAATAAATTCAGAAAATACATTAACACACTAGCACACAGTTATTTCAAGTTAAGGAGAAGATATTGTTCTGTGTATTTTCTGTCAGACAAAGAATTCAGAAAAGGTTTATAAAATGGATTAAAGTGTGGCAAACGTGTAGGTCCCACTCACCTTTATTAATCAGAAAATCATAAGCCACAATGCTTTCATAAATGCATCCTGCTCAAATTCATTATGGTTTATGAAGACTTAATGTATGAAATGGATGACTCAATGTATGAAAAATTACGGAGTGCTCATCCATGGGGATATTTTGCAACATAAGAACATATTTTCTTTCCTGAATTTCCCAGGTTTGGAACAATTTTATCACACAGACAGAAAAATAATTGGATATAAACAATTGCTCTTTAAGTTCACATACCTTTTCATTGTGCTGCTCAGCAAGATCACAGATGCTTGTTTAAATTGTAGCCCACATAAAAATATAAAAGGGGGTAGAAACAAGTATTTCATTTATTCCGGAATAATATTGTGGGGTACTACTGTGTTTGACACTGCAGCAAAACACGGGTGTCAGCAGTATTATCTTATTTATGGGCATGGGATACAAAGGATAACTACATCCTACACATATAGTCAGGTCCATAAATATTGGGACATCGACACAATTCTAATCTTTTTGGCTCTATACACCACCACAATGGATTTGAAATGAAACGAACAAGATGTACTTTAACTGCAGACTTAAATTTGAGGGTATTTACATCCAAATCAGGTGAACGGTGTAGGAATTACAACAGTTTGTATATGTGCCTCCCACTTTTTAAGGGACCAAAAGTAATGGGACAGATTAACAATCATCCATCAAACTTTCACTTTTTAATACTTGGTTGCAAATCCTTTGCAGTCAATTACAGCCTAAAGTCTGGAACGCATAGACATCACCAGACGTCGGGTTTCATCCCTGGTGATGCTCTGCCAGGCCTCTACTGCAACTGTCTTCATTTCTTGCTTGTTCTTGGGGCATTTTCCCTTCAGTTTTGTCTTCAGCAAGTGAAATGCATGCTCAATCGCATTCAGGTCAGGTGATTAACTTTGCCATTGCATAACATTGCACTTCTTTCTCTTAAAAAACTCTTTGGTTGTTTTCGCAGTATGCTTCGGGTCATTGTCCATCTGCACTGTGAAGCGCCGTCCAATGAGTTCTGAAGCATTTTGCTGAATATGAGCAGATAATATTGCCCCAAACACTTCAGAATTCATCCTGCTGCTTTTGTCAGCAGTCACATCATCAATAAATACAAGAGAACCAGTTCCATTGGCAGCCATACATGCCCACGCCATGACACTACCTCCACCATGCTTCACTGATGAGGTGGTATGCTTTGGATCATGAGCAGTTCCTTTCCTTCTCCATACTCTTCTCTTCCCATCACTCTGGCACAAGTTTATCTTGGTCTCATCTGTCCATAGGATGTTGTTCCAGAACTGTGAAGGCTTTTTTAGATGTTGTTTGCCAAACTCTAATCTGGCCTTCCTGTTTTTGAGGTTCAACAATGGTTTACATCTTGTGGTGAACCCTCTGTATTCACTCTGGTGAAGTCTTCTCTTGATTGTTGACTTTGACACACATACACCTACCTCCTGGAGAGTGTTCTTGATCTGGCCAACTGTTGTGAAGGGTGTTTTCTTCACCAGGGAAAGAATTCTTCGGTCATCTATCACAGTTGTTTTCCATTCTTCCGGGTCTATTGGTGTTGCTGAGCTCACCAGTGCGTTCTTTCTTTTTAAGGATGTTCCAGTTGATTTGGCCTCACCTAATTGCTATCTCTCTGATGGGTTTGTTTTGTTTTTTCAGCCTAATGATGACTTGCTTCACTGATAGTGACAGCTCTTGGATCTCATATTGAAAGTAGACAGCAACAGATTCCAAATAGCACACTTGAAATAAACTCTGGACCTTTTATCTGCTCCTTGTAAATGGAATAATGAGGGAATAACACACACCTGGCCATGGAAAAGCTGAGCAGCCAATTGTCCCATTACTTTTGGTCCCTTAAAAAGTGGAAAGCACATATACAAATTGTTGTAATTCCTACACCGTTCACCTGATTTAGATGTAAATACCCTCAAATTAAAGCTGAAAGTCTGCAGTTAAAGCACATCTTGTTTGTTTCATTTCAAATCCATTGTGGCGGTGTATAGAGCCAAAAAGATTAGAATTGTGTCGATGTCCCAATATTTATGGACCTGACTGTATAAGAATATGTTTGTGTCTTGCAATTAGTCTGAATAGTGTAAATTTTCATCATGGAATTCATCACATATTTACCAGCGTCCTTAAAGGGACAATCCACCAAAAATGATAATGTTTTTTAGTCAGTGCTGGATAGTTATGATGTACAGTACTACAGAAGCAAATACTATTGCGCACTGGTGTGTAAGCTAGATGATCCAAGGAATTCAAAATGGACAATGAATTTCGGCCTTGCTGCCCTCCAGGATGGGGATATCCTAATAGTAAAACGAAAAGAAAGAACGAGGGCGCACCAGCCTAGTGCATTATCCTTTAGTATATTTATTTAAAAACATGATTAAAATCTACTCACAAAGGTAGAAAAAAGTCACGCTTATAGCAATCCTAAGGCAATTGGTCCGCTGGTAGCAGTTTCCAGGTCCTAGGAAGAGGACGTACGAACCGCTGCTGGCTGACGCGTTTCGAAGGTGTCCCTTCTTCTTCAGAGACTTATCTGTGCTCTTCTCTTGTAGCTATTTATACATGTGTCCATATATTCATCTGGGAGCCACATCCCAGATCTATTCTGAAGCCCCTTCCCAAATAGTGGGAGGTCTTATAGAGGATGGACCTTAACTGCATAATTACATGTGTGTATAGTAGTAATTTATCTCTCATATCTTATTATATTAATACACTATAATACATGTGTGTGCACACTAATGGTGCATGCGCCCAGCAATAAACTGACCCGGATCCACAGATGAGTGACTTACATCTGACTAACCTGGGCATCACAGATTGCAGATGGAGAGTTGCACGTGTTATGTATAGGAGACGACAATAACTCTCACCTCTATCTGAAGGGCCCATCTGTGAGGGCCACCATATCGGCGGGTGGAACGCACGCCACACTGTCGCTTCCTGGTTGCGGTCCACAGGGTGGAAGTGCGTTCCTGAAGTCACTTCTCGTGCGCCCATTGGCGCACGGGATTGACGTCGATAGTAGTAAACAGTGTCCGCCATATTTTTGAAGGAAAAGATAGAGAGCAAAAGCGGACAAAAGCGCCAAAATAGTAAACACTCAATAGTCGTTAGGGAATGACATAAGGGGGACTGTTCCTATAGTGGAGCCTCAGAGGGGACAGGTGGAGGAGAGGGAAAAGACATAGTACTAGGAATGTACAGTGTTTCCAAAAACGGACATAGACATGTCGGTATGCGAGTATTGGGCACACAAGGCTAAAGCATGTATACACATACATGCACAACCACATGCCATTGTGGAATTTGATTTGTAACAATTAAGACATGCAGTATATCGCCAGGGCTATATCCTGTGCTTATGCAGCACAAACTATACACATACAAAGTGTGCACACACATGTTTTAGCAGTAAAATCATTGGTAGATGCATATATAAACATTTCATAAGAGAATATATATAAAAGATAAATAGATTAATTCATTAAATTAGAATTAAATTAAGTTAGATGGTTAAAAACAATATATTGTCAGTATTAACTGGCAATAGGTATACACCTATAGCTAGAAGGGCTAGTGTACACATGTATAGAGGCATAGACGAGAGACGCACTATAATTAAGTAAAAATATATAGTAAAGCATAATGCTAAAAATGTCCGTATTCGGTTGTGTACACAGAGGCTAGTCTTGGTACTATGCAGGAGCCTAAGTGTGCACACCTTTGCACATATATATGGACATTTTTATCATTATGTTTTACTATGTAATTTCTTTATCGTACATCACGGGACACAGAGCACCATAATAATGACTATCTGGGTTATATGCTACCTTTAAGTAATTGGACACTGGCAACCAATAGTAAGAAGGTTCCTCCCATATAACCCCTTCCATACGGGAAGTACCTTTAGTTTTTTGCCAGTGTCTTGAGGGTGATGGTCATGGCTGTGGAAGCTTTTCAAATTCTTCAATGATGGCATGAAAAGCTAAAGTGGAAAGTACCCGAGCCTCGGTTCAAGAACGAGGTTTTGCCTGTAATGTGTCCTTTATGGCGCTGGACCCTTGTTATATGGTATTCCTGGTCTATCATTTGCCCAAGGGAACCAGAAAGGTGCCTTACAGGTCCAAAGATGTGGACCCCAAACAGATGGGGGACCCGGTCCTTGAAGGTCTGCAGTGGCACGCCCCGCCGTGATGGGAGTAGATTGGGCCCATATTAGGCCCTGCAGCGAGAACCGGTGAGTGCTCCCTCTGGGAGGCCTAAAAATACTACTGTTGTTGCTTAACATGACATGACATGTTTATCCCAAATTTACATGCCTTGTGTCCCCACTGTATAGGAGGTCACAGAGGACAGCCGGCAGGTGCACTTATGCAGGTGTCTCCTCTGCAAGTGGGCCGCATGCGCCCGGCCTACCCGTTCGCCTGTACTCACTGTGTGCGTGGGTGGCGGTCGCCACGTGCATCGCGGCATGCCTGTGTGTGCGCCAGGCGTTCTGCGGGCATGTGCATTGCGTTAGTCATGTGGCGGCGCACGCGTATAGAGAGAGGTCACGTGCCCGCGTGTACCAATGCTTGTCAGTTTAGGCTCATAAGAGCCAGGAGCCTAGTGCGCGGTGGGACACAGAGTTCTAGGCACGCGAGTTGGGCAGTTGCAACTGGTTGAAGGCTGGTAAAGGCTGTGGTAGCTGCTATACGCTGTATTCAGCTATATAACTCAGAGGGAGTACTTTTTTCCTCAACTCTTGTAAGCAATGTCTTCCAGAAAACGAGGTACAGGGAGCAGGGCAAGTCCAGGGGTTAAAGTGACTCCTTCAAAAATAGGAGAACAACCTCAGGTTACTGCAGCATCAGTCTCCCCCATTTGGCCTGGCTGAGCCATTGCATTTGTCAGGCGCAGTGGCCACTACCAATATCCCTGCATCAGGTTATGTTACTAAGGATGACTTAGCATCAGCCCTAGCTGGCCTTGAAGGCAAGATAGCGGGTATGATTGCCACAGTAACGCAGGGAGGGAAGAAGTGTCATAGATCTCCCTCTCCTGAGCCTGGTCCCAGCGGAGAGTCACTTGAGCACCAGGACTCTCTTAGCCAGATGGGTCCTTGTGATCTGGATCCAGAATGGGCAGAGGATTTGGAGGAGGTGGCTGTAAAGGATAAAGAGGAAGGAGAGGCTGAAGAGGACTCAGGTTCTGAGGAACCAATTTTGGCTTCCCAATCCCAGAAATTGCTTATCCAGTCTTTGGCTGAAATGGTGAGAGCTGGGTTTAAGTTACTCCCGGTACAGGGACCAGGACTCTCCTGTTCTACGTTGGGATCCTTGCGTCCTCAGCAAGGTTCCCAGGCGTTCCCTTTGCATCCATTATTGGAGCAGGTGATTTACACTGACTGTGACCACCTGGACAGGATATACTTGCCTCCAAAAAGGTTTTCTTTTTTATATCCTATGGAGGAAAAATTCATGAAGAAGTGGGATACACCTTTGGTTGATGCTGCCATTTCTTCAGTGAATAAAAGCCTAACCTGTCCAGTGGATAATGCCCAAGGGTTTAAGGATCCGGCAGATAAAAAACTGAAAAAAGCTTCCTTTGCGGTAGCTGGGTCAGCAGTACAACCAGCAGTTGTGGCTATCGGTATTTGCCAGTCCTTGAAGGACCGTTTTAAGAGGTTGGTCAGAAACCTGCCTGTTCAGTAGGAATTTTCTGACGAATTGTCAGAACTTCCTCACGTTTTATGCTTTGCGGTAGACGCATTAACCACTTGCCGATCGCTGCACGCCGATGTACGCCCAAACTTTGCCGGCGGATATTGTTGTTATGGCAGCAGCTAGCAGATATCGTTATGGCAGCAGCTCCCCCTCCCGCCGCGATCCGGTGCCCTCCGCCGCTTATCGGAGCCGTTGGTAGCGGTGGAGGCGATCGCGTCTGTCCTATAGCTCCCCCTCCCACCGCGATCCGGTGCCCTCCGCTGCTTACCGGAGCCGTCGGTAGCAGCGGAGGTGATCACGTCTGTCCTATAGCTGTGCCTGGAGACGAGTGAGGCTAAGATGGCTCCCACTCGTCTCCATGACATTGCTGGGCGGAAGCGACATCAAAATGTCACTTCCGCCCACGCCTCTTAAAGGCATATTTTTTTCAATGTCATTTTTTTTTATTGCATTTTAGTGTAAATATGAGATCTGAGATCTTTTTGACCCCAGATCTCATATTTAAGAGGTCCTGTCATGCTTTTTTCTATTACGAGGGATGTTTACATTCCCTGTAATAAGAATAAAAGTGACACCATTTTTTTTTAAAACAGTGTAAAAATAAATAAAATAATGTAAAATAAATAATAATAAGAAGAAAATTTTTTTTTTTTAAAAACCGCCCATCCCGACGAGCTCACGCGCAGAAGCGAACGCATACGCGAGTAGCACCCACATATGAAAACGGTGGTCAAACCACACATGTGAGGTATCACCACGACCAGTAGAGGGAGAGCAATAATTCTAGCCCTCCTCTGTAACGCAAAACATGCAACCTGTAGAATTTTTTAAACGTCGCCTATGGAGATTTTTGAGGGTAAAAGTTTGATGCCATTCCACGAGTGGGCGCAGTTTTGAAGCGTGACATGCTGGGTATCAATTTACTTGGCGTAACATTATATTCACAATATAAAAAAAATTGGGCTAACTTTACTGTTGTCTTATTTATTTATTCAAAAAAGTGAATTTTTTCCAAAAAAAGTGCGCTTATAAGACGCTGCACAAATACGGTGCAAAAAAATAGTGCAACAACCGCCTTTTTATTCTCTAGGGTGTTAGAAAAAAAAAAACATATGTAATGTTTGGGGGTTCTAAGTAATTTTCTAGCAAAAAAAAATGGTTTTAAACATGTAAACACCTAAAATCCAAAATGAGGCTGGTCCTTAAGTGGTTAAAGGACTCGATCCAGCAGATGTCTCGTTTTGCGCTACTCTCAATCCATATGCGCAGGGTCTTGTGGTTGAAGAACTGGTCAGCCGAGACGCCATGCAAAAGGCTACTGGCGGCTTTTCCTTTTCATGGTGAGCGTCTATTTGGAGAGGATCTGGATAAATATATCCAAAAGATCTCAGGAGGAAAGAGCTCCTTTCTTCCGGTTAAAAGAAGGAATAAGCAGCCTTCCTTTAAGATTCCCAACGCTCCAGGGCCAAGTGCCTCTTCTCCCAAGAGGTATCGATGGCCTCAGCCGTCTACTTTTAAGAAACCTCAGGGTCAAAAAAGACCCTGGACCCAGAAACCGGCCAAAACCAATTGCAAGTCTTCCTTGTGAAGGGGCGCCCCCACTCTTGCGGGTGGGGGGCAGACTGCGGTGGTTCGCAGATGCTTGGGGGAAATTCAGGACAGATGGGTCATTTTCACTATAACACAAGGTCACAAAATAGAGTTCCGGGATTTTTCCCCAACTCGGTTTCTGGTATCCAGGGTCCCATCGGACCCAGGGAAAAAGAAGGGCCTGTTCCTGGCTTTAGAGCGGCTGGAAAGGTCGGAGGTAATTATTGAGGTTCCGCACAAGGAAAGATTCAAGGGGTTCTACTCAAACCTATTTACAGCACCGAAGGAGGTAAGGCCCATTCTGGACATCAAGTCCCTTCCGTATGGAGTCGGTCCATTCAGTAATCACATCCTTGAGAAGAGGAGATTTTTTAGCATCCATAGACATCAAGGACGCGTACCTGCATGTACCGATTTTTGGTCCACAGCAAAGATTTCTGTGCTTTGCAGTAGAGGGGTGTCATTTCCAATTTGTGGCGCTTCCATTCGGTCTAGCCACGGCCCCTCGAGACTTCACAAAGGTTCTGTCTCCAGTGTTGGCATTCCTAAGGTCCCAAAAGATCTCGATGGTAGGATATCTGGACGACCTTCTGTTAAGGGACCAATCTTACTCCACCTTAGTAGAAAACGTTACAACTATGGTTCGTTTCCTGAGGTTCCTAGGCTGGATTCTGAATATGGACAAATCAGCCCTTCGTCCAGCTCAGGTCTTGACATATCTGGACCTGATCCTGGACACAACCCAAGAAAGGGTCATTTTACCTCCCTTAAAGATCAACTCCATAGTGGAGCTGGTTCGAGAGGTCAAAAGGGGTAGAAAAGCCTTCGATTCGACTGTGCATGAGGCTGCTGGGCAAGATGGTGTCATCTTTCAGCGCAGTTCCCTATGCGTAGTTTCACTCCAGGTTGTTCCAGAAAACTATCCTGGAAGCTTGGGACAAGTCTGTTCAAACCCTGGATCATCCCATGTCTCTATCCCTACAGGTAAAACGGGACCTCTCTTGGTGGTCAAAGACCAGCCACTTGAGGGGCAGAAAATCCTTTCCACCTGTAACCTGGAAGGTAGTAACTACAGACGCCAGTCGTCTCAGCTGGGGAGCAGTCCTAGAAGAGGCTTCAGTCCAGGGAATATGGTCCCAAGTAGACAACACCTTGCCCATCAATCTGCTGGAAATTCGGGCAGCTCGCTTGGCTCTCTTATTCAGGATGTCCAGATTGCGGGGTTTTCCTGTCCGAGTCCAGTCCGACAACTCCACGGTTGTGGCATAAATCAACCACCAAGTGGACACCAGGAGCCAGGCAGCCCAAAGGGAAGTAAATCACATATTAACTTGGGCAGAGAGACACGTGCCGTTTCTGTCAGCGATCTTTATTCCAGGTGTGGACAATTAGCGGGCAGACTACCTAAGTCGTCAGCAATTGTTACTGGGGGCGTGGTCTCTTCACCCCGAAGTTTTCCTTCAAATCTGCAAGCACTGGGGGATGCCAGATGTGGATCTTCTGGCATCCAGATTCAATGTCAAGGTGGACAGGTTTGTATCCAGGACCAGGGATCCACTTGCCGTCGGGACGGATGCATTGGTGATTCCCTGGGATCGGTATTCCCTAATTTATGCTTTTACTCCAATCCAGATGCTGCCGCACTGGTTACACAGGATACAGGAGGAACAGAAACCAGTGATTCTGGTGGCCCTGGGGTGGCCCAGGAGGTCCTGGTACTCAGAGATTGTGAGGATGGCAGCGGGGGACCCATTGTGTCTCCCATACCGTCAAGACCTGTTGTCCCAAGGTCCCATATACCATCCTTCTTTACGGTCGCTGAATTTGATGGCATGGCTATTAAGACCAGGGTACTGAAAGACAGTGGTATTAGAGGTTCAGTCTTGTCTACTCTGATAAATGCTAGAACGCCAGTTTCTAGAAGTATTTACCACAGGGTCTGGAAATCATACATTTCCTGGTGCGAGAGGAGAAGATGGCACCCTTGCAAGTATACGATTGTAAGGGTCCTTGCCTTTCTTCAAACAGGAATTGATTTAAACCTATCATTAGGGACCATTAAAGGACAAATTTCGGCCTTATCAGTTTTTTTTTTCCAGAGGCCAATTCACCTCATTCTTTAGTACGAACCTTTGTCAAGGGGGTACTGCGCATAAGGCCGCCGGTTAAGCCACTCTTATGCCCCTGGGACTTAAACATGGTGCTATCAGCTCTACAGGATCAACCCTTTGAACCTATTAGGCATATTCCTTTAATTCTATTGACAAGGAAATTGGTCTTTTTGGTGGCCATAACCTCGACTAGAAAGGTGTCAGAATTGGCCGCCCTTTCTTGTGAAAAACCTTTTCTATTTTTACATCAGGACAAGGTGGTGACGCGCCCCCCGTCCATATTTTTTACCTAAGGTGGTTTCCAATTTTCATTTGAATCAGGATATCATTTTACCTCCCTTTTTTCCCAACCCTAAGTCTAATGCCCCGTACACGCGGTCGGATTTTCCGACGGAAAATGTGTGATAGGACCTTGTTGTCGGAAATTCCGACCGTGTGTAGGCTCCATCACACATTTTCCATCGGATTTTCCCGACACACAAAGTTTGAGAGCAGGATATAAAATTTTCCGACAACAAAATCCGTTGTCGGAAATTCCGATCGTGTGTACACGAATCCGACGGACAAAGTGCCACGCATGCTCAGAATAAATAAAGAGATGAAAGCTATTGGCCATTGCCCCGTTTATAGTCCCGACGTACGTGTTTTACGTCACCGCGTTCAGAATGATCGGATTTTCCGACAACTTTGTTTGACCGTGTGTATGCAAGACAAGTTTGAACCAACATCCATCTGAAAAAATCCTAGGATTTTGTTGTCGGAATGTCCGAACAAAGTCCGACCGTGTGTACGGGGCATAAGAAGGAAAGGTCGTTTCACTCACTGGATGTGATGAGAGCAGTCAAGGTTTACTTAAACATGTCAGCTCCTTTTCGGAAGACTGACTCCCTTTTTGTCCTGCCAGAGGGTCCTAAGAAGGGACAGGCAGCAACCAGTTCAACTATCTCCAAGTGGATTCGCCAGGTCATTATCCAGGCTTATGAGTTGAAACACAAGGTTCCACCTCGGTATCTCAAAGCTCACTCTACTAGAGGAGTTAGTGCATCATGGGCAGTGCGCCAACAGGTGTCTATGGCTCAGGTTTGCAAAGCGGCCGCTTAGTCTTCGGTTCATACGTTCACCAGGTTTTACCAGCTGGATGTTAGATCTCAAAGGGAGACTGTTTTTGGCCACAATGTGCTGCAAGCAGCTTTATAAGTCCTGGGCCTGAAGGGGGTCTAGGAATACTATGTTCCCTCCCCTCAAATGCATTGCTTTAGGACATCCCAGATAGTCATTATTATGGTGCTCTGTGTCCCGTGATGTACGATAAAGAAAAATGGATTTTTAAAACAGCTTACCTGTAAAATCCTTTTCTTTGAGTACATCACGGGACACAGAGGTCCCTCCCTTCTTTTCTCGTATCTTCATTGCTTGCTACAAAACTAAAGGTACTTCCTGTATGGGAGGGGTTATATGGGAGGAACCTTCTTACTATTGGTTGCCAGTGTCCAATCACCTAAAGGTACCATATAACCCAGTTGGTCATTATTATGATGCTCTGTGTCCCGTGATGTACTCCAAGAAAAGGATTTTACAGGTAAGCTGTTTTAAAATCCATTTTTTACTTAATTATGGTGCGTCTCTTGTCTATGCCTTTATACATGTGTACACTAGCCCTTCTAGCTATAGGTGTACACCTATTGCCAGTTAATACTGACAATATATTGTTTTTAACCATCTAACTTAATTTAATCTAATTTAATTAAATCAAACAAATCAAATTCCACAATGGCATGTGGTTGTGCATGTATGTGTATACATGCTTTAGCCTTGTGTGCCCAATACTCGCATACCGACATGTCTATGTCCCTTCTTGGAAACACTGTACACTCCTAGTACCATGTCTTTTCCCTCTCCTTCACCTTTCCCCTCAGAGACTCCACTATAGGAACAGTCCCCCTTATGTCATTCCCTAACGACTTTGGAGTATTTACTATTTTGGCGCTTTTGTCTGCCTTTGCTCTCTATCTTTTCCTTCAAAAATATGGCGGCCACTGTTTACTACTATTGACGTCAATCCCCTGCGCCAATGGGCGCACGAGAAGTGACGTCACGACCGCACTTCCACCATGTGGACCGCAACCAGGAAGTGACAGTGCGGCGTGCGTTCCACCCGATATAGGCTATTAGGATAGACGATCGGACGGGCAGCTGTCGGCTACGGACTCTAGAGGCAGAGATCGTGTGCTCTTGGAGCAACTGTGGCCCTCACAGATGGGCCCTTCAGATAGAGGTTAGAGTTATTGTTGTCTCCTATACATAACACCTGTGACTCTCCATCTGCAATCTATGATGCCCAGGTTAGTCAGATGTAAGTCACTCATCTGTGGATCCGGGTCAGTTTATTGCTGGGTGCATGCACCATTAGTGTGCACACACATGTATAATAGTGTATTAATATAATAAGATATGAGAGATAAATTACTACTATATACACATGTAATTATGCAGTTAAGGTCCATCCTCTATAAGACCTCCCACTATTTGGGAAGGGGCTTCAGAATAGATCTGGGATGTGGCTCCCAGATGAATATATGGACACATGTATAAATAGCTACAAGAGAACAGCACAGATAAGGCTCTGAAGAAGAAGGGACACCTTCGAAACGCGTCAGCCAGCAGCGGTTCGTACGTCCTCTTCCTAGGACCTGGAAACTGCTACCAGCGGACCAATTGCCTTAGGATTGCTATAAGCGCGACTTTTTTCTACCTTTGTGAGTAGATTTTAACCATGTTTTTAAATAAATATACTAAAGGATAATGCACTAGGCTGGTGCACCCTCTTTCTTTCTTTTCGTTTTTCTGGATAGTTATGATACCAAGAGTTTCTTATACTTCTTAGATGCTCCAGCATTAGGATCTTGGTGTTTAAATTATCATGTCTGCTGTGACTGAAAAAACAACAATAGAAAAGAAAAGGGCGCACCGACCTAGCTATATGGGCACATTAGACCTTAAGGCAACTGATCCCACTTGCTATGATATGCGTTTATACAAAATGGGTTTATGAGTATATCTATTGCTGGTGCCAGGCAAATAGATTTAGACAAACATTGAAGTAAAAAAATATAAATCACATTTTATTAAAAAAAAAACAAAGTTTAAAAATTATGCTGGCTGTACATAAATAGAACAAACAGCAGTACATATCAGATTAGATAATGAATAGGGGGTCACTCAGCACTAATATCCCAACATATTTCGCCCGCTGGGGCTTCCTCAGGGAATGTTTGTTGAGGGACCAAAATGGATATGTCACTGCATAAGATAAAGTACAATTAAGAGCCCGTTAACAGTCCGTTCTCCTAGTCTGGCTCTACTCCTACAGCAGGTAACTATCTAATGGCTGGCAGTTGAATTTTTTGGCTCTGGACAGTCGTTGACATCTTTTCTTAAACATACCTTTTTTGTTGTATTCTGTTTTTGATGGCTCTTAATTGTATTTTATCTTATGCAGTGACATATCCATTTTGGTCCCTCAACAAACATCCCCTGAGGAAGCCCTAGCGGGCAAAACATGTCGGGATATTAGTGCTGAGTGACCCCCTATTCATTATCTAATCTGATATGTACTGCTGTTTGTTCTATTTATGTACAGCCAGCATAATTTTTAAACTTTGTCTATGTTTAATAAAATGTGATTTATATTTTTTTACTTCAATGTTTGTCTAAATCTATTTGCCCATAAAATCCCACTAAATTACTTTCCTGATCATATGTGTTATTCAGGGATAGTGGTGCCTCTTTTTTGACACCGTCACCTAACCATACCAATCAGTATATCTATTGCTGTTTTTATTTTTTGATTACATTTTATTGAGGTAATGCGCTAGGTTGGTGTGCCCTTCTCTTTTTATTGTTGTTTTTCAGTCTAAGGAAACCCATTGTCCTGAGGGGGCAGCAAGACCACTGGTGCTAAGAAGGAATTTTACACGGTATACCTCTGGGTTGACCATTGTGAGCGCAGGAGAAGGTTTTTTTTAATAGCTGCTGTGACTGTTATGAGGGAGTTACATTTATAGACCAGTGACATTGGAGTGGTATTAAACTCTGTATTCAAACTTTTCCCTACAGGTAAGAATATAATAAGTCTTACTTGTAGGTACCATGAATATCTCCAACTCCTACTCCATTTATAGATGTTTACATCGGCTCCTGACAATGACATCAGTGGTGCATGCACAGAAATTCTGCATCCACAGCACACTGAGTGTGCCCTTATTACAGAGAGTGCTGTGCCGCGATGATGACTCCTGTGCACATATATGGGAGTGACATCATTGGGGCCAGGCCATTCAAACTGCTAGATAGCACAAATCTAAAAGGAAGACCAGGCAAAGATGGTCATTTTCTCCTTCTAAAGGGGAAGGAGGGCAATACGCAGGTCACCTTTGCCAATGTTTACTCTCTGAATGTAGACCACCCGCATTTTCTTATGGCGCTCCTTCCAGTGCTTATGAAGTTTGCGGAGGGACTTCTTGTCTTTGGAGGGGACCTTAAGTTTGCAAATCCTCTACTGGATGTATCGCATGGCTCATCCCATCTCCCCTATTCTCGCCTTAAGTGCTTGAAGACAGATCTCCACCTCCTTTGTTTGGTTGATGCACCCCATTATGGCGCTCTTTCCAGTGCTTATGAAGTTTGCGGAGGGACTCCTTGTCTTTGGAGGGGACCTTAAGTTTGCAAATCCTCTACTGGATGTATCGCATGGCTCATCCCATCTCCCCTATTCTCGCCTTAAGTGCTTGAAGACAGATCTCCACCTCCTTCATTTGGTTGATGCACCCCCAAGAACGTGACTACATTTTCTTTTTGCAGGTTCACCATACTTACTGTTGCCTTGATTATCTCCTGATTGCGCATAAGGATCTGCCCAAGGTTGTGTCTGCTGATATCAATATAATTTCCTTTTCGGATCATGTGCTGGTTCATTTAACTTTTCAGCTGGGCCTGGTGACTCGGGTCCCTCCTTCATGAAGGTTAAATGATGCCTTACTTCCGTCAGAGGAGATAAGCGCTGAGCTACTGGCTGCCCTGTGGAAATACTTTGCGCTAAATGGAGCCTCGACAGACAATCCCATAGTGGTTTGGGAGGCTCATAAGCCAGTTATACGGGATACATTGATCCAAATTGGGGCTCAAATCAAAGGGAGAGGTCGCGCTGATGAACTTTTGAGTCAGCGAAGTAGTTTAGAATGTTCCCATAAGGCCAGCCTTACACGATCCACGTATCAGGAGCTCCTTAGGGTTCGTGAGGAACTCCGCTCCCTCCTTTACCACAAAACAAAGCAAAAACTGGAAAACTGGCTTGGGCACAATATACCATGTACAAATTCTCGAACAAACCTGGTATGCTACTGGCAAGGGCCCTGCGGGGTCCCCATATCATTGGCTCTCTTGGACAGAAATTGAATACTTCCACCGACATAATGGCAGAGATTAAAGCCTTTTATGAGGCTCTTAACAGTCTGGATCACCCATCTGCTATGGATTCCGCCTAGGACGCGAAATAAAAAATACAAAAATAAAAAAATAAGATGGATGGTGAGAGCCAGTAACAAGCAGGAAAGTGCCTCTTTACACAGAATCTGTCAGGCTAGGAACAGATAGCAGGTAACAGTTCAGATGTGCTGATTATGCAGAGTTCAATAAACAAGAGCACATACCATTAACAGGTCTAAGCACAGCAGGTCAGATGGAACTTGTAGTTCACCACTGTAGATGATGGTAGAGGTTGGCTGGTGATTGTGGTTCACCGCTGCAGATGTAACAGGTGGTTTGCTGGTGCTTGTGGTTCACCGCTGCGGATGTAACAGGAGGTTGGCTGGGCAGCCAAGTAGTAATGCTGAGTCTGGCAGTACAGTAGAATCAGGCAAAGCGTAGTCTAGACAAGCTGGGTCATACACAGGTAGATCAGAGTCCAAATGGTACTGAATCAGAAGTGAGCAAAACAGGGTCAAAACTAGGCGGGTCATACACGATATATACAGAGCAGATATTAGCTGGGTCAAGCAGGCGCACACAAGGTAACAATGCTATCGCGAGCACTGGTGGTATGCTGATACAGGGGATTTTATTGGTGAGCTGGCCAATCACCGTTGTTTCCCAAACAAAGGCTGTGTCAGGTGAGTTTTGCTGGATCTTAAAGAGATCCTAGAATCTCCATGGGAGTAAAACAAACAGAGCTGTGACTGACCTTGCCTAAAATAAAGGGGGGGGGGGGTCTGTGACAAATGCAGTTTTCTATAGGTAATACCTCTGAATACTTACAAGTTACAGTCTGCTAATGTGCATATTATTGACAGCATGGGATTAGCTTTGAAATGGATATAAATATGTCTACTTGCAGGGTTAATGTGTCTGGTTGGCTCCCCTATATTTCATCAGCTAACAGTTTGTGTATTGTATGAACTGAAGGTGGAGGGAGAGGATGAAAAAGGGGGCCACTGCCGCTATTCAATAACTTGTGTTACTAACTGTCATGGCTGAATTCTGAACAACATGCTGTCCTTGCTCTTTCACACAGCTTTGTAAGGGGCCCAGTACGCGTCACCAGTAGGAGGTGAGGTTTTATGCAAAAGGGGCACAAAGTGGTTTCACGGTGGAGATGGATGGGTTCATTGGCAGCAAGATTTTGTATGAGAGAACATTTAAGAAGTGTAAAGCACAGCAGATGTTTTATTGACTATATATGAACACATTTCTGTTTAATTGTGTGTTCTGGCACAGTTGTGGCATTAGCACTTTGGTTTTTCAAGTAGAATATACTGGAAAGCTACATGAAGGGTTCCTAAAGGGACTGTGCACTTTATTCTTTTATGGTTTATACCACATTGCACATTTGGAAATAGAAGTGAATTGAGGCTTATGTGCATTTCAGGCTTATGTGCATTTCATGCACGTAAGCAAGCGCATCACTAACTTACTAACAGACATATCTATATGGATGTCACACCACTTCTTCAAACTCAACTTGTCCAAAACCAAGCTTATAATATTTCCTCCCCCACGTGCCTCTTCCCCTGACTTCTCTGTCAAGAGCAATGGCACAACCATCCACCCATCCCCACATGTCAGCATGCTAGGTGATATCCTGGACTCTGAACTTTCCTTTCGGCCCCACATTCAATCACTTTCCAAAGCTTGCCGCCTCAACCTCCGCAACATCTCTAAACTACATCCCATTCTAACCAATGAAACCACAAAGCTCCTGATTCACTCCCTGGTTATCTCTTGCCTTGACTACTGCAACTCCCTCCTCGTTAGCTTACCTTTAAATAGACTATCCCCCCTTCAGTTCATCAAGAATGCTGCTGCCAGACTCATCCAACTTACAAACCGCTCAGTGTCTGTTACCACTCTCTGCCAATCCCTCCATTGGCTGCCACTCGTCCAACAAATGAAATTCAAAATACTAATAATAAGTTACAAAGCCATACACAACAGAAAAAAGACAGAAAAAGAAAAGTTAATCCCGCTGAACCAAAAACTGACTATGGTTGTTGGGAAGTCCTTGATATATGACACCTGTTTTAGGTGCTGCTGCTGTAGCTATGAGAACTAGACTAACATATAGAAAGAAACCCAGTATTGCTACCAGGATTAAAAAAAATTCTACTTTTGCAACAGGAAGTCTAAATCAAATTGGTTCCATTAAAAATACAAATTTTATTAAATACACTAATATCAATAGAGGCAAAGCCTCCCAAATTCAACAAAGTGTAATTGATAAGAAAGCGCAAACAACTTCACACATCATACTTCCCGGGTCCCATCCATAGAAGAGATAACCCGGAAAGAAATCGATGTATATGAGGACACAAAAAGACAAGACAACACATATACAGCGCTACAAAGACAATTGAACAAACCCCCCCCCCACAAAAATACACAGACAGTCCGGACATGAGCTTGTCAGGTCTGTGACTTAAACCTCTTAGGGCGGCTCTCATCTTCATGGACGAGTTGGTCTCAGCCACTTGTTTGTTTGGAACACGCTATGCGTGTTGTTCTGAAGGAGGTTAAACAGGCATCACATATCCCGTCTCCAATCCCATAGTTCAATCCGAACAGGAGCACAGCGTAGGCTGGCGTCACATGACTGCTGTGACGTCAACGCGTTTCGCTAAATTAGTAGGCGTAGCTTCATCTGGACTCATCCACAACTCTGCCCCTAGCTACATTACTAGCCTAGTCTTAAAATACCAACCTAATCGCCCTCTTCATTCCTCCCAAGACCTCCTGCTCTCTAGCTCCCTCATCACCTCCTCCCATGTCCGCCTCCAGGACTTCTCTCGAGCCTCTCGCATCCTCTGGAATTCGCTACCCCAATCTGTCAGACTGTCTCCACATTTATCCACTTTTAGGCGATCCCTGAAAACCTTCCTTTTCAGAGAAGCCTATCCTGCCTCCATCTAACAACTGCACTATTTTCTCCATTAGCTCATCCCCCACAGCTATTACCCTTTTGTATAACTTGACCCTTCCTCCTAGATTGTAAGCTCTAACGAGCAGGGCTCTCTGATTCCCCCTGTATTGAATTGTATTGTAATTGTACTGTCTGCCCTAATGTTGTAAAGCGCTGCGTAAACTGTCAGCGCTATATAAATCCTGTATAATAATAATTTCATGTTACTGTACAAAGGCTTAACATACACAAGGTAAGTATAAATGTTTTTATTTTTATTCCAACAATGTATTAAAAACATTGCTTTAGACATATCCATAACCTGCTACTCTTCCTTTATAAGTGTATCACTGCAGGTATGATAGAGTCTCCTTGCCATGATTAAGTCTCAACTTTAAGAGGACCTGTCTCAGATGATCTGCATCCATTACCAAGACGGAGGACTGTGTGCCTCCTAATGTGGAGTTCCCGCATTCGCCAGGATAGACTTGTAATATATGGGTCTCCTGCATTTTGATCGCGCCCAGCATTAAATATGATAATTGCTTTAAAATATTATCATATAACAAGCTCCCGAAGAAGCGATGGTTTCTCCCGCGAAACATGTTGAGCGTCCAACACACAGATGGTATATGTTTTAGTTGACAATAGTCATCTCCTATTGGTCACTCCATCTGCGATTCTATAGAACTGAATGTTCAAGACACGGTTCTCGATGCCTATTTTTTAGATAATTGTATGTTTTGCATACATTGTTGGAATAAAAATTATTTTTTTTTATGTTAGGCCTTTGCACAGTACCATGAAATTCCACAATAGCCTCAATTCACTTCTCTTTTAATTTGATAGGACGTAGGTACCACTTTTATGTGTCTCTATATTTGGCACCCCTTTTTCAATATTGCACATTTGGAGTCAATTGTACTTTTTATATATTTAAATTGTATGAAAATGTAGATGAGATCTTAATGAGAGATAATGGTTAGATAATTTAGGAGTGCTAAACTATTTTTGTATTAATTTACTTATTTGTGTTTTGAGCTGCTCCTTAGAGAAACACTTATTTTATTTTATTGATTATGGTATAACAGCTGGTGAGGTAGTGTGGGGGCATTTTTTCATTCATTCTCATTGTAGACAAAACTTTTTCTTTTAATTTTGCATATCGTAAGGGATGGCTATAACCCTTATCACTTTCAGTTTTTTTTTTTTTTTTTTGCCATCTGTGTCCCATTGAGGAAAATGTACTTTCACGTCATGTTTTATAGATGAAACTGAAAATAAGAGGAAATTCTTGCAAATTTAGGTAATCCCTTGGGGCCCCCCAAGTCACCAGAACTAGTTTTCCCATCTGAAGATTTCTCTTCTATTACTGTTCTGGGGACAACCCAAAATTTGAGATTTTCTTTTACTTTCACTATCAATGACAATGGTAAACAGGACAAATAGGAGTAAGTGAATCACTTTAAAGGGGGTACAGACAGCAATACAAACTTGACAGAGGTTCTAACACCTCTCCACTCTGTCCAAAACTAAAAAAACTTTAAAAAAAAAATAGTTATACTTTAATTTTGTAACTAAAGCCAAAGTATTGTTAAGTCCTTAAAGCGACAGATATGGCTAACAGTGTGTACACTATAAATGGCTACAATTTACTTTACTATGTGTCATGCATAAGTACACTTTGGATTTGTTTATCTGAGGTATTGTTGCAATACTTTTCCCAAACGCAATAAAAATAATTGAATTAAAAAAAAATATCTGTGTTCTTACCTATTTTTAATCCGGCCTGGTCTGGTCATGTGATTCAGTAGCTCTGGGTCCAATGTGTCAGTGAGCAACTGCTGTAGGAAAAAGGAGGGAGTGCAAACAACAAATGGGCAATGAGAACCTATGAGTGATATCACGGTTCTGGGAATCCACAGCCATTGTTGAGAATTCCCTTACACAGGAGATTCAGAGCTGCTAAATCATGTGACCGGACCAGACTTGATTAAAAAAGTTAAGTACGCAGATCTTTTGTACAGGTTATGCAAGATAGGTAGGAAAAAGAGGGGGATGGAATGTTTTAAAGAATAGTTAGAGTTAGCCTTTACTAACACTTTAAAGATAAGGAAACTTCCCAGAACAAGTCCAGTTGAATGTGACAAACTACTACTAGCTATATCATGACTTGGATAAATAAGAACCTTCACAGACACCTGAGTGCATACTGCTTCTTGGTACAAACTTGGTGAAACCCACCCAGGGGTAATCTAAGTGTTCCCAGTTGGGCAGTTGTTACCATGGAAATTTGCCCTAAAGTTAGATTGTAAGGAAAATATCCATTAGACCCCTTTGACACTGAGCTGCCCCGGGTGTCAGCGGTAAAGCACCGCTATTTTTAGCGCCACTTTACCATCGTTTTAGTGGCGCTATTCGGCCGCTAGCAGGGCAGTTTTAATCCCTGCTAGTGGCCGAAAAGGGGTTAAACCCACCCGCAAAACGCCGATGCAGTGGGCTTTGCCAGTGGTATAGCAGCGCAGCCCCATTGTTTTCAATGGGCAGGAGTGGTGGAGTTGAACCCAAAAGGTTCTTATGTAGAGAATGCATTAGGATTAAAAACCTGTAGACCCCTTTCACACTGAGACGCCCCGGGCATCAGCGGTAAAGCGGCGCTATTTTTAGCGCCGCTTTACCATCATTTTAGCGGCGCTATTTGGCTGCTAGCGGGATGGTTTTAACCTCCACTAGTGGCCAAAAAAGGGTTAAATCTGCCCGCAAAATGCTGCTGTAGCTTTGCCGGCGGTATGGCAGCGCTGTCCCATTGTTTTAAATGGGCAGGAGCGGTGTAGGAGCGGTGTATTCACTGCTCCTACACCTCTGCAAAGAAGCTGCTGACAGGACTTTTTGTGACACCCTGCCAGTGCAGCGCCCCAGTGTGAAAGCACTCAGGCTTTCACACTGGGTTTGTAGCTGAGGCTTTTTTCAGGTGCCATTTCTAGCGCTGTAGTGCCTGAAAAACACCTCAGTGTGAAACAGGTCTTAGTTGTTATAATAACAATAAAGTGAAGCACTGCTATATATGTACACTCGTAAAAACAAATATTAAAGGTGTAATCGCTATATGACCGTAGAGAATAACATAGAAACATACATCTAAAGTGCATAAAGTCAAACAGTGCATGAATTCAATCAAAGTGCAAATGCAGTATTAAATTCAAATAAAATAGTAAATAAATAACAAATAATATGGAGTTCAAAAAAAAATAATAGTCCAATCAAGACTTTGTAAATACACAAAAAAATGCAAGAAGTAGTCTTTTCAACTGTGCAAAGTAGTGCAAAAGGGAAGGGAAGGGAAGAAAAAAGTGTCGTAGTGCAGAGGAAAAATAAACATGGTACAAAACTTGCAGACCGCTTTAAAATCCACACCCAGTGTGCTCTAGCCTCTCACCTCCAGTAGAGACCCCAACGGGTCTAATCATGCATCTAGATAATCTTTACTGGCAATCTGTACTTATTTCCTCTCTGTTGGAGATATCACAGCGGGTTGGAGGCACGGACACAGGTGTAGATGAAAAAGGCTCCTTTCCTGTGCGGTCTAGGTTTTAGAACGACCTCTCTCCAAAGCTCCTCAAGTTAGGGAATGTTATGCAAGGACAAAAGGGATCTCCTTTGTGTAGTAGTTAAAACAATTACATTTATTAAAAAGTAGCAACTTACATCTCAAATTACAAAGATCAGCAGCATGTAAAACACAGACTTCCGGTCTCGGCCGTGACCGCAAGTGACATCACCCGGCTCCTCCCGACGTGTTGCATCACTGACACGTGACTTTTTCAAGGATTTGAAAAACCCATTAGTTGTTATAACTTACAGTTCCAGTGTTGTTCTGGTGGAAATAGCCATTGCACAGAGCAGGTAAGTATAACATGTTTATTATTAAAAAAAAGCACAAAGGTTTACAATCACTTTACGCTGCTGAGGTCTGCAAACAACAGAAACTAAAGCAAAACTGGACAATATTTGCAAAGGATCCTTAACCTCTACCATCTGATTATGTATGAGAATATAAAATGCAATATTTTTTTTTTACCTGAGTAAAACAATTAAAAAATAACACTTTAAAAAAGTTGTTTTTTAGTCATGTTCAGGGTTAGTCATGTCAAAAATAAAGATATACTGAAATGGACTAACCAGTCCACTTTTGCAGCAGGGGCTGGATGCTGCCAGGAGTTCTTGCTGCAAAGTCTGTGCCAGGGAGGGTAAGCAGTAAAGTTCTCATGAGCATGGATGAAGGTAAGTATTTTACTACCTGGATTTTAATCAGTGGGATAAGTTAAAATGTAAAAGGACACTTTACTAAAAGAGAAGCAGTTCTTTAAGCATTAAAACCTTACTCCAGGTTTGCTGTGATTTTAATAGTTTAAATAGTGCGGTGTCTCTCATCTCTTCAGACTTTAAATAGATAGTTTAGACCAGGGACCTTAAACTGGCAGCCCTCCAGCTGTTGCAGAACTACAAGTCCCATGAGGCATTGCAAGGCTGACAGTTATAAGCATGACTCCCACAGGCAATGAAATAATGAGACTAAGACCCCTTTCACACTGAGGCTCTTAGCAGGCGCTATAGAGTTAAAAATAGCGCCTGCAAAGTGCCCTAAAACAGCGGCTTCATTCACTCCAGTGTGAAAGCCCGAGGGCTTTCACACTGGAGCGGTGCGCTGGCAGGGCATCATAAAAAGTCCTGCCAGCAGCTTCTTTGGAGCACATTAGTAGCAGTGAATACATCGCTCCTACACCGCTCCTGCCCATTTAAAACAATGGGGCAGCACCGCCATACCGCCGGCAAAGCTACAGCGGCATTTTGCGGGCAGATTTAACCCCTTTTCGGCCGCTAGCGGGGGTTAAAACTGCCTCGCTAGTGGCCGAATAGCAGCGCTAAAATGACAGTAAAGCGGCGCTAAAAAAAATGCCACTTTACCACTGATGCCCGGGGCGGCTCAGTGTGAAAGGGGTCTTATAGTCCTGCAACAGCTGAGCCAGTTTGAGACCCCTGGTTTAGACCAAGCTGGTCCAAATGAACTATTTTCTTTACTAACAGATGTGCCCATTGGGAGCACAGTATACACTGTACGTAGTATAAGCTAAATACAGTACACATTGCTGTGGGTCCTGCTCCAAGAACAAAATCGAGTTGGGATGAGTGCTGCTCAGCCACTCATAGGAAGCTTTGTAGTTTATTAATGAATACAAGGTTTTTGTCTGATTGGCTGAAGTGGAGCTGGTGATGTCATCTATTCATCTTTCCATCTCAACAAATAAGGAAGCCTTGCATTCGAATACAGTATCACACTCCCAGCAGGAACATCTTTTAGTAAAGAAAATAGTTTATTTGGATTCACTTGGTCCATACAAACTATTTAAAGTTATAGTAAATCTGGAATTAGGATTTAAACAAAGATGCATGGTAAATCTTTATTTATCAGCTTAGGGGGCACCAAGAGTGTTAGCTCTGGACCCACCAATATAGAGGATTACCCAACAGACTAGAAATTGAGCCTGGACAGGGAAATTACATATGTCTGGTATAAAACAAGCTTTCCTTGCCCTTTGCACCTACTGTGGTTCAATTTTTTTTGTTGTGCAAAGAAACATGCTATGCTATTTATCACAACTAATGGAACATTAATCTGTCAGTACATGGTAAACATGGCTGTTTATATTTTGCATATCTGCAAATTAAGTTTAATATTCAATAATGACATAAGTTTTACAATATTGATCTCTGTAAGCTTTGTAGGCTAGGGTTCATGTGTTTTCAAAAATTCCAGTATATAATTATATATGAAATGGTGACATATGTGACACCCTAAAACAAATGATCTTGTGCATTCCCTATTTAAAACAACTGCAAGCATGCAAAAAATGTGTGACATATAGATAATGGAAGATGGGAATAGTTTCAATGTCAAAAGTGGATAAAGGACAACAATAAAAAAAGGCTGACGGTATGTCAGTAAGTGCATAGATATGTAAATGACTAGTGACCCTGAGAAGAGTTGCAGAGACATTCTAACTGCTCTGAAAGGTGTTTAAATATTTCCTTGCTGGTAATTACTCTTGTAATGACCGCTCCGCAATCAATTTCTCGATCATTAAAAAGAGCAAGCATGGTTTGCAAACTGCTTAACAATTCAACTGAATGCTAGAAAGGTATCATTTTATTTCTTTAAGCTT
Organism: Lithobates clamitans; assembly: GCA_037952925.1. NCBI lineage: Eukaryota > Metazoa > Chordata > Amphibia > Anura > Ranidae > Lithobates > Lithobates clamitans. Next base: position 4,856,090 of record JBBGZY010000142.1, read on the forward strand.
TTTGATTTAAATCGAAACTGTAGCTATTACATTCAATCAGTGTAATATGCCAAGAGATAAGAGATATTGTAATGTGTTTGTAATTTTTCATCTCGTAATATACCTTAGGTAAATATGTATACAGAGCATCAAGCAGTTTAGTGCTTATAGGCTATAATGCATTTAAAGTAGCATTAAACCCAAAACCAATCATTCGTTATATTGCAGCCTAATTCTTAGATGTGATGGCTGCATTAGTTTCCCTTTTTAGACTTCCTTCTATTTTTATCTGGTAATCCAGCCAGAAAGTTTTTCACAGCACAAAGTCTCCAGCAGGATGTGTCAGTTTGCATGGATAAAAACAAATAAAAAAATACAGCGCTAAAAAAATTACATCATTTAAGAACCAAAGCTGCAACAAAAACAATCAAATATCCCTATGGTGCAAATCAAGTAATAAAATAAGTTGCGCTAGAAATGAACAATCACAATTAAAGTGACACAAAGTGCAAATAACAAATACTTCAATGGTGATCATTCAGAAAAATGTCCATATGCACAAATAAATAGGTAAAACACAAATTAATATTGAATACAAAACAATTAATGAATATATGGAGAGATGAATAAAGATGAACAGCTAATTCCAAATAGGTTATGTATTCCAATGTCCCTCAGCCTTCACTAAAAGGAAGGGATAGGGAAAGGAGAGAAGGATCTCAGACTGAAGAGAAGGAGCTCTGTAAATGGAAACCCTTACCTGAACAGGTGGGCCCCCTGAAGAGCGGGGTCTTAAGCAAAGGCAGATTAAGCCCTCTGCAAGGACTGATGAATCTCCAGTACCTCCGATACCTCCAGCGTCTTCCAATAATGAGCGGGGATCACTTCAGCAGGGTACAGTAAAAAAACCCGACAGACAGACACCTTGATCTAAAAGATACACTCGGACTCAAAGCCGCGAGTGTAGAGAGACAAAGGGACTCCAATCATGAATTAACATTTAAAAGAGGGAGAGCCTTTAATGCTTATAAAACGAGCGGTAACAATCGCAATGTAACAAATACAAGTAAAAAAGCCGGCAAGCTAAAAACAAGCAAACACCTGTGTTCTGGGGTCACATGTGGCGTGATGGCGTCAGCACATGACACCACCATGACGCCATCACGCCACATGTGACCCCGGAACACGGGTGTTTCCTTGTTTTTAGCTTGCCAGCTGTTTTATTTGTATTTGTTACATTGCGGTTGTTACCACTCGTTTTATATGCATTAAAGACTCTCCCTCTTTTAACCTCCCTGGAGGTATTCCCGAGTCTGGCTTGGGGTGGAATATAAGAACCAAATGCGGTAACCCCAAGCCAGACTCGGGATCGCATCCCAGGATCCAGGAAGATCTTACTTACCTTGTCCCCTGGATCCTGCGATGTCTCCCTGCAGTGTGAGCGGCTCGTCCTCCACTCGATTCATCGCGGACCCGAGCTCCGTTCCCTGCAAGCGTTTACTGTACCCTGCTGAAGTGCTCATTACTGGAAGACGCTGGAGGTATCGAAGGTACTGGAGATTCATCAGTCCTTGCAGAGGGCTTAATCTGTCTGTGCTTAAGATCCCATTCTTGGTAAGGGTTCCCATTTACAGAGCTCCTTCTCTTCAGACTGAGATACTTCTCTCCTTTCCCTATCCCTTCCTTTTAGTGAAGGCTGAGGGACATTGGAATACATAACCTATTTGGAATTAGCTGTTCATCTTTATTCATCTCTCCATATATTCATTATTTTTTTTGTATTCAATATTTATTTGTGTTTAACTTATTAATTTGTTCATATGGACATTTTTCTGAATGATCACCATTGAAGTATTTGTTATTTGCACTTTGTGTCACTTTAATTGTGATTGTTCATTGTTACTTTATTACTTTGATTGTTATTTTATTACTTTGCATGGATAAGACAAACCACTTAACACTGACAGGGGTGATTAAAATGTTCGGCTTTTATTAATTCATACAAAACCCTTATCCCAAACGAAAAAAAAAAAATGTTTGCTGTAATTGATTATAAAGTGTGAGCTGGAGTTTGGCTTCAACTTGTCAGTGGTTCTAAGCCTGCTAATACATTTAACATTAACACTACCATCGCATCCCAAGACTGACAATGCTGCTGTCTGCTGTGCCACCTATTCTCATTCCTCCAGAGGTATGTCTCACTAATACAGGAGATGTGTTATTGGCCAGATCACCAGGTAAAAAGAGGGGAAAAGCCAAAGAAAAGAAAACTGATGCAGCCACAACATTCAATAATTGGTAAGCTGCAATACAATTTTGGTTTTGGGGTTAATACTGCTTCAAAAAGCTATGGGACTGCAGTGTTCATTTCCATTCATCATTAGAAGCAGTAAATAATACACACACATGAAGCTATATTTTTTTGCCTTTGCTTTAAAATGCCAAAGAACTTTAATAAGCAAAATTCTACTCAATATAAATATTTTTTTCATGATGTTTTAATGGGAGGCACACATGCTATCAGCTGTCACAGATAGCACTTGGTTTTCAAATACTTGCATAGTTCATTTTCATAATTAAATTTTGGGAATGATGGTAAATACTGTGAAAAGATGATTGTCAGTGTCTGCCACTGGATTTGCTTTCTCTAAATGCAGAGGTGGGACTTTGAGAGCAGAACCAAGCAGCAATTCTATTTTAAACCAAATGGATTAATATACAGTGCATCCGGAAAGTATGCACAGTGCTTCACTTTTTCCACATTTTGTTATGTTACAGCCTTTTTCTAAAATTAATTAAATTCCTTATTTTACTCAAAATTCTACAAACAATACCCCATAATGACAATGTGAAAGAAGTTTGTTTGAAGTTTTTGTATTAAAAATTAAAAAAAAATCACATGTACATAAGTATTTACAGCATTTGCTCAATACTTTGTTGAAGCACCTTTGGCACCAATTACAACCTCAAGTCTTTGAGTATTATGCTACAAGCTTGGCACACCTATTTTTGGGCAGTTTCTCCCATTCTTCTTTGCAGGACCTCTCAAGCTCCATCAGGTTGGATGGGGAGCGTCGGTGCACAGCCATTTTCAGATCTCTACAGAGATGTTCAATTGGGTTCAAGTCTGGGCTCTGGCTGGGCCACTCAAGGACATTCACAAAGTTGTCCATAGCCACTTCTTCTTTATCTTTACTGTGTGCTTAGAGTTGTTGTCCTGTTGAAAAATGAACCTTCGCCCCAGTCTGTTGTCCAGAGCACTCTGAAGCAAGTTTTCATTGAGGATGTCTCTGTACATTGCTGCATTCATATTTTGTTAGATCCTGACTAGTCTCCCAGCTCCTGCCGCTGAAAAACATCCCCACAGCATGATGCTGCCACCACCATGCTTCACTGTGGGGATGGTATTGGCCAGGGGATGAGCTGTGCCTGGTTTCCTCCAGACATGACGCTTGCCATTCAGGCAGTTTCATCAGACCAAAAAATAAAAACCACAGAGGCGATCACATACCACCAAAAGAAAAAAAGAAAGCTCTATTTGTGGGAAAAAAAAGGACGTGAATTTTGTTTGGGTACAACGTGGCATGACCGCGCAATTGTCAGTTAAAGCTACACAGTGCCGAATCGCAAAAGGTGCTCTGGTCAGGAAGGGGCAAATCCTTCTGGGGCTGAAGTGGTTAAAGAATCAATCAAAATTTGAAACAATGGCTTAGAAATGACAGAGCTTTTAGGATCTGTGGGTGTATGCCATGTAGTCCAAGTGCTTTACCCACCTTTTTTCTGTCTAAATATTTCTGGATCATATCATTTTTGAGCCATTGTGCATCATTTGAGGCGGTGTCAATACCATCCCCATTATGGCCATGAGCTTCCTCATGGTCCTTTGTATACACAGAGCTGAAGAAAGTATTTAATAAATTTGCCTTCTCTTTATCTCCAGTCAGACACGTCATTTTGTTTGTCATGGTATGAGAGTCCTACAAGATGCCTTTTGGCAAATTCCAGGTGGGCTGCCATGTACCTTTTACTGAGGTATGGCTTCTGTCTGGCCACTCTACCAAACAGGCCTGATTGGTGGAGTGCTGCAGAAATGGATGTTCTTCTGCAAGGTTCTCCTCTCTCCACAGAGAAATGCTGGAGCTCTGTCAAAGTGACCATCAGGTTTTTTGGTGACCTCCCTGATTAAGGCCTTTTTCCCTTATCGCTCAATTTGGCTGGGTGGCCTGCTCTAGGAGGAGTCTAGGAGGAGTCCTGGTGGTTCCAAACTTCTTCCATTTACAGATGATGGAGGCCACTGTGCTCATTGGGACCTTCAATGCTGCAGAAATTTTTCTGCACCCTTCCCCAGATCTCTGCCTCGATACAATCCTGTCTCAGAGGTCTACAGACAATTCCTTGCAATTCATGGCTTGGTTTGTGCTCTGACATGCACTGTTAACTGTGGGACCTTATTTAGACAGGTGTGTGTCTTTCCAATTCATGTCCAATCAACTGCATTTACGACAGGTGGACTCCAATCAAGTTGTAGAAACATCTCGAGGATGATCAGTGGAAATAGGATGCGCCTCAGCTCAATTTTGAATGTCATGGCAAATGCTGTGAATACTTATGTACATGTGATTTTTTAATTTTTAATAAATTTGCAAACATTTCAAACAAACTTCTTTCATGATGTCATTACGGGGTAGTTTGTAGAATTTTGATGGAAACAATGAATTTAATCCATTTTGGAATAAGGCTGTAACATAACAAAATGTGGAAAAAGTGAAACCTACCTCAAAGGGTTTGTAAACCTTCGTGTTTTTTCACCCCAAGCCCCCCCATTTTACTTACCAGAGCAATGGAACTTGACCCGGTGGGGACGTGCTGTCTCTCTGCCCGGGGTTTTCGGCTCTTGATTGGATAGATTGATAGCAGCACAGCCATTGGCTCCCGCTGCTGTCAATCAAATCCAATGGCGCTGGCGCCGGGGGAGGTGGGGCAGAGTCATACATTCGGCGGCTATGGACGCCGAATGCTGGACTCAGGAGCGCACCTACAAGGTTACCCCCTAGGGAGAGTGCTTCTCCTAGGGGGTTATCTGATGTGGGGAGGAGCCGTGAGAGCCGCCGGGGGACCCCGTAAGACGAGGTTCGGGGCCACTCTGTGCAAAACGAGCTGCACAGTGGAGGTAAGTATGATGTTTGTTAGTTAAAAAAAAAAATGAACCCTTACAATCACTTTAAGCATGAAGTGAATATTGAGAGTCTACACTGCACCTGAGTACATCATTATAACATACTGTCATGTAAAGGGAAGTTTAGCTTGAAAGATGGAGGCTTCAATAACTCCATATGTTTAAAAAGTGCCCCCATCTTATTAAAATTTTAGCACTTTTATATAGATCTGTAAAGGTATTTTTATTTGAACTAGCATGGAAAAAGATTTATGAATTGAATCACTAAACAGAGGCGCCGGTGGCATGTTGTATACAATCCTGCAAACTGAACGGCAGGGGATTTGCTCCTCTCTGGCTATTCTATAGAAACGTACCAGAACATAGATAATGCTGTTTAAATAAATAGCAGGTCAGAAAGACTGTTGTGACTCTTATTTGCCTTAGGGAGCCTGATGCTGTTCTGGAATATGGATTCAGTGGGAGGTAATAGGAAGCTTTCTTCCACAACAGATAAAAAGGAAAAATGTGTATAGACATCTTATCAAAAAAGGCTTCCTTAAACTAGCCCCGTTTGATAAATGAATGCAATTAAAGATTTTTAAAGATTTTTCCATGTCTTTGCAGCTGTTTTATTATTTTTTGAGACAGCAGACAATTTAAAAGTGTGATCTGATGGATTCATCCAGCCAGAGCTCATTGTATACGAAATTGCATCCTGGGTAGAAATCAAAATACAGACCACCATGCTGGAAATAGTACTGAGACCATTTCATTATTAAACTATTATGACTATTATAGAATATATAAATCAACAAAAGGTCAGCACAGAGGACATCCATTTTTACAAAGTCTTTTTTCAAGTTTCAAACATCAGTATAATTAATTTGATCCAGCATTATAACAGGGTGTCATAAGGTTTATTTGGCATATCAATGAGAGCTCCACACAAAATCGCAATGTTTCGGGACATTCCAACCCTTTCTAATGCCAGGAGTCTTATGTATGAAGCTATCTCACTGATTTGACAGACCGACACTTCCAAATCTTGCTAAAATGGTGACCTTTTGCCAGTATTGAAAAGGTATTACAAGTGTTACTGTGAAGTAACCAGGCTATCAATCATGTCATAGAACATGCTGAAATTTCAGCAAAAATTCTGAGATTTCGGTAAAGTTTATTGGAGTCAATAGGAAAGGCAAAATGAAAGTTTTTTTTTTTTTTGGTTTATAGGTGTGAAATGGGCTTTTAATTGCTACTTAGGGTTATTGAAGTTCCTTTCTACTAAACTGGACCAGTCCATGTGCCAAAAATCAGTCTCTCATTACCCTCATTATTTTTCACTTTTCTCACAGGAAGAAAACAGACAGCAAACAAAATAAAGTAAAATAAAAAACGTAAAGTGACAGTACACAAAGGGAAAAAATATTATAAATGATATTAAATTAAATACATTTCCAAAAATAAACACACCCTCTAAATTAAAAAAAAATTCTAGTTACTACTTTACTGTCTGTTGTGTACAGAGCTCAATAGTTCAAGCTGAAATTTACATGCAAATCAATGATTCACAGGTTTATGTCATCCCCCCTCCTTCCTATTGTCTTATGATGGCTCCCTCCAAAGTATCAATTAGAGAGAGGGAGCCTGTAGGCTAACAGCTCCTTATGTGCTCTGTCTTTCGAAAACCGTAATGGTCTGTAAATTCTGTGTCATGGGTGCACCTTGTACAAACATTTAAAACAGAGAGCCTAGAAACATAAATCCAACATCAATTATAATTTACCTCTAACCATGTTTGAATTGTCTTACAGCTGAGACTGAGTCTCTGTTTCCAAGCACAATATTTTTTACTTTTTGCTATAATAAATATCCCCCCAAAAATATATAAAAAAAACTATTTTTTCCTCAGTTTAGGCTGATATGTATTCTTCCACATATTTTTGGTAAAAAAAAAAAAAAATTGCAATAAGCATACATTGATTGGTTTGGGCAAAATTTATAGCGTCTACAAAATAGGGAAAAGTTTTATGGCATTTTTATTATTCTTTTTTTAATCAGCAACGGCGGCGATCTGCGATTTTTATCATGATTGCGACATTATGGCGGACATATCGGACACTTTTGACACTATTTTGGGACCATTGTCATTTATATAGTGATCAGTGCTATAAAAATGCACTGATTACTGTGTAAATGACACTGGCAGTGAAGGGGTTAACCACTAGGGGGCGATGAAGGGGTTAAGTGTGTCCTAGGGATTGATTCTAACTGTGGGGGGATGGGCTTCAACACACATGACAGCGATTACTGCTCCCGAAGACAAGAAGCAGTGATCTCTGTCATGACACTAGGCAGAACGGGGACATGCTTTGTTTACAAAGGCATCTCCCCATTCTACCTCTCCGTGACACGGTCGTGGGCAGCACGGCGGACATTGAGCCCAAGGGACCCGCGGTCGCGGAGAACGTGGTGGGCGGGCGCGCACGCAGTGCCGCTTCTTAAAGGGGATGTACCTGTACCTCCTCTTGCCCATCCGTGCCATTCTGCCGACGTATATTGTTGTGCAACGGTCGGGAAGAGGTTAATGACTATTGACTGGCATGGTACCATTGGACTGCCGTAAGGCCAATGTAGTGCCTATATTTCAAAAGGGATCAAAGTCTTTATTAAGTAACTATAGACCTGTTAGTTTAACTTCTATAGTTGGGAAGATACTGGAGAGTCTAATAAAAGACCACATAGATGATTTCTTTCTGGCAAAAAAAGTATTTTAACCACTTCAGCCCCAGAAGGATTTACCCACTTCCTGACCAGGCCATTTTTTGCGATGCGGCACTGCATCGCTTTAACTGACAATTTAAAAAACAGCGCGGTCAAGCGACGCTGTTCTCAAACAAAATTGAGGTCCTTTTTTCCCACAAATAGAGCTTTCTTTTGCTGGTATTTGATCACCTCTGCGTTTTTAATTTTTTGCACTATAAACAAAAAAAGACCGACAATATTGAAAAAAAAAAACAATATTTTTAATTTTTTGCTATAAAACACACCCACATGTGATTCTCGGTTACGGCACCGCATGGAGAGGAGCTAGGCGATCACAGCTCCCGCCGTGCTCCCCCGAATACTGCACACAGATTAGCCACAGCCTGAGGTATTCTCCCAGCCTCCTCTCTCCTGCCAGGGGAACACTCATGGATGGCTTTGTTGAGCGATCCGCGGCTCGAGCAGCCCCTGCTCACCCCCCCATGGAAATAGAGGACACGGCACATGCTGCAGCCAATATGGCTCCCTCTACTGCTGAGAGCTGAACACTGCAGAAGCACCCACGAGTATGCAGTCTCCCTCTATACCAGCACAGATAAACCCAGCCTCTCCTTCAAGTATTGCCCAGGCTGTGGTGGCACTTTTGACCCCTATGGTCACAAAAGCAATGGACCAAGTGGTCCTTAAAGGGCTAAAACATCTCCATAAAGAACTGCAGTCACAAGCCCTACAAATTGATCAAACGGAGGAGCTAATCTCCTCCATAGAGTATGATGCTGCAACCATGTCTGTTGCCATTGCCAGGTTCTCCACTGCTCAGAAGGATCTACAGGAAAAAGTAAACGATTTAGAAAATTGCTCAAAACACAACAACTTGCGCATCATTGTGGTTCCTAAATCATATTTCCCCTCCAGGCTCACCACCACCTGCTCCTCCCCCATCCCGGAGCAGCTGGGATTACGCACTCCATGCTTAGTGGAACGTGCGCATCGCATCGGCCAGCCTTCAGAAACGCGTTCCAAGCCTCGACCAACGATTGTTAGATATCTCAACTACGCAGACAAACTCGCCATAATTCAAAAATTTCACCGAGTGCGCAATTTATCTGTTGAAGACCAATTCATTACTACTCTTTGCAGATTACTCTATTGAAGTTATGCGCCAGCGCAAAGCCTTCTCTGCCATTTGCTCCTCACTTTACAACCATAACATTGAATTTACCCTAGCGTACCCTGCACATCCAACCAGACACAGGTGAGCACCTTTCTTTCACTTCTCCATCTGAAGCGGAGCACTACCTTAGCACTGCACAAACATCAGCTATGGAACAGGAAGATCCTTCTACCGCCCATGATTCTTCCTCACCCGGGAGATCTGCTTCATCTTCCAGAAGTCAGTAAAGTCCTCAGAAACCTCCCTACAAGAGGGTGCGCTTTGGACCTCCGGATGATAAATCTGTGCACCGCTGACTGCCTACTTCCTCCATCACTGATAGACTTTGTTTCTTCTATTTTGCAGCCCACCATTTCTATCACCCACCCTGGGCTTCAAGTGCCCCCTGCATCCCCTGATAGGTGAGGCCCCCTCTAATTGAAGGACCATGGCTCTTCATTTTTTTTTTTCTCTCTATCCCTCCCAGGGGACCCTATCGACTGCCGTCTGCTGCCTGAAGCACTGCATTGAACTCTCCAACCTGTTGTCCCTTCTTCAATTTCGGTTCCCCCTCTCTTCTCTCCCCCTCCCTTGTTCCCTATTTCTCCTCACCCCCCCCCCACTCTCCCTTTCCCACCTCCCCTACCCCCTTCCTCGGAGCTGGCTCATATATTCATGCTCAGGGAGAGTGCTCTCTGGCAGGAGTGTTTTGGGAGTGTTCTCCATGAGGAAAAAAATGAAGTCCCTCACAGGTTTTTAGAGGCTTGCCCTCCCCTTTATTGTTATTTTACGTGTCTGGTTAACTGTTCTCTGTTTTCTCAACTTCTCTTTAGTACTCCACCAAAGTCTTTCTGATACTGGATCCGATGGGACGATGTCTGCAGTGGTAATACCCCTGTCCGCGCTACCTTACGTTTATTTACTACGTCAGTCATGGCTCCTTGGGACTCTGGGGATCACTTAAGGTAATCTCATGGAATGTTAAGGGGCTCTGTTCCCCCAATAAACGCATGCAAATTTTGAGGCACCTCAAGCGTCTGCAAGCAGATGTTGCTAAAGGAGACCCATCTCGCTGCAGAGGACTTTCCTCGCCTTTCTAAATTATGGGCGGGTAAGGTCTATGGCTCTCCAGCGGTGGGATGCAAGCCCAGAGTTGCAATTTCACTTCACAAAAATCTCCATCACTCTTTATGCTCCATAGAGACGGACTCGGTCGGTCACAGACTCACTGTTCACCTAACGGTTGCCTCCCGTGACACCGCTATCTCCAATGTTTATGCAGCTAACCTTTTTCCAACATTTCAACTCTTGGGCTCTACAGATCCCTGAACACTTCCAACTTATGGGGGGAGATTTTCACTCCGTCATTCACATGTCTGAAGATCGCACACAGGGACCCATGAGACAAACCCCGTTAACTGACACTCCTAGTTTGCTAGCCTAATTGGTCTCCTTGCTTCATATTACGGATATTTGGCGCTTCTCCCACCCCATAGAATACACCTTGCTCTTCCCTCCCCATGGCTCGGTCTCCCATATTGACTGCTTTTTTTGCTCCCCGGGTGCACTCCCTCTAGTGACAGCCTCGAACATTAAGGACATGGTTATCTCTGATCACCCCATTAGTGTACAGCTCTCTGGAATAGCATTACCTCATGCCACTAACACCTGGCGCTTCCCCTCCTTCTTGACTGACAATGATGACTTTAAAACACTCTCTACGGAATGCGTGGGCCGAATTTGCCGAAACCAATCGGGCTCATCTTTCTACCCCTAACCTGTTTTGGGAAGCAATTAAAGCTTTCCTCAGGGGGTGCAAAATCTCCTACACCTCATAATTTAAAAAACAACCTTGCATCCAATATCACAAAGCTAGCGACGCTCTACATATGGCCCATCATGCCTTATCATTAAACCGCACACCAGCTAATATACTTGCCTGGCAAACAGTTAAGTGCACCTTTGACCATTGGTCCGCTCAGCAGGAAACCACCAGGCAATCATACTTTACCCTGCATTTCCATAGATATGGTAACAAGGCTGGCAGGTCGTTGGCGAAACTATGTTCTGGTCGTCACCCACCAACCCATATTGGAGCTTTACGTTCCTCTACTGGTGTTATTATCAATGCGCCCTTTGGGATCAGCACCCTCCTGACTGACTACTACAAATCTCTCTACTCTGAAGATCCTATTGACACGGATGCAGCGGGAAAACTACTTGCAAATACCAAACTACCTGTATTAACTCCCGAACAAATGGAGACTTTAAATGCCCCCGTATCCCGAGGGGATATTTGCTTTACTATTAAACCCCTTCCTGCGGGAAAAGCCCCTGGCCCCAATGGACTATCCGCAGAATTTTACAAGCTGACCTCAGAGTTCATCCCTGATACCTTACACCATGTCTATAAATCCATGTGGGCTGAGGGCCCCTACCTACCCTCTGGCTCACAAGCACACATCAAACTCATAGCCAAAAAGGGAAAGGATCTTCTTCCTGGCTCCTATAGACCTATTTCCCTAATCAATGTTGATGCTAAAATTCTCTTTAAAATCATTGTATCCTGTTTGGCACACCTCCTTCCATTAATCCTCCACCAGGCCCAATCGGGATTTGTGCCAGGGCGTTCTGCCACCCTTAACATCCGCAAAGTCCTCCTGGCCCTTGAGTTTGCCAGGATGCACTCTGACAATGACACAGCCATTATTTTGCTTAATGCTGAAAAAGGCCTTTTTCAACATTAGTTTCTCCTGGCTGTTCATGGTTCAGAGTTCTGCGCCTAGCGCGTTCTTCAGGAGACAACTTGGTCCAGCCCAGCTGCATACGTTCCTCAGCAGGCAGGGGGTGCTCCTCGGATCAAAGAGAAGGGACTGGGAGCTCAGGCTGCCTAAGGAACGGGGAGTGCTGGCTTCTTTTTTCCAGGTCCCTCTCCTGAAAGTGAATATCGATCTGGTTACACAAGGTGATGACACCGTCCAGATCAGCAGGAAGGTATCTTCCTGCTAATCCATCCTTCACTCTATCAGGGAGGCCATGTAAAAAGGTTGCAACTAGGGCCTCATTATTCCAGCACAATTCAGCTGTGAGGATACAGAACTGAAGAGCATACTGTCCCACAGAAGTGGACTCTTGACGGAGATGTAAAAGCGCGCTAGCCGCTGAGGAGACACGACTCAGTTCCTCGAAGATATTCCGAAAAATCATTCAGTTCCCACAGAGGGGCAGCCCAAGCTAGTGCCTCGCCGGACAGGAGGGATATAATATAGGCTACTTTCGCCCGATCGGACAGGAGGTTTTGGGGCTGAAGTTCAAAATTAATTGTGCACTGGCTAAGGAACCCCCTGCAAGCCTTGGAGTCCCCAGAGAAATGGGCCGGAGCTGGCAGTTGTAATGAATGTGTGGCTGCGACTGGTGCGAAAGGTGCAGCAGCAGATAGCGGTTGAGGTTGTTGAACCGGGGGTCCTAATGAGGCCTGAACCTGTTCAAAATGGGATGCCAAATCCTGAAGGAATCGCATCACTTGGGTCTGATGCGATTCTTGGGTCTCAAGTCTGCGAACTAAGCCCTGCAACGGATCATCTGCGGGTAGTGGCACATCAGTCGGGTCCATGGCTGATCAAACTGTCACGTCACCATGTGGCTAGGTGACAGATGCACACCGTTGGGATCAGGAGTGCACGGCAAGGTAGTGGACCCCACGACTGACTACTGTGGATGGGAGTCAGGGTGGTAAGGAAGGCAGGGCCGCTGGAACGCCAACACGGATCCCACCGGGGTTAGAGCGTAAGATTCCATGAGGCGCGGAGTCTAAGAGCCAGCAGGTGTTCACCAGAGCCTCTAGTAGTGAGGATGGACTGGGCTGCAACTGGCTCCAGGTCGCGACCCCCAGGGTCCCCCAGCTCACACCCACAGTAGGCAACAAGAGGATAGGTATAGTAAGGGAATAAGCCAAGGTCGGGGCCACAAGCAGACAAGGACAACAGAGTTCACGCCAAGGTTCAGGGTCACAGGCAAACAGGGATAGTCAGGGACATGCCAAAGGTCAGGGTCACAAGCAGAATGGGAAAGTCGAGAACAGGCCAAAGTCGGTAACTGGAATCAGACATAGGAAACACAGCAAGTACACACAAAAGCTAACACACAATGGATGATCAGCACTGCTGGCTTGCAGTGCACAGGATAATATAGGGTTCCCTGATAGGGCCTGGGATGGGGCCATGCTTAGAGGAGAGGTTATAAAACCAGCTAGGTATGAGTGGCTGGCCTCTTAGTCTGAACACATGAGGAGAAGGTAAGCTGACAGAGAAAGATTACTGCATACCCATGACACTCTATTTGCCGATGACATTCTTCTCTTCTCAACTAACCCTTCATCTGACATATCTCTACTCAAAGAACTGTTTGTGACCTTCCGAGCCTGCTCGGAGCGAAGGAATAATTTTGGTAAGAGTGAAATTTTGGCCCTTAACCCACGTGTCTCGCAGCTGGATCGACTCATCCCCATTTATAGTTGCAAAGCAATATATCATCTATTTAGGTAAACATATTGGTAGAGTACCCTCCTCTTTGTACAGTCTAAATTATCCTCCAGTCATAGACAAGATTGTACGGGAGCTGGAAGCATGGACGGCCATGCCCCTTTCACTTTTTGGGAGATGCCATCTCTTCAAAATGGTCTCGTTCACAAGACTGTTGTACCCAATGCAGACACTTCCTCTTCTTCTGAAACATACAGATGTTCAAAGGTTACATACTGCCTTGCTTGCGTTTCTCTGGCGCAGTAAGAAACCCAGAATTGTGCTTCAAAAACAAAGTCTCCTAAAGAGTGAGGGTGGAGCATGCCTGCCCAATATTAGATTCTATAATCTTTCTTGCCTGCTGCGGCAGGGTATTGATTGGTTGTCTAAAAAGTCTTGGTACTCCAATTATATGCTAGAGGAGGCCCTGGTGTCCCCTTTCAATCTCCAGGCAGTGCTTTATTCCAGGCTGCACGCTTTGCCTCCTATCTTAAAATTGAATTTATTGATTAAAGACACCATTGTAGCCTGGAGAGAGGTTTGGAAACTCCTGGATCTGCCCTACACCATTTCATCCCACCTGCCTTTACTTGGTAACCCAATGTTCTCCCCCTCTGGGACACATAAAGCCTTTGCACAATGGTCGCTTCCGGCCCACAGACTGTCTCCAATTTCTTCAATCCTACCCAAAGAACTCTAAGACCCTTCTCAGAACTGACCCAACAATACTCCCTACCATCGTCACAGGTGTTTCACTACTATCAAATAACCAGCTACCTCAAATCATGCTACAGTCCACGACAAAACCCATGCCAGCACTCATTCATTGATAAAATGCTCAAGCGAAATCAATACTCTATCTCAGAAAAATAGTCTATTCATTTTTAATTCCGGGACATTCATCCATGACATCCAAGATGCCCCAGAAAAGATTCTTGCAGGATATCAAAAAAATTCGCTCCCTAGTGGTCTGCGAAGAATGGCGAGAAACTCAATTCAAATTCGCTCACCGTACATATTTTCCATTTCGACATAGCAAAGTCGATCCCTCCCTCTCTATGTGACCCTGGTGCAGCACCTCTCGACTGTCTGTTTCATAAAATGTGGACTTGCCAAGCTACCTCCAACTTCTGGAACCAGGTACTTAAATATATCAACATGATTCAACAGAGGCTCCTTCCTAAAGATCCTTTGTTGTGCCTTTTTAGCAGCAATGATGTGATGGCCTCTTCATCTACCTGTGCCTCACTCCCACATTGGGTCCAAATGTGCCTTCTGATAGCTCGTAGAGTCCTCATGCAGGCCTGGATTCACCGCCTCATATTGCCTCAGTAAAATGTGCGCTACATACCCTATTTCTCAAAATGCGATGGCATCTTTGGAGACCCTGTGTAAGTGTGTCCTAGTCTGTGTAGTGTTGTACCCTACGCTAATACTCCACTAATGTGTGGTAGCGTTCAAAACATTCACCAATGCAAAGACCAGGATGGTCAAGACATAAGGGACAATAATAGCGGGTGTCACGTCTATATCCGCGCTTTCTACAGACACAACATTTTCTTTGGGGGGCTCGTTGCGTAGGGGTACCAGGAAGGACATACAGAAAATACCTCTTATGCAGCTGGCTTACTGCATTTGGATTGGGAAGCTGGGCCACAGCACCGTCTGGAAATAGAAGGGCCATGATGATCTCTTGCTGGAATTTAAAAAAGGATCCAGTTCGTCCTGAAGCTTTGTATAGCACATAAGCATTCAGCAGAGCCAATTGAAACAAGTGTATGGACACTTTATTGTACCAGCGTCTGGCCTTACGGGCAACTAGGTATGGCGCCAACAACTGGTCTTGAGGTCCACCCCTCCCATATTAAGGTTATATTCGTGGACACAGAGGGGTTTCTCCACAATACCAGTCGCCGTAGGAATGTGGACCGCCGTTTCTGTGTGAAGGGAGGACAGAACGAAAACATTACAATTATTACTCCACTTCACAGCAAGCAAATTATTACACTTCCAGCAGGCTCTCTCCCCCAGCCTAAGATGGAAATCTACAAGCCACTGGGGTAAGCCCCGGAGATTAGATTGCACGGTGCCACATGCGCCAATTTTGTGATCAAACAAGTGACTAAAAAGTGGCACGCTCATGTAATTATTGTCCACATACAAGTGGTACACCTTTCCAAAAAAGGGTGACACCAAATCCCACACAATTCCCTATGTAATCTGTGCCGTTCCCCGGCTCTACGTGACCACCTCTTCCCTCGTAAACCATAAAACTATATGTATAGCCTGTGGCCCTGTCACAGAGCTTATACATCTTGACCCCATATCTGGCATGCTTGGTGGGAAGAAACTGTTTGGAAGACAAGCGGCCAGAAAACCTAATCAGGGACTCATCAATGCAGACAACTTGATGGGGAGAAAACAAGGCTGCAAACTGTTGGTTGAAGTGGTTTACGACGGGGCAAATTTTGTAGAGCCGATCGTGATTCAGGGTCACCCCGAGGATGGCAGAGTTCATTGTCATTAAAGTGCATGAACCGCAAGATCTGCTCGTATCGTGCCCTGGCCATGGAGGCAGAGAACACGGGCAAATTGTGAATTGGGCCAGTGGACAAATATAACCGCAACTCACTCTTTGTAGTTATGCCCATGAGGAAGGATAGGCCCAGAAAGTTCTTAAATTCGGAAACCGTAATAGGTTTCCAATCTCTGGCAAGGGTCAAATGGGGATTAGCGGCAATTAATTGACCAGCATAAAAAATTGCTTTGGTCCACAATAGATCTATAGAGATCTTCCGTGAAAAACAGCGAATAAAAATCAAGTGAGGTAAAATCAACTGTTTCCACCTGAATTCCGGGTTGGCCAGTGAATGGGGGAAGTACGGGTGCTGCAGAAGTGGTGTGCTCCCAATTAGGATTGACAAATGCAGCAGGAAGGGCACTATGGGCTCGATGGGCCTGTCTTTGTCTTCTTGATGGCTGCGGGACACTAGTGCTAGCCACCTCACCAGCTTGAACTGCATTTATGGGACTTGTCACGTCACCACATGTTACTGCAGTGCTGGTTTGACTATGACCAGGATGTACTAGGCTGCTGGTGCTTGCCATTTCAAAAGAAGGATGAGCGGCACTAGTACTGGCTCCATACGAGAGCCTTGCGGTTCTTCCACCTCAATGACAGCAGAAGATCGGGGTCCGGTAAGCCTGACCTTGGCAGGGACCACAACTCTGTCGTCAGAGCTATCTGTCAGGGTGCTCTGCTGTCTACAGGATGGTATTCTGAGCCTGAATCTGACAGATGAGTGACTTCACTATCTGTCATGATCAGAAACATGTAGGCCTCTTCACTAGTGTACCTTTGATTTGACATTTTGGTTTCTAAATTTACTGGTACACTAGTGAGACTCACAGTAAAAAGAGCTCCTGACTGTCAGCGACCGATTCAAATGCTACCAATAAAACTGTTAGTGTTTGCAGGGATCAGGCCTGACTCTGCGAACGCTGTAGTTATGTGTGTTATGTTTTTGTAAGTGACAGTGATCGATTGATACTGCACTTGAGTGGGCTGGGCTGGGTGGAGGGGCTAAATGCAGGTGCTAGCAGGTATCTGGGCTGATCCCGCTAACACTGCGTTTTGGGGAATTCTAAACTACTGGGGATGCTAATATAGTTCTGATCAGATATCGATTCGTTCAGACACTATACTACTAAGGGAGGTGTATGGTGCATGCGTGGGTGTTAGCGCTACAGGCATTAATCTGACGCTGCCTAGGGCAACGCAGACCCCAACTGACGTTAAAACCTAACTGTTATCACCCGTTGGGCGATCAGGGGGTTAAACTTTTATTGGGTAATATACGGCGGGTGCCCTGATAAAAAACAAACTAACCAGTGCCACCCGTAACACTAATACGGTGATCACTGGTGACAGGGGTGAAAGGGTTAACTAGGAGGCCGTCAGGGGATTAAAACCTTCATTAGGTAATATATGTGGGTACCTGACACTATAAAAAAAACTGACGGTGAATCTAATCAACTACTTGGCTAACTAGCGTCACCAGTGACACAAATACAATGATCAATTAGTGACACTAGCGACAGGGGGTGAAAAGGTTAACTTGGGGGCGAACAAGGGGTTAAACTTTTATTAGGGGGGTTTAGGGGGGTAACCTAGACCTAACTACTACTAACTGCCCTAACACTTATTTCAGTCACAAATGACACCAATGCAGTGATCAGTGAAAAATCTGAAAACTGCAATTGGTGACACAGAGACAGGGAGTGAAGGTGTTAAAGGGGGGGGGGGGCGATCAGGGGGTGGCAAGTGTACCTATGTGTACTGGTGTTAGTGTAGTGTTGGTGCAACTTACAGTTAGATGTTATCTCTTCTCTCAATGGAATCAAAAAGACTCCATGAGGAGAGACGACATCACTTCCTCCTGTCTGTGTTTACACTTACACAGACAGGGGAAGGTTTCCATTCGTTAGGAGAGATCACCAGGTCCAGACCATGAATCATTGGTCTGGCCCTGGGAACTGATCGGTCCTCTAATAAATCCGACCGTGCGGGCACGTGGGGGGGGGCGCAGTTGCGCCCCACACACGGGGGGGAAGGGACATACAGGTATGCCCATTTTCCCACCCATGCCATTCTGCCGACGTACATCGGCGTGCGGCGGTCGGGAACTGGCCAGAGAGAGATATCATTTTGCCTCTGTACAAATCATTAGTAAGACCTCAGCTGGAATGTGCAGTTCAGTTTTGGGCACCAGTTCTCAAAAAGGATATTGAGGAACTGGAAAAAGCGCAGAGAAGGGCAACCAAACTGATAAGAGGCTTTGAGGAGCTCAGCTATGAGGAACGATTAGAGGAACTGAATTTATTCTCTCTTGAGAAGAGGACTTCGAGGGTGGGTATGATCAACATGTACAAATACATAAGTGGTCCAGTGTTGCCAACCCCCCAAAGTGAACTTTACTGACAGGATGCCAAAACGGCACCAATTTTTTACTGGCAGAAATCATGACATTTACTGAAAGAGCCACATTTTTTTTACTGACACTGCAAAAAGGTACCTAAAATGGCCGTTTTCAGTGCTAAACATTGCAAATATCAATATTTAAACCATAAACATGTATCTAGTGCTATTAGCAATGTGTTTAAGTTAAACAAAAGTAAGTCAAAAACATACTTATCTATTTACATGAGGGTCAGGTTATTTTATAACTCAGCCAGCACAGAGTTCCCTTATACATCAGATTGTGCAGGATTCCCCCCTTACAGTGCAAGGGAACTCTGACATAAAGGGGAATGCTGCAGATCATGACCTAAGAGGGAACTCTGATGTAAGTGGCCAGAGACTACATTATATCAGAGTTCACTGCGTTCCCCTTTACATCAGAGTTCCCACTTACATCAGGGTCCGCAGAGTTCCCTCTTGCACTGTAAGTGGGAATTCTGAAGACTGATGTAAAGGGGAATGCTGGGAACTCTGACATAAGGTGGTCTCTGGTCATGATGTTGGGGGGGGGACTCTGGTGACCAGAGACCACCTTCTGCTGGGTGAATACACCAAGGTAGGGGGGGAACCTTTATATTAGTGCCCCCTTACATTCCTCAGACTGACCTAGTGGCATTGTCACTGACCTCCTCTCAGGTGCACCGTGCAGGGCTCAGTCAGATGGCTCCAGCTTGGTGACTCTGATTTTATCCTAAAGTCTTCTCTCCAGTGTCCACACATTTCTGAATCCTCCCGTGATCTCCCATCCCAGCAGCGCTCCCACTCTTGACTCCTCTTCAAACCTCCCCTCAACAACTGCAGACATGATAAAAGATAAGAGATGGTCACAGGCTGCGGACATTGCACAGGAGGTGGTCAGTGGCTGCAGATATTGAACAGGAGGTGGTCAGGGGCTGCGGACATTATACAGGAGGTGGTCAGGGGCTGAGACATTGTACAGGAGGTGGTCAGGGGCTGCGGACATTGTACAGGAGGTGGTGAGGGGCTGCGGACATTGTACAGGAGGTGGTCAGGGGCTGCGGACAGCCATATTTTTTTACAGGCTGCCTGTAAATTAACGGGCGGTTGGCAACACTGCCCCACACAGTAGTGTCCTCCTTCCCCCCTTTAGTGTCCTTTCCTGCCCCCTTTCATATCATGACCCCCCCACTGCTGTATCCACTACATATTACCCCCACCCAACAGTAGTGTCCTAATCTGCCCCCAGCCAGCAACCAAACTTTACATAGCATTAGCAAGCATTCACAGGTGGGGCTGGGGGGTAGTTGTGGGGCAGGGCAGGGGCCAGGGGGACTCTGCCTGGGCCGGCCCTGAGCTCTGCCTCTGACTGTCACAGTGGCACTGCCAGTGTTCCTGACCTGCTGCCTGCCTGAAATCAGCTGGTGAGAGTGACTAGTCACTGCAATTATTTAATTTAATCATTTCCCAATTCTCACCATCACCACCAGCCCCCTTCTGGGATTGACTGCCTGTCTGTGTCTCTCTGATTCACTCAGTCTGTCTCTGAGTGACTGACCTTGAGCATTTACCAGAGTGTGCTTGCACTGCTGGCCAGGGCCTGGTGTGTGTCTGTTTGGAGCACGGGTGTCAGGGCTGGGCTCAGCCCTACCTTCTCAGAGCTCAGGCTGTTCAGCTGTTGGTTAATTACCAGCACTCTTCATTCCACACTGACTCACCTGATGATCATATCCTGCTCGTCAATCAGCCTGCTGGCTATTTAAGCTGCTTGGATCAGATCTCCTGTGCCTTCACCTTGGTTAACCATATCCGGACACTCTCTGCTGTGTTTTCCTGTAAAGACTTTTGCCTGTCTGACTTCCCTTCTGGTTCTTGATCAGGTTTGCTGCTCCTGACTACGCTGATCTCTGGATTCCTGTTTTACTGGCTTGTTCTGACTACCAGCTCTGGTTAGCGTACCCTGGCTATGTTTTGACTACATTTGCACTGTTTGTACAATTTTTACCATTTTATTAAAGAGTGTGATTTTTACTGCACCTCTGTCTCAGTCTGATTCATGGTTCCTGACACCGGGGGTCCAAGTCTGCACTGTTTGTCTGGGTCTCCCTCTCGATCACACACACGTCAGCCACCTGCACTGTCCACTCCATGAGGCTCCTCTGTCCGCCTTCTTGGTTCCCATGACATCATCATCGCGGGCGGGGCACAGCTCACCCTGCAGTAGAAAATAGGCACACCGACTCCGCCCGCACACAGCCTCTGTCAGACCCGCCCCCTGGTGGCCAGCCGAATGCAGGGTCAATGCAGGATCGGATCTTCTCGGGGATTTCCGGAACTTCGCATGCGCAGTTCTGACCCGAGCCGATTGCAGCTATTTTTACTGGCACTTTTCTCCTGCTACGGGCTTCTACTGGCAGAAGAAAAAGTGCCCTGTTTTTATGGGCTGTCCGTAAAAATACGGGCGGTTGGCAACACTGAAGTGGTCCATATAGTGAACTTGGTGTTGAGTTATTCACTTTAAGGTCATCACAGAGGACAAGGGGCACTCTTTACGTCTGGAGGAAAGGAGATTTAATCTCCAAATACGGAAAGGTTTCTTCACAGTAAGAGCTGTGAAAGTGCGGAATAGACTCCCTCCAGAGGTGGGTCTGTCCAGCTCAGTAGATTGCTTTAAAAAAGGCCTGAATTCTTTCCTAAATGTACATAATATAACTGGATACTAACATTTATATGTAAAGTTGATCCAGGGAATATCCGATTGCCTCTCGGAGGATCAGGAATTGTTTCCCCTGGAATTGTTTCCCCTGCTGGTGCAAATTGGGTCATGCTTTGCTAGGGTTTTTTGCCTTCCTCTAGATCAACTGTGGGTATAGGATTGTGTATATGGGATTGTATGATTTTTATTTATTTTTTACCACTTTTATTGGTTTAACTAGATGGACTTTTCAACCTGACTAACTATGTACTTATATTTTTATGTTCCTTTTTCTTATAAAATTTTAAACATAAGCTCCATAGCTGGAGGGGCAGAGTCTTACCAAATGTACCAAATATACAGAACATAACCAGCTATCTTGGTATGTTAGTGATTTAGCCAGATTACTGAGCATACACAGAAATGTGGTTGAAGCAACGATGAATGTTACTTAAAATTGCACTGGCCAGCTGGGGAGGAACCAATGGACACAAAAGATAAACTTTATCATGTAAATTAATATAGATCAAAATGTATCCTCTGCATACAACATTGCTAAATTAATCCAAATTTAAGTATACAATTCCACAATTCTCGTGAAAAAAAAAAACTGTGGGACCTACTCAATGTATAACAAGCAACAGGTATAAAAAGGAATGAGATTGAGACAACAATAAATACAAAAATAACTTTTATTGTGTTACTCAAAATAAATTGATGAATCTATGAGCAAGTAAAAAAATGCTGCAGTCAAGAAATAGTTAACTACTGGCAAAGACTTCAAAAGGCAATCCAGCACATAGTATAATTAACAAATTAATGGATATTGGTTGTCTGATGAGCATTGCAAAATCATGTAGGCTGAGGGGTAGGGGGCGACCCAGGCGGTAGGCACCCAGATGGGAAACACGACGCACACAGTGGTTGAGAAGGCATAATGCATTTTTAGCCATTCTAGATACAACATAGCCTCTTCAACATTAAAAACCGAGCGGCAACACTTACAACAGTGGACGGAACTCCAGCAGGACATGATGAGTGCAGGGACATGCTATGCAACTGGGAGTGAAGAACAAGCAGAGGACCCGGAGGTGCCATACACCTCATTACATTTAAAGTGGTTGTAAGGGCAGATGGTTTTTACCTTAATGCATTCTGTGCAGTAGGGTAAAAAGCTTTCTGCATGCAGCTCCCCCCACAGCCCCCCATACATACCTGAGCACAATCATGATCCAGCGATGTGCATGATAGCCGAGGCTCTCTCGCTCCTCATTGGCTCACATACAGCAGTGGCAGCCATTGGCTTCTGCTGTTGTCGATCAGAGCCAGTGATGAAGAAGTGGGGGCACACAGAACGGGGCTCAAGAGCGAGCATGCATAAGTGCCCCCTTAGCAAGATGCTTGCTTTGGGAGCACTCGGGGGCGGGTAAAGCCAGGAGCACCAGTGGGGGACCCAAGAAGAGGAGGATTGGGGCTGCTCTGTCCAAAACCATTGCACAGAGCAGGTAAGTATAACAAAAAAAAAATCTTTATAAACCACTAACTATTTGAAACCCAGCAGATTTTAAAACTTTTTCCCAGAATTCTTCCTTAACTGTTTTCCATACAAAGCCACATGTGTCAGGATACCACTGACTACAAACATCATATGTATGCATTGACAATACTCTAATGTTCATGAATATGTTACTTATCCTATTTGCTTTTTTCTGGAATGCCTTTTGATGTATTTACCAGCAGGGCCACTGATAATGGGCTACAACTGGTCCTCCTGTATCAGATGTAGGGTTGCCACCTTTTCTTCAAGCCAAGCCCGAACACTTTAGTGGCACAGGGCACATTTTGTTTTTGTAGTATATACTATAGGATTATAAAAGACTTCGGACACCTTTGAGTGACCCAAGGAGAATGATAATGCAGCACGCTGCGGTGAACAGCCAAACTGCTCTTGCTGACATCTCTCCGCACCCCCCCAGTGATGCCAAACCTTCCCCCAGACAGTGGCCCAAAGCTCCCAGACGGCAGCAAATTTTTGTGTAACTATCTCAGTTACTTGGGAAGCCAGAACCCAGTCTGAATTATGTGTCCGGGTTTCAGGCACATGAAAACCCGGACATATGATTCAAAACCCGGACTATCCAGGTGAATCCTGTACAGGTGGCAAACCTGATCGGATGCCGAGGGGAAATTACAGAACCAATCCCCCCGTATGCCGGTCTCTGCAGCAGCTAAAAACTTGTTTCTACGCCTCTCCCTCCCACCAACTTTGCTATAATTTCACTCCCCCTGCTGAACTGATTGCCCCAAATTCCCCCTGCTGCCTGCTTATCCCCCCACAACCACCCCCACCCTGCAGCACTGCCGGGTTCCCCTCCCTTCCATGGGGGCACAGGGAAATCTTTTCAAGATGGAGAGCTGGAGAAGCAGGTGGTAAAAACTGTGTTTGCTATGCATCCATTTGTGAATGAACAGGAGCCTCTGTGTAGAGTGCTCCCTGTTCATTCACTGTCCAGTGCAGCTGAGGCTCCGGAGAAAGGAGTTGAGGTATCTATGTTTTCAGTCCCTTACTCAATCTCTAATGTGAGACATCAGGGGTCTGTTTAGACCCCTGATACTTCACCAAAGCCCCCTCCCCCTTCTTCTGAACAGCAGTGTGAAAAAATAAATAAAAAAGAATTTAAAAAAAGTCAAAAATAATAAAAAAGATTAAGGGCTCATTCACATGGGTTCTCTGGCCCATAAAATCTAAATAAATGATTTGTTTGTGCATCTGGAACTGTCTATTACTCTGAACACAGCCGCAGGTCCTAATTTGACAGGCGCATGTGAATGGCCCCGACTGTCTGTAATCGGTGCTCTACACCTGCATCCACATGCCTAGTCAAATTATGACCTGTGGCTGTGTTCATACAGCTGCTTCGTCCCCATAGCGTAACATAGGCTGACTGCACACAGCTCCAGTCACATAAAAAATAAAAATGTGATTCGCACTGTACAAGCCACAGCACCCATGTGAATGGCCCCCTAAGACCTCATCCACACACAGAACTTTATTTATTAACTCAATAAAGTTTTATCCTTTCGATGTATCAGGAATTATGTAAGTTATGTTGTGTTTGCGTCTGCTTTAATAATTTTAGGGTATTTTTACCAAAAATATATTTAGATTTTTTTTTGGGGGGGGCGCATGAATGCTGAGACATTTTTACAGCTAATTTTTTATAACTAGACCATACGTTTAGTGCTGTTTAGTGGTGTGGCACTAGAGAAGTAAAAATATGGCATCAGAGTCAGGGATATTTTAGGAGCTGCTATAAGTCTTTGCATCAAGACTGGTGGAGCTGTTAGCCAATATAAGCACCAGGACATGGATTCTACCAGGAGACTTCTGAAAATATAATCAAAAGTTAATATTTTGAGTGTAAATCAATTTTAATATATTGTATACGCTGTAAAATACATTCCAAAATCCTAAAAATAAAACTGTGTCAGAGAAAAAAAACGCTGAGAATGACTTTAGTTTTGTATAGGAAACAGTAATTGAAAGTGAACATATCTACAGCAGTCAAGTGAAAAATTGTGATGGAACACAAGTGAAGCATGTTCATAAAACAGATATAGAATGAATGCAGACATTCCATTTTTAGAGCTTCACTCATTTTGACTCTATATGTTCTCTATCCAAAAAACAAAAACTGAATTCACAATTTATCAGCAGAAAAGACAAAAAAAAAAAAAAAACAAATAGTGAAAAATACAAATCCTAATGGGTTATTTCCAAGGTGGGATGAATCTATCCATGCAAGTGGGAACTTATTATATCATACCCCTTTCACAAACTAATCTGGTCTTAGTACACTGACTCCAGTGGATTTTTACACTAATGTTAATGAGGGCTGAATTTCAGGAAGATATCTAAATACACAGAAGAAATACATTTAAAGGGTAACTATACTTTTGTGGGGAAAAAATAGTAGATAAAAAAGAATAATATAGCATATACAATTGCGAAACAAATCATATTGTAATTGAATTTTATTAAAAAGTACCTTTCCCTTTCAACCTGCAGCCCTGTCATTTTCTGAAAATGAAAAACAATATGGCTACCTGGAGGTGTTCTGTACACAGAATGTGTACTGACCACCCCCCAGAAACATAATTTCCTGCTTGTGTGATTGTCTCACTCATTTTCCCAGAAGTCTGCCTAAGATACAAGTCAGATTTCAGGCAATTGTAATTTTTGGTGAGATACTCCCAAAGGGAACACATCTAAAGGGATGCAGACCCTGCAACTTTCCTCATTAGCGTACTGCAGGTGCAGCAGCTGATGAATAATTATTAAACCATTCCCATTATACCGCATACACACGATCGGACTTTACGGCATACTTGGTCCGGCGTACCGGATTTTGTCAGACAATTCGATCGTGTGTGGGCTCCAGCGGACTTTGTTTTCTCAAAAGTTTGACGGACTTAGATTTGAAACATGATTCAAATCTATCCGACGGACTCAAGTCCGGTCGAAAAGTCTGCTCGTCTGTATGCTAGTCCGACGGACAAAAACAGACGCTAGGGCAGCTATTGGCTACTGACTATGAACTTCCTCGTTTTAGTCCGGTCGTACGTCATCACGTACGAATCCGTTGGACCTTGGTTGATCGTGTGTAGCCAAGTCCGTTCATTCGGAAAGTCCGTCGTAAAGTCCGCCGGGCAAAGTATGCCGTAAAGTCCGGTCGTGTGTACACAGCATTAGACTCACTTTCCCACATGGACACAGACAAACACACAGGAATTTCTTTAGAATAACAAAAGGTAGGAATCTGCAACAAAGTCTGTTAAAATCCTTGCAATGTACATAGATCACCCAGGGGGGAATGATTTTTTACTGGAGTTATGCTTTAAGGAAGCTGCTTTAACTGGCAAAATGCATTTCTACCTATTCAGTCTTAAAGGATACGTTTTTTTTTTTTTGAGGAGCCTGGAAAGCATTGCACCAGCAATCAGCTGATCGCTGATGCCATGTAGGACTCCTGCAGATTCTCTGTGAACCCCACACAGCGGCACTCTTTTCAAAAAGTGACTGCTGGTATGCCGAACTTCTCCCCGTACTGCTGTCACACAGAGGGCTGGGATCAACGAGCCGCTTGAGGAGCAGCAAATGTTACATGTTCCACCCTAAAAATGGATGGAAAATGCAATATGTTCTGGAAGATGAACTTATCATTTACCCACTTCAGCCTCGGAAGATTTGGCTGCTGAATGACCAGGCCATTTTTTGCGATTCGACACTGTGTCGGTTTAACTGACAATTGCGTGATCGTGCGACGCTGCACCCAAACAAAATTGATGTCCTTCGTTTTCCACAAATAGAGCACTCTTTTGGTGGTATTTGATAGTCTCATTTTGCTTATTTTATTTTTGCGCTAAAAACAAAAAAAGAGCGATAATTTTGAAAAAAAAAACCACAATATTTTGTAATTTTTGCTATAATAAATACCCCCGTTTTTTTTTATTTTTTATTTTTAAAAGCTATTTTTTTCTCAGTTTAGGCCGATATGTGTTCTACATATTTTTGGTAAAAAAAAAAAAAAAAAAAATCGCAATAAGCATATATTGATTGGTTTGTGCAAAAGTTATAGAGCCTACAAAATAGGTGATAGATTTATAGCATTTTTATTATTATTATTTTTTTTACTAGTAATGGCAGCGATCTGCTATTTTTATTGGGACTGTGACATTATGGCGGACACATCGGACACTTTTGACACATTTTTGGGACCATTGGCATTTATACAGCGCTCAGTGCAATAAAAATGCACTGATTACTGTAAAAATGTCACTGGCAGAGAAGGGGTTAACACTAGGGGCGATCAAGGGGTTAACTGTGTTCCCTGTTTGTGTTTTTAACTGTAGGGGGAGGGAACTGACCTAGAGGAAGTGACAGATCATGGTTCCTAGCTAGTAGGAACTCAGGATCTATCACGCCTCACAGAACAGGGATTTGTGCGTTTACACACAAATCTCTGTTCTGCCTCTTATGTCCACGATCGCTCGTGGCCGCCGATCCCGCAAGCCGTCATACAGCTACAACGGCTCACGGGATCGTGCCGACCTGTCGCCGTAAAATGACGGCGGCTGGTCGGCAAGCGGTTAAGATTCACTTTTCCCTGCCACGCAGTAGTCAGGTTGCTGGTATGCCGGTAGCATATCTAAACCTAAGAAACAAAATTTACTTTATAATCAGTTCACCAACATGTAGATGTGTTGGCTGCATAATTTTCCTTTTTCTGGATACATTTTTTGTATGTAAAGAAAAATATCTGTTGATTCTGCCGGAAATCCAGAAACTAAGATACACATACCCATATGTCATGGAGATGAGGGGGTAGGGGTTATAGTTCAAATCAGGAAAGCAGCCTAGAATGACAACGCTGCTCCTCCATAGATTCAGTACAGTGAACTTAGTCATCCTAAGACAGGAAGTGTGTTACTAGCAGGATCAGCAGGTTAAAATGAAGCAAAACAGCCTAAAAATTTACTGCAGCAACCACAAATAGGGACTGGTTATCTGCATAAATCACATTTTTACTCTTGGGTTTAGATATACATTAAGGAATACACTGCTGACACCACCCTGCCCATTGGACAGTGGAGGTGCAGCAGCAGGTAATCTGTGTAAAATCAATTAGCGCAATTAAATCCTAAACCACAATTAATGTGACAGTGAATAAAAAATAATAGCTGCTATCACTCAAAGTGTTTTCACTCCCCCTTTAAAAAAATGCATAAACAGTGCTGTGCTACTAAAAATACAACGTGCATATACAAGACAATAAAGACATGAACTAAATATTCCAGTCCATGAAAAAGGATGCGTAAAACAGGTGACAGAAAACAATCCATTATTTGTGTAAGATGATCCAAATAAACTGTGCTCGTGCTCTCCTCCACCTGTGTATTAGGCTGCTCACCTCACAATTTGACCCCTGTTTCACCAGCGGGTCAAATAAAGCAGTTCCCCTCTGGGGATATCACAAGGGACTGACGTGAGGCTGACACCAGAAGTCCTCAATTCCATACACTTCCTCTAAGTGGTTGACAAGCTCTCCAAGTGTGCAATGATCAGCATACGTATAAAAACAGAATGGCAAGATCTAGTGCTCTCAGTTTAAAACCAATTTATTCCCATAAAAGATGAGTCAAACATACTCACAAGTAAGGCACTATAAGCCATGCTAGCTGTACAGGCATAGATACAAATCAAATTGGATAGTCGCAAGGCGAAGAACTCTACGCCTTGCGCCTTGACGATACGCATATAGGGGACGGAGTCCACATGCTGATGTCACACCGCGGTTATCCAATTTGATTTGTATCACAGCTGTTTGGTTCTCAGTGCTGTCTCTTCCTCATCCACTCTGAAAGCTGCTATATGTGGGATTTAAAGAGGCTGAAATAAAGTAGAAATCTGGGATAACACTAACTAAAGTTAACGAGTGGCTGAAGAGCTGGTGTAGTAAGGAGGGGTTTGGGTTCCTGGAGGATGGGCCGACTTCTCAGTCGATAACCAGTACTATAGAAGGGACGGACTGTACCTAAATGAGGAGGGTGCAGATCAGCTGGGAATGAAGATGG
Source organism: Lithobates clamitans (assembly GCA_037952925.1). Taxonomy (NCBI): domain Eukaryota; kingdom Metazoa; phylum Chordata; class Amphibia; order Anura; family Ranidae; genus Lithobates; species Lithobates clamitans. Next base: position 4,884,971 of record JBBGZY010000142.1, read on the forward strand.
CCAAAAAGTTAGAGGGATTTTTAAACTAGGCGATTGGGGGGGTCCAGAGGTAGAGATTGTCAGTGCAGAACATATTCCAGAGGGTAGTATTGGGGGCATTAGTGGTAGGTTGACCAAAGCACATAAACCCAAGGTAAGTATAGCAGCAAGTCCTAGTTGCAATCTCAGAGCACCCAATAAGAGGATAATATGAGACCAGTCTAAACTACGTGGCATGTGCACCAATGCCAGGAGCCTGGCGGACAAGATGGGTGAACTAGAGATACTTTTGTATGAGGAGGATTTGGATTTTGTGAGAATTTCAGAGACCTGGTTCAACATCTCCCATGATTGGCTGGCAAACATTCAAGGGTATACCCTTTATCGCAAGGATAGAGAGGGTAAAAAAGGGGGAGGGGTATGCCTATATATCAAGCATAATGTACAAATGAATGGGAGAGATGACATCACTAAGGGAGCTAGGGAGGAGGTGGAATCCTTGTGGGTAGAGCTCTAAAGAGATAAAGCTAAGGGGAAAATAATACTGGGAGTATGCTATAGGCCCCCTAACCTGAGGGAGGAAGGGGAGACAGATCTCCTATCACAATTTGGATTAGCAGCAAGGATGGGAAGTGTTATCATAATGGGGGATTTTAACTATCCAGACATAGACTGGGCGGAGGGAACCGTGCATTCATCTAAGGCTCGTCAGTTCCTAAATCTCTTGCAGGACAATTTTATGGGTCAGATGGTAGAAGCACCAACTAGAAATGAAGCGTTACTGGATCTACTGATTACCAACAATACAGACCTAATCACGGATGTGGAAATACAGGGCAATTTAGGTAACAGCGATCACAGGTCAATTGGCTTCAGTATAAATCACACAAATAGGAAACATAAGAGGAATACAAAGACACTGAATTGCAAAAGAGTACATTATCTAATATGGTAGTCCATTCCGGTCCCCACCCAGCTCTACAGTTCAAAGTCATCGCTTTAGACACATGACAGAGAAGAGAGCTGTATAGAGAGGAAATTTCTACGAACCTTGCTAGAAGGCATAAATTGGGAAAAAAATCTTAGGAGCAGGAGGAGAGATGGGTTTGCTTTAAGAGCATATTAAATAAGGGCATTAGCCAATGCATCCCATTGGGTAATAACTTTAAAAGAGTGAACAAAAGTCCTGGTCTGGATGGCTTAACTCCAATGTAAAAATGCATATAAAAGCAAAGGAGAAGGCCTTCAAAAAATACAAGGCTAAGGGATCATCATCAGCATTCACACTTTATAAAGAATGCAAAAAGAAATGTTAGGGTGCAATAAGGAGGGCTAAGATAGAACATTAAAGACACATAGTGGAGGAGAGCAAAAAAAATCCCAAGAAATTCTTGTAAACAGTAAAAAAGGGAGGACAGACCATATTTGCCCCATAAAGCATGAGGAAGGACATCTGCTTACAAAGGATGGGGAGATGGCGAAGGTATTGAATTTATTCTTCTCCTCAGTCTTCACGAGGGAATCGGGGGGCTTCAGTAACCAAAACAGCTGTGTTTATCCTCATGACACATCACAGGAGGCATCTCCATGGTTAACAGAGGACAGAATTAAAATTAGACTCGGGACCAGATGGCTAGCACCCGAGGGTACTTAGGGAACTCAGTCAAGTAATTGCCAGACCATTGTTCCTAATTTTTACTGACAGTCTACTGACTGGAATGGTACCAGCTGGTGGGAGAAAAGCCAATGTAGCACCAGTATTTAAAAAGGGCCCAAAATACATCCCTGGGAATTACAGACCAGTTAGCCTAATATCAATAGTATGTAAACTCTTGGAGGGGATGATAAGCGACTATATACAAGATTTTAGTAATGAGAACAGTATCATAAGCAGTAATCAGCATGGATTCATGAAGAATTGTTCTTGCCAAACCTATTAACCTTCTATGAGTAGGTGAGTTGCCAGCTAGATAAAGGAAGGCCCGTAGACGTGGTGTATCTGGATTTTGCAAAAGCATTTGACACAGTTCCCCATAAACGTTTACTGTACAAAATAAGGTCTGTTGGCATAGACCATAGGGTGAGTACATGGATTGAAAACTGGCTACAAGGGCAAATTCAGAGGCTGATGATAAATGGGGAGTACTCGGAATGGTCAGGGGGTGGTAGTGGGGTCCCCCCAGGGTTCTGTGCTGGGACCAATCCTATTTAATTTGTTCATAAACTACCTGGAGGATGGGGCAAACAGTTCAATCTCTGTATTTGCGGACGATACTAAGCTAAGCCGGGCAATAACTTCTCTGCAGGATGTGGAAACCTTGCAAAAAGATCTGAACAAATTAATGGGGTGGGCAACTACATGGCAAATGAGGTTCAATGTAGAAAAATGTAAAATAATTCATTTGGGTGGCAAAAATATGAATGCAATTATACACTGGGGGGGAGAACCTCTGGGGGAATCTAGGATGGAAAATGACCTGGGGGTCCTAGTAGATGATAGGCTCAGCAATGGCATGCAATGCCAAGCTCCTGCTAACAAAGCAAACAGAATATTAACATGCATTAAAAAGGGGATCAACTCCAGAGATAAAACAATAATTCTCCCACTCTACAAGACTCTGGTCCAGCCGCACCTAGAGTATGCTGTCCAGTTCTGGGAACCAGTCCTTAGGAAGGATGTACTGGAAATGGAGCGAGTACAAAGAAGGGCAACAAAGCTAATAAAGGGTCTGGACTATATTAGTTATGAGGAAAGGTTGCGACCACTGAACTTATTCTCTCTGGAGAAGAGACGCTTGAGAGGGGATATGATTTCAATATACAAATACCATACTGGTGACCCCACAATAGGGATAAAACTTTTTCGCAGAAGGGAGTTTAACAAGATTCGTGGCCACTCATTAAAATTAGAATAAAAGAGGTTTAACCTTAAACTACGTAGAGGGTTCTTTACTGTAAGAGTGGCAAGGATGTGGAATTCCCTTCTACAGGCGGTGGTCTCAGAGGGGGGGGATTGATAGTTTCAAGAAACTATTAGATAAGCACCTGAATGACTGCAACATACAGGGATATACAATGTAATACTGACATATAATCACACACATAGGTTTGACTTGATGGACTTGTGTCTTTTTTCAACCTCACCTACTATGTAACTAATCTTAAAAATACTCTGTTCCCCCCCAATGCCTATTCTGGCTAACCTGTGTAAGAAAAGTGTATATAATTACCTATTTTCATGCCATTTTGGTCCAGTCACATGATCTGACCCTGTGTCTGCTGGAAAGAGGACAGAGTGCTTGACAATGACTGGTATAGTTTAGAACAGTAACAAAAACAAGATAAAAGAAGATACACATATTACTCACAAACATATGATGTATACACGCATGTCAAAGTAAAATGAAGACAAGTTGCCTCCAGGACCGCTGGAATATTCCAATGGTGCAAGAGGACCAGATGGCATCTGTAATGGCTTGGCTGACTCATTTTGAGGGAGAGCCCTCTTCCTCAGAGCCAACTCTACCAGTAAAGAAGAGGGTTCTCCCTCAAAACACATCAGCCAAGCCATTACAGACACCATCTGTTCCCCTTGCACCATTGGAATATTCCAGCGGTCCTGGAGGCATTTTGCTTTGACATGCGTGTATACATCATATTTTTGAGTATTATGTGTATCTTCTTTTATCTTTTAAGAAATGCTTTTAATTGAATTACACTAGGTCTGTGTGCACTTCTCTTGTTTTCGTTGTTTTTCAGTATATTTGGATACCCATGGTCCTGAGAGGGCAGCGAGACTCTGTGCTTTGACAATAAGTATTAGACACACTTCCTTTCCTTAAAGTGGGGTTCCACCCAAATTTTGAACATTATCTCTATGCATTCTCTTCCTTGCCTAGATGCTGACAGGCTGTGTAAAAAAATTTAAATTGCCGTAATTACCTTTTTTTTCTAATCTTCTTAGCACTTCCTGGTTTTCCTCCCATGGGAGTAGGCGTGTTTCTAGCCTCTCCCAGACCTCCCACAGTCCCCTGGGAGCTAGTCTCAGGCTTCCCAGCATGCATTGTGCAACAGCGTCATCACAACATCTCGGTGAATGCTGGGAGCACAGCATTCACCGCATCCAGGAAATACATGCTTGTGGGCTTCAAATGCCCACAATGAAGATGGAAACCGCCTTCAGTGAATTTTATGTTATTCTTTACAACGAAATCGGACACAGGCGGACTTATTACACAGAACATGTGAGTAGATAATCATGAGAAGAAAAGTTTGTGAATGAAAAAAAAAAAAAAAAATGATAGATAGGTGGACCCCCGCTTTAAGCTTTACACCTGAGCGCAGGAGAGTTACTTTCTTGGAACAATGGCATCACCCATAGTCCTCATAGCCCTCATCCTTTGGCTCCTCTCCCCTGAAGCTGTCGGTGCCTGAGTAAAGTGAAGCCGATTACATGACTGGACTGGAGCTGTATTAAAATAGCCATCTTTCTTACATATGTTAGTAAGCATAGGTGTTAGGTGGTGGGAAAGAGTATTTTTAGGATTAGTTAGGGTTTTCCCAGAATTCTATTTTAAATCAGATTTAGATACATACATTTATTGTATTTAAAAGGTACAACTCATTTAGTTGAATTCAGAGCTGCATTCATTTGTATCTCCATGGATTTTAGCAACCAGAATTCTGGAAGCTGTGTCCTTGTCCCATGCCTTGTTCTGCATGGTGTCTCTGTAAGGGGCAGCCATCTTGGTAGAGGCAGAGCTTTGCTTCCACATGTCAGACCCTCAGCAAGAAGATTAGTGAGCAACACAGTATGATGACATCTTAAAATCTCTCAGATCTCATGGGACTAGCAATTGGAGGCAGCAGTGCCTTAGATCTCACACTGCACATATACAGCTGAGACAAATGAGTGCTTAGGCACACTCACACATTAGGAAGTGCACTGCTATTTTTCAGGAGGAATTACAGAAAAAAAAGGTATACTTTGTTGGTTACTGCTCGGGCATAATTAACATTAACGTTTCTAAATTCTTCATTTTCACATTAGGTCAGTCATTGAAGCTGAAATATTTATCAGACACTGTCAGCAGTTAGCAGAATAGGTCTTTAAATTACCGTGTTTCATATTCTCCTAAATTGCACATTTGGTGCACTCCATAATCGTGGCTCTATTAACAAAATGACAGCACACCATTTAGAGGAGGAAGCACAGCTTTGAGGCAAGAACAATTACAGCTATAGCTACTAATGTCTAGGTTAACCAGTCACAAGTACAGAAATGCTGTTCCATCAACTAGAAGTGCCTGGCGTGTAAAGAACAGATCAAAGGTTTTCGACTCAGACACAGTTTTCTGAATTTTGGGATCAAAGTTGAGAAAAAGGGTCTTTTTTGCACCTGGTATGTAAAGTTAAGGTATGTGGTAATGTGTGGGCATACTGCCACCTTCACGATTGAAGTAAATTCTAGAAGTAATAAAAAAAATTACAGTATTACCATAATGAGGGCATGCAATGCTTGGTGTTTGGGTCAGCATCTCTGGAGCTCAGGAAAAGAAGATACACTCACCAAGGGGTTAGGGTATCTTATAGCAGTTTTATACATCATTTGCTTTTGTGTTTATTATGGTCAGGAATAAACAAAAAAATTTTTTTTTTCAGTCAGGTAATGTAATATATGTTGTTATTTTGCATTCTCTATTTGTGCTAGTAGGCGGAGTGTTAGGCTCCTTTTTCACATTCCCCAGGCTCTTCCTTTGCTTCTTTGATGTAAAACACCTAATTATCTTGAATTAATAAAGACTGGTAAAGACAGATTTTGCAAAAGTTCCTCAATATGCATTCTAAAAGTGGCGCAAACTGTTTTACTGTCTAAAACATATTAGTTTTTGAATTTGGCACACATTCAAATACTAAGAAAAAAACTACCTGAATTTGGTGCACGAGTTGCTGTCAGAACCAAAAGTGTCACAGATGCTTCATGAAAACATTAAGGCTCGATTCACACCTATGCATGTTGCTTTTGAGCGTTTTTGGAGTATTTTTTGTGATGCTTGCCACGTTTTTAAGCAGCGTTTTTGTAGCAATTTTGCAGCGTTTTTGCAGCGTTTTTGCGTTTTTTTTATTTTATTTTTTTTTTACAGTTTTTTTTTAGACTGTATACAGTCTAAAAAAAAAAAAAAAAAAAACACCAAAAACGCTGCAAAAACGCTGCAAAAATGCTGCACTTGCGTTTTTGATGCTGGTCCATTGAATTCTATTACATGCAAAATGCTGCATTTTGCATGAAAAAAAGTCCCTGACCCTTTCCAAAAATGCAGAGGTACAGAAAAGCATTGATGTGAACATGTTCCATAGGAACCCATGTTAAAAAATTCCCATGCATTTCTGCAGAATGCAAAATGCATCAAAAAACGCGCTAGTGTGAATGGAGCTTAACAAGAGGGATTTGTGTCTCAGAATAGTGGTGGAGCAGCTTAAGGGGTTTAGAATGTCGGGAGGCGGGGCAGGGCTTAAGGTTATGTGACCGCCGTGATTGGCGGTCACATGATCGGAAAGCTCCCGCTCGCAAACAGTGATTGGGAGTTTTCCGTTAGCTATCTTCAGGGCACCAAAATCTGCAACAATTAAAAATAAAAATTCCTGGGTCGCATTTGTTCAGCAGGTAGAAAGTGGACTTTTTAATAATTTTTGGGTGCAAGCGGCCTGATCTACAGCACTGCGATTTCTGACAATTAAAGAAAATCCACCAGGGCAGACAAGGACTTAATTTTTATTATCAAGAAAAGCAGTGCTGCAGATTACTCCACTTGCACACAAAAGTGATAAATAGTCCCCTTTCTACCCTGCGCCCAAAGGCCCCCCCCCCCCCCCCCCCGGTTAAACAAATGGGGCCTCTGAAGAGCAATTTGCATTTTTTGCTTAATGGCCACGGCATATTTGCTCAGAATGCTGCGTTTGGCAAGCAGCACCACTTCTCAAACTCACCTTTTGAGTTAAATGGGGTAGCACTGCTAGCGCATGCAATGAACATGATTGTGGTGTGGTTGTCCTGCATTGCAGGGTTAAATCAGGGGGTAAGGAGGTGATATAATGCCTTCTAACTGCATAACCGCACTGCAATCGTGCGTTGCACATAGCCCCATTGTGGCCTCATTGAACTAAATGGGTGAGTTTAACAAGCAGTGGCACTTGTTAAATTCACACCCAGAGTTAAAATAGATCTTTACCCTCTACATAAAGTTACCCCCTCTCCACCCCTCCTTTACATGAGTATCTCTGTGTTTGTTTGTTTTTTTTTTTACCTTTTTTTGGGTAAAGCCTTTTTTAAGGCTGTACCTGGAAGAGGAGATGGGCCTCTCAATGACATCACAAGCAGGATGGCCGTGGTGTCTGATGACAAGAGGATCTCAGCAGGATAATGCTGGGAACTGAACTTCGAAGGAAACATCAACCAGTAAGCAGGTGAGGGTGAAGGTCTGCTTTAAATATGCCAAAGCAAAGCTTTGCAGCCAAAACATGTGTACAACCCTAGCCAGCTGTATTGTGACAGTTCAGGTGGGTGGCTGGGGCGCAGTAAAACCATGGTTCAGCCACCCTCTTTCTACCAGCCACTGGCCACCCATCTAAAAGAGCCCAAAGTGCCCAGAAATTTTGGTTTACTGTACTCTTGTGCTTCCCACTAAGAGCAATCTGCAGTGGATTACTTTTCAGAGGGTGATTGACAAGCAGTGAGGAAGTATTATATTGCTTTATCACCTGCTGCTTTAACCACTTAAAACCTGCAGCACCAATGGCAGCGGGCAGCTCCATTTAGTGGAACAGATCGCATTCAGCCAACAGGGGATAATTCTTGCCACTCTGGGATGCAAAGCATCAAGGTCGGAGAATGCATTAACCCCCATGCGCTGCCTTTGTAGTCTTTGTTTGTGCAGTATGCCCTCTAACCCTTGCTCTCTGTATGTTACATACATTTGACCCCTGCACTGTATAGGGATGATTTACTAAAACTGGAGTGTGAAAAATCTGGTGCAGTGCTGTATAGAAACCAATCAGCTTCCATTTTTTTTGTCAAAGCTTAATTGAATAAGCTGAAATTAGAAGCTGGTTGGCTACCATGCATATCTGCACTAGATTTTGCACTCTCGAGTTTTAGGAAATCAACCCTTATGTGTTACCGACTCCTGACCCCTGAACTATGTACATTACACACCTGACCCTTGTGCTCTATGCGTTAGTTACTCCTGACCCCATGCACTATGTATATTACTCATGATTCTTTACCTGTATACATTATTCACTTTTGGCCCCTGCACTCTATACGTTACATACTCCAGACACCTGGACTCTGTATGTTACATACTTTTAATCCCTGTGCTCTGTACAAGTTTTAAACCCCAACTGTTTGCTATGACGAAATTTCTCTAAGACACACACTGCCTGTAGGCTAGGGGGAGAAGTGGTTGGGCTCAGGACCTGGCCCTGTCAGGTAGGCTATACGTGGCTCCATGATTTCTAATGGCGGCCCTGTCTTCAAGCATGACCCATCTTATGTTGCCTGTTCTGCTTACACAGTACTACTAGAACCAGCATATCCTGCCTGCTCTGTTTACTCTGTGCCACAAGACCCATCCTGCATGTTTTGCTTACACTGTAATTCAAGACCCAGAATGCCCTACTTATTCTGTGTACATTGTAATGCAAACTTATTCTATCTTACCTGTTCTGCTTACACTGTACTACAAGACCAAGCCTATCCTGCCCATTATGCTTATACAATAGTAAAAGACAGACACAACATATCCTGCTTGTTCTGCTTACAATATACTTCAAGACCCAGGTTATCCTACCTGCAGTGGCGTAGGGTGGGTTGTCAGCACCCGAGGCAAGGCAAGTAATTTGCGCCCCCTAACATGCGGACTTTTAGCACTCCCCGAGTCCCTTCAAATACAAGTACTACTGGCCTACCTGATTCCTATACTGACCACTACACACTACACTGTCCACTACACTGACCACTATACTATACTGTCCACTATACTACACTGACCACTATACTATACTGTCCACTATACTACACTGACCACTATACTGTCCACTACACTACACTACACTACACTGCCCACTATACTAACCACTATACTACACTGTCCACTGACCACTATACTACACTGTCCACTGACCACTATACTACACTACACTGACCACCATACTACACTGTACTGACCACTATACTGACCACTATACTGACCACCATACTACACTACACTACCCACTATACTACACTACACTGACCACCATACTACACTACACTGACCACCATACTACACTACACTGACCACCATACTACACTACACTGACCACCATACTACACTACACTGTCCACCATACTACACTAAACTGTCCACCATACTACACTGACCACCATACTACACTACACTGACCACCATACTACACTACACTGACCACCATACTACACTGACCACCATACCATACTACACTGACCACCATACTACACTACACTGACCACCATACTACACTACACTGACCACCATACTACACTACACTGACCACCATACTACACTGACCACCATACTACACTACGCTGACCACCATACTACACTACACTGACCACCATACTACACTGACCACCATACTACACTGACCACCATACTACACTGACCACCATACTACACTGACCACCATACTACACTACGCTGACCACCATACTACACTACACTGACCACCATACTACACTACACTGACCACCATACTACACTACACTGACCACTATACTACACTACACTGACCACCATACTACACTACACTGACCACCATACTACACTGACCACTATAATATGCTATACTGACCAACATACTACACTACACTGACCACCATACTACTCTACACTGACCTCCATACTAAACTACACTATACTAACCACTATACTACACTAACCACTATACTACACTACACTGACCACTATACTACACTGTCTGTTATACTACACTGTCCACTATACTACATTACACTGACCACCATACTACACTATACTGACCGCTATACTATACTGTCCACTACACTACACTGACCACTATACTACACTACACTGTCCACTATACTGACCACCATACTACACTACACTGACCACCATACTACACTACACTGACCACCATACTACACTACACTGACCACCATACTACACTACACTGACCAATATACTACACTACACTGACCATTATACTAAACTACACTATACTGACCACTATACTACACTGTCTGTTTTACTACACTGACCACTATACTACATTACTCTGACCACCATACTACACTATACTGACCACTATACTGACCACCATACTATACTACACTATACTGACCACTATACTGACCAACATACTTCACTACTCTGTCCACTATACTACACTGTCCACTATACTACATTACTCTGACCACCATACTATACTACACTATACTGACCACTATACTACACCAACCACTATACTGACCACCATACTACACTTCACTGACCACTATACTATACTGACCACTATACTACACTACACTGACCACCATACTACACTGTCCACTATACTGACCACCATACTACACTACACTGTCCACTACACTATACTGACCACTATACTGTCCACTACACTAAACACCATACAAACCACTATACTACACTGACCTCCATACTCAACTACACTATACTGACCACTATGCTAACCACTATACTGTCCACTATACTACACTGTCCAATATACTATACTGTCCAATATACTATACTGTCCACTATACTATACTGTCCAATATACTATACTGTCCACTATACTACACTGTCCAATATACTATACTGTCCACTATACTACACTGTCCAATATACTATACTGTCCACTATACTACACTGTCCAATATACTATACTGTCCACTACACTACACTGACCTCCATACTAAACTACACTATACTATACTGACCACCATACTACACTGTCCACTATACTGACCACCATACTACACTACACTGACCACTATACTACACTACACTGACCACCATACTACACTGACCACCATACTACACTGACCACCATACTACACTGACCACTATACTACACTGACCACTATACTACACTGACCACTATACTACACTACACTGACCACCATACTACACTACACTGCCCCCCATACTGACCACTACACTACACTGACCTCCATACTAAACTACACTATCCTGCCTACAGTCTCTCCCTGGCCAGTAACAAGACTCTCACTCACCTTCTTATCTTGGCCTGCATCGATCCAGAGGAGGAGGAGGAGAGGACAGCGGTGGCTCACATTCCTCTCTCCCCTGCGCTCTGGCTGCAGCCATGTTCAGTGTCCAGCGCCCTGTGATTGGGCGAATGGGGGGTCATGTGCGGAGGCGGGACTTCAGGAGCGATCTAGGACAGGCCAGCCCTACGCCTCACATGACCCCCATACGCCCAATCACAGGGCGCCGGACACTTAACATGGCGGCCGTACCGGGGACACAGGATCGAGAAATAAGGAGGAGGCAGCCAGTGACACATACTGGCGCCCCCCTAAATTTTGCGCCCGGGGCCACGGCACCCCCTGCACCCCCCACGCTACGCCACTGCCTACCTGTTTTGATTATACTGTACTGCTAGACCCATCCTGTGCTGCTTACACTGTACTAAGGAAAATAGTTCATGGTATAGTTCTATAAACTGCAAAATGAACTGTCTTTTTTACTTAAAGGGGTTGTAAACCTTTGAGGTTTTTCACCTCATTGCATTCTATGCATTGAGGTGAAAAACCTTCTGTAATGCTGCCCCGAGCCCCCGTTTTACTTACCTGAACCCCTCTATCTCGTCCCGGGGGACAAGCACACTAGCAAAAGCCGGTGTCTTGGGTCCTGATCGGATGGATTGCTAGCAGCGCAGCCATTGGCTCGCGCTGCTGTCAATCAAATCTAAGACCCGGGTGCTTCTCAAAAGAGATCACTATCAGATTTTCCCATCAGATCACTATCAGATTTTCTGCTGATTTTTGTCTTCAGATTTACCAAAACCATGTAGTGCAAGGGCCTGCCTGATTGTATACAAATTGAAACTCCTAAGGTTTTGACCTTATATTATATGGTTTTGGTAAATCTGAAGACAAAAATCAGCTGAAAATCTGATAGTTTGTATGGGGCTTAATGCGGAGAGGAGCCACGAGAGCAGCAGAGGGACCCCAGAAGAGGATGTTCAGGGCCACTCTGTGCAAAACAAGCTGCACAGTGGAGGTAAGTATGATATGTTCGTTATTAAAAAAAAAAAAAAAGCTTTAGTGTCACTTTAATCATATTCCGCTCAAATTCTAGTTAAGGTAAGAGCAATATTATGCATATTATGATGGTACAGAAATGTCATGTAATAAAGTGTAGATTGGACATTATAACACAAGGTACCATTATTTTCCATTACAGATGTTTAGAACAACAGCCTCAGTCTTGTATGACCATTCTCTTCTCTACGTGGATGGCCTTGAGGTCTCTGTCTTTTTCTGTCTGTGGCAGGAGATAAGGGGCTACCCAAACTGAAGACCAACCTCATTTAAGAATGGTGACCATCTCCATGTTCTGAAGACCATTAACCTTCATACCTATGCTGGTATTGAAATACTGCTCTCTCCACAACTACCCAAACTGCCCAGTGCAATGTTCACCAGCTGCAACCTTCCCTGCATTTCTGCTGTGCTTAGGAACTACAATGCCCAGTATGTTCCACCGGTATGTATTGTATATTACCATCTTTCAACAAACATGTACAATTTTGCTAGTTATTCTATGGCCTAAGTGTAGGCATAAGTGTAAACAGTTGCAGTTTGTCCTCTCTGCTGTAGGTGGTGCTGTTCAGCTGGTCGCTGTGCATACGGGAATAAAGGTTGAGAGGAGCTGTCCAAATAACCACTGCTGTCCTGGCTGACCTCAGTGGCCATCTTTAGTGAAGGCACTGCTAATAATTAGTACTGTCCCAGTTGCGGTTCACATGCATTTGAGAAGTGAATTGTGTAGGGACAGGATCCCCACTGGCTAAGGACAGTGTATCTAGTGCTAGGGAGAAGTTTCTGTCAAGGAGGGATAGTACAGGGATAGCAAGCCTGGCTTCACTATCTGGGAACTCTGGGGAGTTGGGACAAGGACCTTACTATCAGATATAAAATGTTCCTGTGCCGCTGTTCTGCCTAGAAGCCACCCATTCAACAGTTGCTGCTCTAGTAACAGGGCCAGACTGGGAATAAAAACCAGCCCTGGAAAAAATATCATACCAGCCCCATAGCATTATTATACCTGCCCAACGTCATAACGTCATTATTTCCTTGTTCATGAAAGGGAAAACCATGCATTTTAAAGCACATTTGAAGAGAGTATTTTATATATATATATATATATATATATATATATATATTTAAAAGCAAATTTCAGTTAAATGTGGTAAAATTGGTCCATCATCAAGGGGCACCCCAGGAATGCGGGGGGGGGGGGACTCTGGTTTCCAGAGACCACCTTCTGCAGAAAGAATGGGGGGGGGTTACTGATATAAGGGGGGAAACTTTTATATCAGTGCCCCCTTATATTATTGTATTCACTCCCCCCTTACATCAGTGACCCCCCCTCAGACTTGCCTGGCGGCGCTGTCACTGACCTCCCCTCAGGGGCACTGTGCAGGGCTCAGTTAGATGGCTCCAGGTTGGTGGCTCTGGTTTTATCCTATAGTCTCCTCTCCACAGTCCACACACATCTGACTTCTCCCATGACCCCCATCCTGGTGGCACTCCCACTCTTAATTCCTCTCCAGACTCCCCTTCAGAGACTGCAGACATGATATAAGACAAGAGATGGTCAGAGGTTGTGGACATGATACAATTGATGTTTAGAGACTGAGGACAGAATACAAGAGATGGCTAGAGACTGAGAACATGATACAAGAGATGGCTAGGGACTGAGGACAGGAAACAAAAGCTGGCTAGAGACTGAGGACAGGAAACAAGAGATGGCTAGAGACGGAGGACAGGATACAAGAGATGACTAGAGACGGAGGACAGGATACAAGAGATGGCTAGAAACTGAGAACATGATACAAGAGATGGTCAGAGGCTGCAGGCATGATACAGTAGATGTCAGAGGCTGCAGACATGATACAGGAGGTGTTGGAGGCTGCAGGCATGGTACAGGAGATGGTTAGAGACTGAGGACATCATACTAAAGATGGTCAGAGACTGCAAACATAGTACAAGAGATGGCCAGAGACTGCAGACATGATGCAAGGGATCAATGCAGCCTCATCAGTGCCCATCAAATGCAGCCTCACTGTGCCCATCAATGCAGCCTCCTCCCTCTGTCCTCTGGCGCTCGTATGTCACGGAGCTGGGTCTGTGTGCAAGGTCCCACCCCCCTAGACCGGCTCGTGTGATAGGCGGAACCCTGATTCAATCTACTATCACACGAGACGGTATAGGGGGCGGGACCTTGCACACAGACGCAGCTCCTTGACATATGAGCACCGGAGAATAGAGGGAGGAGAGCGCTGCAGTCGCTGCTCAAAGCGCCCCAAGGGCAGGCGGCCTACCGGGAAATTTCCCAGTATCAGTCCAGCCCTGTCTGGTAATGTAAACGTATCACAGTGTCCTCTCAAATGAAGAGAATGTGTTAAAGTACTGCCAACGTTAAAAGCTATTGTACTTGGGTTGCCTATGATATTAAATACTTTACCCCCTTCATGACCAGGCCATTTTTTGTTATTCAGCACTGGATATTGCGCGGTCATGCAAAGCTGTACCCAACTGAAATTGATATAAATTTTTTCACACAAATAGGGCTTTCTTTTGGTGGTATTTGATCACCTCTGGTTTTTTTATTTTTTGGGATATAAATGAAAAAAGACCAAGGGTTTTGAGAAAAAAAAAACTATATTTTCCACTTTCTGCTATAAAACATATCTAATAAAAAATATAAAAATGTCTTCATAAATTTAGGCCAAAATGTATTCTGCTCCATGTGTTTGTTAAAAAAAAAAAAAATCCCCAAATGTTTATTGATTGGCTTTCGTGAAAGTTGTAGTGTCTACAGACTATGGTATAGATAATGATAATTGTTATTTATTTATTTGTTTATACTAGTAATGGTAGTAATTAGCGACCTATAGTGGGACCATGATAGTGTGACAAGAAATCTGACACTGACACTTTGTGGTATCTAGCTAACTGCCAATGACATCTCCACTAATACAGTGATCAGTGCTAATAATATACACTGTGACTGTACTAATGACACTGGCTGGGAAGGGGTTCAAATCTAGGGAGATCAAAGGGTTAACTGTGTGCCTAACAAGTATAAATATGTGTACTGTATGCTGTTTTCACTAAGCAATGTGCCATCTTTTACTCCCAGCTTTGCAGAGAGCAAAAAAAAATGCAGATCGCTGCTGTCTGTAGAGAAGCTTGCATTGTTTACTAACACAGGGCTGTCTTCTTTCATTCACTCAGGCGAGCGCCAGGTGCCAGCCATAAATAATTGGCCCAAGATCAGCTGATCACCTTGTACGAGAGCGAATGGCAGCTGAAGGTTCTTGGCCTGCCCGTGCAGGAAGCTACAACGTACAGATTTGTGATTGTGCCACAAATATACAGTATTTCACAAAAGTGTGTACACCCCTCACATTTTTGTAAATATTTTATTTTATCTTTTCATGTGACAACACAGAAGAAATGACACTTTGCTACAATGTAAAGTAGTGAGTGTACAGCTTGTATAACAGTGTAAATTTGCTGTCCCCTCAAAATAACTCAACACACAGCCATTAATGTCTAAACTGCTGGCAACAAAAGTGAGTACACCCTTAAGTAAAGTGTCCAAATTGAGCCCAATTAGCCATTTTCCCTTCCTTGTGTCATGTGACTCATTAGTGTTACAAGGTCTCAGGTGTGAATTGGCAGCAGGTGTGTTAAATTTGGTGTTATAGCTCTCACTCTCTCATACTGGTCACTGGAAGTTCAACATGGCTCCTCATGGCAAAGAACTCTCTGAGGATCTGAAAAAAAGAATTGTTGCTCTACATAAAGATGAGATACTGCATATGTTTGTCAAGCAAATGACATGGGGGCTGGGCACTACCTTGGGGGACATGTACTAAAGCTAAAAACAATTCTGTTAGGCAGGGAACACAGATTTTGATAATGCTTATAGTGAACCATTAAAATTGCTAAAGTTCATAACATGCCCGAGGGTTCACTTAACCTGCCTGTGAAGTGGCATGTTTGTAATATGTTTTCAACCTACTGCAGAAAACTGACATTTACAAAGAAAAAAAACTGTTTACATTGCTGGCAATTGACAGCTTTAGCCACTTTACTTCTGCGTGTAAACAAATAACTGGTGATTTTATTAATTTATACCAGACCCTTATCTTATATAAGGGTTTAGTATGAATGTTAATTAGAAAATCTGAGCGAAAAGAAAAATAAATAATTGTGGGATTCATACCAGGTTCTTCAAATCTGGCAAGATTATTAAGCAGAACCCTAAACAAAAAAAAATAAAAAAATTTGGTGTTTAGGGATTGGTATACTGTAACTAGGAGGTGGAATGGCTGCCTGACAGCTAGCATTTATAATTTGCCCTTGGTAAATAATGGGTCGTTGTTCTGCTGTTTTAAAAGGTATACCTTGGTATAAAAGAGGTAAAGAAAAATAGGCATACGGTTCCCCCATATTTCCTACCAGGCCCTTCAGGTCTGGTATACATTTTAGGGGGGGGGGGCATGCAAAATTCAAGAAAAAAAAGTGGTTTATCCCCCAGAAATCCTGTGCAAATCCATATTTGAACATGCAGCCTGGCAGGCCAAATAGGGGGGATGAGCATGCAGCCCCTCTTGAACCACACTAGGCCACATGCCCACAACATTAGGGGGCACCTTACCAGGAGAACCCCTCTGTCAAAGCACCTTGTCCCTATGCTGATGAGTACAAGAGCCTCTTTCCCACAACCCTGACCCCGTGGTTGTGCAGATCTGCTGGCAGGGGGTTTATCAAAATCTAGAAACACCTTTACCGCCCTCCCATGTGAATAACTAATGAATATGCCTACTCATTCACACCCAAAAAGTGAAAAGAACAAAAAGTTTTTGACATGTCTTAATAAAAAAAAAAAGAAAAAAAATCCACAGTGTGATCAAGTCACCCAGTGAAGTAGATCCACGTCAATCACAATAGCCCACCGAAATAAAAAAAAAAAACAGCCAACACAATTAAATCCCAAGGACCGATCGCTCAGGAATGAGCACTCTAGCCAATGGCAGTTAAAGTGATTGTAAAGTCTCGTTTTTAAATAACAAAAATGTTATACTTACCTGCTCTGTGCAGTGGATTTGCACAGGGCAGCCTGGATCCTCCTCTTCTCGGGTCCCTCTTCTGTGCTCCTGGTCCCTCCCTCCTGTTGAGTGCCCCCGCAGCAAGCAGCTTGCTATGGGGGCACCCGAGCCAAGCTGCATCTCAGAGTGTCCATTCAGACATGGAGCTGCTGTTCGGTCCCGCCCCCCCTCCTGATTGGCTAACTGACCTCGATTGACAGCCAATGGCGCCACTGCTGTGTCTCAGCCAATCAGGAGGGGAGTCCTGGATGGATGAGGGAGTCGTGGACATCGCTGGGTAGAGATGGGGCTTAGGTAAGTATTAGGAGGTGCTGAGGAGGCTGCTACACACAAAAGGCTTTTTATCTTAATGCATAACATACTACACTATTGGCAGCTATTCTCTCTTTTTATGTTGAGCTACATAGGGATGCCGCTCTCTAAAAAGATTTCTTTGGCTCAATTCACACCTATGCAGTTTGCTTTTAAGTGCTTCTTCGGTGCGTTTTATGTTTTTTTTAACTGTGATTTTGCCGCGATTTGTGGCTTGTGTTGTTCATGCTTTTTTTTAGCAACTTTGATAAAGGACAGATTAAAAAACCCAAAAGACAAATCGCAGAAAAATCGCTAGAAAATCACAGGTAAAAATGCGCTACATGCTTTTCTGCAGCTTCTCCATTGAAGTCTATTGAACCAAAATGCAAAACAAAAGGCACAGTTTTGCATTTTAAAATGTGCCTGACCCTTTCCAAAAACATAGAGGCATGAAAAAACATTGATGTGAATGTGGTTCATAGGAACCCATGTTAAAAAAATGCATTGGTGTGAATGGAGCCTTAGCGATTAGGTGGCTTTATGTGGAGGATCAAACCCTGGGGATGTGAGACCTTACTGAGGACCTCTTTACTTATGCATTGTTGACCTGTGTATGTTATGGGTTCACTTACAAGAAAGGCATATATTTCACCTGGTCGCTGAGCACGGTTTTGTCTGTGGTGGAGCACAGAGTATATCAGGTTGAAGAGTAACGAAGTAGAAGACGTGTTTTTATATCACTTTGTTTGGACTTTTGGGGGATTTTTCTTTATCCACTGGTGGAACTGATTTACATTTAGGGTATTTCTGTATATATATATATGGTGGCATGGGGGATTGTTCAACTCAGTGGTAGATGCGTTTTCATGCAGTGCGTCCACATCAGACAGGCGTTAATAGTTAAGGGCCTGGTAGCCCACGTATATTAAATGATAAAAACTAAACAAAAGTCCACTCAGGAATCCCACGCAGGGGTTTAAACATCATTCAAACACAACTGAAAATACAAGCCCACCTGGCTACTCTTCAACAGCACTGCTGCTACAGGTACTGGTCCCTCAAACCACCAGCTCTTGCAGGCCCACAGTCTTGGATGCACACAGCTTCGGGCTTCTTAAACACACACAGGCTTCAAGCCCCTCAATGCACACAGTTTTTGTCTTCACACAGACACTCACTAGGAGCCATTGCTCCAACTCTACCTTCCTTCCAACTTCTGCTCTCACCAGCTCCTCGTTATATGGGCTGTGTGCAGCTGGGCACACACGCTGCTTGCTATCCTCAAGACCCGGTCACAGGGTTGGAGATCCCATCCCACCCATGACTCTCAGGGATCTCCAAACTACAGAATCCCATCTGGAACTAGCAAACCTGGAGAAAACTGACAGAGCAGTTTTCTCCATTGAAACTCTACACTCTGTAGTCTTGCAGTCTGCAGATATGCAAACTCTGTGTCTCTTTTACATCCAATTTCATAGGGACAGAGCCTTGCTCTGCCACAATATATATATATATATATATATATATATATATATATATATATATATATATAGATTCTTTATTGCACATGTATTTTTTCACATTATATTAGAGCTGACAATTAGGTGGTTATAGCATTTTTGCACTTGTATGAATTATTAATATATTTAGTTAATATGACCCTTATTGAGGGGAGTTTATATATATGTAAATGTATTTATTTTTTTCTATGGTGGTATCTAGTGGTACTGTGATGCATTTAAAAGTTCATTGATTGTATTTGTAGCAGCGCAAACAGACATTATTATTTTGGCTCTACCAAGATGGCCACCTCCATACAGAGAGATAGTACATAAGGCACAAGAAGTCAGTAATAGGGAACAGGTCACCTTAAGGTAAACTCAGGCAATACTGATGACTAGTTATTTACCCTCTATCTGCCTTTTTTGGTGAAGGTCAGTTTCTCTTTAAGGGACCACAAATACAGGCGGTCCCCTAGTTACCAACATCCAACTTAGAAACGACTCCTACTTACAAACAGAGGGAGACAACAGAAAGTGAGAGGAAATCTATCCCCTAGGAAGGGAAATTCACTCCTGTAAGAGTTATTATGGGAAAAAGGTACCTCCACTGATGCTTTATCACCAAGGCTTGTTTCCACAACAACCAAAAATTTTCAAAATCCAATTGTCATTGGGACAGAAAAGGAGGGGAAATCTTCTCATCAGGGGCACAGACAGCAAAACAAATGTTATAGGGGTTTTAACCCTTTCCGACTTACAAACAGATTCAACTTAAGAACAAACCTACAGACCCTATCTTGTTTGTAACCCAGGGACCGTCTGTACCAGTAAACAGTGGAACTTTTAAAGCAACTCTGTGACTGAATGAATAAAAAGTTAACCAAAAGTATAGCAGTATAACTTCGAGGATCCACACACATTTCATTAAATGTTTGCTTTCTTGCAGAGTTATATCCTCCAGTAAAATTTTCAGCATCTGACACTTCAAGGTGTTTGGATGCCTGCATCTTTTCCCTGCAAGCTGTAGCTCCATAGAAAATTCTACCTGCAGGTGCAGCTCTGCAAGAGAGCAAAGATTCCATTGACTGGTGGTAGCACTTCTAAGATTTATTATTGTACTTTTAAAAGCTGCTTGTTTTTTTCTTTTTTTCATATTGTGCCTTCATGCAGGCAGGGTCATAGGACAGTCCTGCCATGTTCTAGCCACCTGCTGTGGACACTTGCAAGCTATGTACAACGTACCGTAAGTTTAGGCTTACGAAATTAGTGTCCTGTCTGTCTGTTTCAAGCTGCTATATGACACATTTCTAACAAGCTCACAAAGGTGTCTCAACTATATAAAATTAATTTTATGCAAATTTGTTAGGCAAGTTTTTTACTGCTGTGCTCATTAGAAATCCTATAGCTTGCTTGCTATATTTTGCCTTTACACATAAGATTCTGGTATTTGCCAGAAATGTTTCTATATCCCCAAATACTGCATTTACCCAGATGAGTAAATTGTTTATTAAAACAAAACAAAATGCAAAATGGTCTTTCACTATGTGAATTCATATTAAAAACATTTAAAATTCTGGTCATTTCCAAATATTATTATTATATTTTAAAGATTTTGCAATAGGCTCAACATGTCTCTTTCTGAAAAGTAAAAAAAATAAATAAAAATAATAATTATTCTGAACATATGCTTGCTCACCTGATAACAGTCTACCTTTAGTTATAAACTGTGAAGTGTAATGAATATTATCTCAAGTCATACAGCTAATGTCATGTCATTGCCAGCATATGGTGTGATCAGATTCCTACAGCATAAAACCAATATTTCAGTGACTTTATCAAGTATTGTAAAAATTAAAAAATGGTTGTAATGTGACATGTGCAAGACAGTTTACAATATACTCATACTAGTTCAGAAGCTATGCAGCCATTATCTAGAAATCTTGTGTTTTCTATTTATATGATGTTTCTGTCAACTGGATTGTCCAGTGATCTAAAGGATTGCTAAATTTTAGTTTATGTAAGGTGACTTTAGATAAAAAAATGGGAATATTTCCAGTTATATTTTGCATATGGAATGCAATTAAAAAAATCTACCTTTCTTAGCAATCTAAATGTTCCCCATGGAGACAAGCATTGAGTAAATACATCATTCAGCGACTAGCACACTAACTGGTGTTAAAAAGAACCGTTCTTGATTGGGTATATGCAAGAATCTGAGGCTAGGTTCACATTAGTCTGCACAGTAAAGTGCAGTGTTTTACCATGCGGGCTAGTGAGAGTGCTGGCTTTGGCAAGCTCTGCCTCTGCACTGCTTACCTGGGTTTTTCTTCTAACATTATTGAAAGTGTCACGTAGTGACCATTCATGTCACTGCACGGTGCATTGCACTGCTGTGCAGTGATATGCAGAGCAACCAATGCTTTGCGTAAAAATGCTGTATTTTCCTGCAGCTTGCTCCACAGCACATCACACCAATGTTGCGGTGTGAATGGGGCACATGGAAAACAATCGTTTTTCTATGTGGCCTAGCAGTGCCCTGCACTTCTCCAGTGCAGAATAACACAGGTCACTACCAATAGTGTGAACAAGTCCTAAATGTTTAGGATTAAAGTTGACCTGAACCAGAGTTGCCAACCCTCCGAAGCTAAATTTACTGGCAGAATGAGAAAAATTTACAAACGGCACAATTTTTTTAAAGGCACTGCAAAAAAGTACCAAAAATTACAGTTTTCAGTGCAAATATCAATATTTAAACTATAAACATATATCTAGTGCTATTAGCAATGTGTTTAAGTTAAACAAAAGTAAAAAAACATATTTCTGCATTGACACGAAGGTCAGGTTAATATAACCCGGCCAGCACAGAGTTCCCCCTTACATCAGAGTGTGCAGGATCCCCCCTTACAGTGAAGCAAAACTCCTATGTAAAGGGGAACACTGCAAATCATGATCTAAGGTGGAACTCTGATGTAAGGGGAGGCTCTGGTGACCAGAGACCACCTTATATCAGAGTCCACTGTGTTCCCTTTACTTTAGAGTTCCCAATTACATCAGGGTCCGCAGATTGAGTTCCCCCTTGCACTGTAAGGAATCCTGCAGACTCTGATGTAAAGGGGAATACCAGGAACTCTGATGTGGGGGGGGACTCTGGTGACCAGAGATCACTTTCCGTAGAGTGAATACACTAAGGTAAGGGGGGGTTACTAATATAAGGGGGAAACCTTTATATCAGTGCCCCCTTACATCAGTGACCCCCCTCAGACTGGCCTGTCGGTGCTGTCACTGACCTCCTCTCAGGTACACAGTGCAGGGCTCAGTCAGACGGCTCCAGCTTGGTGGCTCTGGTTTTATCCTACAGGAGACGGTCATAGGCTGCGGACATTCTACAGGAAATGGTCATATGCTGTGGACATGCTACAGGAGACGGTCATAGGCTGCGGACATGATACAGGAGACGGTCATAGGCTGTGGACATGATACAGGAGACGGTCAAAGGCTGCGGACATGCTACAACAGACGGTCATAGGCTGCGGACATGCTACAGGAGACGGTCATAGGCTGCGGACATGCTACAGGAGACGGTCATAGGCTGCGGACATGCTACAGGAGACGGTCATAGGCTGCGGACATGCTACAGGAGACGGTCATAGGCTGCGGACATGCTACAGGAGACGGTCATAGGCTGCGGACATGCTACAGGAGACGGTCATAGGCTGCGGACATGATACAGGAGACGGTCATAGGCTGCAGACATGATACAGGAGACGGTCATAGGCTGCGGACATGATACAGGAGACGGTCGTAGGCTGCGGACATGATACAATAGACGGAATGCTCACTATTTACTCAGATAAAAATTTATGAATAAACACCTCAAGACCTTCAAGCACAATACATAATCAATGAAATTATGACCATACAGTATACACATACTATACAGACACACTGTACAAACACAATATACAGCAGTACTTTTCATCTGAAAATCAGCCAAATCATATTGCTGCCTCCCCTCTCCTGGCATGCTTAGATTTGTAGTGCCCCAGATACATGAGGTGGTACTCTGGAGAGGACTGAGGACTCGGGGAGGCTGTGCCTGGACTGGACTGGTGAGCACTGCAGGCAATAGGTAAAGATTGGGGGAGATCTCAGGAAACAACATCCTCCCTTTGGAAGCAAAGCAGCTCTCATCTGACACACAAAAAAATGATCTACTACTGTACACAAGCCCATCCTCTGCCCTCCCTTCCTTCTGCCCACTAAGACAAGGCAATGACACAACTGTATTTTGTTCAGCTTTGCTAATAGCTAGCTTACCTTCTGCTGGGCTGAAGTCCGTCCAGCTCCACACTGCAGGCTGACTCCACTCCTCCCCCTTCAAGCATCTCATGTGCAGAAATCAAATCAAGGCGCGCTGTAGAAGGAAGGGGGGGGGAGCAAGTAGCTACGAGCAGCAGTGTCAGATGATTGGAGACTCTCAGCATGCTTCGGAACTGCACATGCACAGTTCCAAGTCGGAGACCATAATTTTTACTGGCAAGATTTTTAATTCACGGATTTTCACGGGCATGTAAAAATAGCCCCGTTTTTACGGGCTGCCCGTAAAAACACGGGCGGTTGGCAACACTGACCTGAACTCAAAAAGTGATAATATACTATGGTAAAGGAATTGTGTCTAAACGGTATCCTGAAAAATATACAATTTTTCTTTAATTCTTCCTAGAAAACAGTAGTGCACGTCCTGACATGTGACTAAGCCTAATCGCTCCTGTTCTGTAACCTAATAGCTGTATCTCTGCAGTGTGAGATAGTCTAAAGCACTGTTATCTCTTATAGGGCGTACACACGGTCGGACTTTGTTCGGACATTCCGACAACAAAATCCTAGGATTTTTTCAGACGGATGTTGGCTCAAACTTATTTTGTCTACACACGGTCGCACAAAGTTGTAGGAATTTCCGATCGCCAACCACGCGGTCACGTACACCACGTACGACAAGACTAGAAAAGGCCTGTTCAGAACCAAGCGCGGAACCCTTTGGGCTCCTTTTGCTAATCTCGTGTTAGTAAAAGTTTGGTGAGAGATGATTCGCGCTTTTTCAGACTCGTGGCTTTCAGATCGTTTTCTGCCGTTCAGTTTGTGTTTGTGGGTTTGTATCTGCTCTTCAGTGCGTGCAAGCAAGTTCCGCGTGACTTAGTCATTGTATTCTTGTTCGTTCGTTACTGTTTTTCAGGTCGCTCTTCACAGGCCTTGCTGTTCTTCAGTGCGTTCTGTTACTTCGTTCTGAGCAGCCGACCGTTTTCTAGCCATGTTTCGTATGCGTACTCCTCGTAGAGTTCGTGCTGTGCGGGGGCTTGGTGTTGGGGTCCTGACCTTGACACAAGTCCAGTCCATGAACAGGGTGGGGAGGAGTTCATGGACCAAGAATTGGTTGCTTCAGCGTGACTAGTTCTCTCATATGCCTTTGCTCCGTGAGATCCGTGAGAATAATCCTGATGATTTCAGGAACTTTCTCCGGATGACGGACCCCGTGTTTCACCGTTTGTTGGCTTCGCTGACCCCCTATATCAGCAGGCAGGATACCTGCATGAGGCAAGCCATCACTCCGGAGCAGAGGTTGGTCGCTACCCTGCGGTATTTGGCCACAGGGAGAAGCCTGCAGGATTTGAAGTTCTTGACAGGCATCTCCCCCCAGGCTCTGGGGATCATTATCCCAGAGACCTGTTCTGCCATAATCCAGGTCCTGCAGAAGGAGTATATGAAGGTAAGATTTTTATCCTTTTATATCACATTTTATTGTATTGAATGTTTGCTAATATCTTGTATTTCTTTCCTCATTCCCTAATTACCATGATTGGAATATGCTGTATCCCCTTTGTCCTCATGCATGCTGGATTTTTATGTAATTATTATTTTATGTCCTTCATACATATTTGCCCTTCACTAACCTCCCCAGCATGGTGTCTCCTGCCCTATATTCACCTCATGTAGTCACTTAACAATGTATTTTATCAGCTCCATAGTAGTGCTTTACCCCAAACACCCCCTAAAATGTTTGGAAATGTTATTTTTTATTTAAATTCAGGCAGAGTGCCAGAGGCTTTTTTTGTGGTGTCCCCAAATAATTTTTAGTAACCCTCCCTCCCCCAACTGCTAAGTCAGCTGATACCAATTCTCTATCCTCAATCATCTATCTGCTGATTTTGCCAAACCCATACACACTATACCCATCTCTTTAGTGGTCAGATGTATGGATGAATTCCCCAAAGCATGTAGTGCAAGGGCCTGCCTGTATACTTTCCAATGGTACTGTTTAAAGTTTATTATCTTGATATGTAATAGCAGAATGTCCAAATGTCCTCAAATGTGTACAATGTGTATTTATATCTTTGTATTATGACACTTCTTACCTGTCCAGTGGTCTGCCAATAGTGTAACTAAGGAGGGTCTGTTCAAAGTAATACCCATTATTTAGGCATTCATCTCTCAATGAAGTGAAGAGGGTTACCTGTCCAAGATTTCCACACACCCCCTATAATGTTAGAAATGGCCCATGAGGGGGGAGGGGGAATATGATAGGTGTACCTTATACTTTGGCCTTGTTAAATTCCCCTTAGTAAATGCTATCTGGAGGTTGCCCCATAATGTTTGTGTATAATCTGCTTGCCATGTTTCAGAGTAAAAATAGTAATGTAATATTGTTAATAGTAAAGTATTATTGTTTTTTCCTCAACAGTTTCCTTCCACGCCACAGGAATGGCAGACTGTGGCCTCCCACTTTGCCGAGCTGTGGGACTTTCCTAACTGCGATGGGGCAATTGTTGGGAAACACGTCCACATCGTCCCAACACCCAACTCGGGGTCGTACTATTATAATTACAAGGGGTTTAATAGTATAGTGATGTTGGCGGTGGTGTCGGCTAATTACGACTTCTTGTATGTGGACGTGGGGAAGAATGGCCTGGATGTCCGATGGTGGAGTCATCGCCCAGACGGAGTTCTACAGGCGTCTCCAGAATGGCAGCTTGGACTTGCCAGCTCCAGAGGACAATGTGGAAGGACTCCCATTTGTGTTCGTTGCTGATGAAGCGTTTGCGCTGGGGGACCACCTGATGTGGCCATTCCCAATGAGGACCCTCACCCCGGAACAGAGGGTTTTTAATTACCGGCTGGCCAGAGCCCGAAGAGTGGTGGAGAACCCATTTGGAATCCTGGCCAGCCGGTTCTGACTATTTCTGACACCCATCCATATGGCGGAGTATAAACTAAACCATATTATACTGGCGTGCTGTGTTCTCCATAACTTTTTAAGGAAAAATTCGGCCAACTATGCTGGCTTAGTTGGGCCTGAGGTCGGAATCCTACATCAAACCACACTGACAGCGCTTGAAAGTGGCCGTCCTGGCTTGCCCTCCCTGAGTGCCCGTGATGTCCGGTTACGCTACCTGGAGTTCTTTGCGGGTAGGGGGGCTATCAATATGCCAGACAATCTGTGAAGCCTTTTTATAATAAAAAAAAAAGAAATTGTTTGTGGACATTTACTGCTTGTGTTTGTTTTAGCTGACCCTGACAGAAATGTGTTGAGTCCAGAAAATGTCGTGATTGTGTAACCTTAGACAAAGCACTGTTGGCTGTTACAAAAACTAAAACCTGCACAATCACATGTGCATTTACTAAAGGTTTTTAAAACAAAACCAACATGTTTGTTGTATAACAATTTTTGCAGTAGCATTATCAAAAATCGAAATGTCCATTTCAGATAAAACAGGCCTGTGTAAAACCAACAAGAAAGACAAAAAACTTGAACTTACAAAGTTCACATTAGGTCAAACCTGAAGGCTATATCAGACATCAGTATTTAGGAACTGGGTTTGATATAGCGTTCAGATGGGGGGAAATCACCCCTGGAAAAGCCAAATTTTGAAGATGCACACCAATTTACGAATGTCAACATGTGCTATCTGCCATCAGGGGGGATCAAGGGACGTGTTTTGGGGGAGCAAGCCCTTCCTCAATGCTACTTTATAATTGAGGAAGGGGTTGCACCACCAAAACGCGTCCATTGATCTCCCGTGATGGCAGATAGCACATGTTGACACACTGTGTGCATCCTCCAAATTTGGCTTTTCAAAACATTGCAAAAAGTTTGAAAAGATTGGACCACAATCCAAAAAGTGATTTTGTGGGGGTTTTAAATTCGCCCCAAAACATCAATGATGTTATTATTTTTTTTTAATCACATCATTGATTTTTTGCTGTATGTTTTGCAGTTCTACATTACACCCCATGATCTCCCCGATCAGGATCTGGGCACTTTCTGATGTGAAACGTTCTGGATCCCTCACATCACGATCACCTAAAAAGAGAGAAACAAAACAAAAACAGGTATCAAAAATCTGCCACCATCCATCTCTTACCTGAGCCTGTGGTCGCAGACACTCACCTGGTGCCAATCTCCACCACATCTTCTTCTTCCTCCTGCTCTTCTTGGGTTGGTGTTAGTTCCCCTTCTTCCAGAGGTGGGGGGTCTGTGGTCTCCTCGGATGAGGGGTGTCCTCCGAGTCTTTTCTCCCCTATGTAAAACAAAAATGGTATAATTAGCACACAGATATTTGATGGCAGAACTATAAATAGGAAACATTGCTTGGAAGTGGGGTACAATTGTCTATTTTAGCCGAGTTCCAAGATGTCTTTTTTTTAATGCCCTTTGTCAAGCTGCAATACTTTACCTGTTTGGTACAAGCTTCACAGATGTAGCCCCCCCTATAGTATACACTGGAGCACCTGTGTGCCCCCCCTAACAAAAATGGTGTTCTGGGGTCCCACACTAGTGCTCCAGTGTCCAGATGTGAAAACAGCTGCTCAGTGTCCTCTCCTTACAGAGAATCTAGTTTGCATTTCATTCTAGTAACAAACCCATCTACACAAACAAATATTTGGTATCCAAGTAGGCCCAAAAAAAAGTGGGAAAATGCATATGGCCTAAACAATGGTGTTTTAGAGGCCGAAAGAAAAATGTTTGATACGAACGAATAATGGGCCCATGAACATTAAAGTTGCCCTTTTAAACGTTACAATTAATAAAAGCATATGGAGCAGCACGAACTGGAATAAAGACAGAAAGAATAGGAACACAGCACAACTACTTACTTTTTTGCAACACTCTCCGGATCTTTCAGTACTGCTCTGGCTCTCTCAATTTCAGGTCCGACCACCGCTTCCTGAGCTGATCTTTCGATCGTCGTACCCCGAAATTCTTCTGCAGACTTTTGATCACTTTCGCCATGATCTTGGCCTTTCGGATATTGGGGTTGGGGTAAGGCCCATACTTTCCGTCATAGTCGGACTTCTTCATGATGTCGACCATCTCCAACATCTCCCCAAAGGACATATTTGTGGCCTTAAAACGTCTCCTTCTGGATCGGGACGTGTCCGGATTCGTGCTTTCCTCCTCCTCCTCCTCGTTCCTGCAATTAGCACGCACCTGCTGTGACTCCGCCATGTGCTCTTCCCCTACTGCGCCGAACGAAAAGGGGTGGAGAATAGACTAGAAAGAACATCAGGGGCAGGCAGAGTTACACGCATGCTCAGTGTGTATAAAGTGTAACACACGTGCGTATTACGTACGATCTGTGAGCGGAGGAAGGAGCATTGGACGCGCCGATCGTAAGAACGAAGGTAAGAGACAAACTTGTGCCTATACTGCTTCTACATTGAGGCTCATATTGTAACAAGATTAGGAGAGTTTTGTCTGACATTAGGCTTTGTCTTGTGTTGTGTCTTGCAGTGAACATGGATATGCTAATGAAAGATAATGACTTCATGTCAGTATTCCTAGATATGTTAAGGGAGCTGCCCTGTCTGTGGGAGAATAAACACCCCCATTTCAAGAACCAAGCAAAGAGGAAGGCAGCACTGGTGCAATTGTGTGAAATTGTGAAGCAGGTGATCCCCATGGCAGACATCACCTATTTAAAGATCTTCATTGGTGGCCTGAGGAGCACATATCTAAGGGAGCGCAAGAAAGTCCTGGATTCACAGAGATCCGGAGCAGCAGATGACATCTATGTCCCCAGGATGTGGTACTATGACAGGCTGCATTTTCTGGCAGGCCAGACTGAACCCAGGCCATCCCTCTCCAGTCTTCCTTCCACGCTTCCTTCCCCCCCGGCTGAGGCTTCTGATGCCCAACCTGGGCCTTCCAGGCCACATGTGGAGGAGCCCAGATTGAGCCAGGTATAGCATTCCTCTAAATATTTCTGCTTGTCCAATCAATGATGTTAACTAGATCTTAGTTGGGAGTACTAATTTAGGATTGTGATTGATGAAGCAAAAACTAAAACCATGTCCCTTTTTCATACACAGGGAAGTCTCAGCCAGGAGGTGGCCGGGCCGAGCCGGCTGGCTGATATGCAGGTCCCAAAAAAATGAATAAAAACCAAGCGCTGATGTGGAAAGATATGTGTGATATAAATAAATTGTGCTTAAAAATATATATATGCCAATATAGTTAGTGCTATGAAGAAATCAGTAAATTAAAGCTGCTATCAATATAGGGTGATCAGATAACCAAACAAATAGTACTAAGTATAAAATTGATGCGCTTTAAATAAATAGTGCACAATATGCTGCTGCGACTAAGCTTAAATCCAGGAATAAAAAATGCATACATGTGAATAAAATAAATTAATAATTATGGTGCTAATACATGTGTTAAAATTGCCAAAATAAATCTTCAAATTGGTGATGTGACGGTGAATATAAATAAAATAATAATGACACTCTGAGTACAACGTCCAGGCAGAGATAAATAGTGGGAGAAAGTAAAAATAATTAAACAGTTTCTTCCCTTAATCCAGATTGATTGACTCACTGGGTTAGATCGTTTGTACCAGGATATTTAGTTTTTCTTGTATCCCACTTCAGCATTTACACTGCTGATGATTCGGTAGATAGTACACAAACAAAACAGGGACAAGAGATACACTCACAAACTCCCGGTCTATTAGAAGCATTCAAATAAGCAGATTGCAGTCAGCCGCTGTGGACGAGGTTTCCCATAGAGAAACAGCTGCTGTTAACCTTCAGGTGTATTGCAGCACTGAACGTCCTAAGCTCCTCCCACGCGTTACATCACTGACACGTGACTTTTTCAAGGATCCTTGAAAAAGTCACGTGTCAGTGATGTAACGCGTGGGAGGAGCTTAGGACGTTCAGTGCTGCAATACACCTGAAGGTTAACAGCAGCTGTTTCTCTATGGGAAACCTCGTCCACAGCGGCTGACTGCAATCTGCTTATTTGAATGCTTCTAATAGACCGGGAGTTTGTGAGTGTATCTCTTGTCCCTGTTTTGTTTGTGTACTATCTACCGAATCATCAGCAGTGTAAATGCTGAAGTGGGATACAAGAAAAACTAAATATCCTGGTACAAACGATCTAACCCAGTGAGTCAATCAATCTGGATTAAGGGAAGGAACTGTTTAATTATTTTTACTTTCTCCCACTATTTATCTCTGCCTGGACGTTGTACTCAGAGTGTCATTATTATTTTATTTATATTCACCGTCACATCACCAATTTGAAGATTTATTTTGGCAATTTTAACACATGTATTAGCACCATAATTATTAATTTATTTTATTCACATGTATGCATTTTTTATTCCTGGATTTAAGCTTAGTCGCAGCAGCATATTGTGCACTATTTATTTAAGGCGCATCAATTTTATACTTAGTGATATGCAGGTCCCTCCACCCCACCTGGAAAAAGAAAGTGGCAGTAGGAGGAGTACCCTAGAGGAGGTTACCAGAGGACTCTTTTGGAGGGCTACAGAGGTCCTGGGAGCACCACAGACCGTGGAGGAGGACATTGCTGCCGTCATTGCCTATAAAATGCAGAGGATGGAGGAGGGCCAACAAGTCATGTGTGAGGCACTCATATTGGAGGCTCTTAACAAAGGTATGAGGGGCCAAATTACAGCTCAGACACACCTTTGCGATGGTCCTCCTCCTCCTCCTGCAGGTCCTCCTCCTCATCCTCCCTCTCCTCCAGGTCCTCCCAGTCCTCCTCCAGGTCCTACTCCTCCTCCTGCCACATCTCCAACAGCACAGCCACAGCCCAGAAGGAAGCGTGGAAGGAAGACCAGAAAGTGAGGACCCTGGATCCAGTCTGGTCGGCCAAAAAATGCAGCCTCTTGTGGTACCACAGCCTGGGGACACAGATGTCATCTGCTGCTATCCTGATCTCTGCAAATTCTGGACCAGACTGCCCTCCCTTACATATGGACTCCTCAGGCCACCAATTTTGATGTTCAAGAATTGATGTCTGCCGTGGGGGTCCCAGGCTTCGCTAATTTCTCATGTTGATCCAGTGTTGCCTTCCTCTTTGTTTGGTTCTGATCCCTTAATAAAGGATTTTTGTTTTGAATTATACTCTATGTGTTTTACTTCAAAAATGACAGTTTGTTTGTGAGGATTCAGGTACATTTCAAATATACAATGTGAAATGAACAAGGGACACCAACAACAAACAATCTCCTTGAGATTAAATAATAAAAGATATCAATGGGGGGGGAGACGCATGCGCGAGGGACTCCAAGATGGCCGCGTAAGCCGGGAGCTCCTCACTACCCCAGCCAGCCAGCCGCCCTAGCACCGTATCGGAAGCCGCTGCAAGCCAGTGCACAGCAGAATCGTTTGGGGGAACACAGCGGTTCCCCACCCATGCCATCCATGGCAGCGAAAAAGGACCTGGGACCCCGCTTTGAGGCAGAGAAAATACAGGCCAAATCCAAGATGGCGGCCGCGCCTCAGACACAGGCAGCATCAGGGGGAATGCATGAAGCCAGGCAAGTGATCGCTCCTGCTACTCTCCCATACCCTACCTCTGCAATCGCCTTATCCCATCCCACCACATCCCCCTCAGGCCACAACTCGGTCTACCTGAATGAGAGCCCCCTGGCAGCCCCCTTGCTATCTCATATGGGACAGTCTCCCTTCCCTCAGCTCAATAATGACAATATGGGAGGCACAGACACAGACATGCCCCAGAATGCAGGGGACCTCTTCCTCAAACTATCTGACTTACTGGAAAGGGGCTTAGCTAATACAGCCCACAAAATAACAAATGACATTCAATCTGACTTCCAGAATCTGGGCACCAGAATAGAAGCGATTGAACAAAAACTGGATTACACAGTCTCAAGAACCAATCAAAACTCTGACCACATTCAGATTGTGCAGGAACAATTGGATGCGGCCTTAAGTAGGATCGACGATTTAGAAAACCGATCGAGAAGGGAGAACTTCAGGGTCAGAGGCATCCCAGAATCTTGCATGGATGTCCCTTCTGCAGTGCAAGAATTGATCAAATCCCTTATCCCTGATATCTCTACACATAACCTGGAGTTAGACAGAGCCCACAGATCTCTGGGTCCCCCCAGGAAGGACGGGTCTCCCAGGGACATAGTGGTGAAGCCGCACCACTACGGAGTGAAAGAGAACATCATGAAGCTCTCCCGCCAACAACCACACATATCATTCCAAGGCCATGATGTTCAAATATTTGCGGACATTTCGCCTATGACGATTCAAAAACGCAGAGCCCTCAAACCTCTACTACTAGTCCTGACACAAAAGGAAATAAGATACTGGTGGGCTTTCCCCTTTGCATTAAAATTCACCTACAAAGGCAAGACACACTCCTTCACCAATCTGCCTGAAGGAGAGCGGATCCTTCTCTCACTGAAGCTTATATCTCAGGACTTAGAGATGGACACATCAAATGCGCAATCCGGATCTTATAAGAGACAGACTCCAACCAGCCCAGTCTCCCCTTTATGGAAAACCACAAAAAGTAGACGAGTAAGGGAACCGATGCCCTCCTGAAGCATATGAACACGTCCGGGCAGTACACGGACACATCCCTCAGGATACATTCCAAGTCGTCAATAACCCTAAAAGACCATCTTGAACCACTTAGGATTAGGATGTACGAACCCTAAACCCATCAGGGATACCGGTCTTCCACCTCCATATGAACTTCACCAGACCACGACACCTCGGACCTGTTAGATCACCCCGCACCAGAAAAATGAGTCGCTTTGTCATGCGACTTCTCCCAATGGATCATCCGTACCTATTCAAGCGACTCGCAAACACTCAGCTCCCATCCCTTCCCACAGATGGCGTCTGGATCTCCTACAATAACTTTCCAAAGAACACCGAAGAGCAAGTTCTTGGGACTTCCCACCTACGGGTCTTCCTCACCGCCGGCTGGTGGTGTGGTGGACCAGGAGACCGACACAATGACACACCGGTCTACTGGGAAAGGATAGCTCCTAATAGGACTTTATACAGCCCCTACAATTCTCCCCCCTCTTAGACTTATCCTTATTCCCCGTTCCCCCTCCTATCCTTTTCCCTCCACCCTCCCTCCCCCCTTTCCCTTCACACATCCCCCCTGGGCGTATTAGGCCTACAGCAGGACTTTCTTTTTGTTTTGTTTTGTTTTTTATTAAGCCGGCTGGCTTCGATACACACAGTTTGAAATGTTATAGTGTTGAAATGGTTTTCCTCACAGGGTTTTGTTAATTTTTTACTATAGGATTACCAATTGGGCAGGCACTGACTGGGGTAGCAGTCATGCGCCTCCATCCATCTCACGATAATGGGATCCCCATGGTCGGGAGATGGACTGATAGCCCCTTTGGAGGGCTACTTTTGTTTATTGTTGGGCGACATGGAGGGGATCTTTGCATCCCCTCGATGCCGCAGGTTCCTCTTGGGACTATTCTCACGAGAACACGTGCATTTACTTTCTCTCATTTTCTCTTTTCTTTCTGTCTTTTTCTCTAACCCTATTGTTTTTTGTACCAGTCCACAGGATTCTTGGTCGGTCCACTTTCCTCCAGGCTCCAGATCCTATCTCACGATCCGAATAACCAGGCTCCACCACACTCCAGAAGAGGTAAGAGATACCGCACCACATACGTTCTCCCCAAATAGCCAATATGCCTAGTGACAACTTGGTTCTTCCGTCCTTTAAATTAGCCTCCCATAATGCCCAGGGATTAAATTCAGCGGTTAAGAGGCGTAAATTACTCCAATCTTACCACGCACAACAATTGGCGGTAGTCATGATCCAGGAAACACATTTCCCTTCCAATTATAACCCAACATTTCTACATGCTCAATACCCCACATTCTTCCTAGTGAATGCAGAAGATAAGACCAGAGGTGTAGCGGTAATATTCGCAAAACAGTGTAAATTTAAGCCCGATTTAGTGCACAGAGATCCAGATGGCAGATTCTTATTGGTTAAGGGTAAAATAGATGAAAGCCTTTATTCTTTCATTTCTTATTACTCCCCCAATAAGGGTCAAACAAAATTCTTCCAAGCAATGCTACAAACTCTAAGCCAACTATTAGAAGGAACGGTAATTTTCGGAGGTGACTCCAACGTGGCCTTCGACCCAGGATTAGACAAATCCAAACCATTAAAAGCTCAATCAATCCGCCCCACAAAAACAAGCTCCAAGATCGCGAAATTAATATATCAACAAGGCCTAGCCGATATTTGGAGAGAACTCAATCCCACAAAGAGGGATTATACACATTTTTCAAACCCTCACAAAACGTATTCCAGGATCGACCATATACTCCTGTCAGTAATACATATACCCTATGTGCTTAAGGCCTATATCAAGGACACAGCTCTTTCAGATCACGCCATGGTGATCGTCACACTAAGGGGCGGTTCTCACAAACCACCCAATACCCAGTGGAGACTCAACGACACTATTCTTAATGACCATATTACAGTCATAGAGATTGAGAAAGACATAAAAGATTATTTTTTGCGGAACATTGTGGAGGGGATTTCAGCAGAGACTCTTTGGGCCGCTCATAAAGCGACCATAAGGGGAAAGCTCATTCAATTATCTTCCAGAAAAAAGAAAGAGCAAAAAGCGGAGATAGAGAAACTAGAGAGGGAATTCAAGGCCCTTTGCAAGCAACATAAACGGGACCCTCCTTCGGTCAAAATAGCTCAACTAGATGCAGCCAGAATAGCATTAAACCTGGCCCACACAGTGAGGGCAGAGACACACTTGAAACGGAATAGCGCGAAATTCTATGTTCAGAGAGATGAGATGAGTACCCTCCTAGCAAGAAAGCTATCTCCCAAAGTTACTAACTTCACCATCCCAAATATTAGACTTCAGGATGGCACCTCAACCCTTAAGCCCCCAAAAATCCTGCAAGCTTTTCAATCCTTCTACTCTAAATTGTATCAGCAAAATGACACAATGTCCGACTCTTCCTTGAAATCATTCCTAGATAGCATTAACATTCCAACTCTAAGTAAAGAACATAAAGATATCATGGAAGCCCCCTTCACCATGGAAGAAACATTAGAGGTAATTAAAAACTTAAAAGGGAGCTCAGCTCCTGGCCCCGATGGTTTCTCCAATCAGTACTATAAAACATTCAAGAAAACTTTGGCACCCTATATTACAAAATTCTTCAATTCCAAAAGGGAAGGGACACCCCTTGAGTCACAACTAAATTTGGCTTTTATCTCGGTCATCCCCAAGCCCGACAAGGATCCATCTCTAGTCGAGAATTACAGACCGATCTCGTTGATTAACAACGAACTGAAAATACTTACTAAAATCCTGGCTAACAGAATCAACTCCTTCATCAATCAATATATAAACAAAGATCAAGTGGGTTTTATGCCAGGAAGACAAGGCCCGGATCAGGTCAGAAGGGCGGTTGACATAGTCTCTTTATTACAATCGGGATGGGATGGAGGCCCAAAGCAGGAAGGTTTATTGCTGTCGCTGGATCTCCAAAAGGCCTTCGATTCTTTATCATGGACCTTCCTATTTTCAGTCCTGGGGCGATGGGGATTTGGGGAAAACTTTATAAATACCCTGAAAGCACTATACTCCACTCCGAGCGCTAAGGTCAAACTACACGGCTTCTATTCGGATCCCATTCAAATAACCAGGGGAACCAGACAGGGGTGTCCCTTATCTCCTGCGATCTTCGCTTTAGCCATAGAGATCCTGGCAATTGCGATCAGGTCTAACCATAATATTAAGGGGGTTAAATGCGGAGCGCAATCCCACAAATGCGCCCTGTTTGCGGATGATATCCTTTTATTTGTCACTTCCCCTACAACCTCACTACCCAATATATGTAATCTCTTGAGGACATTTGGATCCTTGTCGGGTTTAAAGGTCAACATGGACAAATCACAGGTATTAAATATTTCTCTACCAGACGCAGATGTAAATAGGCTCAAGCCCGCATTCAAATTTAAATGGAGCGAATCTTCGATCCGATATCTAGGAATAAACCTTACCCCCAAGTTTGAGTGACTTTTCCAGGCTAATTTCCCTCCCATGTTCCGCACACTAGAATCTGACATCCAAACATGGTCCAAATTCAACATATCATGGCTCGGTAGAATTAATTCTATCAAAATGATGCTACTGCCTAAGCTCCTTTACTTGTTTAGATCACTCCCGATAGACATCAGAAAACACCATCTTAAACCCCTACAAGGAAAAATAATAAAATTTGTTTGGGGTAAAAAAGGATATAGGATAGCCCGCAATGTGCTTTTTAGCCCCAAAACCAAAGGGGGACTGGGTTTACCACATCTGTTCAGCTACTACCAAGCTGCAAGATTGGCCCAACTATCTATGGTATACTTCAAAGTCGAGAAACCCGATTGGATAGAAATAGAGAGACAAGCTGTTACGACATACACCTTGGACTACCTGCTCTGGTGCCCCATGAAATTGAGGCCCACCATTTTAGCCCCAACACTGTCTCAATCCTTTAAATTATGGGACTCAGTGAAATGCTTACCAGCTTTGACCTCACCTTCCCGCCCTTTAGACCACATTTTTCATAATCCCCGTTTTGTACCGGGTATGGACATCAAGTCCTTTAAATGGTGGTTAGACAAGGGGATGTACCGTATAGGCCACTTCCTCTCACCCTCTGGCCCAATTACGCTAAAGCATTGCATAACTAAACTTAAAATCCCAGGTACAGAGAGGTTTAGATTTACCCAGATATCCCATTTTCTTTCCTCTCTAACGAAGGGACAGACACTCCCATTGGAATTTACATCTTACGAGCGTTGGTGCGGCCAAGCACTAGACACAAAGGGGGGTATATCTCTCATTTACGCGACCCTTGTGGAACCCACCACAAAATTTTCATACATGGACTCATGGGAGAAGGATCTGGAAGAGACCTGGAGCCTGGAGGAATGGCATCAGAGAGGAGCCACAGCCTTTAAAGGTATTCTAAATACAGCATTGATAGAAGCTAATCTAAAAGTGCTTATGCGATGGTACCTAGTACCCACCAGACTTGCAACTATGTTCACCTCTGTTTCCCCGTTATGCTTTAGAGGGTGTCAAGCCCAGGGCTCTATGATTCATATCTGGTGGGAGTGTCCGAAAATAAGAGGTTTTTGGAACAAAATATTCGCATTGATCCGAAAAGTAACGGATCTTCCTATCACTAAATCAGCCCAAGTGGCCCTACTTAATGCACCATCCCCTAAAACAACAAAACACTCTCAAAAACTAATTTCCTTTATGCTATTAGGAGCTAAGACTACTTTAGCCAAAGCCTGGAAGCAACCCACAGTGTCTTTCCAGGCAGCCAAAAGGAAGATTTCGTGGATTATGTCCCTGGAAAAAATGGTCAGCTCTATGATGGACACCACTAAGTCATTTGAGGCGACTTGGAAGCCCTGGGCTGGTCACTTAGGTATCTCCCTTATCCCAGGTATTCAAATGAATCAGCCAAGATGAGTCCAATAATAAAAAATAAATATTTAATTAAAAAAAAAAAAAAAAAAACACCTTGGACTGGATACAATTATAACTCCCACGATAGCGATCTCTTTCTTCTTCTTCTCTTCTTTTCTTCTTCTTCACCCTATCTCTCTGCTTTTTACATCGAATTGATTCTCAGTTAGCAGTGTACCAGTTATGTTCTACTTTCTGATTTACATAATGGTAGAATCTCTCTTGTCACCATCAGATTGTCTCTAATGAGTTCAAGTTCCAGACTCAGAACGGTTTACTGCTAGTTAAAGGGATTCTGATGGAGGGGTCTATTGGCCTCCTTAGGGGTTCCTATCCCCACCTCTGGGGCGGTGGCAGGTCCCTGGGAGTGGGGACAGTGGGGGTTATGGGTTAGCCTCAATATTTACCCTGTGATGGGTGGAATCCTAACACAGTGTGTTCCCGTTAGGGGTGTTGGGATTGTCAACCCACACAGGGTACATCAACAATAGCCTTACCTACTGTATCAACGGCTAATGTAATTGGATATGAACCTATGTTTACTAGCTTTATACATGCATAATATCTATCCCGTATTTACAAGGGATTTTTCAATATACCTTTATATATTATGTTCTTCAATGTACTGCACTGCTCTTTAATAAAGCTTTTTTTGAAAAAAAAAAAAAAGATATCAATGGTGTTGGGGTAAATTGACACACAAAACACACACAAAAATATTCTGGAGTAAAACTAAAAATAACATTGAACAAAGATCAGCCTTTGAAAAAATCCAAACATTAAATTTAAAAAAAAGGCCTAAAATCCCCCAAAAAATTAAATAATAAAAAAAAAAATTCTGTCAGATGTGACAACTAATAACAATATAATCAGGGAATCCCAATAAAAAAAAAAAATAAAACTTTGTGAGAAGTCTGTGTGAA
Source organism: Lithobates clamitans (assembly GCA_037952925.1). Lineage (NCBI taxonomy): Eukaryota > Metazoa > Chordata > Amphibia > Anura > Ranidae > Lithobates > Lithobates clamitans. The sequence goes on from JBBGZY010000142.1 coordinate 4,923,923, forward strand.
TATGAGCAGCAAAACTACTTAATTCTTGTCACATTATAAAGAAGAAGAGAGTGCGCTGTATTAAACCATTTTTAACATTGCAGCATGACGAAAGTGCTGTATCCATTGCGAACGCTAAGTTTACCAGAACGAGCTGTTCCGTCTTGGAATTTCTTCTGAGCATGCGTGGCATTTTGTGCGTCGGAACAGGCCACACACGGTCGGAATTGACGCGATCGGATTTTGTTGTCGGAAAGTTTTATCTCCTGCTCTCCAACTTTGTGTTTCCATCGGAAAATCCGACCGTGTGTACGGGGCATTAGTGCTAGTCCCATGTGATCTGGTGTAAGATTTGGTGATGTCATTGTGCTGCTCACTGTTCTCCTGGGGCCGTACTCCATCCTATGGGGGGGAGGGCGTTATGTGCTAATGCCTTACTGTATTAGATGGGGCACAGAAGCCCAGAAATTGGAATATGACAACTCTTTATGAATAAATAAGGCATAGACAACATTGTTGGATTAAAAAAGGCCACAATGTTAAATAGCGGGTATCCTTCAAACATATAAAACATCTTTCAAACGTATAAAACATATATCCAAAATGTTATCATATCCTTACCTAAATTATCTCAGCTATAAAAACTTAAGCTTGGACAAAATATATTACCAAGTTAAACATTCTTGTCTTTCCAGCATCATATTGAAGGACTAACCCCACCAGCTGAATCAACCTCAATCCAGGCTAAAGAGGCCCCTAAACACCTTGACCTGTCCAATGAGAAAAAACCCATAAAGAAGGAAGGAACTTTTAGACAGCCCTGTTAATCCCGCTCCTTATTTTGTCCAAATAATGGATTTTACCCCTAAAGATGAGCTGAACGTTCTTGGTTTTGGGATTGTGGGAGGTTCACCAAACTGTGCTGAATTTCTGAACCAAAACCACTATTGAAGCCAATGGGAATCAAATAATTATTTTGCACATTTTTAAGGGTTATAGGCAAGGGATTGTCAAACAAATAGCATGGGGGACTTGGAACATGTACTAATGCAAAAAACTATTTTTAAAATACTGTTTGGAGGGGAGCAACCATTCTTAAGTGAAACTTAAAAAATGCCCAATTCCTTTAAATAACATGCTTAACTTCCGGTTCCGGTGCAGTATAAGGAAGGAGTGAGAGAACATCTCCGGCCGCCCGACAAATCTGCTGTGATAAGCCGCACTACAGCTTCGGTCCCAGAGCGGACTACATTACCCTGCTTTCAGGAGCCGAATGGACCGTTTTCTGGAGCGCATCGCTCCCCGCACTTTACAAGCTCCCCGACAGGACCAGAGGCTGACATGGCTGCCGCTATACACTCTGAGGGAGCTGCCAACCCATCCCCACCTCCTCCAGGGCAGCCACCGGAGGACACAGATCCAGCTCACACTTGGATCGTCCAGGCTGTGGCTCAACTGCTCTCCCCTATGATAGCTGCAGCAGTGGACAAAGCCACCAGGGCATGGAGCAGCTGAGGCAGGATCTCCACAGCGAGACACACAGGCTCCAGGAAGCTGAGAAGCGGATCTCAATGGTGGAAGAACAACTACACCAGGTGCAGATCTCCCCTTCTAATCAGCTGGGGTACCGCAATTCTTGATTGACAAGGTGGAAGACCTCAAGAACAGGTCCCGCAGGAACAACCTGCACATTATATGTCTCTCCGAGTTTTACAAGTCACCTTCTCTAATGGAGCTATGCAGTCACCACATCCTTGAGGCTCTGGGGCTCCGCTACCCTTGTGTTGTGGAGCGTGCACACCGCATGGGTCCCCCACATGACCAGCAATCCAAGCCAAGGCTGATTATAATGCGCTACTTAAACTATGCTGATAAGCATGCTCTATTGCAGCATTACCACAAAGCCAGGGGGCTCTCTGTGGATAACCACAAGTTATTAATGTTCGCCAACTATTCGGTGGAAGTTTCCAAACAACGCAAATCCTTCCCTCCAGTCTGCTCTCTCCTACACCAGCACAATTTAAAATTTTCATTGGCATATCCAGCCACCCTGCGCCTTCAATCTCCCCAAGGTGATCAGCTTTCCTTCACATCCCCTATGGAAGCGTGCAAATATGTAGATTCTATGCTGGCAGAGGATCCGGCCTACAAGAATCCCATGGATGATACGCCATCTCCTACCTCTCATTCAGTCCCTAATGCAGCCAAGCACCAGACCAGCCCAAGGAAATATCCATCCAAGCGTGGGTGTTACGCCTTTAGCTCTGCCCGTTCAGGAATCCGTTCACTGTTACAGGACTGACACTTCTGGCCTCCCGGGTAGTGTGCTAGCCATTGATTTGGCATTCTGACAAGTAACATTCTACAGCTTTTCTTCTCTCCACAGGCCTTCTGGCTGGAGAGCCCTGTATTATATTATGCATGACTTGTTATCAGCAGTGGCTAGTTCCCTGCCAAGATTCAGATGGTTTTCTGCTTTACTGCTGGCTATATATTTTTTTGTTTGTCTTTACTATCTCTATTGGTTGAGCCTAACTTAACCATTGCATTGTGTCATAACCCACTATCCCAGGGTATTCATACAAATGGTATAGGGGGGATTCCCCAGTAAAATTATCTCCCTTTCCTAGTACAGGGAGCTATTGTTTCCTAGTTTAGGAGGATAGCTCTCACTCCTCTCCCTCCCTCCCTTCTTGTTTGGGGGCACTACCCCTTGACAAGCCCGCATCAATTCGATCCCCAAGGTGAGGGTCATCTTATGGAACGTCAAGGGGCTACGGTCACCGCACAAACAAATGTAAATCCTCAGGCATTTAAAATGTTTAAGGACATATATAGCCCTTCTCCAAGACTCCCATTTGACTGAATGCAATTTTTATCGCCTTAAGAAACTCTGGGAGGGTGAGATCTTTGGTTCCCCAGCGGTAGGACGTAAAGCGGGAGTTATTATCCTTTTTCACATGCGATTGTCATACTCTAGCTGCTCAGTAGACAGAGACCAGGAGGGTCGCAAATTGACAATCCATTTAACCATTGTGTCCAAGAAAATGGCTCTTACCAACATATACGCGGTCAACTCGCCGGGTAATGTTTTTTTCCGGGACCTCTCATTGTGGGTATTACGTTCACCTGAACTATTGCATATACCCGGCGGTGACTTCAATACTGTCATGAATGTAGAGGAAGACAAATCTTCTTTGCGCCTGACATGCAGATCAACTCTCCCCCCTAAACAGAAGGCCACCACTCTGCTAGCAAACACCATATCGCTCTTACACATGGCTGATGTGTGGCGCTTATCCCATCCCATTGATAGAGATTTCACTTTTTATTCACCCCCACATGACACCCTATCAAGGATTGATTACTTTTTCTGCTCACCCGCAATGCTACCAGCAATACAGGATTCAGAGATCTCTGCAATAGCCATCTCAGACCATAATCCTATTGTAATCACCTTAGATGATTTTCAACCACACGGCACACCTTCTCCATGGCGGTTTCCGTCATATCGAGGGATGCCCTCCGAAAAGCCCAGACTTAAGCTTACATCGCTCCACTGAGACTAGACAGGCTTGGTTAGCTGCTAAACGCCACTTTAACCTGACTACACACGGACAACGACACAGCCATTCTATCACTCGACGCAGAAAAAGCCTTTGATAATATAAATTTCCAATGGTTATTTCTGGTATTGAGAACATTTGGGTTCCTGGGTCCAGTGGTAAATTTGATACAATCAATGTACTCTGTTCCCACTGCATGTCTAGTTACATCAGGATCTATTTCAGCTCTCATACATCTGACAACGCGTCAAGGGTGTCCTCTCTCCCCATTGCTCTTTAACCTGGCCATAAATAACATGCTTTTGGAGCAGCTTAAACCTGCCTGTGAAGTGATGCATCTGTACTACAGAAAATCTGATATTTACAAAGAATAAGATGTCATTTAAAAGACATTTCCCTGACGGTTTTTTTTTGTTCGTTCTGCTCATGTCTATATGCAAAACTTTTTGGGGAAAAGTAAGTACCTCACCAAGCTTTTTACAGCAGTATAAAAAGAATTGCTCTCATTTGCTGTCACAGGGACACATTTTTAATGCTTAGGGTGCCATGGAGACAGGGAAGAATATCTTACCAGTAAGGACACAGGCAGCAGATCTAACTGGACAGATGTTCCAAAAAATAATTCCCTACTCTCTGGGGTTGATTTACTAAAGGAGTAGCACATGTTCACCTAGTTTAGCAAATACTATAAAAATTATTTCACAAAGAATATCCGATCATGTGCAAGGAAAGTTTTAAAAAAAAATACATTTTTGCTGGCAAACAACTGGATCAGCTTGATCAGAATCAAAATCAAGTAACCATTCTTTTATAAAGAAATGATAAGGATATCACCTCTATGAGCTATTGATCCGCACTTTGAAGTTAACAAAAATAAAACTCTTTTATTCAAAATTTCTCACTTTGATGTTAATAATTTCTCACTTCAAACATAAAACTCTGTAATCAAATGATTTACTTATGTAGCGCTGGTAGATTTTCTGCTGAGAAGATCCCAGGGGAGGACCCGTCATGGAAGGATCATGCAGAGTGCTGGTCTGAAGAGGGGCCTGGTGACTCCGTTGGAGGACGCATCCTAAAGTAATCTTACCGCATAGTACTGCCGGGTCGGCTTAAAGGTTCTAGTGCTGTGTTTGCTATTCATCGTAAACCATTACATTCTGTGGCCGAGGATTGTACGGGTTTTGTTCCAATCAAGTCTGTGGCAGAGACTTTTGTTCTTGCTGTGTACTGACTGCTAGGTTAGTGAGAGAAACCTATCCAGGCGGGTAAAGATTCAACTATAAAGAGAGAGTACATTCATCTGCAAGCTCTCAATTCCTAATACTACACCAAGAAAAGGTATTTGAACTTCCCTGCAACTCTCCTTCTAGCGTTTTCCTGCTACTTTCTTTAATTTACTCAACGGGACCCTAGACCCGGTTCTGGTGAAATAGAGGTAACAAAAGTGGCGGTAACAGCCTGCTTTAAACCAGCAGCTCCACCGTGAGTTATTGCTACATGTGGGGGCGTCGTCCGGGATTGTTAGCCGCCAACCTCTCGCAACCCTGAGAAGTATTTCCCCGGGAGTTTATGTTGGAATAAGTTTCTGGACTTTGTCAGTTTTTAGGAGAGAGGAAGGGGTTAAAGTGCAGGACCCTACTTCTGACTGCGTAGGCTGTGGGTGAGAAGTAAAAGCCCGGGAGCTACGTGATCAGAAGAATAAGTGGGAGGAGCCTAACCTACTTGTTGCCGCGTGGGTGTGTTTGGTGCCAGAGGAGAAGAGAGGCCTCGTGATCGTGCTGAGAAGATCAGAGTGCAGCCATGTCTTCTTTTTCGTTGATGCCGCCAACTATGGGACCTAAGATGTTCCCTATGAGTACCGCTGCAGGTGCTATGCTGACCGGAACCCTGCTGACAGATACCGGCATTCGTCTGAAACTGCAGGGGAGGTTTGTTCTCTACACAGTTGGAGATATTGAAGGGCCACAAGTGTGAAGGACTGGCCATACATCTCCGTCCATTTGTTCGTTGTTTGCAGTGCAGAGAATATTTGTTCATAATGGAGCAACCTACTATGTCGCCCCGTGCTTATCAGGTGGACTGGGCTACAGATATTGCTACAGTAGAAGCTGCTACCATTGCTGTTGGAGAACAACAGACCGTGATTTCACCTGTTGCCACCGAGAGTGTTCTTGAGGGAGATACCGCTGTCACTACTTCATCAGCGGACATCACTTTCATTTCCACGTCTACTACACCTATCCCCATTGCACCTGTCCAGAGGAAGGTGGGATATGTAAAGGTTTCCCGCGGCCATGGTCGAGGCCTACCCCAGAGACAACCTGAAATGCATGGATCCGGAGAAGTCCACGTCAGGAACGGGTGAGAGATCAAAGGGGGACATATCTGGGACTCTTTGTAAATATTTGTCAGCAGAAGAGTTGAGGGATTCGGAGATAGAATCCATGTCAGATCTCTCTGGTGATGATGATTTGTTTGAGACAATGTCACAGGAACTATTGTGGGCTCAGGACCAAGATGATGCTTCTGCCTTGACTTTCTCAGAGTGGACAGCCATGGATTCTGGGAAGACATCACCTTGTGTGGAGCCGCACAGTACTACTAAGGAGACATTATCTAAAGTTGCTAATTTGCTTCCGACACCCGTTGGGTCTATGGTGAGTAAATCACCAAACTCTTGTGTGCCTCCTGGTTTGGGGAAAAATAGATCTTTGCCTAAACTTGCACGTTTACAGAGAGTGCTTACCAAACGTGTTGCCACAGAATATGGTCTGGAGTTTCCCTATGTTACTCAGGAGATTATTCAGGAAATTGAGGCCAACCGGGAACTGTGGTACAGTGAAGCTGTTTGGGACTATTTATCTGTGCCAAAGCCTTTCTGGAAAACTGGATATTCTGTTGCCATGGATGAACGCTTCAGTGGATGTTTCCTACACTGGAACTATGGTCGGCATATCTATGCTGACAAAGTGGTCATTTGCAGACCCGGAAAAGATTGCCAGATCCTTGGTTTTATTGGTGATTATGAACAAAAGAACTTTGGGGTGTATAGTTAGAGTGTCAGTGTTTAGAGATCCTCGTGGTCAAGAGATAATGTTCATCTCTGCGTTTCTAAATCCAAAGACTCTTTGCTAGCTGGATTTTCTTAATTGAAAGTATGTGATTTACTTAAAAATAGGGATGAACTTCTCAAGTTACTCTAGTTTGTTTCATTAAAAGAGAAAAATATACGGGAAGAGAGTGTCATTCTTCATTTGGAATGAGACTTTGCTCCTAAACTGTTTATTGAGGGTACTGTACATATTTAGTGTGTGTCTAACTTTGTTTTTTTTTCAGGAACAATTGGATCTCCTATCAAGCTGTTAGGCTTTTCAGCTAGATAGACAGTGGGGTTGTGACAGTCATAATGTGATTTTGTTTACGGATGTGAACATGTTGTTTTATAATTGTTGAAACTGTAATATCTCTATACTGTCTTTTCTTTTTCCTTGCCCTTATCCAAGTTTTAAGTTCAAATACCTACTCTCAGGCTTGGGAGTTATTTTGACAGATGTTGAGGACAGCGTCTATTGTAGTAGGGGGAAGAATGTAGCGCTGGTAGATTTTCAGTCTACTGCTTATAGGTAAATTTAGTGGGTTATCTGTTCATACATAGTCAGATTTGCCTCTTTTCCAGCTTGGCTGAGTTGCATGTAGTTTCACACTGTGCCTGTGGGTGTCGTTGTCACCATGGGTCAGTGTTGGAAAGGCAACACGCTGAAGTGTATGAGTGCTCCTCTGTCCCGGAGATAACTCGGTGGAGGTGGTCCTCCGAGTTGCATTCTGGGAGAGGGTATTTATGGAACAGATGCCATGTTTTAGGGTTCGTTTTCATTCCACCTGCTGGCCCTCCTGGCCGACAGGTATGTGCTAGGAGTATTACCTCGTGGTCCTCCGTCCGGGAGGCCCATGTCGCTGCAGCGTGTGGGTGGGCCCAGAAGCCTGTCTGGGGCCTACCACAGCGGCAGAGGAATGGTCCTGAGCTGTCTGTCCTATGGGAAGAAGCTGGACAACTGAGGGGAGGACCCGTCATGGAAGGATCATGCAGAGTGCTGGTCTGGAGATGGGCCTGGTGACTCAGTTGGAGGATGCATCCTAAAGTAATCTTACCGCATAGTACTGCCGGGTCGGCTTAAAGGTTCTAGTGCTGTGTTTGCTATTCATCATAAACCATTACATCCTGTGGCAGAGGATCATATGGGTTTTGTTCCAATCAAGTGTGTGGCAGAGACTTTTGTTCGTGCTGCGTACTGGCTGCTAGGTTAGTGAGAGAAACCTATCCAGGCGGGCAAAAATTCAACTATAAAGAGAGAGTACATTCATCTGCAAGCTCTCAATTCCTAATACTACACCAAGAAAAGGTATTTAAACTTCCCTGCAACTCTCCTTCTACCGCTTTCCTGCTACTTCCTTCAATTTACGTTTTATTAAAGCATTGGAAAAGATACTCAAGTGTTCGGTGCTTACATTGTCTGGTATTAAACTCAATGGGACCCTAGACCCGGTTCTGGTGAAATAGAGGTAACGAAGGTTACGGTAACAGCCCGCTTTAAACCAGCAGCTCCACCGTGAGTTATTGCTACACTTATACCTTATTATGTATTTAAATTTTAGCCTTTTTTGAATCTTTTTTTTTGTATACATGTTAACGTGCACATTTTAGTGCTGAAAATTAGTTAAACCCGCAAACATTACGTGCTGTATTATATATCTAAAATCAAATGGTGGTAGTGGCCAGATTTTACATGTTATGATATTGGTACACATTTCTCAAACCCATATTTTCAGGAGAAAACACATTGGGGCTGATTTACGAAACGTTTGCGCCATGAGTTTAGGCGCACGCCGAGGTACAATTTCATATTCACAGAACGTTTGCGCCGGTAACAGAGAGCTAATTCCCATTTACTATAGCGATCTTGGCGCACGGGAGAATAAAATCTGAGCCCCACTATGGACATGGCGCATGGCCATTGATCTTCAATTCAATATTAACAGAAGATGGGGGTGCCAATATTATGGGGTGATGCGAGGAAGTATAGTAACAACTGCCCAAGTAACAAATATGCCCAAAATAGAATGAGAAGGTAACTTTTTCTGAGCAAGCCTGCTGTGCCTGCAAGTACATTTAGAACTGCGTGAGATCAATTTAACCAGTGTGCATGCGCAAGTGGCTCTTGCACTTGTTCAAATGCGTTTGTTTACTGTGTGGCCAAAATCTTAGTAAATGTCAAGCGACACAAATGGAATTGGGTGGGGTGAGAAGACCGCCGGCAGTGTTTTCTATTGGAGGGGAGAGAGGCTTTATTTTCTACCCTGGACAGCTTAAGTATTGCTGTAGGTGTTTTCACCTATGGGCATACTAGTTCAGAGTATGAAGAAGGGCTAAAGTGCAGGCCTTGCGGAAGTAAAGAGCATCAGGCTGCAAAGTGCAAGGAGAGTAGGGTTTGTGATATCTGCAAGCAAGCAGGGCATTATGCTCATCAGTGTGACAATTATCAGAATGCTAGGGAGGCATCCTTTGCAGAGGTATTGAGCCGGGAGAAATGGAGGAAGAAGGCGTCAGGCTGGGTGATTGTGACGGAGGGGGAAACCTCTACGCAGCCAGGAGAGAGCGGCCCGGCTGCGGCGGCCACTGAGAGTGGGGCTGGGGTTGGTGCAGCCAATGCTTCAGCATCAGAGGCAGCTTCAGGGCCTGTGGTTTTGGATGGACAGGTAGAACAGGGGAGGGGCAGGGGGCCTGGCTCCTCTAAGATCGAAAGTATGGATACTGGAGTGCTGGCTCATCAAGTGTTTGAGCAGCAGCAGGATGGACTCTAGTCCGCTGTCCTTGTCTGAGGTAACAAGTGATGTTTCATCTAGTGAGATAGATGAGGAGGAGAAAGAGGAGAAAAAGGAGAGTAAGTATGAGCTGGCCTGTGGACAGAAAGCAACTAAACAATCGGGAGAAGAGGAGGCAAAGAGTAGTAATAAGAAAGCTAGGATTGAAGCTAACCCTGAATGGGGGATGTCGGTGGACCCAGGGGCTGGAGAGACAAGTAGTAGTGGGCAGGGGGTGGTGAATTCCCCTGTGTCTATTAGAAAACTGAGCAGTCAGGTTGGTGGTGTGGAATGGGAAGGACAGAATCTTTAAACCACAGATTTAATTATGGCTGGAATCAAAATTATGGTACCATTAATCATGGCTCTTATGGTATGTACTATTAATACTGTGTGGGATCGAAGTGGAGGAGAGCTGTGGTATTGCAGGAGATTAAAAAATTGAATGCTGACATATTTTGTCTTCAAGAGTGTCGCTTGGAAGGCCTGCCAGGGAAAGAAGAGTGGGATTTATTGGATGCAGTGTGGGCACCTGCATGCGCCTCTCAAAATGAGGGTGTAGGCATCCTATGTAAAAATAGGGAAATTAAGATTGTGCCTAATGGGATTATTATACTGGGCAGGATCCTTATGTGTATATTACAGTTTTGTGTTTTTTCATTTAAATTATTTAATGTTTATGGTCATGCCAATGAAGGAGAGAGAAGGGATCTCTTACAAGACCTAAAGCTGTATCTGCCATTGAGGGGGCCTTGTATCATCAGGAGATTTAAATTGTATCCATTTTGAGAAGGACGGAGTAGGTGTGGGGGAGAGCAAACTGGATGGCTCCTCTAAAGTACTTAATGAGATTATTGTGGATTTAAGTTTGAAGGATGTGGCGGAAGAGGTGGGAGGTCTGGGGAGGGATTATTTCTTTCAATAGCTTTTATTGAATTTTTTCAGAGAAAATAAAGAGTCATTGATATATACTTTTACATAGCGGAACAATAAATCCATAGTAATGCAACATATAAGAGAACGAGTTTCAAATAGATATATATATATATATAAACAACTGTGGTTAGTGGGCGCAGGTATATCAATCAAGCATAAGGAGGGGAAGAGCTGTCCCTCTCCGGACACCCCAAATGGGTACAAGCTGTGTCATGGAAAGGGGAGGGGCACATCCAACCCACAGATCAAATGCTATTTAAACTGGCGGGGATGTGTCTGTCTAAAGTCTGCTACCTGCCTTACCAGGTAATATTTTAGCAAAGGTGGTATTAAGGAGTAAGAATAAAGAGAGAGAGAAAGGAAGAAGAAGGGGATAGAAAAGAAAGAAGATGTATAAAAAGAAGAATAAGATGTCCTTCCGGAATGTTCTACCAAGATTGTTTTATCCAATTCCTATGAGGATGTCAAGGGCATGTGCCTCAAATTTTTGAACATTATCTTGTAGGATACTAATAATTTTTTCCTGAGCCATGATCCAAGATATTTTTCGTTTGGCCTAGTCACTGGAAACCGTGGGCTGCTTCCATGCTTTCGCTATCATAATTTTAGCTCCTAGAAGGATAAAGTGAACGAGGCTCCTTTTACTTTTAGAGGCCTTTTCTATTGGGAAGTTCAGCAGTGCTATGTGGAGGGACATAGGTATGAACAAAAATGTCATCTGTCTGATGATTGCAAAGATCCTATTCCAGAACCCTCTTTGTTTTGGACATTCCCACCAAACATGGATTATGGTTCCTGTGTGATTGCATCCTCTGAAACATAGGGGGGAAGTTAAAGGATATTATTTTGCAAGTCTAGCGGGAACCAAGTACCATCTAGTTAGAACTGTTAGGTCTGCCTCCATCAGAGATACATTGAGTATACCTCGATTTGACCATGTGATCACTCTGTGCCATTCGTCCAGCTCCCATTCCTGTTTGAGCTCCCTTTCCCAGGCCAACATGTAGGTTGTTTTAGAATGTTCTACAGATATATCACCGAGATCCCCCCTCTGCTCCGTAAGCTGTCCACACCAATGTTCATATGGCGTTATGCTAGGTGGAAAGGGTTTGGATCCCCAAATGGAGTGTAGGAAGTGAGAGATTTGTTGGTGTCTGTAAGTTTCAGTTGGGGGCATTTCAAGGATATTAATACAGTGATTGAGGGTGAGTGGACCCGATGAATTAAAATAATGACCTATTCTGTATAGCCCCTTGTTCAGCCACCATTGAAAGGCTCTAATGTTCATGCCTGGGGGGAATTGGGGATTGTGTAATAAATGTGCCAGCGGCTTAATCTGGGATTCTGGATTCTGGGGATTCTGGATTAATTTTGAGATTGTCCCATATTGACATAGTATGAGATAATGTTGGGGCAAGAATTGTGGGTCATTTACTAGGGTGACTCCACAGTAAGAAATTTAGTGTGAATTGTGGTACTGCTTCCCTTTCCATATCGGGTTTTGCAATCTGGGAGTAGGTCACTGATATTTGGGCTAATTGTGCTGCTTGGTAATACCTGTGTAGGTTATGTAGTCCCATTCCTCCCTTGCTTTGGGCTCTAAAGAGGACCCCCTAGCCTGTGCCCCTTTGACCCCCAAACAAAGGCTATAATTTTCGCCTGAAAGTGTTTCAAATGGTCCATTTTAATAGGTATGGGTAGGGACTGAAAGAAATTGAGAATACGTGGAAGTAGTGTCATCTTTATAGCGTGAACCCTCCCTAGCCATGACAGAGGTAGTCGAGACCATTCATGCATATCCGATTCCAATCTGTGAAATAATGGCGGATAATTGGTTGCATATAGCTGATCTATCCTAGATGGTAAATGTACTCCTAGGTAGGGAGTGTGAGAATCATGCCATGTAAAGGTGAAGTGACTTTTTAGCCGTGAAACTAAGGAATCTGGAATTTATGTTAAGGGCCTGCGACTTTGACATATTGACATGTAGCCCCGAAATTTTTCCGAAACCGTCCAGTAGGCAGCATACGTTTGGTAGAGAGATTAGTGGTGAGGTGATGAAGAGGAGCAGATTGTCTGCAAAAAGAGCACATTTGTGTGATTGTGGGCCACACTGTACGCCACGAATATCCGGGTGAGTCCTGATCACTATGGCTAAAGTTTTGATCGCTATTGCGAAGATCAGGGGGGATAGGGAGCAACCCTGTTGTGTGCCTTTTAGAAACTGTAAATAGCTCTGAGTAGTAATCCCGAAGATGTACTCGTGCTTCAGGATTTGAACATAGTGCTCTTAGAATGTTAGTGTTGGCCAAACCCCCAATACCTTAATATTTTGAAAAGATACGGCCATGATACAGTATCGAAGGCTTTGTGCAAATCTTTAGATAGTAAAAGTCCTTCACGAGATTGCCCCCCATCCCAGCCTGATCTCAACAGTGAGATAATGTTAATTGCCCCTCTAATCTGATCTGGGCCTTGCCTACCCGGGATGAACCCCACCTGATCTTTATGTATGTATAAGCTTATGAAGGAAGACACCCAGTCTGCTAACAATTTGGTTAGGATCTTTAGGTCATTATTAATTAATGATATGGGCCTGTAGTTGCTAACCTCCCCTGAGTCTTTTCCTGGTTTTGGAAGCACTGTGATAAATGCTGAGTTAAGTGAGCATTCCAGGGTCGTTCCCTGCCTTAGGGCGTTAAATAATTGTGCTAGATATGGGGACAGAATGGGTGCAAACTTTTTGTATTAGGGGTTTCAGAACCCATCTGGTCCAGGAGCCGACCTCCACTTCAAGTTTTTGATTACCAAGGTCACTTCTTCCGCCATTATTGAGGATTTCAATCTATCTATATGGCGGTCTCCAGTTTGGGAATAGGTAAAGAGTCTAAAAAGGAGTCAATACTGGTTTGATGTTCCTGGGCCCCTCTGCTATATAAAGTTTTATAGAAATCATGGAAGGAGCTCATTATTTTCTGAGGGTTGTGTGACCCAGATCCATTTGGGAGACGTATTTGTATTTTTGGTAAGGTAGTAGAGCGAAGTTTGGGCGTTAGACCCGCTGCCAGCATTGAATCCATTTTATCTCTCATTTGGTAAAATCAGGCCCCACTCCATCATAAATTTTTCTCTGCTCTTGATGTAAGAGTAAGATTTAAAGCCAGTCTGGCCTCATTGAGTTTGGCTGCCAGAATAGATTTAGGGTCTCTTTTATGTTGCTTGCTAATATTTAGGAATTCCTTTTCTAGTTTATCTATGTCTGCTTTATTTGCTCATTTGATTTGGGAAGAAATCTGGATAAGTTTCCCTCTGATGGTGGCTTTATGGGCCGCCCACAGAGTTTCAGGATTTATATCTTCCTTATCATTTAGGGAGAAGTAGTCATTGATGGCTTTTTCAATTTCGATTGAGCTCACTGGGTCACTAAGTATTGATTCGTTAAGCCTCCAGTGATACTTTCCATGAGAACCCTGGGCTCTTTGTATGAGAAGAAAAACCATAGAGTGGTCTGACCACACAATATCTCTTATGAATGATTTGTGTGCTAGGGGTATATGCGTGGTAGACAGGAAGATGTGGTCAATTCTGGAAAAGGATTGGTGTGGGTGTGAAAATGGGTCCCGAGTTTGAGAATTGAGTTCCCTCCAAATGTTAGTTAGTTTATGTTGGTGAATGAGTCTAGCTATCCGTAGGCTGTTTGGGTGGGCGGGTAGTTTGAGTACCCAGTGGGTGCTTTTTGTCAAGCCCCGAGTCAAAGGCTATGTTGGTATCTCCTCCCACCACTATTGTGCCTCCCAGCATGGGTCCCAGTTTCTGGAACATTTGTTCAAAGAATTTTGCTTGGCCTCGGTTGGGTGCATAATAAGCAACGAAGGAGTAAAGCCGTTCATCCAACACTTCCTTGATTAGGATAAATCTTCCATCCAGATCTTTATGTTCTAGCTGGAGTGTGAATTTCGATTTGTTTGAGAAAAGAATTGCTACACCCTTATGTACACATGATAGGATTTTCCGACAACAAAACCGTGGATTTATTTCCCCTAAGTGTTCAAAGGGCTTTTCCCAGAGTCAGGCTAAAAGGTGCCATGTAGTGCTTCAGCTGGTGTGTTTAGGGGACAGGAACCACACTGGAGCAGAGATTCTTGCAGCTCTGCATGGACAGGTCCAGAGGTGGTTCACACCATGTCAGCTGGAGCCAGGAATGGTGGTGTCCGATAATGGCTCAAGCCTCCTGTCCGCCCTTAGACAGGAAAAGTTGACACATGTGCCATGCCTGGCACATGTCCTCAATTTGGTGGTGCAGCGTTTCCTAAGTACCTACCCAAGGTTGCAAGATGTACTAAAGCAGGCCAGAAGAATCTGTAGCCATTTCAGGCGGTCATACACAGCCAGTGCTCGGTTGACTGAAATTCAGCGGGAATTGCACCTGCCCGTAAATCTCCTGATTTGTGACATGCCCACCAGGTGGAACTCAACTTTGGGAATGCTGCAGCGGCTATACATACAGCAGAGGGCCATCAATGAGTACTTGTGTCAGTATGGCACGACGACAGGCTCAGCCGCCTCGGCTTTTTTTCCCCACGCCAATGGCTGATCATTAAGGATGCATGCACTGTATTGTCACCATTTGAGGAGGCCACAAGGATGGTGAGCAGTGACAGCAGTGACAGTGCATGCATCAGTGAAACAATTCCTGTTGTGTTCCTGCTGGGGCAGACTCTGCGTGGCATTATGAACAGGGCACTGGAGTCAGAGCAGCAGTAGGAAGAGGAGGACTTCCTTTCCTCTCTAGGCCCACTTTATGCAGACACCATCATTCCTATGTCACAGAACACACAGGAAGAGAGAGGGGAGGAGGGTGAGGAGAAGGATTCTGGCACTTTCATAGGCTTTGAAGAAGAGGAAGACGTGCGTAAATCTGTAAGTGATGGCTTTCCAACCCCAGGACCCTTGGGAGTAGTACGTGGCTGAGAGGAGAAAGTTCCAGATGCTGTCATCTTGAGTGACCCCAAGGAGTCTGCGTCTCAAGCCTCTCAAAGCCTGAGACAGGACCCAAGAATACGTGGCATAAAGGAGAAGGATGATTACTGGTTGGCAACCCTCCTTGACCACCATTATAAGGGGAAGGTCTCTGAACTCATCTCGTTCCCACAGAGCGTGCAGAGGATAAAATCTCTTGAGGACACATTAAAGAGGATTTTATTGAACGTTTTTCCTGACTCTAGTAGGTTACAGTGTGGTGGCAAACGTTGTTTTGAGTCTTCCGTTGGTCAATAAAGGAGCGTTGGAGAAGGCATCCGCCTAAGTGAAGCATTTCGGAATTTTTTTAGTCCTCGCCGCTCAGGGCTGTCAGCTTCCACATCCCATTGGCAGCGTCTGCATCACATGGTGGATGATTACCTTGGGGCCAAAACAGAGACGGAGAGCTTTCCAGCTGACGATCCACTGGCTTACTGGGTCATGAGAATAGACCGCTGGCCAGAACTTGCCCAGTATGCTATTGAGTTGTTGGGCTGCCCTGCATCCAGTGTGCTTTCAGAACGGGCATTCAGTGCTGCAGGAGGTTTCGTTACTGATCATAGATCGCGTCTGTCCACAGACTCTGTGGACTGTTTGACTTTTATAAAAATGAATCAGTCCTGGATTACCAGCTATGAAGTCCCTGATGCCAATGTCACTGATTAAGACTTTTTGGGATGTGGAATCTCTGCAGGACTTCGAGGTTGCCTAGATTTGAGGATGTTCAATCATTTCATCTGGAAGAATGTTTTTGGTATAGGTTTCATGGGCACAATTAACACCCAAAGACCAATTTTTCTGCACCTGTCTGACAGGTGCATTTCATTGCAATTTTTTACAGCAAGGCAAATTCTTGCTTTCATCAAGAGTACCTCTATAGCAGGGATATGCAATTAGCGGACCTCCAGCTGTTGCAGAACTACAAGTCCCATGAGGCATAGCAAGACTGACAGCCACAAGCATGACACCCAGAGGCAGAGGCATGATTGGACTTGTAGTTTTGCTACAGCTGGAGGTCCGGTAATTGCATATCCCTTCTCTATAGGGTTATGGTGGGAAGGCACCACCGACACCCAAAGACCAATTTTTCTGCACCTGTTTGACAGGTGAATATCATTGCAGTTTTTTACAGCAAGGCAAATTCTTGCTTTCATCAAGATTATCTCTATAGGGTTACGGTGGAAAGGCGCCACGACACCCAAAGACCAATTTTAATGCACCCGTTACTTCTATCCAAAGTCAAAGTGACGCCAGAATGTATCCAAAAAATCTCTAATCTTGTTCCCAGTGCACTACATTGTGGACTCATCATACACACTGGCTCTCCAGCTGTTGCTGAGCAAAATAAAGGCAGCTTGCAGGAAAAAAGTCAATATTTTTTTTGGCTTTATAAATTCAATTATTGCTGCAGCAGATTCTAGACATGGTACAGATCTGCCACATTACAGTTAGACTAAGGGGATTCCCCCTGGCACTATATTGGAAGGATTTTTTTATTTTTAGGCTTTCACTTTAAAAATCAAAAAATCACTGCTCATTTAAAAATGACGTTTTTCACAAACTTTTTTTTTATTGATCCATGTCCCCCAGGGCAGGACCCGGATTCCTCTAACCATTGTAGGCCTAATTACTTGCATTTAAGCCTTCAAAATGTGCACTTTTGATATTTGATGTTTGGGTCCTATTGACTTTAATGGGTTCATTATTCGGGTCCGAACGTTCGTGGTGTTCGGAAGGTCTGGTCCGAACCGAACAGTGGTCCATTTAGCCCATCCCTAATGGAGAGTCAGAACCTGTGTCCGAGAATTGAGCAGGATTGAGTTAAAATGGCAGCCGGCCTCGAGCTGTGACTGAGGGGAAAGCTGGCTGCAGCTTTAGGCCACTCACTCCGGAGGCTCTCCTACATGATGGGGAGGAAGGCAGGCGAGATGCAGTGCTGCTTGGGTGGAGGATGGCAGGTATGCTTCCCTGTGAGCTGGAGGATGGCGCCAGGATTGGCCGTAATGGCGACGGGCTGCGGACTAGGCCGGAGACCCCGATGTGTGTCAAATCGGCACAATATTGGTATGGACTTGTGCAGGGGAGCGATGCCCAACAAATGTGTGGGGTCAAGACCTGTTCCAGGCGTAGTGAGGCTCGGATGGATGCGGATGAAGTGCTGGGGATCCAGGAGCTCTTCTCTGAGGCGTTCTGCACGGCTCACTTCCGGTCACGCCCCCCCCTGGAAATGTGTGGGGACCGATTTTACATTTTTTTCAGGTGGGGGGGTTTGTAGGTCCTGCATAGATATTTTGGTTGGGAAGCTTTCTTTTGGGGAAGACCCTCCTTATGGGAAGGGAGTATGGAAGTTGAACACTTCCTTATTGGAAGATGAAGAGGTTTGTAGAGCCTTTTCGTCCTTTTTTTCTGAATTGGCTGCTGAGAGGGGCAAGTTTGAAGATATTCTCCTTTGGTGCGATTGGGTAAAGGAGAGGGTGGCAAAGTGGTTCCAAAAGGTGAGCATTAAAAAAACTAAAGCGAGGAGGGAGAAGAATGCAAGGCTGGTATCCCAGCTGCATTTTCTCTATAAATGTAAAGCCCTGGGGCTGGATGTAGAAGAGGAGATACAGCAAGTGAGGATGGAGAGAAACAAAGATTTAAGACAAAGAGGGAAAGAAATAATTTTTAGGGCAAAGGTACGTGATATGGAGGAGGGAGAGAAATGTGCACAATACTTTTTTTAAAAAGGCCCTTAACCCAAGGGGTTTCTTCTCAGCTATTGAATCACAAGGGAGGGAGGTGAAAGGATTCCCTTTTTATAAAAAGGGAATCCGAAAGACATTAGGAATTGGAGACCTATCACTCTCCTCAATTGTGACTACAAAATCTTAGCCAAATTGATGGCAAACTGATTGAGGGGGTGGTGGGGAAGCTGGTAGGAGATTGGCAGACCTGTGCGGTACCAGGGTGGAGAATGTCCGATAATTTGGTGTTGTTGAGGGACCTAATATTTCATATGCAGGCTAACCACAGACTTTTGGCAGTGATTAGCACGGACTTAGAGAAAGCGTATGACAAGTCGTCTCATGTCTTCTTGTTTCAATGCTAAAACAGTTGGGGATCCCAGAACATATGACTAAGATCTTAAAGAGCCCGTATACTGGTATCATTAGTCGAGTGGTAGTAAATGGGGACTTGGGGGCAGCGTTTGAGATTAAATCGGGTGTTAGACAGGGTTGTCCACTGTCCCCGATATTATTCATCTGTGCAGTGGAACCTGTGCTTAGACATGTACAAAGAGATAAAGTAATGAAGGGGGTCTTTCTTCCAGGGGGGACGGTCAGTCAAACATTGTCAAAACATAGGCTTATATGGACAATTCGGTGTTCCTTTGTGGGTCCCAGGCAGAGTTTAATAGAATGACCCTGTCACTCCGGATTTTTTCGGATGTGTCGGGGCTATCAGTTAACTAGGGAAAGTGTCAGAGATGCGATGTGATCGCGACCCCAGATATCAGGTCAGATATGATTCCAAAGACGGAAACTGTGAAGGTGCTGGGGATTTATTTTGGGAGGAATCTCAATAGTAAGGTGAACGTGGAGGTGGTGGTAAATAGGATCAAAAACAAAGGGAATTTATGGAAATCAAGGTAGCTGACTTTGACTCGTAAGACATTGATCACAAAGGCAGTCTTTCTGCCATTGGTTGTGTTTTTTATGCCTTGTATTTCCCCCTAATAATATTTGGTGTAGGAAACTGGAGGCTGCCTTCTACCGCTTCTTCTGGGGCTCCAAGATGGAGAGGCTCTGGAGGGAGGTGGTGCAGAGAGGGGTGAGTAAAAGAGGGTATGAGTTTCCGAATGTGGGGAATTTTGTTGACATGCAATATTGCCTTGGCACTTTTAGATTGGTGGTGAGTAACTGTATAGGGCTGCAAGTATTATGAAATACCACGC
This sequence comes from Lithobates clamitans, assembly GCA_037952925.1. Classification (NCBI taxonomy): domain Eukaryota; kingdom Metazoa; phylum Chordata; class Amphibia; order Anura; family Ranidae; genus Lithobates; species Lithobates clamitans. The sequence goes on from JBBGZY010000142.1 coordinate 4,943,219, forward strand.
AGGGAGGTTGTTTGCAAGATGGGGGTGGTGAAAGAGGGACCTATCAAAGCCTATGTCCTTAATAACCCCCGTATTTTTTTTGAGACTAAGGACTTCTATGAGGATTTTGGTTTGGAGGGGTTGGGAGGTGCTTGTACCGATAAGAAATTGAAGCTGTGGTTGACAAGAGGCCAGACAGTTTGTAATATGTTCAATTTCAAGTCTAAAGTGGTGGAGGAGGTGTGGTCAAGGCTGAAAAGGAGGGAATGAGCTTCCAATAGGCAGAGGGAAATTGCCTGGATGGCATTCCATGAATGTCTGATGACGAAGTTGTTCTTAAACTCAAGAGACCTGAGTAGGTCGGACCAATGCCCTAGGGAGGGGTGTGCATCTCTGGAATCCGTGTACCACATTTTTTGGGGTTGTTGGTTTGCTTGTAGAGTAAGCAGGCGGTTGGGTAAGTTTGTAAAGGAGGTGATTGGTGTGCAGACTTTATGTATGGAAGTATGGGTGTTTGGTCTAGTGGGTGGGGAAAAGGAGCTTCAGAAGAAAGTCTGGACGTTTTCAAGTGTTATGAAGGAGGTGTTGTGGGACATTAGATGTCTGCATGTGAGGAAAAATACGGTACTGTCAGTGGAAGAATGTGTGGATTTGGTGCTGGCAAGATTGCACCTGTTCTGTCTTCAAGATGTGGAAAAAGAAGGCGTAGATTACACAAAAGGGGTGTGGAAGAAACGCAGGTGGAGGGCGTGCATCCCAAGTTGGCAAGGAGTGACTTGAAGGAATGAGATGAGGTAGGAGGAAGGGATGAGAGTCATATGAGTTATAATATGAGGTTTAGGTTGTAGGATGAGAGCTTTTTTGGCTAATGCAATGCACACACGAGCGAACTTTTCGACCGGACTGGTCCATCGGACCGAATCCGGCGGACAATCCGACCGTGTGTGGGCTTCATCGGACCTTCAGCAGACTGTTTCTGTCGAAAATCTGACGGACTTTAGATTTGGAACATGTTTCAAATCTTTACGTCGGAACTCCGCCGGACCCAGTTCCTATCGAGAAATCCGCTCGTCTGCATGCTAGTCAGATGGACGAAAACCGATGCTAGGGCAGCTATTGGCTACTGGCCATGAACTTCCTTACTTTAGTCCGGTCAAACGTCATCACGTACAAATCCATCGGACTTTGGTGTGATCGTGTGTAGGCAAGTCCGTTCGTTCGAAAGTCTGTCGGAAGTCCATCGGAAAGTCTGTCGGACCTTTGTTGCCGAAAAGTCCGCCTATGTGTACAGGGCATAAGAGTATTAGTATAGGAGGAAGGGAGGTAATAGGGTATGAGTAAGGTTGTAAGTTAGGGTATGAGTGTGTTTAGATGAGAAGTGGATGACCTTTTGTTTTATTAGGGTAGGGGGGCGGAGATTGTGAGTGAGTTTGAGTGAGCGGGTGCTGAGTTTTGGGTGGTGGGATTCAAGCTATGCTTTAATTTTCGGTTCACTCTCCAGCACTCAAGCGTACCTTCCTTGACTCCCTCCTTATCCCCTCAATAACACAAGGCCACAGAGAACTTCTGGAGGAACCCTTCTCTTTCGAGAAGGTATTGGACACCATCAAATCCCTCAAACTGGGCTCCTCTCCAGGGCCCAACGGCCTTTCCATGGGTTATTACAAAAAGTTTGGTCATTGTCTGGCGCCGTACTTGACGCGGTTCTTTAACTCTCTCAGGGGCGGAGCCGCACTGGACAGGGACCTTAACTCTGCATATATCTCTGTGATACCAAAACCAGGGAAAGACACAAGCAAGGCCAGTAACTATCGTCCAATCTCGCTCATCAATAATGATATAAAGATAATAACTAAAATAATGGCCAATAGAATAGCGAGTTTTATAGCAACATACATACATAGGGACCAGGTGGGCTTCATCCCTGGGAGACAGGGCCCAGACCAAATCAGGAGAGCAGTCGATATTATCTCTTTGGTTAATTCGGGATGGCAAACCTCCTCAGGGGGGTTTTGTCCTCTCGATAGACCTTCATAAGGCATTTGACTCAGTAGCATGGTCTTACATTTACGAGATGCTGGAGAGGTGGGGTTTCGGACCAAACTTCCTAGGTATTATACACTCACTTTACTCGTCACCGAATGTGCAGGTCCGATTACTGGGTAATTATCCAGAAACATTAACCATAGGTAGGGGTACCAGACAGGGATGCCCGCTCTCCCCCCTCCTCTTTGCGATGGCTATCGAAACCCTGGCTATCACAATTAGGACCAACCCAGACATCAAGGGGTTTTTTTGGGGGGAAAAGGAACACAAGTGCGCATTATTTGCTGACGACCTACTCCTCTTCATAACTTCCCCCCTTACATCCACCCCTATTATATAGAAGGTTTTAAGGGACTTCGGACAGGTCTCGGGTCTACAAGTCAACCTTTCCAAGTCTATGGTCCTGAACGTTATGGTCCCCCCGGAACAGATCACCCAGTTAAAAAACAATTTTACCTTCACGTGGGAGACAGATGCCATTCTGTATTTGGGAATTAGACTCACCAATAATATAAGCAACCTCTTTCAAGCTAACTACCCCCCATAGCACGTAGATGTTCTGAGGACTTGGAGAGGTGGTCAAAATGTGGTCTATCCTGGCTTGGCAGAATCAACGCAGTCAAAATGACTCTTTTCCCGCGTATGCTTTACCTCTCCAGATCTCTCCCGATCGCTATAAAGAAACAATTCCTACATAAAATGCAATCACAAATCTTACGTTTTGTGTGGGGAAACAGGGGATACCGGTGCACCAAGGAGGTACTTTACAGGCTAAAAACACAGGGTGGTATGGGACTTCCAAACTTGTGGTGGTACTATCAAGCCGCTCAGCTCGCCCAAATATCCATAGCATATTCTCGGGGTCCTAAACCAGACTGGCTCTCGATGGAGAGGAAAGCGGTCCCCCTGAATACTGTAGACTACCTCCTGTGGAGCTACTCCAAATCTAGACCACCTATTATGTCTCCTACTCTATCTCACTCTGTAGCACTGTGCAACACACTACACAAACAACACTCTCTGACCTCCCCCTCGCGCCCCCTGTCCCACATTTTCCACAACCCTATGTTCCACACAGGTCTGAACATTCAAGCGTTCTGTTAGTGGACCAACAAAGGCATGTTTCGCATTGGCCACTTCCTCTCACCATCGGGGCCCCTAAGTCTGCAACATTGCAAGACACAGTTAGAATTGCCCAACTCAGAAATGTTCAGATATGCCCAAATCCACCATTTTCTTAACTCTATCTGGATAGAGAATAAAGAACCCCCTAGGATCACACCTTACGAACGATGGTGCTCTAATATTATGGATCAGAGAGGAGGTATTTTGCTGATCTATGCCTTCTTTGTGGCCAAAGAGGGCATCCCACCGTACGCCAGGGCCGGGGAAAAGGACACGGGGCTCTCATGGGAACAGAGTGGTCCCAGGCTTTCCAACACTAATTTAAGGGTACCCTTAATGTTTCATTGATAGAAGCAAATGTAAAAGTTTTAACCAGGTGGTACTATGCCCCCTCCAGATTGGCGATAATATACCCGGAAGTGTCCCCCCTTTGCTTCAGGGGGTGCGAACTGGAGGGCACAATGTTCCATGTTTGGTGGACTTGTCCTCGAGTTAGGTCTTACTGGAAAAAGATATTCCACACTCTAAGGAAGATAACGGGCACCATGATCTATCCAGACCCCCACCATTGCCCTCTTAAACCAAAGAATCTCCTTGATTCCTAAACACCTGCAAGCCCTAATGTTTTATATCCTCCTAGGAGTGAAAATACACTTGCAAGGGCATGGAAAACTCCTACTGTCTCTTTCAGGGGGGCAGAGCTGAAAATATCTTGGATAATGGCACAGGAACACATAGTGGCAAAACTTCAGGACAAAGTAGGTAAATTTGAAGCTAGCTGGGAACCCTGGGCTTTGCACTGCAATATTTCACTCGGCCCAGCATTGTGAATGGATAACTGGTTGAACCTGGGTCCCTACCCCTCTCTCCTTCTTCTCCCCCCCTCTACTCTTTCTGTCAGGGACACTCTGCTCCCGCTCTCCTCTATGTAGGAGAAGGTGACACTGTACCCCTTATTGGTGAAGCGGAGCAGGTTATGAACAGGCTGGGATAACAAGTTGTTATTAGCAACCCTGTCCCCTGAATCATCTTACCGGATCTCCTATCCAAGAAGCTTGAAGCTGTGGCAGATCAGACTGGTCCCATACCTTGCTTTTCACAGCCCTAGATCTGAGGGGGAAGGACAGGGTACCAGGGGGAGGTTGTGCTCGGCCACAGTTTGCTCCCATTGGGGTGGTGGGTAGGACATCCCCTGGTGCAGCCGGAGGACCCCCCTAATGATCACTTGGGACCTTCTCAGTAGGGGATGATAGTAGCATGTGATAGGGTTCTTTAGGACAACCCCCCAGGAGGGGAGACCCAATCTCAGACCTGATGGAACCGTCTCCACTGTTCTAGGGAACATTCCAGCCTAAAGAGCATGGCTTGCGATTCAACCTGCGCTCTTTCTGGCAAGCTAATGATATAGTATTTTTTCCTACTATAGATTATGATCTATTTCAGTAAATGTAGGCCTTGCAGGCCAATACTTCGATTGTTACCGTATGTTATCTTTATTCTGTTTAAAACTTAAATAAACCTATTGAAAGTAATTTTCTGTTCAAAGGTGTGGATGGTTATTGTAGCCTTCTAGTGGCAGGGCTAGGTATAGCTTGCTGAAGGAAAACTGAAGAGCGGTATGTAGGGATAGAGTATTGGTTAGGAAGAGAGAGATTGCAGGGTCAAGCATAGGTGAGGGTAGGTAAGATGTTAGGTAGGACATGTTTCCAGAACTAATATGATGATGAGATGGCCATGTATATTGATCTCTCATGGAAGAAACGCTAAAATGTAAAGGTTGTTCTGATGAGTTTGGAAAATTCTTATCAAGTTTGTAACACTTGTATTTTGTTTGTTATGTCTTTGCAAAACAGATGTGTTTTCGAGCAAGTTTTTTTTTTACTTTGGTTTATTGTATATTTTTTGGGTGAGGGATATTTCCCCCTGAAATATTTTAGATTTTGTCTATGTGTGTCATTTGTAGGTTGTTCACTTTGATTTAATTGTCTGTGCTGCATTATTTAGCAAAATCTTTCCTAAGATGTTGTGACTAATGTTTAAATCCTTAATCTATATCCATTTGTGGGCACAGTCCTTTTAACTCCTGTAAATTTCTGATGCAAAATAGTCAGGCCTCAAAAACCATATTTTTTTGTGTCTAAAATTAACATACATATGTTTTTTGCTTTTCTTGCTCTTTTCCAAATCCTGTTTTGTTGACCAATAAAATTTGTAGCAATCTTTTTCGTGTTTTGTTACTTTTCATGCAACAGATTTCCCAGCTGCAGCTTAACTAGGCTGATTGGCATGGCAAATCAAAAAAAGGTGTGATTTGTCTAAAAGTTGCTTTCCTGGTGCCTTCATGATAGCATATGCATGCATTGTGCATATGCTGCCATGGATAGGCACCAGGAAAGGAAAATTACAGAGCGGTAAGTATTCAATTTTCCATTCTAGCACAGTAGTTCTCAGCCTCGGTCCTCTAGTACCCCCGACAAGACATGTTTTGTGAATTTCTCTTATGTAAAATAGCTGTCCAAAATACCAAGCCATTGACTGTGATTTAAAGTACCTGGGCAAGATGAAGGAAAACCTGCAAACATGGCCCGTTGGGGGTACTTGAGGACAGGGTTGAAAAGCACCGATTTAGAGCAGTGTGCTAAAATCTAGCTCAAGACAATTCTAATTGTGGGCATTTGAGGGAAACAAAGTGAATGTTAGAACCCCTGCTTGTCTTCTTTAGGTTGGGCCTTGTGTCCCTTTTCTTAAAATTGGCTTCACTTCCCGTCACATAGCCAAACAGGAAGTGAGGCTTAAACCCTACCAATGTCTTTTCTTGGGGACACACAGGTCAATCTAACTAGTGTTCCCATTAGGCAAATTGCACTCTAGCACTTTGTTTGTACACCCAAAATTATTAGGCATTTTAGGGTTTATTAAAGGAAAATCCACTCTGGAATACAAGTGTAGTCGAAAATCTGAGGGGAAGCACCAGTGATTTTAACATCCAATCATGTAGAAGCTAAGATGGTGTTTTTTTTATTTTCCTTGCATGTCCCCCTTGCATCTCCAGCAACTGCACTTCCAGGTGCACTTGTAGTGCAAAGTGGATTTCCCTTTAGTAAATAAACCCAAAAGTCCAAGATACCTAATAATTTGGGGTGTACAGAGCAAAATGTTAGAGTGCAATTTACCTAATGAGGAAACTATTTAGAGATTGACCGGTGTGTCCCCAAGGAAAGACATTGGTAGGGTTTTACCCTCGCTTCCTGCTTGGCTATGTGACAGGAAGTGAATAAATTTGAAGGGTGCAGACATCCCCAAAAACTGAAAAGACTTCTAATCCCTCTGCACATTATCCCCAAGCAAAAATTAAGAAAGGATTTAATTTAGTTGAACTTTGCAAAGACACATTCCTAAGTTCAACTGTGATGCATGTCAATGGCCCATTTAGACCTTGTTTAATAGAAAACACCAGTTGCCTTTCATTATAAACATTTGTTAGTCCAGTCCTGTAAATCTGCATCTTCTTTACTATTAATTTACATCCAAATATGGATTCCTGCAGCTAAATGCCTCAAATGCATCTAAATGCGCGACCGCTGTCTATGCAAGATACACGAGTGCTGTGTGCGCATAGATATGTGCCCGTGGCGCATATCTGGTTCCTGGAAGCGGTGGACAGCACAAAGGAATGACATCACGCCCCTACAGGAAGTTGCTTGTACTGCTGCTAATTTCTTCCCACCAACATGCCACGCTCACTGTTCTCTGAGGAAGAGATGATCCTTATTTGCAAATGAATAAAATTATTATTTTTTTAACATGGCGTGGTGTTTGTGTGGGTCCCTAACGCACATTCAGACATATTAGGGCCAATTTAGACAAAAAAACGATTTACCTACCAGCATGTTTTTAGAGTGTGAGAGGAAACCCACGCAGGCACAGGAAGAACATGCAAACTCCAGGCAGATGGTGTCACGGGCGGGATTTGAACCAGTGAGCCTTTTTGCTGCTAGGTGAAAGTGCTAACCACTACACCACTGTGCTGCCCAAATATATATCTATAGATGTAGGTTCTTGTGTCCACCAGCAGAGAGAAGTTGGGTAGATGCCAAACTCCCAATTCTGGAGGTATAATATTGGTCTAGCACAGGGGTCTTCAAACTATGGCCCTCCAGTTGTTCAGGAACTACAATTCCCATCATGCCCAGTCATGTCTGTTAATGTCAGAGTTTTACAATGCCTCATGGGATGTGTCGTTCCGCAAAAGGTGGAGAGCCATAGTTTGAAGATTCCTGATCACTCTAGCATGTCTTGAAAAAAGGTGGGTTCTTATGTGCCTTGTATAATGCCCAAGAAATATCAATAGGAAAATACAAGTGGATCATGGCACGTCTACATTTCTAATTTGGCACTTAAGATGGTCATGCAGTATGCAATCTGATTGGCCAATCTCTGTACAACTCAATATTTTGGCAAAATAGGTAATAGGAAGACGCACTTGAACAATTAATTCATATTATAGGAAATCAAACAGGCTCTTGCACTAAATCTAACTTTTTTTTTTTCTTTCAATAGATTTTTATTGAAGTTTCAACAAAGTAACAATATTGTGGTACAGCAAAAATAGGTGTCGAGCAGGCACAAAATAAATAGTGTATTGTACCGATACATGTACAACAGAGTCATAACAGATATGGTTCTGGATACAGAGTAGCAGCCATTAGTCGTCATTATCTTTACCCGAGGGAGGGGAAAACCCCTCAGTCCCAACACCCCTAATAGGAACCAGCTGTGTTGGGGTCCGAGGAGAGTCCCTCCCCCCAGAGGCAGATTACTCATACGTTGCTTGGTTACTGGCTGACTAATAATGGTCGCTTGTTTGGGGAAAACCCGTTTCATGAGTACCATAACGTAGTTTTGGGTTAATCCCCAGAAGTTCGTCTACCGATCTGTTGCACTTAGCATCTGTAAACACATCTAGAACCATGCTGTACCAAATTAGCACTCATATGCCATGAAGGGATAGAGAGAACAGAAAATAAAATAGGGAGGAAATAGAGAGAGAGAGGCATTGTTGCAGCGACATAGGACGGCTTGGCGCTCGACTTAATCAGAAGAGACCGGAGCCCCAGAGATGTATTTGACCCAGGGTTCCCAAACGTCATTGTTTCTGTCTACTGTGCCAGTAGGATGCTGACTATTTTTTCCTGCACCATAATCCAGGATATCTTTCTTTTAACTGACAGAAATGAGACCGTGGGCTGTTTCCAGGCTCGGGCTATTGTTAATTTAGTTCCGAGGAGGATGAACCTAATAAGGTTTTGGGCTAATTTTGGTACCCCAGGGATGGAGAAGTTCAATAAAGCGTACTGTGGGGTTTTAGGGACAGAGGAATTCGTAATTTTCCTAATAATATGGAATATTTTGTTCCATGAGTCCCGGATTTTGGGGCAGTCCCACCAGATATGGAGCATGGAACCAATATGTCCACAGTTACGAAAGCATAATGGGGATGCATTCGGGTAGATTTTAGCTATGCACGAGGGAACCATATACCATCTCATTAAAATTTTTAAGTTAGCTTCAACTAACGCTATGTTGAGGATGCCCTTTGAGGCAGCAACAGAAGCTCTGTGACACTCAGTGATGGTCCATTGTTATTGGAGTTCATTGTCCCATTCTCGCATGAAAAGCGTCTTAGAATCAGCCCTAGCAAGTGCCCGGTAAATCACCGAAATCCCCCCCCCCCCTCTGCTCTATGGCCTGACCACACCACAGTTCATATTCCGTGATAGATAGAGGTTTGTGTATGGAGGGCCCTAGAGATCTGATAAAGTGGGATATTTGTTGGAGTCTAAACCTCTCTGACCCTGGCATGTCTAGTTTACCAGTACAGTGGGCAAAGGAAAGAGGACCCATTACAAGTAATAGGAATAAGATTAGCATCAAAAGGGTTAATACACTGAGAACACCTACTAATTGTCTAACAAGACACATCCAATGAGATGAAATTAACCAATTGGATTGGGCGTGCGCTATTATCAATGAGAAAACTGCAGTTACTCTAGTACCAGTTGCAGTCTACATATTTATTATCGTCTGCATGCATCGGTTTGCACGTTCAATCAATGACTTTTCGGGCGCACCAATTAAGGTGTGAACCGGCGCAGCGCATTTGTCTTAATAAATCACTCACATTAAGTTAATATTAGTGCACATAAAAATAGCATGTTACCCTTTTTTTTTGTAAAATATTAAGGAAGAAGTTGTGATAAATAAATATATACCAGACAAGTCAAGTCTTAAAACTGTGCGTATCTGGCAACAAACTTCAGTACCCAAACTTGTTCATAGGGAATGCTTTAAAAGCCTTTACAGGTGCCATTATGCTGGAGAGGATGTAATTTAAAGGGCACTATGGCCCATTTATGGTGGGATTGTCCAAAGATACGGGAATATTGGTAGATGGTGCGGCAATATATATATGGGAAATCTTGGGCATAGATTTATCCGACGACCCGTAGTCATGTCTATTTCATAATACAAATAGCACAACGAAACAATACAGGAGTACAGTATTACCGTGTCTAATAAATACAGCAAAAGGGGCAATACCAAAAAAATGGCTAGATCCAGAAAGTCCCACAATAAGAGAATGGCTTAAAAAGTGTTGAATATATATATATATATATATATATATATATATATATATATATATATATATATATATATATATATATATATATATATATATATATATATATATATATATATAATGGAAATAGAAAGATTCTGGGAAAGATTGATAGAATTTAAGAAAACTAGGAAACATACAGAGATATTAGGTGAATAGATGATGAGGAGATGGGAAGAGAGGTGGAGACTTGGGGAGGGGGAGGAGGTAAAGGAGTGAACAGTAAAATAAGGGCGGGGGGGGGGGGGAGAATGAGTTGGAAAATTGTAATATGTATGTTAAATAAATGTGATTTTTACAAATTTTTGTATATGAAAATCAAATAAATAAAACGTTAAATAAATAAAAGCCTTTACAGGTGATCAGTTTCTATTTTTAGTACAGTGTATGAGTGTATAGACAACCCATATACTGAATTTTTAAATTTAGAAAATCTATTGCACCAAACATTCTGATATGAGAAAGAGGTATGTATAATAGCACAAGGACTGTAGGCAATAGACACACCTAAACTCCAGTTTTGCAGATTAAGAACTGGTACTCAAAAAATTATTGTTTAAACCCATGGATGCTCTTTTCACCACCACTTTTCTTTTGCACTAGTTAACAAATGAAGAAATTTTGGATGGAGAGTTTAGAGTAGTATAAAATGTTTCGGAGTTAAGAAATATACTTTTAAAGCAGTTTGGAGCTATAGAAATCATAAGTGGCTGCAGATTGAATCACAAGGGTCATTTTAAGTAACATCAAATTACACAATGGCTTGTGCTGCAAACATATATATCACATATGATGAATAATAAGGGGAGGAGTTGACACTATCGCGTCTATCTGTCTAAGCGGACGGGTGTTCGGACAGCCGGCCAGCTACTTTGCTGTTTTTAACATTTGTTGCTGTAAGTTTTTAATTTTATATTCCCATTAAAGGTACTTTACCAGATTTACGCTATGGTGAGTTCCTTTTTTAATTCTGGGTAACATTTGAATCACTTCTTATGGGTCCTGCTTGATCGGGGTATCCTGGCTACCTGCTGGATATATTTTTTTCAATGGAAAATAAAAAAGTGTATAGGGCGCACAGGACTAACGTAGTCCAAATAGTGTCTCTATTAAAAGTAGGCAGTCCAAAATGAAGAGGAAAGTGTTGGTAAGGATGGTGGGATGATCTTCAGCAAAAAGGGCTGCAGCTTTAAAAGACTGAAGCAGGCTCTATAATGACACAAAGAAACAAACAAAGGCGCCTCTAAGTGCAGAAGATTAACAATTTTAATGCCCCAAACTGGGTTAAAAATACTTACAGAATGGAAGTGGTAATCAGGCACATCGTAAGTGAAGCTGCATTGGAAGGGGTCGCGGTCAGAGGAAGCCTTCAGAGGGGATGGATGTGGTCACTGAACACAGCGGTGTGAGACACAGGGAGCCGCTGTGAAGCCGGCGTCGTCAGCTGGAAAGACGGCGAACCCGGAAGTGATGTCATCCGCTGAGCGGCTCTGTAACCAGCCTGAACCGCAAACAAACAGCCTGGGCGAGGATGTGATGTCATCAATAAGGGACACGTTTCGGAACCATCAATCGTTCCTTTTTCAACCTATCTAGGTTGAAAAAGGAACGATTGATGGTTCCGAAACGCGTCCCTTATTGATGACATCACATCCTCGCCCAGGCTGTTTGTTTGCGGTTCAGGCTGGTTACAGAGTTTGTTTGTTTCTTTGTGTCATTATAGAGCCTGCTTCAGTCTTTTAAAGCTGCAGCCCTTTTTGCTGAAGATCATCCCACCATCCTTACCAACACTTTCCTCTTCACCGCTGTGTTCAGTGACCACATCCATCCCCTCTGAAGGCTTCCTCTGAACGCGACCCCTTCCAATGCAGCTTCACTTACGATGTGTCTGATTACCACTTCCATTCTGTAAGTGTTTTTAACCCAGTTTGGGGCATTAAAATTGTTAATCTTCTGCACTTAGAGGGGCCTTTGTTTGTTTCTTTATATATTTTTTTCATCACACCGACTATCTGGAGGTACCTCTTCTAACCCCTCTTGGATAAAGGCCCTGGCTGGGTATATAGCCGCAAGCTCATCTGGCTTGCCTTATGGTAGGCGTGCATTTTGTGTGGTGTTGGCACATTGTCTGCAGTGGAGGAATTCGTCACTGATTATAATCCATTTATGCACACTTATGTTCACAGACTTTATTTAGCACTATTTTCATTTGATGTGTTTATCTCAGAACTACATATGCTACACATTTTGGGACTCTGCTTATTCAATCTTACTTTTCTATATCTAGTTCGACAACTGCTTTCAAAGTCCCGGGGGCATTTTTTCCTCTTTTCTAGTACAGTTGGGATGTGGCAGTCAGTCTCCAGTGCCTTTACAACCACTTAGCTTGCTCTCCATATATACCAAGATAGATTATGGTGGACGATGATGGGTGATAATGATGTCAGTGGACCATAATGGTGATGGATCACAGTGTCTAAAGATGGATTACAGTGGGTGGAGATGGTATTGCTTGATAAATATTGGTGATTGTTGAAGATGATATTGGTGGGTCATGGTTCTGGATGATAATTTATTTTAGTTTATTGGATCTGTTGCCTTGCTAACACATAGACAATAAGCAATCACAGGAAAAATAGGTAGCATTAAAAGGTAAATTCATTTGAATTTGGTAAACAAGGCAGAGTAGAAAATATATTAAATACAAAGAAAATGAAGAGGAGTAAAATGTCTGTGCCAATGAGACAGTCACCACTTTGTCTAATGAAATGTGTTTAAGCTGTAAATCATTAACAGAAAGTCTGTAAAATAGCCTACAAATACAGATGATATAGGATACTTATTTTATCTGTGCACCCACCATAATTTTCTGCAGAAGTAAGACAGAAAGAAAAATCTAATTATCAGCTTTATTATTACTGTACATAGCTTTATATTTAGAATAACATTTTTCAAAAGGTAATTAAGATGAAAATATTACAATTTGAAATGTTGTTATCACAAGGCACAGAATACATTGATCTTAAGACGTTCTTGAACTCTAAAAAAATTAAACTTCTTTTCCACAGCAGTTTGAAATTACTTTTATTGGATATTTCAAACTCTTAAATTGAAAAATGATTTTCATGTGCTGCTCCCAGTACTCAGACTTTATGTTCTTGCAACTTGATATCCTCTCTTTAGTATGTGTATGTGTGTGTGTGTGTGTTTTGAGCACAAACTCACCAATCTTTTATAAAAGTTGCAAATAAATGTTTTTTTCCAGATAAAAAAATAAACCAGCATGTCTATTTCGATGACCTCTAATATAGTTTTTGCAAACCCCATACATAAAGAACAACTGAACTTGAAGCTGTGCCCTAAAATGACAGGCAGAGGGCAACGCACTAGTCAACAATGTTATCTGTAGTTTCCCTGTAGCTGACATTTCTCCATTACTGATGTAGTGCTGGTAGATTTTTTAATCTACCGCCTATAGGTAAATTTAGTGGGTCATCTGTTCTGTACCTAGTTAGATTCAATCTAATGTTAGACTAGCCTCTGTTCTAGCTTGGCTGTGTTGCATGCAGTTCCACATTGTGCCTGTGGGTGTCGTTGTCACTATGGGTCGGTGTTGGAAAAGCAACAAGCTGAAGTGTATGAGTGCTCTTCTGTCCCGGAGATAACTCGGCGGAGGTGGTCCTCCTATTTGCATTCTGGGAGAGGGTATTTATGGGACAGACGCCATGTTTCTGGGAGCTTTACCTCTTGGCCCTCCTGGCCCAGAGGCATGTGTCAGTGAGTCCTACTTCGCGGCCCTCCGGCCTGGAGGGTTGCGTTGCGGCAGCTGAGCAGGGGGACCCAGAAGCCTGTCTGGGGCCTGCTATTGCTGGGATGGTCCTGTGCTGTCTCTCCTGCGGGAAGAAGACGGACAATCGGGAAGATCCAGGGGAGGACCCATCCTGGAAGGGACCATGCAAGGCTGGTCTTAGGAAGGGCCTAGTGACTCGATTGGAGGACGCATCCTAAACTACTCTACCGCACAAATACTGCTGGGGTGGGCTTAAAGGTTCTGGTACTGTGTTTGCTGTTCATTGAAAACTACTACATCCTGAGGCGGAGGATCGTATGGGTTTTATTTCAAACAAGTCTGTGGCAGAGACTTTTTGTTCATGCTGCGTTCCGGCTGCTAGGTTAGTGAGAGAGACCTATCCGGGCGGGCAAAGATTTATTCCTGAGCTGAGAATACATTCATCCCAAAGATTTCAAGTCCTTAGTGCTACATCAAGAAAAGGTATTTGAACTTCCCTGCAACTCTCCTTCTACCTCTTTCCTGCTACTTCTTCCAGTTATCTCCCATTAAAGCATTGGAAAAAATACTCAAGTGACTGGTGCCAACATTGTTTGATAATAAACTCAACGGAACCATAGACCCGGTACCGGTGAAATTACAGGTAAAAAGGTGACGGTAACAGCCCGCTAAAAATCAGCAGCTCCCCCGTGAGTTAGTGCTACACTGACTTACTATTAGGGATGGGCCGAACGAACCCCTGTTCAGTTCGCACCAGAACTTTCGAACACCGCAAAAGTTTGGACCCGAATAACGAACCCCATTAAAGTCAATGGGACCCGAATGTCAAAAATCAAAAGTGCCCATTTTGAAGGCTTATACGCAAGTAATTGGGCATACAATGGTTATAGGGGTCCGAGTCATGCCATGGGGGACATGTATCAATGAAAAAGAAGTTTGTGAAAAACGTCATTTTTAAATGAGCAGTGATTTTTTGATTTTTAAAGTGAAAGCATAAAAATGAAAAATTCCTTCCAATATAGTGCCTACCTGTAAAATGGCAGATCTTTACCATGTCTAGTATCTGCTGCAGCAATAATTGCATTTATCAAGCCAAAAAAAAAGAAAATTTCCCTGCAAACTGCCTTTATTTTGCTCAGCAACAGCTGGAGAGCCAGTGTGTATAATGAGGCCACAATGTAGTGTACTGGGAACAAGATTAGAGATTTTTTGGATACATTCTGGTGTCACTTTGACTTTGGATAGGAGTAACGGGTGCGTAAAAATTGGTCTATGGGTGTCGTGGCGCCTTCCCACCGTAATCCTATAGAGGTAATCTTGATGAAAGCAAGAATTGGCCTTGCTTTAAAAAATTGCAATGATATGCACCTGTCAAACAGGTGCAGAAAAATTGGTCTTCGGGTGTCGGTGGCACCTTCCCACCGTAACTCTATAGAGGTACTCTTAATAAAAGCAAGAATTGGCCTTGCTGTAAAAAATTGCAATGATATGCACCTGTCAAACAGGCGCAGAAAAATTACTCTTTGGGTGTCGAGGGGGGCCTTCTCACCGTAATCCTATAGAGGTGCTCTTTATGAAGGCAAAAAAAATTTCAATGATATGCACCTGTCAGACAGGTGCTGAAAAATTGGTCTTTGCGTGTTAATTGTGCCCATGAAACCTATACCAAAAACATTCTTCCAGATGAAATGATTGAATACCCTCAAAGCTAGGCAGCCTCTAAGTCCTGCAGAGATTCCACATCCCAAAAAGACTTAATCAGTGACATCGGCATCAGGGGCTTCATAGCTGGTAATCCAGGACTGATTCATTTTTATAAAAGTCAAGCGGTCAGCGGAGTCTGTGGACAGACGCGTTCTATGGTCAGTAAAGATACCTCCTGCAGTACTGAATGCCCGTTTTCAAAGCACGCTGGATGCAGGAAAGCCCAACAACTCAATAGCATACTAAGCAAGTTCTGGCCAGTGGTCTATTCTCATGACCCAGTAAGTCAGTGGATCATCAGCTGGAAAGCTTTCCATCTCTGTTTTGGCCCTGAGGTACGTCCACCATGTGATGCACACGCTGCCGATGGGAAGTGCAAGCTGACAGCCCTAGACAGCGAGGGCTAAAAAAATTCCGAAATGCCTCACTTAGGCAGACACCTTTTCCAACGCTCCTCTCTTGACCATGATTGTGACTGTGACATTATGGCACACACATCGGACACTTTTGACATCATTTTGTGACCATTGTCATATATACAGCGATCAGTGCTATAAAAATGCACTGATTACTGTGTAAATGACAATGGCAGGTGTAGTGATATAATATATATTGGGTAGAGACAATTAATTAGTAGTTATTATAATGATGATGTAAGTACTCTTCCGCAGCAACCCAATTCTTCCAGAGAGATGCACTTTATTGACTTCCAACACAGAACAAATTCCAAAGTCCACAGATGACAAAAATCCCATAGAGTATATAATTCAGAGTCCCATTTTTTCCTAGGTCTGCGCCTTTTAGACCATGGCAATGGTCACTGTCTTCCATGTTTTTCTCTGGCTCCCAACAGAGAACCTGAGAATGCAGCCGGTTATTCAGCCAGCTAACCATAGAGCTGATCAGAGACCAGAGTGGCTCCAAACATCTCTATGGCCTAAGAAACCGGAAGCTACGAGCATTTCATGACTTAGATTTCGCCGGATGTAAACAGCGCCATTGGGAAAGCATTTTATCACACCGATCTTGGTGTGGTCAGATGCTCTGAGGGCAGAGGAGAGATCTAGGGTCTAATAGACCCCATTTTTTTCAAAAAAGAGTACCTGTCACTACCTATTGCTATCATAGGGGATATTTACATTCCCTGAGATAACAATAAACATGATTAAAAAAAACAAAAAACGAAAGGAACAGTTTAAAAATAAGATAAAAAAGCAAAAAAATAATAAAGAAAAAAAAAAAAAAAAGCACCCCTGTCCCCCCCTGCTCTCGCGCAAAGGCGAACGCAAGCGTCGGTCTGGCGTCAAATGTAAACAGCAATTGCACCATGCATGTGAGGTATCACTGCAAAGGTCAGATCGAGGGCAGTAATTTTAGCAGTAGACCTCCTCTGTAAATCTAAAGTGGTAACCTGTAAAGGCTTTTAAAAATGTATTTAGTTTGTCGCCACTGCACGTTTGTGCGCAATTTTAAAGCAAGTCATATTTGGTATCCATGTACTCAGCCTATAATCATCTTTTTTATTTCATCAAACATTTGGGCAATATAGTGTGTTTTAGTGCATTAAAATTTATAAAAGTGTGTTTTTTCCCCAAAAAATGCTTTTGAAAAATCGCTGCGCAAATACTGTGTGAAAAAAAAATGAAACACCCACCATTTTAATCTGTAGGGCATTTGCTTTAAAAAAGTATATAATGTTTGGGGGTTCAAAGTAATTTTCTTGCAAAAAAAAAAAATTTTTTTCATGTAAACAAAAAGTGTCAGAAAGGGCTTTGTCTTTAAGTGGTTAGAAGAGTGGGTGATGTGTGACATAAGCTTCTAAATGTTCAATGTTCAATGTTCAGGACAGTTCAAACCCCCCCCAAATAACCTAATTTTGGAAAGTAGACACCCCAAGCTATTTGCTGAGAGGCATGTCGAGTCCATGGAATATTTTATATTGTGACACAAGTTGCGGGAAAAAGACATTTTTTTTTTTTTGCACAAAGTTGTCACTAAATGATATATTGCTCAAACATGCCATGGGAATATGTGACATTACACCCCAAAATACAATCTGTTGCTTCTCCTGAGTATGGGGATTCCACATGTGTGAGACTTTTTGGGAGCCTAGCCGCGTATGGGACCCCGAAAACCAAGCACCGCCTTCAGGTTTTCTAAGGGCGTAAATTTTTGATTTCACTCTTCACTGCCTATCACAGTTTTGGAGGCCATGGAATGCCCAGGTGGCACAAAACCCCCCCAAATGACCCTATTTTGGAAAGTAGACACCCCAAGCTATTTTCTGAGAGGTATAGTGAGTATTTTGCAGACCTCACTTTTTTTACAAAGTTTTGAAAATTGAAAAAAGAAAAAAAACATTTTTTTTCTTGTCTTTCTTCATTTTCAAAAACAAATGAGAGCTGCAAAATACTCACCTTGCCTCTCAGCAAATAGCTTGGGGTGTCTACTTTCCAAAATGGGGTCATTTGGGGGGGGGGTTGTGCCATCTTGGCATTCCATGGCCTCCGAAACTGTGATAGGCAGTGAAGAGTGAAATCAAAAATTTACGCCCTTAGAAATCCTGAAGGCGGTGATTGGTTTTCGGAGCCCCGTACGCGGCTAGACTCCCAAAAAGTCCCACACATGTGGTATCCCCGTACTCAGGAGAAGCAGCTTAATGTATTTTGGGGTGCAATTCCACATATGCCCATGGCCTGTGTGAGCAATATATCATTTAGTGACAACTTTTTGTAATTTATTTTTTTTTTGTCATTATTCAATCACTTCGGACAAAAAAAATTAATATTCAATGGACTCAACATGCCTCTCAGCAATTTCCTTGGGGTGTCTACTTTCCAAAATGGGGTCATTTGGGGGGGTTTGTACTGCCCTGCCATTTTAACACCTCAAGAAATGACATAGGCAGTCATAAATTAAAGGCTGTGCAAATTCCAGAAAATGTACCCTAGTTTGTAGGCGCTATAACTTTTGCGCAAACTAATAAATATACACTTATTGACATTTTTTTTACCAAAGACATGTGGCCGAATACATTTTGGCCTAAATGTATGACTAAAATTGAGCTTATTGGATTTTTTTTATAACAAAAAGTAGAAAATATTTTTTTTCAAAATTTTTGGTCTTTTTCCTGTTTATAGCGCAAAAAATAAAAACGGCAGAGGTGATCAAATACCATCAAAAGAAAGCTCTATTTGTGGGAAGAAAAGGACGCAAATTTAGTTTGGGTACAGCATTGCATGACCGCGCAATTACCAGTTAAAGCGACGCAGTGCCAAATTGTAAAAAGTGCTCTGGTCGGGAAGGGGGTAAATCCTTCCGGGGCTGAAGTGGTTAAAAGTCTATGGGAGAAATCAAAAGTGCTAATTTTAAAGGCTTATATGCGTGGTATTGTCATAAAATGTGTTTGGGGACTTGGGTCTTGCCCCAGGGGACATGTATCAATGCAAAAAAAAAGTTTTAAAAACGGCTGTTTTTTCGGGAGCAGTGATTTTAATAAAGCTTAAAGTGAAACAATAAAAGTGAAATATTCCTTTAAATTTCGTACCTGGGGGGTGTCTATAGTATGCCTGTAAAGTGGCGCTTTTTTCCCATGGTTAGAATAGTCTGACAGCAAAATTACATTTCTAAAGGGAAAAAAAGTCACAAAGTAATAGCGGTGTCGGCTATAGTGAATTGTCTATGAGAGAAATCAAAAGTGGTAATTTTAAGGGTTAATATGCAAGCTATTATCATAAAAAGTGTTTGGGGAACTAGGTCCTGCCCCAGGGAACATGTATCAATGCAAAAAAAGTTTTAAAAACGGCCGTTTTTTCGGGAGCAAAATGACATTTCTAAAGGGAAAAAAAGTCATGAAGTAATAGTGATGTTGGCTATAGAGAATTGTCTATGGGAGAAATCAAAAGCACTAATTTTAAGGGTTAATATGCAAGTTATTGTCATAAAAAGTGTTTGGGGACCTGGGTCCTGCCCCAGGGGACATGTATCAATGCAAAAAAAAGTTTTAAAAACGGCCGTTTTTTCGGGAGCAGTGATTTTAATAATGTTTAAAGTGAAACAATAAAAGTGTAATATTCCTTTAAATTTTGTACCTGGGGGGTGTCTATAGTATGCCTGTAAAGGGGTGCATGTTTCCCGTATTTAGAACAGTCTGACAGCAAAATGACATTTGTAAAGGAAAAAAAGTCATTTAAAACTACTCGCGGCTATAATGAATTGTCGGTCCGACAATACACATAAAAGTTCATTGATAAAAATGGCATGCGATTTCCCCACAGGGGAACCCCGAACCAAAATTAAAAAATAAAAATGCGTGGGAGTCCCCTAAATTCCATACCAGGCCCTTCAGGTCTGGTATGGTTATTAAGGGGAACCCCACGCGAAAATTAAAAAAAAATGGCATGGGGTCCCCCTAAATTCCATACCAGACCCTTCAGGTCTGGTATGGATATTAAGGGGAACCCCGCGCCAGAATAAAAAAATGGCGTGGGGTCCCCCCAAAAATCCATACCAGACCCTTATATTTCCTGGCAGGCCGCAGGAAAAGAGGGGGGGGACGAGAGAGCGCCCCCCTCCTGAACTGTACCAGGCCACATGCCCTTAACATTGGGACGGTGCTTTAGGGTTTCCTCTTCTTTCATCCTCTTTCTTCTGATCTTCCTGCAGTGTTCTTCTTCCTCCATCTGCTTCTCCATCTTCTTCTTCCTCCGCTCTTCTCGTCCCGAATCTTCCTCCTGCTTCTTCTCCGCTCCGTCCGCATGATCTGCCTCAGTGGGAGTCTTCCGCCGTGTGATGCTTCGGTTCTTCTGACACTTCTTATATTACGCATGGGGAGTTCCCTATGGCTTTCCCCGTGTTGTCAGAGGGTGCGGGGTCACCGTTTACGTATCCGGGTGACGGCCGTTTTTAAAACTTTTTTTTGCACTTATAAATGTCCCCTGGGGCAGGACCCAGGTCCCCAAACACTTTGTATGAGAATAACTTGCATATAAGCCTTTAAAATGAGCACTTTTGATTATTCATGTTCGTGTACCATAGACTTTAATGGTGTTTGCGTGTTCAAACAAGTTTTTTGCCTGTTCGCATGTTCTGGATGCAAACCGAACTGGGAGGGTGTTCGGCTCATCCCTACTTGTCACGATAGAAGAGTGAGCAGTTTTGTAAAAAAGAGTGGGCAAATATTGCAAAGTCTAGATGTGCAAAGTTAGAAGAGATATATCCCAACAGACTAAAGACTGTAATTAAAGCAAAAGGTGGTACAACAAAATACTGACACAAGGGGTGATCCTTTTTCCAACTCAGTGATCCTGTTTTTGAATTTTGTTTTACTTTTTTATGGCATGTTGGTTATGATAAGTTGAACAGGGTAAATACAGCTGGTTAAAGCAAAAACTGTGTGTCTTCATTTCAGGCTGCAAAGCAACAAAATATGATTCTTTTAAAAGGGGGGGGGGTGATTCTTTTCTATACCCACTGTAAGTAAGAAAAAAAAATCTGTCACTCTTGAGCAACCGAGGCTAAGAAACTTACAGTACATCACATGGAAAGGGTTAACACAAATGGCAAGGGAAAAGTGGGACTCAGACCGACCAGACTTGGGGGTGGTTATAGCGTGCCTTTTTTCAGCTCCAGACAGCAGCTGATGCCCACTGCTATCTGGAGATACACTGGACAGCCACTGTACTATAATCGTGGCTATTTTCTCTCAAATATTACCCTCTAATTTGTCATCAAAGATAAAACCTGCCTCATATCACCCTCTTATATTGTAGACTAACCAAGCCTCTTACATACCATCCAGCCACTGCACAATCTTTGTGACAATTGTCTCTCAGATAATACTCTCTACTTTTTATTGCAAGATAAAACCTCCCCTGTCTCTTTCTATTTTCTGCCAGTTCAAGTGCTAACCAATTTCTACCAGACGCATACCGAAAGTCTATAGTTTGGGAATAATTGGTGTTACCAGAATAGGATGGGGATTATGGAATGTGAAGTTGTGGTTTCAAAGTTTTTTGACATTTCATTTATCATTTATGACAATGCAGAAACTCAAGAACTATACTATTAAACTGTCTTGCCTTCGTCCAATTAGTACAAATTTGAGGACTTTAGCTATATTTTTTAAGAGTAAACTTTCCAATACCTTGTATATCAACTGCGGCTGCTACTATCATCATTTAATTCATCCGTGCGGGCTTCGTTGCCAGGATACCATGATGCAACTGCCTCCTCTCTCCCCGTCGCACCATCAGCTGTTTTGATTGCGCCGGGGATTGAGGCATGTGCAGTACGCGTCAGCGGCCGGCCTGAATAACGTCACGTCGGCTACGCCGATTGGTGACTACAGGCGGGGCGGATGTACAAGAGACGCTTTCTGCGTCTCTCCCTGTACAATCCACACTACCAGCCGCTCTCCACGAGACGGCTGTGTGGCTCGATGAGGTCAACCCCCCTTTACCTATCCTTCCCAACTGCAAATCCAGGTAAGCTCTGATTCACAACTGCTTACTAGATACTGTTTCTAAACAGTGATAGATACTCTATACTCTATACTCATACTTTATATATACTTATGGCATTTTGTCTTTCCCTATGGGCTTATCTTCTTGACAGCCTCAGCACACCTGGGGACCGGGAATACTAACTTCTTAAGTATTAAATCTCATACGAATCTCGATGTAAGCCATCATTTATCCTTGACACCAGATCCCCGTCGATCAAATTAAAATTGATGTCTACTGAGAGCTACTAATACTTGTTAATGAGGGTATTTCCACTATACATAGCTACTAAACTTATGAGGGTAAGTCCAATATGTACTTTAAACCTGATTACTATTTCAAACATGAAATATTAGAGGATACCCAAACATGCTATATATTACTCTCAATACGTTTATCAATTAATTTTATAATTTGATTAACTTGATTTAATTTAATTACTGATACCTGCACATAGCACTTTCCCCCTGTTTCCCCCCCTTCTCCATTCCCCCTCCCGCTTCCTTCCCCACCCTCCCCCCTTCCCCCCCTCCTTTCCCCCCTCCTTTCCCCCATTCCCCCTCTTCCTCCATCCTCCCCTTCCGTCCCCCCTCCCTCCCCCTCTTCCCCCTTTCCTCCCTTTCCCTCTTCCCACTTCACTCTTACCTGTTCATGCAGCCCATACCTTATATCTACTTTAACCCATCTTGTCATTATCATTTTTTATTATGTTACATACGTCCCCACATTGTCTGTTTTTCGCCAGGACCCTGTAGGGTAGACACGTCTCCTTGGGTCTAGGGGATAGCCTCTTCCATTATTTCACTACATGGTTTGTCTATTTAATCTTATTTAAACACATTATACCATGATGAATTATTTACCGTAAATGTATTGTTCATTACAGTATTCAATTCTGTGCTCCTGAAGAAGCGCATGTGGCGCGCAACATGTCGAGCCTATACAGAATTTGATTATCACCACTGCATAGCTTCTGGTTCAACACAATGTAACTATACTGATCAAGATTTCTTGACTTCGAACACTGCTCTAACTATTAATTTAACCATTTAGCTATGTATGGAGTGCATAATTTGTAAAACTGTCTAACTATGAATTGAACTCTATTTGTCTCTTTGTTTTATACTCTTTTTTAATATTTTCTAAATAAACTAGAATTTTAATCATATATCTAGTAATTACTGTGCCTTAAAAGTCTTGCGCCCACAATTTTTCTATGTCCTCTAATCCGCCTCATCTGTGCCCACCTGTGCCACTTGCCAGTGCCACCCACCAGTGCACAACAGTGCCGCCTACCAGTGCCCAACAACGCCCACCAGAGCCACCTACCATTGCCCACAGTGCCACCTATCAATGTCACAAATCAGTGCCTCATCAACAGTGCTGCCCATCAGTGCCACATACCAGTGCCCATCAGTGTCACCTACCAGTGCTCATCAGTGCCACCTACCAGTGCCTACCAGTGCCACCTACCAGTGCCACCCATCAGTGCCACCTATCAGGACCCATCAGTGCCGCCTCATCAGTGCTGTCTTATCAGTGGCCATCAGTGCCACCCTATCTGTGCCTATCAGGGCCGCCTTATCTGTGCTTATCAGTGCCCATCAGTGCAGCCTCATCAGCACATATCAATGAAGGAGAAAAATTACCTGTTTGCTAAATTGTATAACAAACTATGAAACATGTGTAGCGGTGTAGTCACTAGTAACAAACATCCACCAAATCACCCCACTGCCAGACTCCCATACATCACTTGCAGAGACAATGAACAGTCTTTTGCTAGTTTTGTTTTTGTTTATTGGGGGTACAACTTGGTTGGGGAAAAGGGTATATGGGATGCCCATAGGATAGTTGATTTGCCATCATACTTTAAAAATTGTAAAATTTAGCACATAGTTAGAGCCAGAAGAAATGATGTGCATGTATTTATGGCTATGATCTTTCCTCCTGCATCACCATACAGACTGTTGCTTCTCCTCTGCTTAACTCCCACAGACTATTGCTTTCCAGGCGTTCCCCATCCATTACCGTGTAAGGGATGAGGACGTCACTCTTGACCGTGTAAGGGTGTTGTTCCCAGAACTTCTCTCCTCCTGCACAAATCTTATCAGCTCTCCTTTCTTCCTGCACAAATCTTATATTGTCATAAGTAATGACACATCTTCTTCTGAAAGCTAGAAGGACCCACTCTGAATAAATCCTTAAAGCTGGCTCTGGTTGCTCACAGCTGCTAGGCTAGAGGCCTGCAGCACCTCTCCCTGGAGGCCTAGTAGTTTAAAAGCACATTGTTGAAAGGTGGACTACTATTCCCAGCCAGCCCAGCTTGCAAATCCTGTGCTACATCGATTTGACACATATCCCCACAGTCTCTCCTCTGATCCAGGACTCCCCATCATTGACCGTGTAATGATGAAGACATTGCTGATGACCGTGTAAGAGGCAAAGTTCCCTCACAGACTTCCTGGCACATCCAGCCCTCCACTGTGGAACACTCACTGACCTTTTTCTGCCCTGAGTCCTTGATGGAGAACTTGACCGGACCATACGTTCCAACAGCTTCACCTGCCCCTCTGCTCCAGGAGTTCTTTATCAATGACCGTGTGATGATAAAGACATTGCCAATGACCGTGTAATGGCAAAGTTCCTTCACAGCTCTCCCTGGGCCTCCTCCTGCGATCTGTACACCACCCCCCAGATGGGGGTGCCCTCCTGCTGCTGTTGAGTATTCTATCCTTCACTTAACAACAACTCTCCCCCAGTGTCATGTTACCTAAGCTTATATAGGAGTATAGGGGGCCCTTCTTCTGCCAACTCCAGTTGGGGATTGGTCAGGGCTCCCACACAAGCTGCCTGCCACTCCAGTCCTAGGCCCTGCCCCTCTTCCAGAACATTCTCCCTGGAAGCAGGGGAGACGCCTCAGAACTAGAGCACAGGTGGCCACACCCACTGCTACTCTGACCACTCCCAGATCAAAACAGAGAGGCTTAGCTTGCAGCATAGGCCTGCCTAAATTTGCCTGTGCTGACAGTTTTCTAGTAAAACCCTATTACTAGCACCTACCTGTTGGTAGAGGGTGCTACACAAGTTTTTTTTTGTTTTTTTCAAAATTTTCCTTTCTGTTGTTTGTTTAGCAAGAAATAAAAACCCCAGTAGTGACAGCGCTGAAAATTGGCCTGGGCAGGAGGGGGTTTAAGTGCCCAGTAAGCAAGTGGTTAAAGTCTATGGGACATGAGCGTGAAAAATCAAAAGTCCTCATTTTAAAGGCTAAGGCTACATGCCCACAGACGTTTTAAAAAACGGGCTGTAAAGCCCGTGTAGACGCCAGGAAAAAAGCGGCATTAAAAACGCCATTTTATCCATGTTTTACATTGAATTCAATGCACACTACTCCGCACTGACTTTCAGCCGCGTTTCTCTGCGGTGCGACTTGTGTGCTGAGAATCTTAAGGGGGGAACCCAGTGAAAATTAAAAACAAAATTTGCGTGAGGTTCCCCCACAAAGACGATACCAGACCCTTTGGTCTGGTATGGATCTTAAGGGGAATCCCCACACCAACAAAAAAATGGCATGGGGGTCCCACCAAGATCCATACCAGACTCTTATCCATGCAAGCATCCAAGCAGGTCAGGAAGGGGGGCGAGCGAGCGCCCCCCTCCTGGACCATACCAAGCCACATGCCCTCAACATGGGGGATTGGTGCTTTGGGCACCCCAAAGCACCTTGTCCCCATGTTGATGAGGACAAGGGCCTCTTCCCGACAACCCTGGCCATTGGTTGTCGGGGTCTGTGGGTGGGGACCTTATCGGAATCTGGGCGTCCTCTTTAATAAGAGGGCCCCCAGATCCTGGACCTTCACCCTATGTGAATGAGTATGGGGTACATCGTACCCCTACCCATTCACCTGGGGAAAAGTGTCAATAAAAAAAAAACACACTACACAGATTTTTAAAGTAATTTATCAGGCAGCTTCGGGGGTCTCTTCCAACTTCGGGGGTCTCTTTTTACTTCTCCGCTCTCTGGCCTCTTCTCCCGCTGTCCGGTGTCTTCTGCTGGGCTCCTCCGCTATCTTCTGCTCTTTTGCCCGCTTTTTTGCTAGCTCTTACCCAGTCTTTTCCGTTGTCTTCTTCCCTCTTCTCTTCTTCCGATATTGACTCTCTCTCCCTCTATAATGCGGTGTGCGCAACGACTTATATAGGCATTGGGCGGGGTCACCGGGTGATGTCATCTGGTGACCCCGCCCCTTATGATGGGACTGTGACGTCATAAGGGGCAACACACCGAAACGCACCAAACGCACTGGAACATACATGTCCTTATTTAAGGTTAAGAAAAAAGGGGGAGGGGAGCACTGGACTGCATCAAAAATGCACCAAAAACGCATCAAAAATGCGCATGCAGAAAATCATCTAGAATGCATCCGGATTGTGTTTCTATGGTGTGAACTGGCCCTAAAGGAAAAATGTCATTTAAACTTGCTCGCAGCTGTAATGTATTGTAGTCCCCCCCCCAGTCCATACCAGGCACTTCGGGTCTAGTATGGATTTTAAGGGGATCCCCACGCCAACATTTTTAAAAAAATGGCGTGGGATCCCCCCAAAATCCATACCAGAGCCTTATCTGCGTAAGCAGCCTGGCAGGTCAGGAAAAGGGGGGGGGTGAGCCAGCACCCCCCTCCTGAACCATACTAGGCCACATGCCCTCAACATGGGGGTTGGGTGGTTTGGGGCAGGGGGGCTCTACCCATTCACCAAAAAAGTGTCAAAAAGTAAAAAACACAGTAAACAGTTTTTGACAAGTCCTTTAATTAAAAAGAAAAAAATGTCCCTTAATGTAATGTACCGTCAACCTTGGAGATAGAAATAGAACATATGTTTCGGTATCTGATATTTAGATTGAAGGTCTGCAAAAGGGCGAAATTTACGTGTGACCGGGTATACAAAGTGGCGAAGTTGGAACAAGCCAGCCTGTGCCCAAGGGAGCATTCCGGAGTGGTATAGGCTATCAGGAATTAAGGGATTAAAGATTACATTAGAGAGAGGGGGGCATGGGGAAGAGAGGGAGAATTTGGTGTGACATGAGCGCCATATCCTCCGGGGCTCCCAGACCTCCACACTCCTTCTGGGGGAAAAGATCCCTGAGCCCTGTCCTTCCAAATAAAATTAAGAAACCATAATTTGAGCAATTTTAATTGGGCTATGGGAATAGGGATTGACAGGGTATCAAAAAAGTACAGTAATTTTGGCATAACTGACATTTTCAACACATTGACCCTACCTATCCAGGATATTGGGAGAGGGTTCCATCGCATCAACATGGCCTTGATGTCCTTAAACAGGTGGATATAATTGGCTGAGTATAGGAATGAGTACGATGGTGTGATTTTTTTCACCTAGGTACTTGAGAACGATAAGGGTATGAGTTTTGAAGCAATAAAAGATCTGCAGGCGGTATGTGTAGCAGTAGGGCTTATGCTTTAGATGCATTCATTTTTTATCCGGATAGAGATCTGAACTGGGATAGGAGAGCACGCAGGGATGGGAGGGAAATATGTAGGATGGTAAGAGTTTGAAGTACATCGTCCACAAATAGAGACAGCTTATATTCCCTATGACGCATGAGGACCCCTCGTATGTCAAGATGGGATCTTATAGCCTCTGCCAGGGGCTCTAGGCATAGGATGAAAAGAAGTGGGGAAAGAGGGCAGCCCTGTCTAGTGCCATTAGACATTGGGAACAGTCGGGACCAAAAGAAGCCATTCGAGAGTAGTGAGCTTTTAAGGCCGAGATGAAGGGACCGTGAAAACCAAATTTAGTAAGGGTAGCAAACATGTAGGGACAACTTAATCTATCAAATGCTTTTTGGGCATTGAGGCTAAGGATCAGAGCAGGTCTAGGCACCCTGTTCAGCATATCAATGAGATCAATGAGCCTAGTGTTGTCCCCCCGCGTGTCTAGTGGGGACAAAACCCACTTGGTCTCTATCGATCCGTTTTGTCAAAAATTGGTAAAGGCGCTTAGCCAAAATTTTTGGGAATAGCTTATAATCCGTATTTAAAAGTTCTATCGGCCTGTAACTGTCTGGAACCAATGGCTCTTTGTCCGGTTTAGGCATAACTGAGATATAGGAATGTAAAAACTGCTGATGAGGGTATTCGCCCTGAAGAAGAGAATTATATTGGGATATTAGATGGGTCGACAGAATCGGGATAAATGTCTTGTAGTAGGAGTATGGGAGGCCATCTGGACCAGGGGATTTGTGGGTTGGTAGTCTTTTAATAGTGTTGGCTAGTTCCTCCCCGGTAATAGGGGTGTTCAATGCATGCATATCTGACTTGGTCAGTTTAGGCAGCTTCAAGTCTGACAAGGATGCTTCGAAAGCCTCCTGGTCAAATGGGGAATGAAGGGTGGGAGTAAGGCAGTTATAGAGTTTATCATAAAACTCACCAAAAACCTGGGTCATAGTCTGTGGACAATGAGTAGGAGTGCCATCTGTTTGTTGGAGGTGGTCTATGAAGGAGAGAAAAGATCTAGGGTTGAGTCTCAAGACCAGCATTCTATTTGGGTTTTTGGAAAATTCGTAACATTTTTGTTTTGCCCATTGGAGGGACTTTTCTATGGCTCATATTTCCAGAGATTTTATTTGCTTGCGCAGCGAGGTTACTGCCTGCAGTCGAACCACTGGGAGGGCAGAGCAAGGATCATTCAGTGGATAGCAGTTTGGTTAATAAAGAGGATTTCAAGAAGGCTGCATCCTTCTTTCTTCATGAGCTTACAGAGATACACTGCCCCCTAAAGAACGCCTTGTGGGCCTCCCATAAGGTGGATGGACTGGTTACAGAACCTGTATTTAGCTGGATGTATTCAGTTAGAGCATGGGAGAGTTTATCTTTGGTTTCAGGATGTTTTAGCAGAGATTCATTGAATCTCCAGGGGCATTTCCTGGGAAATGCAGCTGAGAGGCAAAGATCCAGGGTCAAGGGAGCTTAATCTGACCAGGTAATGGGGCCCAGGTCAGATGACACTGTACGAGGCAAAAGAGGGGCTGTCACGAGAAAATAATCCAATCTGGAGAACATCTTATGGGGGAAGAGTAGAACGAATACTGTTTACCAGTGGGGTGTTTGATCAGCCATACGTCAAATACATGATGACTTCGGGTCAATTTATGAAAGGGGTTGGACAAAGATTGTGTTGCAAGGGGTAATTTAGTTTGCAACAAAGATTTCCTATCTCGAGTGGGAGAGAGGACAGCATTAAAACCTCCACCAATCACCGTAAAAGGCTGAGAAAAGCATTGCTATTGTTCAAATGCATCAGTAAGAAATTTGATATGACCTGAATTAGGAGCATATATATTCATAAGTGTTATAGGATTAGATAAGTAGGTACTTTGCAATATTATACAACGACCATGGGGATCCAAATGGGTGGACTTGATCTGGAGAGGGCAAGAGCGTCTGATCAGCACTGCAAAACCAGCCTTTCCAGATGAGTCAGACACCATATAAGACACTGGGAAATATTTGGAAGCAAATTTCAGGGATCCCCCAGCACGGAAGTGAGTCTCCCGAACCAGGATCACATCCGCGCCAGAGGCTCTGAATTCCTTTAGAGCCATCCATCATTTCTTGATGGAATTCAGACCTTTCACGTTATATGTCATCAACTTCAGAGCCATTGTAATGCTGTGAAATTTAGCCTGCAAATATTCTGTATAGTAGGCGATAGCCCATTGGTGCAGAAACACGCATATGGCCTTATAACAGATGATAATCTATCATGCAACATAGAAAAAAAAAAACATAAAAACCATATCAATATTAATGAATGAAAAAGAAAAAAATTCAAAAGGAAGTCCAAAAAAAGGACCAAAAGGAATATTGCTACATAGTAACAGGAAGGCCGGTGCGGCCTAAAAAATACAAAAAGTACAAACATCAGGTGTAGGCCTGAGAGGCATCTGCGTCTCAGTAATCATCGGCCGCTGCCAGAGGACATGTGGGGGAGCAAAGCGGTCTCCAACAAGGGGAAAACATGACACTCCGCCGTGATGCTCCGCAGCTAGCATTATCAAATCTGGAATTTCTCAGGACTTTGTAGAGATTAGCAAGTAGAAAGCACAAAAACAGTTCAAAAACAGTTCAAAACACCTCCATGGGTAAAAAAGGAAAGTGAAACAGTCCCTTGAAGGGGTCAACGGAGAGTTGGGTTCTCATGAGGGAAAAAAAAACAGAAAGGATGACTAACAGCTGATCAAGTAGATAGCACTGAGGTGTGGACTAGGCCCTCGATTCCCTTCCTCTCACTGGTGTCCAGATCTTAGAAGGAGCCGGTGGAGAACGTGGGGTGGCAGGTGAGAGCTGACCATCTTTTGCGGGCAATGGTGGAAGGCCCAGGCGCTTGAGAAAGGCATGCCCTTCTTGCAGGTCTCAAAGAACATGTTGGACACCATCCTTAGTGACATTGAGGCGAAAAGGGAAGCCCCAATAATAGGAGATCTTGTGTAGTTGAAGGTGAGAGGTGATGGGCCATAGTGAGCGGCGTTTGGCCAGGGTGGTTGGGGAGAGGTCGCTGAATAGTTGTATTCTGTCTCCTTTGTAATCAATATCAGAATGATTATGAGTAGAAAGAGTGAGCACCTCTTTACTTTCATAATAGTGAAACTTCACCATTATATCACGCGGTCTGGCCCCTGCAGGGGGTTTGGGGCCAGGGACATATGGGCCCGGTCAAAGTGCCAGTCTATGTCCACAATGCCAGGTGCCAGGGTGTTAAATAGGCCCAGAAGATAAGGTCTGATATTATTGTTAGCCACCTGTTCCGGGATGCCACGGATTCTGAGGTTTTGGCATCGCTCTCTGTTCTCCAGGTCCTCTTGCTGGAGTTTTAGCTGAGATACAGAGTTTTTAGGCAAAGCATTCTCCTATTCTAGAGCCTGTACATAATGCAAAGTCTCATCAAACTTAGTTTCCAAAGTAGCTGTGTGTTCGCCAAGCTGGTCTATCTCACCTCTGAGTTCTCTGGAGATCTTCCCCATCTCCTGGGCTATGTCCCTGGTGACCTGTTGTGCCAGATCCTGGAGTTTAAGATCCAGCATCTCAGTGTGGGGGGAGAGCCTGCTGAGTGATATCCTCCATCATCAGAGTGCTGACATAATCATCCAGGTATCCTGTAAAATCAAGACCAGGGATTGGGGCCTGGTCAGAAAGCGATCCATAGTGGAGGAGGGCCGCCGTGTTTGTGTGGCTCGGTAGTAGTATCTCTGGTCCCCGATTTTTCCCATGTAGTGCTAGAAGGTCTGAGGGGTTGTGGTAGCTTACCCCTGAAGCAGATGTGGGCCATTGTAGCTGTTCAGGGGGGATCACGCGTCCGCCACCCTGAAGAGTCACGCATGCGCCTAAAATTACAATTTTTGAGAAGCAACGTTCATTTTTTATTTTTTGCTCTTACCATGGGGATCCATTTTAGAGTGGGTTCATCCTAAAGAAATCATGGTTGTTTTGATAATTTGTTCAGAGTTGCAGAAGCCAGGAATACTAAGTTCCTGGGTTCCAAGGAAGGAACTATAAATAAACATAGCAAGTGAGTAGATAACGTGGATAAGAATTCGATTCTGCTCTTGTTTTTCACTTTCAGAGTCCTGGTGGAGCAAGATTGGAGAGGTCTCTGGAACATGGATGAAAGATGTTCATCTGGTTGTCAATTTGTCTGTGCTATACCACACCACAAATTTGTTCTGACAAACGTTCAGGGGAGAAGGGATAAATGAAAAGATTAAGATTAATACTTGCAATGTAAGATTTCTTTTTCTTATGAACAATTTTGTACTAATGCTGCATCTGAAAGACTTTGCCCAGCTACAAGACTGGTAATACATTTTGCCGGAGTCTCTCCTGTCATTTATGAATGCAAACGTACTGTGAATACAAGTGCAATGGGTTGGAGGTTGGGGAAGGAATATAACCTATCCAATCTTTCAGAACAAGAAATGTAAAATATGTTTTGTTTTTTTTTTGGAGGGAGGAATTGAAAGATGGAAATCATGTTTATAATGTGTTACATGTATTGGCATAACTGAATTAATATGGTGCGAGGGGCGGAGCTAGCAGCGGGCATGTGAGCAGCTCTTCACAGGAGCTCCGGCCGGGACACAACATTCTGCCTTAATCCTGAGTGTCAGAGACACGGATCCTGCACGATACCGGCACCCCCTTGCTCACCGGACCCTAAGGATCACTTGGGTATGGTTAAGTACGGGCCGGCTTCCATGGAACCGGCTGCGGAGCGTCTGTCACGCTATGCCTGGGGAAGCCAAGATGGCGCCGCACACGAGGCGATGGAACAAGGCCCCAGCAGCACAAAGCCGAGCGGAGCTGAAAAGACATCATCACAGCCTGGGAAGGTAAGCCCGCTTCCACGCAGATCTCCAGGCAAAAAAAGAGGTTTCTCCCTGGATAGACTCCCCTGTGATGATATAGCCACAGAATCAGCAGTTAATGCGGAAGAACCCTCTTTAAAGCAAATTATGGAGTCCATTTACACATGCCAAACTACTTTAACTGAGCATATTGATGGGATGAGAGCAGAAATGTCCTTCCTGAAGCAGGATGTGCAGACCATTAGAGAGAGGGCCTCTGTAGCTGAGCAAAGAATCAGTGACATGGAGGATGTGGTGCGGCCTATGGAGGGGAAAGTACAATATCTACATAAAGAAATAAACGCGCACACTGATAAGCTGGGAGACATGGAAGACAGACAGAGAAGGAACAATGTCCCTTTTGTAGGATTTCCTGAAAAAGCTGAGGGAACACAGCCAGAAGACTTTCTGGAACTTTGGCTTAAAGATAATATGGCTGACACTACATTTTCCAGATTGTTTGCTATAGAAAGGGCACACAGGATACCTTCCAAACCTCCTCCTCCTGGAGCACATCCGCGCCCTATGATTGCACGCATATTACACTTCAGAGATAGAGAAAGCATACTCAGAGCTGCACGCACTGGAGGTGAATTGCAATACAATGGAAATCATATATCCATTTATCCCGACTTTTCTGCGGCCACGCAAAAACAGAGAGCTAGCTTCATTCATGTAAAGAAGAGACTCCGAGACTTACAACTTCCCTACAGCATGCTATACCTGGCAAAGCTAAGAGTAGTAGATGAGGGGAAGGCCTCGTTCTTTAATAACCCCACGGAGGCCTCAAGATGGCTGGATTCCAGAGGACGCCGCAGCCCAACTAAACACCGGTAACTGAGTAAGAAGATGTTTCGGAATACACATGATGACTACTCTAGGACTGCCTATGCTAGGGTGAAGAAATATCCACGATCAAGATAATCTTTGACACTACAATAAAATGGCATAATGTCCTGCCAGATGTAGCATACAATTTATAACATCACTTAAGTAAACTGTTCTTGATATCAGAGTGAGAAGGAACAAGAACTATTGGAGGGAGAAGAAGAGGAAAGTGGAGAACACAGAGGTTTTGGCTCCTATTTTGAGCAGTTATACTTTTTATTGATAGAGGGTTTTTTTTGATAAAAGGTTTTTTTTTCTCTCTTTTCCTCTACTCAATTATATCACCTTCCATTGATATCAGCTACGGAGATACCCCCCTGGTCGAACTGTATCAGGTCTTTCCCTTTTTTTTTCTGTTTTTGGATGTTGTTTTTCTCTTATCTCCCTCCCCCCCAAAAAAAAAAAAGAATTAATATGGTGCAGGTGCCCAGGAGGCTGGCACTTATGCATAGTAAGGTGTCTGTTGGCCAGACTAGAGGGTGCCAGGTGACACATCAATGGTGTGAAAATTTCCTTCTGGGGGTGGTGTCTCAATCTTAGCATTCCTAAAGACAGGTTCTCGGTTACTGGACAAGTGGGACACCAGAACTGGACAAGGGGGAGATACGCCTCGTTGATGTCTCACCTGAGAGGTTGGAACCCTGCACAGGTAATGCCAGTGACTATTCATAAAAGCAAGCTCCGTTAAATAAAGGGGAACAAACACTGGCTACCAGGGTACAGTATGCCTTCACCACATGGTGCTTCGACATCTCACAGTGGTTGATAAAAACCTATCACCCTATATGTGCTGAGTATACACTGAATCAAGTGCAGTCATTGTACCAGTGGCTTACTCCCAGAAATGTGCGGACACGGAATGAGGTTCATTCAGGACGCTTAAAGAGGAGGGATGTGTTCAGCACTATATTGGGGGGAATATGAGCTGGGATGGGTGTTATTAATGAAGTGGACGTCAGTATCATGAGTAACAAACTGTCAGCCATAGCTTCAGACAGTAAGTGGAGCTTTGTTACTCAGAGAGAGACTGGTGACATCCTTAATTGCATTCAATAAAGTCACATAAATACCCAAGTTAAAGTGGCTCAAGATTGTATCCGCCTTTTTGATGGGTTGAGGGGTTGGTATAGAGGGTGGTTGTACAGAGCAGGAATATGTCATGGGCTCTGGCGTGCACGTAGGGGCAGGTGGAGTTATCAACCAACATCAAGCTGATTGTCTCTGTATGGGGGGCAGTGACCTTATGAGTTAGCATTACAGCTCAGTAAGATTTTGCCAAAACACATCGCTTACACTAATCCAAAGTGGTGGTCGAATGCCTGGATGGGCTGTGCTAGTTTGAATTATGAAAGGTGTTATGCTTCCCCATTGATCCCATATACAGAAGTGCAGACTCGGTCTGAATATTTGGTGGATTCAATGGGCTTACTGACTGGGGATTCTACCTTTTTGCATCTGTGGCTTAATTACCCACATGTGATCAGAGAGGATGGAACCTGGAGGCAGGTTGATATTTCCCTCTGTCGGAGGCATGACCATGATGTCCTTGGTAGGCCAGGTCAGTACACAGTGGTGAACGAGAAATGCTGGGAAGATGTTTTACTCTGTGTGCTGGATGGAGAGATCATTGCTCGGAAGGAAGCACCTGGGTATTATTTCAGACATAGACGAGTCTCACATTTATCTATGCAGGTTGAGGGACGAACTGATGGTAAGGTCTCTTCAAACAAGTTAGAGGCTTTGCTGCCAATTCAGAGCCCTGAAGTACCGCTGACATGCCAAAATTGTGGTAGGAAAGACCACTTTGAGCAAGCCTGTCTAATCCCGACCCGTATCTACAATAAAGAATTATAGGAGGTTGGGAGTGGGATGCTTAATTTGGGGGGGTCACATATATATATGTCAGTACTAGGATCCCTTTAGGACCCAGCACAACTCACCTAACACAGCCTTTGCCTGGGAAACAACAGTGATTGGCCAGCTCACCTTTAAATCACTTGTATCAGCATTCAATTAGTGCTTGTGTTAGAGTTTACCTTGTGTTTGATCCAGCTGATATCTGCTCTGTGTATTTCGTGTATGACCCGACTCGTTTGACCCTGTTTGCTTGCTTTTGATTCGGTACCGTTTGGAATCGTTTGGAATCTTCCTGTGTATGACCCAGCTTGCCTAGACTATGCTTTGCCTGATTCTACTCTAGTACCTTCATCTGCAGCGGTGAACTACAAGCACCAGACAACATCTATCCTCATCTGCAGCGGTGAACTACAAGTTCCAGCAAACATCTACCTTCATCTACAGCGGTGAACTACAAGTCCCAGCTGACCTGCTCTGCTCAGACCTGCTCATGGTATGTGCTCTTGTTCTTTGATCTCTTTGCATAATCAGAACACTTGAACTGTTACCTGTTATATGCTCCTAGCTTGACATTAACACGAGACATACATAATAAAGGAAACCTATCATGGATCCTGAGTAGGATCTCCTTCTATTACCACCGCTACAAAAACTCCATATGAACCAAAAATTCCTTTGCCTGACCGGTTTTCTGGTGACCGTAAAGGGTTTTGCAACTTTAAAAACAGCTGCAAATTATATTTCAAGTTAAGGCCATCCTCGTCTGGCCCTGAAACTCAGAGGGTTCAAATCATTATCTCTCTACTACAGGGTGACCCCCAGGCTTGGGCCTTTAACCTGGAACCAAACCATCCAGCCTTGCTAACAGTAGATGCCTTCTTTGAAGCCCTAAGGTTGCTATATGATGATCCAGATCGTGCTGCTACTGCAGAATCAACCCTGCGTAACTTAAAGCAAGGAACTACCACAGCTAAAATGTATTGCTCAGAGTTTCGCAGGTGAGCCCCGGGAATCTGGCTCTCCGCAGCCAGTTTAGAATGGGCCTTTCAGATTCAATTAAGGATGCTCTGGTCAACTTCTGCTACCCAGCCTCACTGGAGGAGGCTATGAGTCTAGCCATTAGAATTGACCGCCGCCAGCGAGAGAGGAGACGAGAACAAACTACAGCTGTGGCAAACTATATACCTCTCTTGCCGCCTGACTATTCCACCTCCAGTGCCAAATATCAGGAAGAACCTATGCAGTTAGGCTCCACCCGGTTATATGCCCATGAACACACGCTCCGGCATAACATGGGACTCTGCTTGTATTGTGGCCTCAAGGGTCATATGCTCCATTCATGCCCTACACGTCCGGGAAATTCCAGGACCTAGGTAATTGCGGGGAGGTTACCTTAGGTCTGCTCTCATCTCCCCAGGGGGACAATCTTATTCTTTTACCCGCTGACATTCACTTTGGGACAGGGGCTCATGAACTGCTGGCCTTGGTAGATTCTGGAGCCGCTGAGAATTTTATTGATAAGACACTGATTACCTCTTTGTCCCTGGAAACTCATGCTCTAGATTGCCCAGTCTGCCTGATTTCCGTGGATAATCAGCCTCTCTCACAAGATCTAGTGCTCCAATCCACCAACCCTTTCCAGTTACAATTGGGGGCTTTGCATTGGGAGAAGATTTCATGACTTATCATTGACTCTCCATCCACTCCTTTGATCCTAGGCCTTCCTTGGCTTCAGAAGCACAATCCTGTAATTGACTGGCGAACAGGAAAAATTTTGGCTTGGTCCAATCAGTGTATAATCTGGTGCGCATCCGTGCAGGCGACGAGTGGAAGATGGCCTTTAACACTAAGGATGGTTATTACGAATGTCTTCTCATGCCTTTCGATCTCAGAAATGCACCAGCTGTCTTTCAGAACTTTCTGAATGACATTTTCCGTGACATGTTGGGTCGCTTCATGCTTGTATATTTTGATATATTCTCCCAATCTTGAAACACATCAGAAGCATGTCTGCTCGGTATTGGCCCAATTAAAGACTCACTCCCTTTTTGTAAAGCCTGAAAAATGTTCATTCCATGTTAAACAAGTACCTTTCCTAGGCTACCTAATTTCTGACACAGGCCTCACCATGGATCCAGCCAAGATTCAAACCATTTTAGACTGGGCAGCACCTTCAGACCTGAAGGCAGTTCAGCGCTTCCTGGGCTTTGCAAATTTCTATAGAAAATTCATTAAGAACTTTGCCACTATTGCACATCCCATCACCTCTCTCAACAGGAAGACTCCGACTACCTTTTAAATGGACTACTGAAGCCCAGGCAGCCTTCACTCAGTTAAAGTTAAAGAAAGCCTTTACCTCTGCACCAATCCTACGCCATCCTGTTTCTGAGCTACCTTTTATTGTGGAGGTAGATGCATCTGAAGTAGGGGTGGGGGCGCTTTTGTAACAAAAGGATCCTGTAAATCCTGTCATCCACCCCTGTGCCTTCTTGTCTCATAAATATTCCCCAGCAGAGCACAATTATGATATAGGCAACAGAGAACGTCTAGCCATAAAGCTCGCTTTGGAGGAATGGAGACATTGGCTGGAGGGAGCTCGCTATCCATTCATAGTTCTGACTGACCACAAAAACCTTGAATACATCCGTTCTGCTAAAAGACTGAACTCACATCAAGCCAGGTGGTCATTGTTCTTCTCCAGATTTGACTTCACAATTTCATATTTACCAGGGCCAAAAAACATTAAGGCTGACGCCTTGTCTCACAGCTTTTTATCAGAGTCTCCTCCTCCGCTTCCAACCCATTATCTCTGAGGATAGGATTTTGGCTTTCACCCAGACTGACATCTCTGAGGCCTTTTTATCTGCACAGGCTGAAGCCCCTCCCTTCACTCCCTCTGGTATGTTTTTTGTGCCCCTGGCTCTTCGTTTGCAGGTATTG
This sequence comes from Lithobates clamitans, assembly GCA_037952925.1. Classification (NCBI taxonomy): domain Eukaryota; kingdom Metazoa; phylum Chordata; class Amphibia; order Anura; family Ranidae; genus Lithobates; species Lithobates clamitans. Next base: position 4,981,147 of record JBBGZY010000142.1, read on the forward strand.
CAGCAGGTACATGCATCAAAATCTGCAGCACATCCGGGGTTTAGACAAACTTTTGAGATTATCTCTCGCAACCTCTGTTGGCCATCGATTAGGCAGGATGTGTTAGCCTTCATCCAGGCCTGTGAAGTTTGTGCCAGAAGCAAGAGAATTTCCTTCTAAGCTGCCCGGTCTCCTACGTCCTCTACCAATACCTACCTGTCCCTGGACCCATTTATCTATGGACTTTATCACTGACTTGCCTCCGCCCCAGGGATGTTCCACGATCTGGGTGGTGGTAGACAGGTTCAGTAAAATAGCCCACTTTGTTCCGCTTCCGAAACTTCCACCTGCTAAAGAACTGGCATCTTTATTCATTAAACATGTTTTCAGGCTCCATGGGGCACCAATTAACATTGTCTCAGACCGTGGCTCTCAGTTTATAGCCCAGTTTTGGAAGGCCCTTTGCTCTCAGCTGGGGATTAAGTTATCATATTCTTCAGCATATCATCCTGAGACAAACGGCCAAACAGAAAGGACTAATCAGACTCTAGAGAAGATGGTACGTTGTCTGATGGCCAATGATGAGACGGAGTGGGTCAACGTCCTGCCATGGGCAGAGTTTGCCTTTAATAATTCTGCCAGCACATCTACAGGGACCTCTCCTTTCCTCTGTGTTTACGGGTTGCATCCTCGTGTGTGCTCCTTTGATCTTCCACCCTCTGATGTGTCAGATGCCAACACCACAATTGAAAATTTCTCCAAAATCTGTTCTGATGTTAATCGTGCTATTTCTCGCTCTGTGCTGACAAGAGGCACTCAAAGGCACCAGGATATAAAGTTGGTGACAAAGTGTGGCTATCACCTAGAAATCTGTCCCTGCATGTTCCATCTAAAAAACTTGGCCCAAAATTCATCGGGCCCTATGAAATTTCGGAGATTGTTAATCCTGTATCCTATAGATTAAAACTCCCCCCATCCATGCGCATTCCAAATGTCTTTCATGTTTCATTGTTGAAACCTGTTCATTCCAGCCTCCAAGTAAATGAACCAGAACCTGTGGATGTGTTTGACAGTCAGGAATATGAAGTGGCACTTATTCTTGATTCCAGACGAGTGCGCAATTCCTTACAATATCTCGTTCATTGGAAAGGTTTTGGCCCAGAGGATCGATCTTAGGTCCCAGCTCGTGATCTTCATGCTGACCGACTTAAGAAGAAGTTCCATCTGCATTATCCAAGTAAGCCTGGGGGTGCAGGAGCAACCCCTCGAGAAAGGGGGGGGTACTATCAGTACTAGGATCCCTTTAGGACCCAGCACAACTCACCTGACACAGCCTTTGCCTGGGAAACAACAGTGATTGGCCAGCTCACCTTTAAATCACTTGTATCAGCATTCAGTCAGTGCTCGTGTTATAGTTTACCTTGTGTTTGATCCAGCTGATATCTGCTCTGTATATTTCGTGTATGACCCGGCTCGTTTGACCCTGTTTGCTTGCTTCTGATTCGGTACCGTTTGGACTCTGATCTTCCTGTGTATGACCCAGCTTGCCTAGACTACGCTTTGCCTGATTCTACTGTAGTACCTTCATCTGTAGCGGTGAACTACAAGCACCAGACAACATCTATCCTCACCTGCAGCGGTGAACTACAAGCACCAGACATCTATCCTTATCTGACCTGCTCTGCTCAGACCTGCTCATGGTATATGCTCTTGTTCTTTGAACTCTTTGCATAATCAGAACACCTGAACTGTTACCTGCTATATGCTTCTAGCCTGACAATATGCATATATTATGGTAATGAGTTGATTTGTGCGATGGTATAGTGTGACATAGGTGTATTTTAGGTTAGTAATATGGGTGAGTAAGGCCCTCCTCAAGGTTCTGTATCTAAAAGCTGGTTAATATGTTGCTCTGAGTGTGTGCTGGTGAATGGTGAGTGAATGGACAACCCTTGCCTGTATGGCACCCCACTGGAAAGGAGAAGGAGAAGACACAGAATGGTGACATGGAAGCTGTCACTGAAGAATGATGGTGGTGTGTCACTCAGGGGCAAAGCGGCACATGTTGGGACGTGCAAAACGTTAAGACAGTCATGAACTGTGTCCATAGGAGCTGTTTCTGAAGCACATGTTGGGAAGCACAACACGTTAAGACAGTTATGGGCTGTTCCATAGGAGTCGTGTCTGAATAAGGGTAATATGCACCCTTTAGGTGCAAAGCGGTGCATGTTGGAAGGCAACATGGTTTAATATCATATTTCTGGAGTTTTACTTTAAGTTGAAAGTTGACCCAGCAGGGTGTTGAATCATGCCCCTGGCAAGTGGGTAGAGCTTGGCTCCCGACCATCTGGTGTGATAAGATTGAAATGCTTGATTAACACATCTGCAAACAAGCTTCAAAGAGAACAACTGCTGCAAAGATGATTGATGAGTTGGGCTACAGAAGATCAAAGGGCCAGCTGTCACTGAAGGTGACCCAGGTCACATAGCGATACATGGACAAATGCTGCCCCTAGTGACACTATAGCATGCCTTCTGGAGGATGGACAGATATTAGAAGGACTGCCTCTTGGCAATATTCCATTGGACAGGAGGCTAAATGTGTGTGGTGTATGAGGGGGTCTGAATGCAGTTTAAAAGTGCACACAGAATGTAAAAATCTCTCTCTCTTGTCTGATGGCTCTCTCTTGCCTCATGGCCCTCTCTTGACTGATGACTCCCATGCCAGGGAGCCCAGCTGACGATACTGGTCATAGAGGATGACCTTACGTAACGTTACATTGATGTTTTTGTATTCCATATGCTCTGTAATATTTTCCTTCGGTGTTTTTATGTTAGCATTTCCTATTTAAAGACGTTTTACTAAGCAGTGTGTTTATTTTCATAGCTAACCTTATATCATTGTACTAAGTAACATTATCAGAGCTTTGATAGTCTAGCTAATTATAGGAATAGACAAGTTAATACATATATTGAATAAATAGAAGGAATCCATAACCATCCACCCAAATATTTATTTCATCTTTATGTCCAGTTATTTTTCCATCTATCTCTATATTTCTTTAAAAATGTTAGACGTAGGGTATATGTCAACAGAAACTACCTGAGAATGGTATAATGGTAATTAATAAAACAGCACATCATATTTCACAAATTAAAATAAACCTAAAAAACACAGTAAACAAATCTATTTTTGTTTTGCACCTGTGTGTCTCTTTAGAATTGTATGTATTGCTTGTTCTGTGTGATCTTGCACAGAGAGGTAATATATCAAAAAGCATTGGCAGGTGTATCTCTCCACAGGGTAACAGGTGCATATACTGTGTCTGTCTAGTCAACTGTGTGACTAGACACACAGATGTCTGTTTTTACAGAGGACGAAAAAAATTATATTTTCTAGATTATTTAAAATTTTCTTATCAAAAAGCATTTAAACAAGGTGTCAGGTCTATTTTGAATGTCTAACTTTTTCAAATCCAATACCCAATGTAACATTTCACTAAGTGGGAATTTGTATTAAAGGCTTTTTTTTTCTTCTAAATTCCAACCCCCCTATGTACCAATATAGCATTAATGTACTTATTTTGCAAAAATAAAACAGCTTTCCATGGGGGGCGTGGCCAAGATGGCGCTGTAAGCGGTAGCTTTTTCTGAGAGCTCCGCACTTCTATATTAAAATCCGGATCCATCTACGCCAAAAAAACCCTGGAAACACTCCACTGTTGCTTGGGAGGTTGCCAGGATCTCCCATCTGCTGCAGGGAGAAGAAGATCTCGTCCCTGGGCCGCGATCGGACATTCCGCGGCCTACCTTGGGCGACTAGGCCGCAGCCGCGGCCTTTCCTGACGGGCCCGGCCGCGCGACGGAGGACCCTCGGTGCGATCGGCCCTACAGAGCGGAACTCCACATCGAACACAGGCCGCGGGCAGAGGTGGGGAAAGCGGGCCTTGTTAATATACAGGCTGAATCTCGGGCTGCTCCCCTCCATCCCCCACGAGATACTAGGCCGCAGCCGCGGCCTTTCCTGGCGGCCTGTGGACTCCGGACCGGCCTGGAGGCGAATTTGTGCCCTAGACTGGGAACAAGACGACCTGAGAGGAAGGGACAGTGCAAAAAGGGCAGCGGAGAATGCTTAAAGCACCCTCCATCCACTGACACCCTGAATGAGGCAGGCTGGGGCTGGACTGAAAGCTACTGCAGGCACCTGGAAGTCTGGAGGGGAAAGCTTGTGCAGCCACCAGGCTGCAGGTGAGGGGGGATACTGTCTGGAGGGACACAGGCTGCACTGCACCCACCATCTGTTTACCCCTGTGACCACTGGGAAAAACTGTCAGGCAACCGGAACAGAGCCCGCGTCCCTCCTATCTCGGCAGCGAGGTGGGGTGGCTGGGCTGAACATCCCTGTGGGCTTGTGTAGGCCTGAGGCGAGCAGCTCCTGAACCATCTGTTTGCGGCAGAGGGGGGAGGCCTGTCACGGGGACACAAACTTTACCCTACCCACTGCCTGAACACTCCTGACTTCGCAGACGGGCCCCCTACAACCAGTTGCTGAATTCTGCCCAGATCTGGGCCACCAACACCTGAATGAGGCGCCGGAACTCCAGCGCAAAATATAGTAAAGGGGGCAAGAGGTTGACCTTCCCACCACAGCCGGACTCCCCCCAGATGCCCACCTGTCCTCCTCTGGAGGCCCTTAACATACGCAGCACCCACAGAGCTCAACAGACAGACACTATGGAGTCGGACGACTCTCTGCCCCCCTGGTTGGCGGATGTCATGGCGGCCATTGCTACTTGCCAATCAACGCTAACAACAAAGATTGAAGCAGTTCAGTTGGATATGGGTCTAATCCGCCAAGATATAGACAAAATCAGATCGCGAGTCACGGAGACGGAGCAAAGACTGAGTACCACTGAAGACATCATTGCGGAACATGGGGCATCAATCCGTACGCTCCAAACTAAAGTAAAGGCACTTGAATATAGAGCCGAGGATGCGGAGAATAGGAACCGGCGTAATAACCTTCGCATTGTTGGTTTACCGGAAGGGGCGGAGGGGAATAGCCCTACCTCCTTCATAGAAGGTTTGCTCCATGACCTTTTACCCGAGGCCCGTTGGTCACCTTACTATACGGTGGAGAGGGCGCACCGCATCCCGCCTAAGCCGGGGCCCCCTGGATCCCCCCCTCGCACCTTCATACTCCGTCTACTCAATTTTAGAGATAGAGACGAAGTTCTTCGTGCCTCTAGAAACGTTGGGGACCTCAGATTCCAAAACACGAAGTTGATGATTTTCCCCGACTATTCAGTAGAGACTCAGAAACGTAGGAAATCCTTTGACCAAGTTAAGGCGGCTCTGCGATCACGCAGCATTCGCTACAGTGTACTCTTCCCTGCCCACCTGAGAGTTCAGGACGGCGAGACAACTCGTTTTTTTACCTCTCCAAGGGAGGCCTCGGCCTGGCTGGATTCACTACCACAGATCCGTTGACGGTTTACCTGGTATGTACTGTGAGATCCTTCAATGTTTGCTCACCATAGCCTTGGCCCAGGTCTGAGATAACACACGTATTCCCACATGGATGACTTACTTCGTTGCACAGGTTATGCCCAGTTCAATCCATGGTGTGGGCGGACCTGGGAGGAGACGCTTACTACCCCTTCCAGGGAAAATCTAAGATAATGCCCCTGCCAAAAAACTTGGTCAGGAGACTGTGAAATATGAAGTTCCTTTATATTTGCTTGCTTTCTTGAAGGGTGTTGGGAAACTTTTGTTCGGTATCTTCACCCAAGATGGATCGACTTTACTGTGGGGTTGCACTATGGGATATTTCCCTTCATCTAACTTTCTAAAGTCTTCACAGCCTGCTGTATCACAAGTGGAGCTCTCGAGTGTGTAAGCCGCTTGAAATGCTGTTTCCCCCCCGTGTGAAGTCTCGGGGGGTGAGTTCGCCTCTTCCACGGACCCCCTGTTGCAGCCGGCGAGCTGAATAAGTTTGGGATTGAAACCTGCCTCAGTTTAGGGGGGTTGGGTGGGGTGGGGGGTGGGTTAAGTTCCCCTATTGGGGCTATTTTCATTTACTCTAGTTATTGGTATCCTTTATCTTTTTTTAGTTTGGTTTTGTTTTTGTTTGTTATTTGTACCAAAATAATTGACTCATCAGCATTGCACTGTCTACAGTTGTGTCCGGTTCGGGTCCCGGGGTCTGGTCTGAGAGCCGTGAACTCCATTGATCCTAAAATTCCTAACACTCCCGGTGGTCATGTCCTCACTTAACATTATCTCCTGGAACATCAGGGGACTGAACTCCCCTGTTAAGCGCGCCCTGGTGTTCCAATTCATTAAATCTTACAACCCACATATATGTGTGCTCCAGGAAACCCACCTAACAGGACGCAGGGTTCTGGCCCTTAAAAAACCATGGGTGGGACACCACTACCACTCCACGCACTCCACATTCTCTAGGGGTGTAACTATACTGGTATTGAAGTCACTTCCTTTTCGGCTCTTGGATTTGGCCCTGGACCCCGATGGACGGTACGTTATTATTCACGCTAAGATATATTCTCTAACGTGGACTATTGTGGGCTTATATTTGCCTCCCCCGGCTTCCTTGCTGGTGCTCAATCAGATCACCGGTAAGATGGCCGACTTTGCCTCTGATAACAATGTCATTTTGGGGGATTTTAACCTGGTCCCTGACCCGGATTTAGACAGACTAACTCCTGCAGGACATCATTGCCCTGGGTTGGCTGAGTGGGCAGATACCTACGGCCTGACTGATGTCTGGAGGTGGCGTCACCCCCAATCTAGGGCATACACATGCCACTCGGCCTCTCACAGAACGTTTTCCCGCATAGACTTGGTCTTTGCGGGAAGCCAGGTCCTCCCACGGGTCACAGACATACAAATATTGCCTAGGGGAATTTCCGATCATGCACCTTTATTGTTGTCTTTGGATCTCTCCCTAGGCTCAGTAGAAAGGATATGGAGGCTCTCCAGATTTTGGATTTCAGACACCGCAGTAGACTCCCAATTTAGAACGGAAATGCTTGACTTTTGGGCTGTAAATGTGGGCTCGGCTGAATCCGCAGTGGTGTGGGATGCCTTTAAAGCCACGACGAGGGGACACTACCAGACCATCATTGCCAGAGTCCGACGGGAGCGTAGGGCAGATTTAGTGAAGGCTGAGCGGGAGGCGAGTAGTGCGGAGGCTCTTTTTGTTCGTACCTGAGATCCTGCGCACTATTCGCACCTACAACTAATGACGAAGGAGGTGGTTTGTCTTCGTACTTCTCTTACTCAGAAGAAAATGTTGGCTCAATCCCAACGGATTTTTGAGCAGGGAGAGCGGTCAGGCCGTTTGCTGGCCTGGATCTCTAGGGAACAGGCGGGCGGGATGAGCATCTTGCATATTAGGGACTCCTCGGGCCAGCTGATCCACACACCGGAAGGGATCAATTGTTGCTTCGCGGAGTTCTACGAATCCCTCTATAGGTCCAGGGTAGACTATGGAGGGGAGGATCTGGGGGCATACCTAGACGACATTGACATCCCAACCCTTACAGTAACGTATCGCGACAAGCTTGACGCTCCAATTACGTCCCTGGAGATACTCCTGGCACTTAAATCAATGCAGACAGGGAAAACTCCGGGACCCGATGGCATCCCTGTGGAATTTTATAAACAATATGCTACAGAACTAGTAGACAAACTACAGGTCCTCTTCTCTGAGTCATCGCGCCTTGGGAAGCTCCCGGACACGATGAGTGAGGCGATCATTGTAGTGATCCCCAAGCCAGGAAAAGACCCCACGTTGTGCTCCTCGTACCGCCCTATATCCCTTCTGAACGTGGATGCAAAAGTACTGGCAAAAGTATTGGCCAATAGGCTTAACCTGGTAATTACCGCTCTCATCCATAGGGATCAAACAGGCTTTATGCCCGGCAGAGGAACTGACATTAATATCAGACGCCTCCATACTCACATAGACAGGGCGGACGAGGTGACTATTGGGACGGTGGCCTCGCTCGATGCGGAGAAGGCTTTTGACTCCGTCAAGTGGGGCTACCTATGGGAAGTGCTCTCGCGATTCGGGTTCGGCCCGGGTTTCACAAACTGGCTCCGCATGCTGTACCATGGCCCCTCAGCTAGAATACGTACCAATGGATGCCTCTCGGGGAAGTTCCAATTGTCTCGTGGCACGAGACAGGGATGTCCCCTTTCCCCGGGTCTATTCGCTCTGGCGATGGAGCCCCTGGCTATATTGTTGAGGGCCGATCCTGGGGTAAGAGGACTTCAGGTAGGACCCATTGAGGAGAAGTTATCGCTGTATGCGGACGATGCTCTCCTTTATTTAGCGGACGCATCGTCCTCTTTGCGGACTGCACTCACTCTGATTAATCGATTTGGTGGGTATTCGGGGATTCGCATTAATTGGGACAAGTCGGTCCTATTCCCGCTCCATCCCTCGACCCCTAGGATACCACACCCGCAGCTTAAATGGGTAGATGATTTCAAATACCTGGGGATAAAAATTAGCGGTAAAATTCAAGACTACATGGACAACAATCTGCATCCACTTATGACACAGCTTACGGCTAGGTGCACTGCTTGGCGTTCCCTTCCATTGACTCCTGTTGGCAGAGTCAACTTACTAAAAATGATTTACCTTCCCAAATATCTATATTTCTTTCGCAATACGCCCATACCCATCCCTAGAACTTTTTTCCGGAGGCTGGAGAGCCTGCTGATACATTTTGTCTGGGCTGGGAGGCCACCCAGGGTGGCCAAGCAGATCTTATATCTCCCACTTTCGAGGGGGATTGGCACTACCGAATTTTCAAATCTACTACTGGGCTGCAGTTCTGGTCACGATTCGGTGGTGGTTCTCCCAGCCCACGCAGAACCCGGAGGTCACCCTGGAGGCAGCCATTGTGGGTTCCTTCGCTGCCTTGAGCAATCTCCCGTTTTGGGGTCTCAGGGCCAGTTTGTCCATGACAACCCCAATGCGAACCACTGTAAGGGTTTGGCAGGAGGCTAGGAAAATATATGGGAAGCCCAATTACATTTCACCTCACATGCCCCTGTGGGGTAACCCTATGCTCCCTCATTTTTACACTTTACCGGACCCCTCTCTCTGGGCAAAAAAGGGAATTCTTACATTAAAGCATATAGTTAAGGATGGCAGGCTCATGACTTTCCAAACCCTTAGACAATCCTTTGCTATTCCGGCCTCCTTCCAATTCAGATACTGGCAGCTGAAGCACGCCTTTAAGGCTCAGTTTCCTACCCCCCCTATTCTGGAACCAGACTCTATTGAAAGGCTCTTGACTTCCAGCGTGATGGGGAAGCCCCTCTCCACACTATACCTATACCTGACAGTGGAGTACGATGCCAAACTAACTAAAACCTGGGAAAAGTGGAGGGTTGATATTCCCTCTTTGGAAGAGGAGGAATGGAAGGAGTGTTTAATATCCTACATTCCTTCCATGATAGCTGCAAAGGATAGGTTCATACAATTCAAGTTCCTACACAGGGCGTATTTTACCCCACAGAGGTTGGCACACATCTACCCTCAGAGGGATCCCAATTGTCAGAGATGCAGACAGGAATTGGGTACTTTCTGGCATATGGTCTGGTCTTGTCCCAGTCTCAGACTCTTTTGGTCTGCAGTGGCATCCACACTGAGCAATGTCATAGGATCAAACATACAGGTGGACCCCCAAATACTATTGCTCAGTCATCTGGAGGATGTTGAGGGTGATAGGTATAGCAAATTGTGTCTAACCTTCGCATTGTACTATGCTAGGCGGGAAATTCTACTGCGGTGGAAAATGGTAGAGCCTCCTACCCTGGCCTCGTGGATAAGGTCGGTGAATAAGGTACTCCCTCTGTATAGATTGACGTATGAGAGTAGGCAATGTCCGGGGAAGTTTGATAAAATCTGGTCGTCCTGGGTCGATGCCTCCGGACCCTGAACCCCCTACTCCATAAGCAGGACGTGAAACATAATGGAGGACATCCTACATCTCACGTCTATTCTTCTTATGCCCATTTCCCTTCATCCCATTCCTTCTCCTCCCCCCCCTCCCCTTCCTCCTTTTTTTTTCCTCCCCTCCTCCCTCCTTCCCTTTTCCTTTCTTCTCTCTTCCTCTGCTCGACCCCCCCCCCCCCCCGCTGTCCTTACCAGGTTTGGTCGAATATTGGGCTATTCACTTCATAATATCTAAATATGAATGATGATTTGAGCCTTGAGAGGTATGGTTAAGTGTAACTTCTGACGTTTGCACATCTGGAATATCTGATAAATAATGGCTATTGTTTAATTGTTTAAGGGTAAATCTAACTGTCTTTATTCTCACCGCAATGACTGTACTAAATTCTTGTATTGTAATGCTGATTTGTTAAATAAAATTTTCTGTTAAAAAAAAAAAAACAGCTTTCCATTCATTCTACACAGGCTTACCTCACTCTCTTCATGGCTGTTTAACCACTTGCCAACCAGCCGTCGTCGTTATACGGCGGCGATTCCCTGTTCTGCTAGATGACATGTCAGAGATCTACTGTTCCCAGTCATCAGGAACATTGATCTCTGTCATGTCCCTGGTAGCCCATCCCCCCTAGAGTTAGAACACACCTAGGGAACACACTTAACCCCTTGATGAAACTGGTCATCTTTCACTCAGGGAAATGCCATCTGTTAGAAAAGACAGCGCCAGGTTGAAGATGAGTATTGCAGAGAAAACTGCTTCTTTTAACAGGTGCTCTTTCATTTTGTTAAATAATCTGAGCTCTTTAAGTGGAATACCTTAAGTGGCAATGTTGTACCCTAATTAAAATTAATAGAACACCCCTGGATCTTTGCTAAGCCAGCAGAATATTGTTATTTTAGTCATCCTAAATTTCATTTATATTTCTTTTGGATAAAGTGGAAAGAAAATGGGGGTCATTTACTATAGCGCCACAAAATTATCCTGCAGTACCAAAAAATAGCTCTCAAAAAATGCCAGAAAGACTTCAACTCTCAGAAACTCAGCGCTAATGCAATTGGAAAGCAGCGCTATTGCCAACAATAATCACATATGCTGGAATAGTGGAAGTCAATGGGGCTCAAACCTGCAAAATCCAAAGTTCTCACTAAAGGCTTATATGCAAGTTCTTTGCCATAAAAAGTGTTTGTAGACCCAGGTCCTACCCCAGGGGACATGTATCAATGCAAAAAAAAGTTTTAAAAATGGCCGTTTTTTCGTGAGCAGTGATTTTAATAATACTTAGAGTGAAACAATAAAAATGTAATACTCCTTTAAATTTCATACCAGGGGGGTGTCTATAGTATGCTTGTAAAGTGGCGCATGTTCCCCATATTTAGAACAGTCTGACAGCAAAATGACATTTCAAAGGAAAAAAAAAGTCATTCAAAAGTACTAGCGCTAGTGTCGGCTATTAATGAATTGTCGGTCCCGACAATACACATAAAAGTTAATAGATAAAAACGGCCTGGGATCCCCCACAGTGCATTACCAGGCCTTTTTGGGTCTGGTATGGATATTAAGGGGAACCCCGAACCAAATTTTTTTAAAAAAATGGCGTGGGGGTCCCCCCAAATTCCATACCAGGCCCTTCAGGTCTGGTATGGATTTTAAGGGGAACCCCGCGCCCAAATTTTTTTAAAAAATGGTGTGGGGGTCCCCCTAAAAATCCATACCAGACCCTTATAAGAGCACGCAACCTGGCAGGCTGCAGGAAAAGAGAGGGGGACGAGAGAGCACCCTCCCTCCTGAACTGTACCAGGCCACATGCCCTCAACATGGGGAGGATGTCCCCATGTTGATGGGGAAAAGGGCCTCATCCCCACAACCCTTGCCCGGTGGTTGTGGGGGTCTGCGGGCGGGGGGCTTATCGGAATCTATAAGCCCCCTTTAACAAGGAGACCCCCAGATCCCGGCCCCCGTGTGAAATGGTAACGGGCACATTGTACTGGTACCATTTCACAAAAAAGTGTCAAACTTTGTAAAAAAACACACAGGCACAGCGATGGACAAGTCCTTTATTAAAAAAGAAAAAAAATTCCAGCGATGTAATCCTTCCTCGTCCCAGGATACGGAGAAAGACGCCGCCACAACATGAGCCGCCTCCATGGGAGGAGCCCACTGAATGACGCTAGAAGTGCCATGACAGTTCTTAAAAAGCTAAGGGCGGGGCCACCCGTGACGTGCACGGGTGACCACGCCCCCTCTGATGCAATGGGGAAACACTGAGGGGTTACCTGTGACATGCACGGGTGACCCCGCCCCCCTCCAAAGCCACAAAAACCCCCGTAGCATCATAGGGGGGTGGGGTCACCTGTACATGTCACTGGGTAACCCCGTGGCGTTTCCCCGTTGCGTCAGAGGGGGCGTAGTCACCCGCGCACGTCACGGGTGGCCCCGCCCTCAGCTTTTTAAAGGACTGTCACGGCACTTCTAGCGTCATTCAGCAGGCTCCTCCCATGGAGGCGGCTCATGTTGTGGCGGCATCTTTCTCCGTATCCCGGATTCCCTGGTAATGGACTGTGGGGGAATCCCAGGCCGTTTTTATCAATAAACTGTTATGTGTATTGTCGGGACCGACAATTCATTAATAGCCGGTGTCTTGCCGAGAAAGTTCCCTCGGGGGATTAGGACCCCCCTGTACTGTGCATGCACTGCGCTTGCGCAGTACGAACGACTACGGAGCCGCCAAAAGTATCCGAAGTTGAACAGCTGATCGTCAGCTCTACACGGCGCCTGCACACTACATTCTGCCTTAAGTAGAGGTTCAAGCCCCACCATCCAAGTGGACATAGAGTTAGAATAAAAATATGCCGAGCGAAGCGAGGCCGTGCCCAAAGCGTGCGAACGAAGCGAGCCCACGAGGGGCCCTGTTACAGGTGCCATGTACAGCTGACTCACAGGTGTTTAGCTTCGGCTATTTTTGTCAGCTCGTACTGCGCACGTGCTGCACCTGCGCAGTACAGGGGAGTCCTTATCCGACGGGGGGAACTTTCTGGCAGAACATCGGCACTAGCGCTAGCACTTTTAAATGACTTTTTTCGTCCTTTAGAAATGTAATTTTGCTGTCAGACTGTTCTAAACATGGGAAACACGCGCAACTTTACAGGCATACTATAGACACCCCCCCAGGTACGAAATTTTAAGGAATATTACACTTTTATTGTTTCACTTTAAGCATTATTAAAATGACTGCTCCAGAAAAAAAAACGCCGATTTTAAAACTTTTTTTGCATTGATACATGTCCCCTGGGGCAGGACCCGGGTCCCCAAACACTTTTTATGACAATAACTTGCATACTAATTTTTAAAATTAGCACTTTTGATTATTCATGTTCGTGTCCCATAGATTTTAACGGTGTTCCCACAAATTTTTGTCTGCTCGCATGTTCTGCTGCGAACCTAACAGGGGGGGATGTTCGGCCCATCCCTAGTTATCATTGAGAATCATGGGGTACAACTTTTCAAGCAACTCAGACCTCGCCATGTTTACCTAGATGGAGATCCTGACCAGCACAGGAACTTCTGGGTGATTACAATGACTTATTTCACGGTCAGAGGCAAAACCACACTCTTTTGATCACTGCTGCAAATATTTGATTGCAACCACAATTAGAATTTTATTATTTTTGTTTTTTGCAGATATGCAAATTTGTATTTCTACTTATGATATTTAAAGGCGTTCGATAAGAAATGGTGTCCCTGGATTAGCAGCAGGGGAATGACAAAAACAAAAGGCCCAGTTTGAGCCCTGGTTCACACTGACAGAGGGAGGAAATCGTTCAGCTGAAATCACACAATTTCATTCCCGCATGTCAGTCCCGACAGTAGGGGGAATTTCAGAGACATCTGTGCAGGTTTCTGCACTGATATCAATACAAATTGCACCCCAAAGTTGCACCAATTAAAACAGTGCAATTGCCACCACTTTGACATGTCAAATCACACCAATGTGAACTAAAGCTGACACATACAACACTGCCTATCCACCAGCTGAATTCATTACCTGCAATTCTCCACAGCTGTTATATATAAAGATTCCACCTTTATCATTTACTTGCAGGTTTGCAAAAGCCTAGGTTTACATTGGAGCGATTTGTCATGCGATTTGAGAGATCAAATCGCATGACTATTGGCAGCAATGGCACTGTTCCAATTGATGCAACACCGATTTTGTGGCGCCGCACCAATTTGCTAAAGTAGTTCCTGCACTACTTTTGCCGATTTCAGGTGCGACTTCAATAGACATTTGTGTATGAAGCCACACGGATTTCTATCAAGTAGCACCTGAAATCACGCTGACCTTGCTACTTTGATATTGTGCTACTTCAAGTGAAGTAGTGCGATTTCAAAGTAGCATCAATGTGAACCAGGGCGAAGAGAATTGTTTTTTGGTGCACAAATACATATTGAAAGAAGATATAAGAGATATTGCACTTTTCCCAAAACCACCACCCACAAAAACTAAAGAGAAAGAAAAGTAGAAGAAAAAAAAACAAAAAACACACCACAACAAAGCTCAATAATGTACTTTAATTTTACCAGCAGAAAAAAAAAAATGTACATTCATTTACTAGCTTCAAAAAAATTTGGACAGGATATATGGTGCTACATTTAGCCAGGGACGTATCCAGAGTCTAGTCTCGGGAGGGGCACTGCCAGAAAATGTTTTTTTGTGGGCAATTTATCGAGGAAATGGCTGGTGTTGGCGCTTAAATTATCCCAGCACCATGGTGGTTATTTCTATTAATATATTGTAATATAAAATTTAATTGTTCAACTCACCATAATGCAGAATCAGTGGGAGCCCTGAGCGTGTCACTTGCCACCGTCGCCTGGCACACATTGCGGATTATCACTTGCCGTGTCACCTGCCACATGTTGCAGATTATCACTTGCCTGCCACCAGATGCGGATTGTCACCTGCCATATGTTGCAGATTGTCACTTTCCACGTCACCGGCCACACATTGCAGATTGTCACTTGCCACGTCACCTGCCACCAGATGCGGATTGTCACTTGCCACGTCACCTGCCACACATTGTGGATTGTCACTTGCCTGCCACCAGATGCAGATTGTCACCTGCCACATGTTGCGGATTGTCACTTGCCACATCACCTGCCACCAGATGTGGATTGTCACTTGCCACATCACCTGCCACACCTTGCACATTGTCACGTCACCTGCCACACATTGCAGATTGTCAAGTCACCTGCCATCAGATGCGGATTGTCACTTGCCACACATTGAGGATTGTCACTTGCCACGTCACCTGACACACCTTGCGGATTGTCACATAGCAGCTAAGGTGGTGTTTTGCTTGCCTCTTTCTTCTTTGTCCCAGATCAGGCAGCAGAGAGATAATGTAATCTCTCTGCTGCCCACACTGCCTGAACAGTGAGGGCAGAAGTTACTGCAGGGATGCGGGGCAGTGAGAGATGATGTCATCTCTCTGCTCCCCTGCACGCCGGCTCGCTGATTGGCCAGCCGCCCCACTCACACCTAGCCTGCTCTCACCCACCCACACACTGAGCCACACGCCCGCCCACAAACCAAGCCGCCCGGTCCTCCCGCGGAGCTGCCCACTTCCGCATCCGCTCGGGGAGCCGCCCGCTCCCTCATCTGCTCGGGGAGCCGCACACTCCCTTATCCACTCGGGGAGCCGCCCGATCCCTCATCCGCCCGCTCTCTCACCCGCCTGACCCGCAACAAATTTCTCGGGGGTGGCAATTGCCCCGTTGCCCCCCCTGGATCCGCCCCTGCATTTAGCAATGGGATTTTAAGGGCCCTGCTCATAGGAGCTTACAATCTAAAATTTGACAAAACCTTAGAGTGGACACAGCTTTAATTTCAGTGTATAACGGGCAACACATCACATTTTATCTGCAAGATTATAGACACATACTTAACAGTCATTCTTACAAAGCATTCCAACATAATATTAAAAAAGACTTATTCAAAACACCCACCACCAGCCCACAATCCACACATACATACATTGGTGACCATGTTCTGCTGGAAGCTGCATTTCGGTGTACACGATTAAATGAGATCAAAAAGGGTAAAGGTCAGCTGATGCTTCCAAACTATGTTTGCATGATCAGACAGGAACAAAACTGTTTAAAAAGTTTTTCTTATTGGATAGCATATTGATTGATCAGCAGATGCCGGGATTTCACAGAATCGACTCTCAGCTGAGACTCATTTTTTGTTTAATCAGGTTGTCATGTGATATCCTCTCAGAAGATATATAAGAATCAGTCATTTTAATAGTTACTAGCTATGAGTAAGCACTCATCTCCGAGTGCGAAACGCGTCAGCTTTTCCTGTACTCTCTGCATGATGGTCTTGTATTTTTGATGATCCCATCCTTCTAATAAAGACAAGTTTTCAACTTTACCCAGTGTGCGGTATCCAGATCTTCTTGTCTAAAGCCTTGTTCCACTCAGCATTTAGCCAGCACCTGGAACTCTTCAAACTCTGAAAGCTTCACATCAACTATACACCTGAGTTTGTGTCCACCTGAGTGGTGAAACACCCTCTTTTGCTTTGCTTGCACTCAAGGAACAATACACACACAACATTGACAGCATGGCCACATAGACCCACTTTTGATTGAAAAAATGCACAAGAATTTCAGCAAATATCCCTAGTAAAGCATTTGTCAATATACACAATATCATTCCTTCTCCCCCACAATTCACAGCAAAAAACCTGACCTTCTCAGGCCAAATGAACCCCCCTATGGCCTGTTTATAAGAGAGGTTGTATTGTTAGCACACTGACACACCCAATAGAAGTACACGCCCACCAGTATCTTTCAATCTATCTCTTCATGTATGTCTAAAGTGATTGCACCTGATGAGCAGGAACACATAATACTATTCGCAACTGTGTTAGCCCCTGGCTATGTGCATCAAATCTCCAACTACAGGCCAAAGATCGAAGTCCATTTGCATCCACATAAACAAAGCAACAGTTTTCTAAGCATATGTACCTGTGCAGTGTAAACCCTAAAATTTTAAATGTCCAAGTCCCTGCGCATGATTAGTGCTAATAAAAATTAACATCAGTCCCTGGCTGCATTGGGCTTCCAATATAAAGTCCAAAATTAACTTTCTTACATTAGAACCTATTTCGACAGGAGACAAATAGTATGCCAGCATGTCTTTGGATTGTAGTGAGAAATCCACACAGGGAGAACATATAAACACAAGCATTAGCATGTTGGGGAATTGAACCAACATCCCAGGTGCTGCTAGACAGAACTGCTACCCACTTAGCCACCAGGCAGCCTCACACATGTTCTCTGCATCTCTGTGGTGTGAACCAGCCCTAAGTCCATAGCCATGCTCACAAGCAATATACAATATATTGGCCTAAGTATTGAGACGCCTGCCTTTAAACGCACATGAACTGTAATGGCATCCCAGTATTAGTATTGGTTTCAAAACTCATTTGGCTCACCCTTTGCAGCTATAACAGCTTCAACTCTTCTGGGAAGGCTGTCCACAAGGTTTAGGGTGAAGAAACTTGACTGGCCTGCACAGAGTCCTGGGCTCAACCCGATAGAATACCCTTTGGCTGAATTAGAGCAGAGACTGCGAGCCAGGCCTTCTCATCCAACATCAGTGCCTGGCCTCACAAATGCACTTCAGAAAGAATGATCAAACATTCCCATAGACACACTAAACCTTGTGGACAGCCTTCTCAGAATCTGTTCTAGCTGCAAAGGGTGGGCCAAATCAAATTTTAACCCTACAGACTAAGACTGGGCTGCTATTAAAGTTCATGTGTGTGTAAAGGCAGGCGTCCCAATACTTTTGGCTAAATAGTGTATCTGGAAAAGATTTACAATGGTGGTGGAACCCTCCTACACATAAATACTACATTTAGACATAGTTATAGGACCTGGGAGATGAGACAACTTCTCCACATGAAGCAGCATGTTTGGGATTTGAACCCACACGCTCAGGGATACTAAGCAGAAGTTTTAACCTCTAATGCCGCGTACACACGATCGGACTTTACGACATACTTGGTCCGGCGTACCGGATTTTGTCAGACAATTCGATCGTGTGTGGGCTCCAGCGGACTTTGTTTTATCAAAAGTTTGACGGACTTAGATTTGAAACATGTTTCAAATCTATCCAGCGGACTCGAGTCCGGTCGAAAAGTCCGCTCGTCTGTATGCTAGTCCGACGGACAAAAACCGAGGCTAGGGCAGCTATTGGCTACTGGCTATGAACTTCCTTGTTTTAGTCCGGTCGTACGTCATCGCGTACGAATCCGTCGGACTTTGATCGTGTGTAGGCAAGTCCGTTCATTCGGAAAGTCCATCGTAAAGTCCAGTCGTGTGTACGCGGCATAAGCCACGGAGTTGCCACGTGTGAGACCCTCCACATAACTACACATAAATACACATAAAAACACATAAATACTGCATTTCTTTGGACATACAGGTAATGGCATTACATTACTCCAGAGTTATTCTTCTTGATTTATTCTGTGATATTTGGTGTTTTTTTGTGGGTGAGAGTAGAATATTACCCTCAAATTTTTGGGAATTACATTTTGATTTCTGATGTTGGTACACATATCACATTTTTTGGGTTCAAACGATGAATATTTGGAAATAATAAAAAGCACAAAAAATTGTGATTCATTTTAAATTTGCATCAGCAATGATATTGTTTGTGGATTGTAAAGACACCTGTGTGAGTTTTGGTAAAGATTGTTGTGAGATGGAGAATAACAAGTGAAAGTGACAGAGAAAAATATATTTTACCAAAACATCAAAACATTCCACATTCTAGTATTCTTAAAAACAAAATGTTTTAAATTAGAAGCAACAATGTTGCAAAGGAAAATTTATTTTAGAGAAAGATACATTTCATCTCAATATTAAAAGGTTTTTTTTTTGTAAAAGTTACAATTGTTACATTAGAATCAATGGCTGAAACTTGCATTGGACTAGAATAGAGCAGATTTTCACTTCCAAAAAATGCTCTCTAATTAGCTCTCATTTTGGTATTTACTATAGTGCCAGGTAAAAAAAACACTTGAGTTAAAATGAGAGCTATTTTCAGGTCTGAGCATGCTCAGTTGTGTTGGCACCTAGTTGTCCAAAACGGGGAATTATTCACTTCTCAGACTTTTAAAGATATTTCAGTGTAGAAATCACTTTTTCACAGTTTAAAAGCAGATTATCTTTAAATAATATACCGCATATTTCAGTACCATTTAGGCAAGTATATCATGCTCTAAACATTATTTCCATGTGCTCTACTCCAGGTTTTAGCAGAGTAAGGGTTTGGGCGCTATTTGGTTTCAGGGAACTATAGTAAATTTGATTTTTGGAGTATTTTCTAACCAGCACTATAGAGAATACCATTTTAGCGCTAATTAGCACTAATTAGCGCTAAATTGCCACGAATTAGCGCTAATTAGCGGCAACTAATGCTAATTAGCGCTGCAGCTCTATAGTAAATGACCCCCAAAGTCTTCATACCTGTGAGATTTGTTTTTTAGATCAAATAAAACCAAGATAAATCACTTCTGATTTTTTTCCATCATTAAGATAACCTATAATCTATGCAATTCAATTTAAAAAAATATAAACTTGTTGCATAGTGTGTAGCACTACCCCAGCAGGGGCTGCAAATTAAAGGGTTCCCCACTGCTGCACAACCAGTCAATCAGCATTTCCTTCTTTCATCCAGACACAGAAAGCAGTCTTTGCCTTGTTTTTGTTGTTTTATTAGGGGATGATAACTTGAATAGGGTAAGGGATTATGGGATGTCCAGTTTGACAACAAACAGAACTTCAGGGACACTTCCTCCCTATTCACAGATGCCTCTTCAGTCTTCCACCTGCACAAACTTTATTCCTTTTTTGCACAGCTTCTGCTGGTTCACTCCTGAGGGAACTTACAGGCTTGTTATCAGCTCAGCAACAGCCCATTACAGGCAGGAACTCTCAGTCCGTTGAAAAGTAGCACATATGCAGTGAAACAGCATGTAACCCCTCCTTCTGCCTCCCTGTGGCCACTAATCCCAGTTTCACTGCTTGCAGAAAATGCTAGCCCACCTGGTTGCCACCAGCCACACCTGGCTGTCTTCCTGTTCCCAATCCTCCCGACTGACATGCACATGGAGATTCCCCAGTGCAAGGTTTGATGAGGACTTGGCACACCGCTGTCTTCAAGAGACCACTGCTGCAGCTGGCAGCCTCTCCCCCTGTCTGTCCCTGCACCATGCTGATCTACTTACTATCTCTCCTTGCTCACCCTGCTGCCTCTCTCCGGCATGAATCTCCTGTGGTGGGAGAACCTTCCAGGCCAGCATCCTGAGCTCTAACCCAAGGTAAAGCCCCCACCGGTAAGACGTCCCTCAAGGGCCACCGACAGTCTCCCTCAGCACTGCTCGTCTATCTTTCACCCGACTCCCCTGCTGGCATGGTCCATGTCTATTTATGGGGTTTCTCTGTCCCCTGCCAGGCCCACTCCTGAGGATTGGCTGAGGGCCCATAAATATTCAAGGCAGCTCCTTCTCATCTCCACCCACTAGTTCCAGAACATTCTCCAATATACTAGAAACAGGGGAAGGCACCAGAGAGCTGCCATGATAAGTCATCTAGCCCTTGCCTCTAATAACTCTGACCCAGATTCAGTGACTCAGGTTTATCTCAGAGCCAGACAAATGCTTTTACCTACAGTCACTTCTAGTAACAGACACTAGAGGGTGCTACAAGTATAAATAAAATAAATATTTAAAATAAATTACGCTGATTTAATAGGTGTACACACCCTTTTATAATTAGGGATGTGGCTGTGTTCAGACTTAATCAATCACATTCAAACTGATATTAAATAGTAGTGAGTACACACATGCCATCAATGAAAGTAACTCTGATTAAGCCCGTATAAAGTTCAGCTGTTCTATTTGGATTCTTCTGACCTTTACTCAGTTGCCACTTACAGCAAAAGCCATGGTCCATAAAGAGCTTACAAAGCATCAACAGGTTCTCATTGTTGTAAGGTATAAGTCAGGAGAAGGTACAAAAAGATTCCAAGGCATTAGATATACCATGGGAAACAGTGAAGACGGTAGACAACAAGTGGAGAAAATATGGCACAACAGTGACATTACCAAGAACTGGACGTCCCTCCAAAATCGATAAATGAAACAAGAAGAAAACTGGTCTGGGGGATTGCAAAGAAGCCGTCGGCTGTAAAGCGACACTATTTTTAGCCGGCGCTTTACCGTCAATTTCGCTTTTACCCCCTACTAGCGGGCAAGAAAGGGTTAAAACCACCACAAAGTGCTGCTGCGGCAGCGCTATGCCGGCGGTATAGCCGTGCTGCCCATTCATTTCAATGGGCAGGAGCGGTGAAGGAACGGTGTATACACCGCTCCAAAGATGCTGCTTGCAGGAGTTTTTTTAACGTCCTGCAAGCGCACCACTCCAGTGTGAAAGCACTCGGGCTTTCACACTGGAGAAACAGGAGCGGCGCTTTTCAGGCGCTATGTAGGTGCAATTTTTAGTGCTGTTGCGCCTGTAAAGCACCTCAGTGTGAAAGGGGTCTAAAGGAGCATGTGACAACAATCGCATGTATTCTTCATGTATCTGTGTTGTGGGGTAGGGTGGCAAGGCATTACAACATTACAAACAGTACATTTTGCAAAACCCACATCGAGTCTGCCAAAAGCATGTGGAAAAATGTGTTATTGCCTGATCAGACCAACTATCAAACTGTTGAACTATTTGGCCATATTTCCAAAGAGTATGCACCCACAGTGAAGCATGGTGGTTGCAGCAATATGCTTTGGAGTTATTTTTCTTCAGCTGGATCTGGGGTTTCAGTCAAGGGGTGGAGGGTACCTATGAACAGTTCCAAATATCAGTCAATTTTGGCAAAAAATCTCTGGGCCTCTGCTGAAAAGCTGAAGATGAAAAGAAATGTCATCTTTAAGCACAACGTTCCAAAGCATGCCTCCAAATGAACAAAAGAATGGCTTCACCATAAGAAAATCAAAGTTCTGGAATGGCTAAGCCACAGCCCAGAAATGAATCCAATAGAAATCTGTGGAGTGACCTGAATACTAGAGGCCTGTGCACAGGAGATATTCTCACAATCTAACAGATCTGGAACACTTGTACAAGGAAGAGTGGACAAAGATTTCCAAGCCAAGATAAGCCATGCTGATAGACTCCGGACCCAAAAGATTGAATGCTGTCATAAAATCAAAAGGTGCTTCAACAAAGCAAAAGTTCATGGGTGTGCATTTTTGTGAAACCTCATCATTGTACGTTTTTTTTTGTCCCCCCCCCCCTAAATATTTTATTTTCTCTTTAATTTAATTGCACCAATCATAGGTCACATTAATGGTGGAAAAAATTCAGAAGTGATTTATCTTAGTCTGATTTTTCTACAGGGGTGTGCAGACTTTTTCTTTCCACTGTGTATCACACTGAGATGAATCACCAGCCTTTTACACGTATTCTTTGGAGCTCAGATAGCAAGAAGTCTTAATCTGAGTTCAATGATTCCTGATTCATCTTTTGCAAGAGGGTCTTATTATCAATGATAGATTGGCAGGATCAAGATATTTCCTGCGACAACAGGAGTAGTGGGACTTCAAAAGAAGGATGGCCGAACTGGGCATTCTGGAGCAGAAATCTTGTTGCTGCAGTTCTCAAGACATCCAGAATAAATTAAGCTGCACTATATATAAAATGAAAACATATTGTACAGTGACATATATATCTTAGAGCATACACCGACATCTATGAGGGCTACCAACCCTTCAAATAGCAATTGATAAAACAGTATTAAATAAGTGAAGCTCATAAGTGTGCAAATGAGCCAAAAGTGTAAAAACTAGAGTGCTCTGTAAGTGTCCTTTTTTTCTCAGTGAAATTAATAAGGAAGAAGATATTCCACAACATAAAAAAGGCTGAGGACCATAGTTCATATAAAATTCATCAACCGACTGTTCCACAGTGACTTGTGATAAAAAACACCCAAGAAGATGTGACGGTGTATGATAGACAAGGTCCTCTACCTTTAAAATTACTGCCGCTTACCAGATAAATAGATCTCTTTTTAAGGAGATCCAATTCGCATATGGCTTTTACCCCAGCCCCGGGTCTCTGTAATTAGCAGCCAGGTGTCCCAGATCATCCACTCCTCAGTATAGTCACCAGTTAGTAATTCCCCATGTAAGGATAAAAAGGGCTTTCATAGTGTAATTCCATAAAAGTTTAGTAAGTTAAAAAAAGAAAGGCACTTACACTTAGCCGAATACACAATAGCGTGTCTGTTAAATTCGAGCCAGCCAGCTCTCAATAGCTGCCCGTTGCTTCCGGGACTTTGCGTTGTTTGCAGTGCGTCAGCATGCCGCTCCTCCCTACGCCGTTTCATCACAGATGACGTCGTCCTGGGGCCCATTGTTCATAGACAGCGCAGTAATCTACTTTTGACAGTTCTCTAGACATAAAGGAGGCCCAGGACACTCTCAAATCTGAACATACTTTTGGATGGCCCTATATACGAGGATTATAGGTACATCTATAGCTCCATTGCGGATCGTAAAACTACCTTATGTGGTCCACAGCCTGAAAACTGCTACATACAGTACTTCTGCCTTACAGACTCTTCTCCTTATTGATTTTTAGTCTGCTGTTGCTAGCATTGTACTTAGTGAGTAAAACCATACAATCTATTCTCACCGTGAAGAGAGGTGAAATTATTTCCCAAAGGAGCAGGCACAGGAACTGAACCAGATAAAACATCAGAGCCCCTGTCCAAACTTCTTCAATGCTATTTAGTTTACAGGTTTTTAAGAAATTGAGAAAGACCTGCAACCTAACAGTGCCAGAGTATCAGTTCAGAGAAAGAGGAATCTATTCTTTTTTTAATTTTTTAATTTATTTTTTTTTTAAATAGCAAAGCAAATCTGTTTTTTTTTTTTTTTTAATGTAGCCAGGTGCTGGGCTACAGCAATATGGAGAAGGAGACATTGGGGCTGATTTACTAAGAAGAATGCTTTGCGCCAGTTCATACCTTAATTGGTGCGCTGGAAAAGTCATTAACCGAATGTGCGAACCGGCGCACTTTAAAGAGCAAAATGATAATAAATATGTAAACTGCAAATGGCACTTGGTAACTGCGGTTTTCTCATTGATAATAGCGCACGCCAAATACAATTGGTTAATTTCATCTCATTGGATGTGTCTTGTTAGGCAATTAGTAGGTGTTCTCAGTTAATTAACCCTTTTGATGCTAATCTCATTCCTATTACTTCTAATATATCTTTGAAATGTATTTTTTTCTATTTTTACCCAAATCTTTCAATACATTGCAAAGAACAGAGAAGTGTTTCTAAACCCAATAAATTTATATTTTCAGATCTTGATCTTTAAAGGTGACCATACACTGCAATCATTTAGATCTTAAAAAAAAATAGATTTAGTTCAAGAGCCTGTTTGATCTCCTATAATTTGAATTAGTTGTTCAAGTGCGTCTTCCTATTACCTATTTTGCCGAAATAAATTGTACAGAGATTGGCCAATCAGATTGCATAGTGCATGACCATCTTAATGCCAAATTTGGAATGTAGATGTGCCATGACCCGCTTGTATTTTCCTAACGATATTTCTTGGGCATTATACAAGGCACATGAGAAACCACCTTTTTTTCAAGACATGCTAGATTGATCAGGAATCTTCAAACTACGGCTCTCCAGCTGTTACGGAAACTACACATCCCATGAGGCATTTTTAAAACTCTGACATTCACAGACATGAACTAGGTGTGATGGGAATTGTAGTTCCTGAACAACTGGAGGGCCGTAGTTTAAGACCCCTGTGCTAGACCAATTATTATGCTTCCAGAACAGCAGTTGCGCATCTCACATACACAGTGGTTGCGCATCTAGCTACAGGAACCCAATTTTTAGGGAAATTAATAGTAAAGCAGATGCAGATTTCCAGGACTGGACTAACAAAAGTTTCTAGTGAAAGGCAACTGGTGTTTTCTATTAAACAAGGTCTAAATGGGTCATTGACATGCATCACAGTTGAACTTAGGAATGTGTCTTTGCAAAGTTAAACTAAATGAAATCCTTTCTTATTTTTGCTTGGGGATAGAGTGCAGAGGTGTCATGACCTTGCAGTAATACATTCATGACCTGTCTGTCTCTTACCTGGTCTGTGTATCAGCCTTGAGGCTTGTACTCTCACACCTGCATGCTTAAGTAATCTTCCCTCTGTGTGGCTCCACCCTAGCCTCAACAGGAACCACTATTTAACACCGTATTCTCCAAGCTTGCCTTGCTGTGCAATATTGTGTGTTTGGCTTCCTGTTTGCCGCGTGCTCTAAGTTTATCTCTGTCTCTGTTACCGTTCTTGGCGCGTATCCCTGTTTGCCTGTGACCCTGACTTTTGGCGTGTTCTCTGTTATCCTTGTCTGCTAGTCACCCCGACATTTGGCTACCTCCTTAATATCCCTTGCTGTCCTGGGCTGTTGTTTCCTCTCCATCCTGTAGCCTACTGTGAGCGTGAGCTGGGAGACCCTGGGGGCCGTGACCTGGAGCCAGTTGCAGCCCAGTCCATCCTCACCACTAGAGGCTCTGGTGAACACCTGCTGGCTCTTGGACTCCGCGCCCTGGGGAATCTATGCTCTAACTCACTGTGGGATCCGTGTTGGTGCTCCAGGGGACCTGCCTTCCTGAACCACCCCGACTTCCATCCGCAGCAGTCAGTCTTACGGTCCACTATCATAGCGGTGCACTCCTGACCCCAATGGGTGCATCTGTCACCTGGATACAGGTGACCTGACAAGAGGGATTAGAAGTCTTATCAGGTTTTGGGAATGTCTGCACCCCTAATAGGGTGAAGACACCTCCCAAATTTTGCCACTTTCTCCTTCAAATGTATTCACTTCCTGTCACAGGAAGTAGGGTGAATAAACCCTACCAATGTCTTTCCTTGGGGACACACAGGTCAATCTAAATAGCTTCCCCATTAGGTAAATTGTACTCTAGCATTTTTCTCTGTACACCCCAAATTATTAGGTATCTTGGACTTTGGGGTTTATTTAGTAAAGGCAGTTGCTGGAGATCTAGGGGGACATGCAAGGAAAATAAAAAAACTGCATCTTTGCTTCTACGTGATTGGATGATAAAATCACCAGTGCTTTCCCTCATATTTACAGTGAGTACACTTGTATTGCAGAGTGGATTTGCTTTTTATAAACCCCAAAATACCTAATAATTTAGGATGTACACAAAGTGCTAGAGTGCAATTTGCCTAATGGGGACACAAGTTAGATTGACTTTATGTCCCCAAGGGAAGACATTGGTAGGGTTTTACCCACACTTCCTGTTTGGCTTGACACTTGGTTTCCCTCAAATGCCCACAATTAGAATAGAATTGTCTTGAGCTAGATTTTAGCTCAGTGCTCTAAATCAGTGCTTCTCAACCCTGTCCTCAAGTACCCCCAACCGGCCATGTCTGCAGGTTTTCATTCATCTTGCACAAGTGCTTTAAATCACAGTCAATGGCTTGGTATTTTGGACAGCTATTTTAGCTAAGATAAATTCCCAAAAACATGTCCTGTCGGGGGTACTTGAGAAATGAGGCTCAGAACCACTGCAAAGTGGCTTTTAGACAAATCACACCTTTTTTTGTTTTGCCATACCAATCAGCCTAGATTAGCTGTAGCTGGGAAATCTGTTGCATGAAAATTAACAAAACACATAAAAACTAAAAATTTGCTACAGATTTTATTGGTCAACAAAACAGGACAAGAGCAAGGAAAAGCAAAAAAGGCATGTATGTTAATTTGAGACACTAACAGAACATGGTTTTGAGGTCTGACCATTTTGCAGAGGAAATTAACAGGAGTTAAAAGGACTGCGCCCACAAACGGAAATATATTAAGGATTTAAACATTAGTCACAACATCTTGAGGAAGATTTTGCAAAATAATGCAGCACAGACAATTAAATCAAAGTGAAACAACCTACAAACGACACATTGACAACATCAGAAATATTTCAGGGGAAAATATCCCTCCAAATACAATAAACCAAAGTAAAAAAAAACTTGCTCTAAAACACATCTGTTTTAAAAAGACATAACAAACAAAATACAAAAGAGAAAATACATGTGTTACACACTCTATAAGGACACCCAAATGTACTCTCTTGCCGACCCCACACACACAATCTTGCCTCTTTTCAGGGTAAGGTAAAGAATGCTATCTGCAAGCTTTATATAACATAGGTTTGCGTGCTAATGAGGCAATTGAAAACACATACACAATCCATGAAACACACAAAATGCAAGTTCACCCAGTGTAGAGACAGAACTTCAAAGTGGGTACACCTGTTAAGGACGTTCTTAAATTACTAACCCAAAAAACACACTCTCTGAGCATGCCCAAAAACATCCAAGTGCTGTTCACACACAAAAAGCTGAAAAAAATCAAAGTCCCTGAGCATGCCCAGACCAACCCAAATGCATTTCACACACCAAAAGGCACAGGAAAAAATTAAAGTCCCTGACATGCCCAGACCAACCCTAATGCAGCTAGCACAAAATAAGCCACCCCCTGTCCAAAATTAAGCACATCATCCAGCATGCTACAAAATTACAGATGGGACAAACACCTCCCAGTCCAGGGGGCAAACAAAGAGCCTAACATGGGCAAAAGTTATACAACAAATACCATTGCAGTCTACGGGAACTGACTTGTTAATTTTGCTAGTCCCCACTTGACTGGCTTATCTTCTAGTTATTGGCCTTAAAATGGGTATGGAGGCCCAGGTCCTACCCTAAGGGACATACATCAATGTCACCAATTTGGACCACCCCAAAAAACGACACAAGGAAAAGTGCCTTTAAAAATGTAAAATTACTTAAAAGCTAGTAACTTGGGGGGAAGGGGGGGCTGTAAAGTGGTGCATCTGTAGCATATATCTAAAATGCTGCTGTACGGATGTACAGCTTTAGAGATAACTTACAAATCTACATTGCAGTTGCATGATTTTAACCCAAAACAAAAAATAGCCTGCCCCCCCGTTACATACAAGGCCATTTGGGTATGTTAAGGCTTAAAATGATAACCCCCACGTGAAAAATCCCACCCCAAACTAAAAAAAGATTGTGGCCCTCCCACACACTAACACACCCCTAGCCAAACACACAGCAAGCTAGCCCATGAAAGGGGGGTGGATGCTTGGGGGCAGGAGGGGCTTAGGTACCCCAAAAGTCAACCACCTTGTTCCCATATTCAGGGGGACAAGGGCCTCTTCCACACAACCCTAGGCTGGGGTTGTGAGGGGCTGCACACAGGGGGCTTTACGGAATGTGGAAAGCCCCTTTAAACTAGTGGGTACAAGGTACTTTGTGGTTGGTATTGGGCTGAGCCCAACATGCCCCAAAGGCAGCCAGCTATGTTGAGTGCATGTGGCCTTGTATGGTTCAGGAGGGGGTTGGGCTCTTCTCGTCCTTTTCCTAGCTGGCCCTGTTGTATGCTCAGAAAAAGGATGTGGTTTGGATTGGTGAAGGAAGCTCATAGCCTTTTGAGAATGGAGTGGAGTGTGGAGTTCCCCTTTAAAAGCAAAAGTTAGCCCATGGAAATCCAAGGGGTTTTCAATTATTTTTAACATTTAACTCAACACTTGGATCAATCTCATAAAACCTTCCAAAGTTGTTATGGGTGTTCCACCATCTCCCCCCCCCCCCCCGCCTATATATTAAAAAAAAGAAGAGCAAAGACATTCTCTTTTCCTCTTTTTCCTCCTTTCTCCGTTCCCCCTTCCTCCCTCTTTCCCCCCTTCCCTTCCTCTTCACAAAACCTCCACCACCCTCCAAACTTTATAATATAGTGTATCCCATTTCTCTTTCCCCTTTATTCTGGTGACTCCCCCCTTCTTATTTCTTTTTCCCAATCATAATTTTCCTTTGTCCCATATTGTGTCCCTCATATATATATATATGTGACATTTATAACTTTCCCAGCTCTATTTATGTTTATTTTGAAGAGGAGAAAGTCTCGACTCTGCCATCATTATATTCCTCCTTAGTGATAAAAAATTCCCCACTACTTTTCTTGTATGTGAGAACCATCATCTATTTTATTAAATTCTTTGAGTAATTACCTTTTTATGTATACAAAAAAGCCCACATCCCTCCCATCTTTATAGTGTAGTGTATCCCATTCCTCTTTCCCCTTTAATTTAGTGACCCCCCTCCTTATTTCTTGTTCTCGGTCGTAATTATCCTTTATCTCGTGCTATATCCCTCATATATGTAAGTGATGTTGATAGCTTTCCCAGCTCTATTTATGTTTATTTTCAATTAAGAGAAAATCGCAACTCTCTGCTATCATTACATTTCTCCTTAGTGATAAAAAATAAAAAACACCCCACTACTTTACTTGTTTATGAAAACCATCACCTGTTTTATTACCTTTTTATGTATGTCCAAGAGGAAAGAAGAAAAAGAAAGAGAAAAGGTAAAAAAACAACAACAAAAAAAGGGGGGGGAGGGGGAAGAGACGGGGTGCAGCGGACCCCCTATATACCACCTATATATACCGTGCAAACCTGAGTTTGTCTAAATTCCAGCCAACACTTCCAAGTGTTGGCATATTTTATTTCTGAATTGTTTTGCATATGTATTATCTCTTCCACAGACCTAAATTTTATCTATCACCCTAAACCAATCCTTTATCGTCGGGATATTTTTTTCCAATATTTCGGAATTAATGCCTTTGCTGCATTCAGCAGGAATGGAGTAATTGCCTCTCTATATTTCTTCCTTGGCATCGCAGTTACATGAAACAGGCACTGCCAAGGATCAAATTCAGTTTCAAATCCACTGATCTTCTTTATCCACCCTACTACTTCCCTCCAATATGGTTGAATTAGGGGACAATGCCACCATATATGTGCATGAGTTCCTTCCTCCCCACAATCTCTCCAACAGAGAGAAGATAGGTCAGGGTTGATTTAATGCAGTTTTAATGGAACATAGTACCACTTCATTAATAATTTATAATTCATTTCTTTCATCCTTGTGTCCATTGAAGATGAGTGGACATAATCATAAACTTTACTTCTCGTTATTTCCGGCAATAAATGATTTAGTTCTAATTCCCAACTTTCCAGAGGACACATAGATTCCATATCAGGGGGAATCATCAACAGCCTGTATATGTTGGAAATCCCTTGTCTATTTTTTCCCCCTTGGTCAACTAGTCTTTCCCAATAAATCCACCCCCCTTGCTGAACGAAGAAGCTTTGGGAGAGATCCTACAAAAATGTTGAAGTTGACTATACCTCCATGTATCCCAAGGCCTTTCACCGTATTTTTCTCGTAGTTCCCGATAGTGAGCAAAGAACATATCCTTTCAGAACATCTTTTGATCTTAAATGGTCATAAAAAGTAAATTTTAGGTATAGTTTGTTATCCTTACCTGGAGGGAAATAGTTATTACCTATGAGGGGCATCAGAGGGCTATTGTATTGCCATGATCTACTTTTAGAGAGCTTATCCCATATTCTGAGTGTCTCTAGAGTAATTGGGGCCATATCTCTAGGGAGACCTCTGTATTGGCTTGGTATCCAAAAGATCTGATTCAAGGCAGAATTACTCAACTCTGACTCAAGTGATACCCATTTTTTATGTGGAGCGCTATGGGCCCAGTCCATAATTCTCCGTAATACTGCTGCCTCATGATATTTTTTTAAATATCTATTACTCCATATGAATTTTAGTAATATCAATCTAAGGGTTTTAAAATAAGCCGCAGGGATATTTAGCGGGAGACACTGAAAAATATAGAGGGCTTTTGAGAGAATCATCATCTTAATCACGCTTATCTTGCCAAACCATGACAATCTCTGGAAGGGGTAGCCTTTCAAATCTTGCTTGACAGAAGTGATATATATGCCCCCAATGCTTCTTGACAAATTTTCAGGTCTTCCCCAATGGAATTCATATACAAGTGAAAAAAAGGGGTCAGAATACCTATAAACTTTTTAAAATATAACGATGTGTATCCGTCCGGGCCCGAACTTTTATCCCCTCCAAATATTATGGCCAACCTGGCCCCCAAGTCTCATCCCAAGTTCAGGAATGGCATTAGGGGAGCAGACAGACATCGCAAAATCCCCATGCCCCCCCGAGTGAGTTTCTCACCTTACTAAATCACTATACCCTTAACCCCCCCCCCCATGCTGTGCATTTATTTAATCCTCATTATATTCTGTTTAATAGACTCTAAGCATTTTTTCCATTGCTGATCAGTTAACTTCCCCCAATCTGGGTTTTTAGCCCAGTTTTCTAAGTTAATGCATGGCTACAAAAATCTTTCAAGTCTTCTGGGAATCGCAGTGTAGCTGATACTCCTTGATTTTTAGCTACCAAACATGCTGGGAAGCCCCATCTATACGATAGATATTTTTTGCTTGAAGTTGATTTATCAGTGTTTTCAAAGCTCTCCAAAATCCAAGGGGTTAGTGGGGGAGACAAGAGCATTGGAGAATGGAGTGTGGAGTTCCCCTTTAAAAGCAAAAGCTAGCCCAAAGAAATCATATGCATTAAAAGGGGGAGACAAGAGCATTGGAGAATGGAGTGTGGCATTCCCCTTTAAAAGCAAAAATTAGCCCATGGAAATCCAAGGGGTTAGAGGGGGAAGACAAGAACATTGGAGAATGGAGTGTTGAGTTCCCCTTTAAAAGCAAAAGCAAGACAGGGGGCGTGGCCGACCGGCGCGGAAGATGGACGCTTCATAGTGAGGGAGAACAATGGCATGACTAGTGCCCGCTTGAGGCACATCATCCCAAATTCGCACAGATGCCTCCGGACAACAATGTCCCGAAAGAGGATGGGCGATCACAAGCCCAAGAAAAACTCACAATGCTGCTGTTTACCCCCAAGGACCAGGTCAGTCAGATCCAAGATGGCGGTGGCCTAGCCATGCTGCGGGAAGCCTACACAGACCTCCCCGATGAAAATCAGGGAGAAATATGCCCAGAAGAAATACCCAGGTCCCCAACACTTGACCCAAGTGCAGACCCAATCCTGAACAGCCCGGCCAAAGCAAGAATGCGGTTAGATGCGCCGCCATCCCGACCATCCCAGGCATTCCAGCCACTAATTGAGACCCAGGCCTTCAATCCCCTGCAATTGAACCAGGCCTTACACACCTCTATGGCATCCTTCCCCACATCAGGACAGCCAGTCATTGATACCACATTAAAAAGACATGTTAATGTCCCTACAGTCTTCCCTGATGACAGACTTATCATCCTTATTCAACAAGCTACTTCAGGTTCCGAACGAACTGATATACTGTGTATCAGTAATTTAAAAAAAATCTGTATAAAATATCTTAGGCTAATAATACTCAGCCATTTAAGAAAACAGTAAAACTAAACTAAAATAAATGAAAATAAAGATAAAAAAAGTGCTCATCTATCCGTACCCTCAAAAGTCGCTTAGTTCTACCTACGTAATACAACCTACAGGGGCACCACATCAGATAGACCACATAGGAAGAGTTACACGTAATAAATTTATCAATTTCAAACATTTCATGATCCCAATTAGTGACATTAGTCAGACTCCTGCTAATAGGATTAACAGGGGTCTGACCAGTGGCGGAATTATAGGGGTCGCTGAGATCGCCATAGTGACCGTAAGAATATCTATCTACTGTATAATGTGTGTGTGCATGTATGTATGTATGTGTATGTATGCATGCATGTATATGTGTGTGCATGTATGTATGCATGTGTGTGTGCATATGTATGTATGTGAGTGAGCATGCATGTGCATGTGTTTATCAGTGGCAGTGCGTCCATAAGGGCACACGGGCGCCGACCCCTCTCTCCAGCCACCCCCTTTATGACCAATGGATAGATTCATCCATAGCATGAATCTATCCATGGCCACCGCTGCCACCCCCATATTTAGGTGTCCGGCCCCTTTTCAGGCGCCTGAATTACAGCGGGGGGGGGGTGGGTGTTTTTGAAGTACCTGGCTTCAAAATAAGCTTCAAAATAGGTGAACTGCGAGTGCCATGCTTGGCGCTCACAGTCCACCCAGGTGTGTTAGAAAAGCAAATTAATATTCACTTTCCTAACTCTGAACCACCTCTCCACCAATCAGGTGTGCGGGTCTGTTACCCGTCACCTGATTGGCAGAAACCATAGGCACGGCTATTGGACACCTATCAGGAGGAAAGGGCGGGAGATGAGGATGGCAGGAGACGCATGGAGGACCCCACTCGTGGCCGTCACCTGCTGCACCACCGAGACAGGATAAGTTCCGGGTAGACGGCGAGCGGGCAGGGGGTGGGGGATTCACAGTGGCAGCATTCAATGGCACAGTTGCAGCAATTGATGGCACACTGGCAGCATTTAATGGGCACACTGGCGGCATTTAATGGGCACACTGGCATCATTCGATGGCACAGTTGCAGCATTTGGTGACACACTGGCAGCATTTAATGGGAACAGTAGCGGCATTTGATGGGCACAGTGGTGGCATTTGATGGCATAGTGGCAGCATTTGATGGCACAGTGGCGGCATTTGATGGCACAGTGGCGGCATTTGATGGCACAGTGGCAGCGCTTTATGGGCACACTGGCGGCATTTGATGGCACAGCGGCAGAGTTTGATGGGCATAGTGGCAGCATTTGATGGGCACAGTGGTGACATTTGATGGGCACAGTGGTGGCGTTTGATGGCACAGTGGTGGCGTTTGATGGGCACAGTGGCGGAGTTTGATGGGCACAGTGGCTGCAATTGATAGGTTTTTTTCTGAATTTTTCAGCTTGCTTGTGCCCCCCTAAAAAATTTGAGCACCAGCCGCCACTGGTTTATATGTGCGTGCATATGTGCATTTATATATATATATATATATATATATATATATATATATATATATATATATATATATATATATATATATATATATATATATGTGTTTTTATACATGTGTGTGTGTGTGTGTGTTTACATGTGTATATGCACATTTTAGGTATACGCTTTTAATCCTGACCCCCTATATCTGTACAATCAGAACCGATTTTTAAATTTATTTTGCTTGTTCATAGTACCAGCAAAAAAATGCTGCTTTTCTGAAAAGCGATCCATGCGCAGATCGCTTTTCAGAGGCATTTGACAGCCAGTAAAGAGTCAATATGTTGCCTACTGACGGCCTGTTTAATGCATCATCACTATACTGCAACTGTATGCAATGCACACAATTTCAGGGTGGTTGCAGTGCAGCCCCATTCACCTAGGGGTATACTACAAGGGTAACCTGACTGGAAAAAGATTGAGAAACACTGACATAGAGGAACCCATCTCTCCATTTTCCATTTTCTCAATTTTCCTCCTGCGGCCGCTGAATGCCTGTCGGAGGGAGAGGAGGAGAAGCGGGGTGAATGGAGAAATCGCTTACTTTATATGCAGCCACCCACTTGTGACCGGGCCCTGGTGTTCCACCATCAGGCTCGGAGGAAAGAGCCCTATCCGGGGATCAGGGGGGCCCTCCATGGTTTCTTGCATCGGGGCCCTGAAGGTTCTAGTTACGCTACTGGGTCTGACTAATATCACTAATTCGGATCATGAAGTGTTTGAAATTGATAAATTTATTACGTGTAACTCTTCCTATGTTGTCTATCTGATGTGGTGCCCCTGTAGGTTGTATTACGTAGGTAGAACTAAGCGACTTTAGAGGGTATGGATAGCTAAGCACTTGGCGAACATTAGGAATGGATTCAAATTCCATAGTGTATCTTTGCACTTTAAGGAAAAACATAATCAGGTTCCAGCTCTACTTCAATTTTGTGGAATTGATCAGGTTTTTTCATCATGGAGGGGTTCCAATCGGATTAGGAATTTTTCGCAAAGAGAAACAAAATGGCTCTTCCTTTTAAAGAGTCTTTATCCGAGAGGGTTAAACATTGAGTTAGATCTCAATTGTTTTATCATTTTCAATCAATTTTAAATTTTTGTGTCCCTAATTATAGAATCATCATTTTTTTCCTGAATTTCTTTAGTAGTATATTCATAGTAGTAACTCCAACCGCTGTCCTTTGTTATGTATATATGTATATATATATATATATATATATATATATATATATATATATATATATAAAAATTTTAATCTATATTTTAATTTATTTTAGTTTAGTTTTACTAGTATTATTAGCCTAAGATATTTTATATAGATTTTTTTAAATTACTGATACACAGTATATCAGTTCGTTCGGAACCTTATCTAGTTTTAGAGTGATCTAATTATAAGCGTATTGCATATACACACAGCTTTGTCATGTTATAAAACATATTGGTATTAAATGGTATCTTTAGCATGCAGTTTGTTTGTAAAAGCTAGTGATGTATTACATGCATCATTTGTGTATAATTTATTAGTGTCTAACTTTTTACATAGAATGGTTATACCTCTCACTATATTATTGAGAGTGTTGGAGCCGCTGTGTTGTGGTTAGGGGGACACGAGACGCGCGCATGCGCTCTAGTGTTACTTCCGCCTTTGATTGACAGGAGAAGTACAAAGGGGAGGGTCGCCGTGCCGTACAGCCAACCCCATGAGGAAGTCGATATGACGAAACATGTCGGGGCCGTGGCTGTACGGCGACCATCTGTGAGATTACACGTCTAAACCTGTGCTGCCTTTGTGTCTGACGAGATGGTGACAAAAACGGGGGAGGTGAGTGAGATAGCGAGAAGGGTTATTCAACGCATAGCGACCCGTGCCAGCTTGATTACAACACATCGCTCTGTGTCTGCTTATGTGATCCTTTGGCTAGCCTTTTTTGATTGGGAAACATGTGAGTGCAATGTTTGAAGTTTTATTAGGGTTTTAATAAATTTTTACAATATTACACTATTGGAGGCTTTTATCTTTTCATGTTCACTGATGGGATTCTCCTCCCATATTAAATGCTACTGTGAGCCGATGTCTGATTAAACCCTGGTGGTTTTTAACAACTTGTTTGCCGAGCATGAGAATGCAAGGCATATCTTTCTGGTGAGTGCGATTTCAACAGGGAGTGGAACACAAATCACATTTGGTGTGGTGGAAGATACACATATTTTTTATTGTTCTGATTTAAGAAGATTTACTTTCCATATGGACCTCATTACTATGCATGGACTTTGTGTTTAATGTATGGACACTCTTACACGTGGAGATTTTTGATATATAATTTTTTCTGTTAACCACTATTAGATATTGTTTAGTTATTGCTTTATTTAGCACTTCTGAATTTATATCACGGATTTTTGTTTGCAGCGCCACTGTTTTTTCTGTAAAACACTTTGACACATGTCATCAGCAATCTCCAGAAGGGATCATTCTGGAACCCCCTAAGGATACTATTTCGCCTTTACTGCAACAAAACCAACAGCACCATCCTCACAACCTGGGGTCCAGGGGACACCAGTCACAATATGCCTCCTGATCTTGATGGGCCCAAAATCCACTTATTAAGTGCTCCCTCACGGCAATATGTTCAGTCTTCCATTCTAACGGTTATTAAATGTTTTCCTCTATTGCGGCAGAGCTGATTTAGGCTTTTCTTTGTGTAAATACACAAGCCACTGCATACCTTTTGCTTCAGTAGATATTCTGTTTATGACTTGTTGTTTGTTACAGTAATTTTCTTATTTCAGAAACAGTTCCAATATACCTTATCCAGAAATACACAACCTAATACATCACAGCTTAAGAATTTGATCGCTCGTCTCACGAACCACCTACTAACTGTAAGTACTTTAGATTTTTCCAAACCACTCTTTGGCCCCACCAACAACTGTGTCACTCACAGTGATTTCTATAAATGCCAAGGGGCTAAATCATATGGCAAAGAGACACTCTCTATTGCATACAGCCGAGAAACTTGGAAGCGACATTCTATGTGTCCAAGAAACTCCCCTGACACCAGCGACAGCAAACCTTTGTCACAATTGTAAATTCCCTCATATCTACAGATCCAACTACACCTCTAAAAAAGAGGAGTCTTCATAGCAATTAACAGAGACCCTGACTTCCACCCGATACAAGAAATATACGATTCTAACGGTCACTTCTTAATCCTAATCTGCACAGTAAACGGGACCAAATACATGATACTGAATCTATATGCTCCCAACTCCCGCCAAACAAAATTCAAAGTACTGTCTATTCATCAAGGTCATATCCTAGTATTTCAACCTAGTGGCAGATGTTCACATGGACACTACTTCGGCAACGAAAAGGCAACCCTCTCCCTCGGGTCAGCTCCTGACTTTGTTCGATCTTTGCGATGTCTGGAGATGTCAACATAGATCAAAGAGGGACTACACCTATTTTTCCCCTCATCACAAGTTCTATTCCAGAATTGATATGTTTCTTACCGATAAATGGTTGTTATAAAATGTAAGCGCATCTGTTATCCACACTATGACATGGTCAGACCACAAACCATTATCAATATCCATCAACGACACCTCACCTCAGTGGAATACTTTCCTCTGGCGTGCGAACAACTACATCCTACAACACCCCTCATACGCTAAAGAAATTGCGGATCACTTAAAAGAATACTTTGAAATAAGTAACAAATCAGTGGGGGACCCTGCATTGGGGTGGAACGCGCATAAAGCAGTAATTCGAGGTGTTATTATAAAATTAGATTCAATTTGTAAAAAGAAAAGGACGCAGCATATTGACTCCCTCACCTCCCAAATTGCCAAACTTGAGACGGAACATAAGACAAACCCACACCCCACTCTATTAGCCCAACTATTGATGCTTAGACAGGAACTTAGAGCACTTCTTCTTCATTCATACGAACATATGCAACGCAAGGTCAAGGCCACCTCCTACTCTACTTTAAATAAGGCCGGCAAGAAATTAGCACAACGTATAAAGGGTGCAAAAATTATATCTAAAATTCCCCATTTGTTCCACCCACGCACAAAAGAAAAATGATCCAACCCACAAGACATAGCAAACGCATTTAGCGACTATTATAGTGATCTGTACAATCTTAATTTAGACGCATCAACTCATCAACCATCTTTTACTGAAATAGATGAGTTTTTCAACCAGATCAAATTACCTACACTAACAGACTCCCAACTGACCTCAAACGCACCATTTTCTGCTCCGGAAATTCTCGCAACCATTACGTCAATGCCCCTTGGGAAGGCCCCTGGTCCTGATGGCCTTACCGGGGAGTATTTTAAACAATTTTCTACATTTCTACTTCCCCACTTGACAAAACTTTTCAATAATGCTGCCTCCTCTTCAATGTTTGCTAAGGAATTGTTGGCTGCTCTCATTATCACACTACCGAAACCAGGTAAAGATCCGACCTCCCCCCAAAACTTTCGACCGATCTCCCTACTTAATCTCGACTTCTCGAAGGTATATGCCAAAACCATAGCTAGGCACCTAATAACAATTATGCCTGACCTTATTCACAATGACCAATCAGGTTTCATCAAAGGGAGGCAAGCACCAGATGCAATAAGACGCATGAAAGATCTGATATACCATGCGGAGTCCAGCGGAACGCCTTCTCTGCTTCTCTCTTTGGATGCAGAGAAGGCGTTCGACAGGGTCCACTGGACATATTTACAAAAAGTATTACTTAAATTCGGGTTTAAAGATCACATTTATAAGGCTATTATGGCACTCTACACTAACCCATCAGCACAAGTGTTCTCAGCTAGTATGCTATCCCAACCATTCCATATCACAAATGGTACCCGTTGATTCCTCCGTTGATTTTCAACCTAGTGATGGAACCATTGGCTGAGCACATACGCATGAACTCTAAAAATATCAGGACTAATTGAAGGAACCACCACACACAAAATCAGTCTTTTTGCGGATGATGTGATACTAATTCTCACAAATCCAACCTCATCTCTAGCAGAAGCCCACAAAACATTGGAATGGTTTGGACGCGTATCCTACTATAAACTAAACACCACCAAATCACACATCCTTGATCTAAAAATAGATGCCATTACAAAAAACCTGTTACAAGCCCAGTACCCCTTCACATGGCCAGACCACAGCATCTCTTATCTAGGAATACAGCTCATGAGGTACACTAAACATCTATTTTCGGCCAGATTTAAGCCCCTTCTAAACAAACTTCGCAGCAGCACCCAAAATATCACTAGACTAGAACTATCAGCTTTCAAAATTGTGCAGTTGCTTCAAATTCTCTATTTGTTCAGAACACTCCCCATCCCCATCCCTAAATACTACTTCACCTCACTACAAACTTTGCTCAACCACTGCATTTGGCATGGATTTAAACCTAGAAGCGCCCATTCCAAACTTAGGAAACATAAATTGGCGGTTGGAACAGGGTTAATTGACTTTTGAGACTACCACCCAGCAGCAGTATTAGATCAAACCAACAAATGGTTCCAACAACCTCCGGGGAAAGTATGGGGGAAGATCATTACTAGTACGCCCCAATTTAAAGTGGTGGATAATGAGCACCCCACTAAGACCCAATTTACCCTTGGCACTTCCCCCACCATGGTGGCTGCGGTCAAAGCATGGCAAAAATTGACTCATGACAGCCATCACAATCCCAACACTCTGCAATTACCGATTCCGATAGAATCTTTGCACTATCTTTCACTAGACCTATCTCTGTTACATTGGTCTAGGAAAGGTATCACAACCATCCAACATTTGTTCAAAGACTCTTACCCAAAACCTTTCTTTGTCCTACAAAGAGAATTTAACTTGCCCCAATCGGATTTCTTTACTTATATCTGCGTGAAAAACACTGCCTTGATAAAATCAAACCTCCTTTCTACACAATCCCAGTTGCAGCATGGGACTATTTGAATTCTTCCCCTCCTAAGGCAAAGGGTCTATCCCTCCTGTACAACATCTTGCACCTAAAAAGACAGTGCACGAAATCTACCTCTCATACACATTGGGACAATGACCTAAAATCATCTTTCACAGAACAGCAGTGGGAAAAAGCACTTAGGTCCATTTACAAAGCCACAAAATGTTCCGCATTATGGGAACTTACCCAAAAGCTATCCCTTAGATGGTACCTAACCCCCTCCAGGTTAGCTTCATACAACCCCAATGCATCGGACATTTGTTGGAGGTGTAACTCGACCAAAGGAGACCTACTCCACATCTTTTGGGATTGTAAAAATATCCAGATCTTTTGGAAAACCGTATTCCAAATCATTGCTGACGTAACACGCCTTCATATCCCTATTACTCTAGGCCTAGCTCTCCTGAATATGAACATAAATGAAATACCTCACCCACTTAGTCACGTAACAACCCACATCCTTCTGGCAGCTAGACTGTCCATAAAGAGGTTATGGAAAACAGACAAGACTCCCTCCACTAACCAGCTTCTGGAAGTTGTAAACCTCCATTATGGATACGAAATGATGATGGCTTCAACCAAGGGCAGGGTTCCCAAAGAAAAAAAGTAGGTGGCCACCGTGGGAACAGTGGTCAGGGGCCGCTGGATTCCTATGATACACTTAACCAATACCTTGACATACTCTTACTGTGACCTTAGGTTACAAAGTTCACTTTTCATGTTAAAATCAGGTTAAAAGTTATATGTTCTCAGCTACCACATCGACATCCTCCCCTGGGCTACAGTTGAGTTCCCATTGGGGGGTCTAGGGGAGGAATCCGCAAGTTGGCTGTATACATGTTGGGTTAACATATTAGTGCAGTTCCTTGCATGTTTTACTGTTTCTAGTATACCCATATTAGACAATCAACCTGAGTCTGTACCTCATAACTGTCATTTTATGATAACATGTAAAACGTCATGCAATGTCCACATTGTATTCCTTTTGATTATTCTTGAAAAAAGAAAAGCAAAAGCAAGCACAAAGAAATCATATGCATTACAAGGGGCAGACAAGAGCATATGAGAATGGAGTGTGGAGTTCCCCTTTAAAAGCAAAAGCTAGCCCAAGGAAATTATATGTATTAGGGGGATAGTTAAATGCCCTTTTAGGAGGAGCTAGAGGAGCGAGAGTCTTTTTAGATAATTTTAACAAGGTGCATGTCACATGTTGGCAACGTAACATGCTAACTTGACCTGTGTGCAAATCTCCTTAAAAAAATACATACAGGTGAACCAGCGTAAATAAAAAAATGTCAAGTTTAGAGGTGCACCCGTGCAACCCATGCAATTGCATTTGCGTTGCTTGACATTTACTAAGATTTTGGCCGCGCAGTGAACAAACACATTTGAACGAGCGCAAGAGCCGATTGCACATGCGCAGTGCTTACATTGATCTAACACAGTTCTAAACATACTTGCAGGCACAGCAGGCTTTCTCTTAAAAAGTTACTTTCTCATTCTATTTTTGGGCATATTTGATACTTGGGCAGTTGTTACTAAACTTCCTCACATGACCCCACATCACCTCACAATATTGGCACCCCCATCTTAAATTCTGCCAGGGTACGTAAACTTATGAGCACAACTGTATAATATATATATATATATATATATATATATATATATACTCTGCATCCAGTGTAGCCTATATCTACAGTACATTCTGTGGTGTACTGTTTCTAATACACTTCAGGCGGTGTACACAGTATCTAATACAGTGTGTACAGTTTATACTACACTTCTGGTGGCGTACACAGTATAAAATACAGTGCAGCCATTGTACAGTTTCTAATACAGTGCAGGCGGTGTACACAGTATATAATACAGTGTGTACAGTTTATACTACTTTTGTGTTGTTATACACAGTATCTAATACAGTGTGTACAGTTTCTACTACACTTCTGGTGGTGTACACAGTACACAATACAGTGCAGCCCTAGTACAATTTCTAATACAGTACAGGCAGTGTACACAGTATCTAATACAGTGTGTACAGTTTCTACTACACTTCTGGTGGTATACACAGTATTCAATACAGTGCAGCTGTAGTACAGTTTCTAATACAGTGCAGGCGGTACACAGTATCTAAAACAGTATGTACAGTTTCTACTACACTTCTGGTGGTGTACACAGGACACAATACAGTGCAGCTGTAGTACAGTTTCTAATACAGTGCAGGCGGTGTGCACAGTATCTAATACAGTTTGTACAGTTTCTACTACATTTCTGGTGGTGTACACAGTATACAATACAGTGCAGCCATAGTACAGTTTCTACTACTTTTCTGGGGGTGTGCACAGTATCTAATACAGTGTGTACAGTTTCTACTACACTTCTGGTGGTGTAGACAGTACACTATCCAGTGCAGCCGTAGTACAGTTTCTACTAATTTTCTGGTGGTGTACACAGTATCTAATACAGTGTGTACAGTTTCTACTACACATCTGGTGGTGTACACATTATCTATTACAGTGTGTACAGCTTCTACTTTACTTCTGGTGGTGTACACAGTACACAATACAGTTCAGCCATAGTACAGTTTCTAATACAGTGCAGGCGGTGTACACAGTATCTAATACAGTGTGTACAGTTTCTACTACACTTCTGGTGGTATACACAGTATGCAATACAGTGCAGTCATTGTCCAGTTGCTAATACAGTGCAGGGGGTGTGCACAGTATCTAATACAGCGTATACAGTTTCTACTACACTTATGGTGGTGTAGGCAGTACACTATACAGTGCAGCCGTAGTACAGTTTCTACTAAATTTCTGGTGGTGTACACGGTATTTAATACAGTGTGTACAGTTTCTACTACACTTCTGGTGGTGTACACAGTATCTAATACCGTGTGTACAGTTTCTATTACACTTCTGGTGGTGTACACAGTACACAATACAGTGCAGCCATAGTACAGTTTCTAATACAGTGCAAGCTGTGTACACAGTATCTAATACAGTGTGTACAGTTAGTACTACATTTCTGGTGGTGTATA
Source organism: Lithobates clamitans (assembly GCA_037952925.1). Classification (NCBI taxonomy): domain Eukaryota; kingdom Metazoa; phylum Chordata; class Amphibia; order Anura; family Ranidae; genus Lithobates; species Lithobates clamitans. The sequence goes on from JBBGZY010000142.1 coordinate 5,024,126, forward strand.
CGGTATCTAATACAGTATGTACAGTTTCTATAACACTTCTGGTGTTTACACAGTACACGATACAGTGAAGCCATAGTACGTTTCTACTACATTTTTGTTGGTGTACACAGTATCTAATACAGTGTGTACAGTTTCTACTACACTTCTGGTGGTGTACACAGTACACAATATAGTGAAGCTATAGTAAGTCTCTAATACAATGCAGGCAGTGTACACAGTATCTCATACAGTGTGTACAGTTTCTACTACACTTCTGGGTTGTACACAGTACACAATAGAGTGCAGCCGTAGTACAGTTTCTAATACAGTGCAGGCGGTGTACACAGTATCTAATACAGTGTGTGCAGTTTCTAATACACTTCAGGTGGTGTACACAGTATCTAATACAGTGTAGAGTGGTGTTGTAAAACAAAAAATACATCACGTACGGAAGGCCACCAAGGAGGGGCAGACGCTCACAGGCCACTAAAAGAGGACAAGCAGCCTCTGTGTCTACAGTCAACAGTGCTGATCATGGACATGGTGCAGCCTCTTCAAGGTGGCCGTGGGGCACGCTTGTCCTTTTTTCTGCTGCTGGCCAAGTTATTGAGCCACAACATGCAGAAGAGTTGGTGGAGTGGATAACAAAGCCGTCATCCTCCTCATCCTCTCTCACCCAGGCTCAGAGTAGTTTGCCTTCCAACGCAGCTGCTAAAGTGGCCTATTCCACTGACTCCTTGTCCACAGTCACTCCCGTAGCCCCACTATCATGCACGGAGGAGTCCCCAGAATTATTCAACCACAGTGTCGGGTACATGTTGCTGGAGGATGCGCTGCGATTTGAAGGCTCAGATGTTGGTTCCCAGGTTGAGGAAGGGAGCAACATGAGCCTAGAGAGAGAGGGTGCCCAAGAAGGACAGGAAACTAACATCAGGTCTTCCATAGCTTTAATATCATCAATGGTCATACCTTTCCAGAGGGGATTATCCAGAGTGTAACTTTGTGTTGGGTTGTCAGGCTTGTCATATAGAATTTTAAACATGAGTTTTCTAGAAAATAAAGTAAGATCTTTGATTAATTCGAATTGGTCCACCCTTTGTGTGGGGCAAAAGGTCAGACTAAGATTCAACACCGAACTTTGTTCTGCTGAAAGGGGATAGGAAGACAAATTGATCACCTCAAATTGGTTTTCAAGGATTTTGGATTCCCCGAATCTGTGTTTCCTGTCTTTTTGGACTCCGATACTGGTTGGGAGAAAATGGGTGCTGGCCGAAAATCCGATTGTGAAGGAATAGAATTAACATTGCTTACCTGTGTGTTAGAAACCGGTGTTGGTACACTATTGATTAAACAAATGTTTGTAATTGATTCAGAGTGACCCGGTGCGTTGGTGGATGAAGTTTTGGCAGCACCTGCTTTGGTGTTGGGAGTGCGTCTTACAGTACCTGTGAGTGCGTTCTCTTTAAAGTGTTTGGGATTCATAGATCCCTGAAATTTAGTAGTCCGGGTGAAATCTTGTCCCTGTGAAGAAGAAACAGAGGAAACAGATGAATCAGAGTCATTAGGTTTACTGGTTAATTGCCTAGGATGGCGCGTTTGGTTGTTACGTTTTCTGCCTTTGTTATTGGTTTGGGCCCAATTATAGGCCTGCTTATTGTCATAGGATAGTTTGTCCCTGACAAATTTCTTTTCCTTGGTTTTTAAGATTTCTGCAACATAAATTTCTAGATTTGTTTTCAAAATGTTCTCATGTGCAGGGGCACCCAATGGAGGAAGTGAGTAATCAACCGCCCTCCATTTGGGAGCCCTAGAGGTGTTAGTCCCTGTGATGGTTATTTTGTGGATAGTATAATTACATATATATTCCAAATTTGCCATCTTTGAATTGATTAATACATATGCTAGTACTTTTCCTTTTTTAAAAATGGCGCTGTCAGCCTCACATTATAAAAGAATCAGTTTGATCTATCCCACTTTGTCATATCTATTGTCCCTTTTCCAAGATGGCTCTTAAGGCTTCCACTGTCTCAATGACGCGCTTTGTATACTCCATCATTTGGCGCATGAGCGCTGTCAGCTGGGGACATGGCCGGCGTTACGCCGCGATGCCGCCAACCCCCTCGTCCACCCACCTTCCTGGGCTTCCTCGTCACATGTCCGCATCCCGATGGTGATGTCAGACGCCACCGAGATGGAAGGACTATAATAATGCGGCTCCACACCGCAATCCTCTGTCATAGGCTCTCCATCTAGGGGAGAGGATGTCTCTCTCCCACTCTATACCTGTCTGAATCACTTTAATAGGTAAGTGTCCCATATGCATATGTTTGATTCTTACATAGGCTACATATAAGGATAGCAGGCAAATTTTCCAACCCCAGTTGCTGAACCGTAAAAAGAAATTTTGTCCCAGCCATCCACATGCTCAGCGTCTAAATGCTATCTTGGCCAAATTGCTAGCACTGCAACTGCTGCCTTTTTAGCTGGTAGACTCTGTCCCCTTTCGTGAATTTGTGGAATGTGCTGTACCTCAGTGGTAGGTTCCAAAACGCCATTTCTTTTCACGGAAGGCCATTCTGGGTCTCTACTGGCATGTGGAAGGTAATGTTTTGGACAGGGTGGTCAGTAGTAAGGTTCATATTACCATGACTCATGGTCCAGCAGGCATGGACAGGGATGTTACCTTTCCTTCACGGCACACTGGGTAACTCTGCTGGCAGCTGGGAAGGATGCAGGACAAGGTTCAGTGTTGTTGGAGCTTGTTCTGCCACCATGCCTCCAAATTGCTAGTGGTGATTCTGCCACAGTTCTCTCCTCCATCCCCTCCTCTTCTTCTTCCTCTATGGCCTCTTCTGCATATTTGTCCTCTGAACCAGCAGTGCTCCGTAGGCATTCAAGGGGCTACACAGGCAGTCAGGCTAAAAGATGCCATGCAGTGCTTGAGTTGGTCTGCTTAGGGGACAGGAGCCACACTGGGGCAGAGATTCTGTCAGCTCTGCAGGGGCAGGCTCAGAAGTGGTTGACACTACGCCAGCTTCAGCCAGGAATGGTTGTATGCGACAATGGCACCAACCTTCTCTCCGCCCTCCGACAGGGATACTTGACCCATATTCCATGTTTGGCACACGTCCTGAATTTGGTGGTGCAGCGGTTCTTGAGCAGGTACCCAGGCTTACAGGATCTCCTGAGGCAGGCCAGAAAAGTCTGTGGTCATTTCTGCCAGTCATACAATGCCAGTGCTTGGCTGGCTGACATTCAAAGGGAATGCAATGTGTACCTAAAAACAGGGTGACACTGTAGGTACACAGGTAGTAGTATGCCAACATCCCCATATAAGAAATGTGAGACCTAAACGACTAAAAAGTGAACTTTGGAGGCACACAGGTAAGTTATCTATAAAAGGTAAAAAATTATTTTATTTCGGTATAGCTTGCATAAAGTAGGAACAGTTAATACATATAGATACATAAAATAAAAAATATTTCCATATAATTAATATATTTTCTACACCACATACAACCAAGACACCACTTTTTGTGATACATATACATAGTGGCGCATCCAAAAACGGGTGGGGAACAAACTCCCATACAGTTGTTCCGATGGTAGAGTCAGATGGATGTGAGTAAGCAGATTATGGGTCAGGTTGTAAACCCGGGTATATGTATTCTTAGTAGCTCGACATATTGCGTGTATAAAAACGCTTCTTCAGGAGCTTGGAAAATTTCATGCAGTGGTCAGACGTGGTTAGAAAATATAAATATAGTATCTTTGCTGGTAAATTTTCCAAGCTCCTGAAGAAGCGTTTTTATACGCGCAACATGTCGAGCTTAACTGTTCCTACTTTGTGCAAGCTATACCGAAATAAAATCATTTTTTACCTTTTATAGATAACTTACCTGTGTGCCTCCAAAGTCCACTTTTTAGTCGTTTAGGTCTCCCATGTCATTTGTGACATGCCCATCAGGTGGAACTCAAGGTTGGCAATTCTGCAGTGGGTGCACATGCAGCAGAGAGCCATCAATGAGTATCTGTGTGAGTATGGCACCAGGACAGGTCAGGGGAGCTTGGCTTCTTTTCGCCACGCCAGTGGCTACTGATCAAGGATGCATGCACTGTCCTGTCACCATTTGAGGAGGCCACCAGGATGGTGAGCAGGGACAATGCATGCATTATTGACACTGTCCCTCTAGTCTTCCTGTTGGAGCACACACTTCGTGGAATCACGGACAGGACACTTGAGGCAGAACAGCGGGAGGAAGAGGAGGACTTCCTTACCTCTCAAGCAAGGGGGGAGAAGGAGGAGGAGGAGGAGGAGGAGGACTTCCTTACCTCTCAAGGGGGAAGGAGGAGGAGGAGGAGGACTTCCTTACCTCTCAAGGGGGAGGAGGAGGAGGAGGAGGAGGAGGAGGAGGAGGAGGAGGAGGAGGAGGACTTCCTTACCTCTCAAGGGGGGAGGAGGAGGACTTCCTTACCTCTCAAGGGAGGAGAAGGAGGAGGAGGAGGAGGACTTCCTTACCTCTCAAGGAGGAGGAGGAGGAGGAGGAGGAGGAGGAGGAGGAGGACGACGACGACAAGGAGGACTTTCTTACCTCTCAAGGGGGGAGGAGGACTTCCTTACCTCTCAAAGGGGGGAGGAGGAGGAGGAGGAGGACTTCCTTACCTCTCAAGGGGGGAGGAGGAGGAGGAGGAGGAGGACTCTGATTATGTCAGCAGCAGTCTTCAAGGGATGGTTTTCAGTCCCCAGAAACCCAAGGAGTTGTACGTGGCTGGGAGGAGGTAGTTACGGATCATGTGATCCTTAGTGACCCAGAGGACTCAGATTCTAATGCCTTTGCAAACATACGCTGCATGGCCTACCTGATTCTGAAAAGCTTGCGAAAGGACCCTAGGATTTGTGGTATCAACGAGAGGCATCATCTGGCTGGCAAACCTTCTTGATCCACGTTACAAGGGTAAAGTTGCAGAACTCATCCTGCCTTCACAGAGGGAGCAGAGGATGAGACATCTTCTGGAGGCCTTGAAGAAAGATTTGTGCAATGCATTTCCAGACCCTGGGAGGTTACAATTTCCTGGTGCTGGAGAACATGTTGCTAAGGCTTCGTTCAGTCAGAGCAAGAGCGGTGGAGAAGGTGGCTGGCTGACCGATGCCTTTAAACAATTTTTCAGTCCTCAGTGTCAAGGTCTGATCGGTTCAAGCAACCATCGCCAGGGTCTGCATTACATAATGCAAGAATATCTAGGGGCAAGTGCAGACTTGGAGACCTTTCCAACAGAGCATCCACTGGGTTACTGGGTCTTGTGGCCAGAACTTGCTCAGTATGCAATTGAGCTACTGGCCTGTCCTGCATCCAGCGTGCTTTCTGAATGCACATTCAGTGCTGCTGGAGGGTTTGTAACGGATCAAAGAGTGCGCCTGTCCAGAGACTCAGTTGATAGGCATACATTCATAAAAATGTTTAACAGGGGCATGTCATTAAAAATTTTGACCTAATATTTCACATCAGGGCCCGTTCCTGCGCCCAACAAGAATATCTGTGAGGGGTTACAGTGTTGTGACACCACCACCACCCAATGTCCAATTTTTCTGCCCCTGTTTAACAGAGTCATGTAATTATAATTTTTGATATAATATTTCAACGCAGGGCCCGTTCCTGTGCCAAAAAGAGTAATTGTGAGGGCTTACAGTGTTATGGCACCACCACCACCACCCAAGGCCCAATTTTTCTGCCCCTGTTTAACAGGGGCATGTAATTACAATTTTTGATATAATATTTCACAGCAGGGCCTATTCCTGTGCTCAACAAGTGAATTGTGAGAAGGCTAATGCCGCGTACACACAAACGCACTTTACGGCAGACTTTGTCTGGCGTACTGGATTTCGTCGGACAATTCGATCATGTGTGGGCTCCAGCGGACTTTGTTTGCTCAAAAGTTGGACGGACTTAGAAACATGTTCTAAATTAATCCGTCGAAATCGAGTCCGGACGAAAAGTCCACTCGTCTGTATGCTAGTTCGACGGACAAAAAGCCACGCTAGGGCAGCTATTGGCTACTGGCTATGAACTTCCTTGTTTTAGTCCGGTCGTACGTCATCACGTACGAATTCGACAGACTTTGGTGGACTGTGTGTAGGCAAGTCCGTTCATTCAGAAAGTCCGTCATAAAGTACGTCGAAAAGTCCGCCGGGCAAAGTCTGTCGTAAAGTCCGACCGTGTGTACGCGGCATTACAGTGTTGTGGCACCACCACCGCCCAAGATCCAAATTTTCTGCCCCTGTTTAACAAGGGCATGTAATTACAATTCTTGATATAATATTTCATAACAGGACCCGTTCCTGCACCCAACAAGAGTAACTGTGAGGGCTTACAGTGTTCTGGTATCAACAACATCTAAGGCCGTATTTTCTGCAGATTATATAGGTCAAGCCATATAGTATATATACTGTTGTTCAGAGTATATAGTGCCTGGGGGCCTGGGGGAACCCCCACGCCATTTTTTAAAAGATTTGGGTGCAGGGTTTCCTTTAATATCCATACCAGACCTGAAGGGCCTGGTATGGATTTTGGAGGTGACATCCACGTATTTTTTTTTGCATTTTTGGAATTTTTATCTATATTGGCGGGATCCGACAATACATTACAGCCGCGAGCAGTTTGAAATGATAAGATGATTCCCTTCTTTCAACAGTAAACCACCAGCATAAACACCATCTATGGACTTCCTAGGTGCCTCCAGAACTAATAAGCTCAGCCAGATGACCCCATGCAGGATGTTATGCAAAGGAACAAAGGCCATACATAGTGTATCTCTGTATTGCATGTTTATTCTGATTGTATCAGAAATCACCTCTGTATTTGTGTGCAGAGGGTGAGGGTGTGTCACATCACACAGAGTGCAGCGGTCCTACTCTGCTGCATGACAGTACAGAACAGACTTTTACTATGGCTGTGAGCTTCTTTACCATCTCTGCCAACAGTAAGACCCTACGTTTTTTCTAGAGTTAACTTGTGCTTTAAAAATGGCAAAACAACCAAGTTGTAAAGACAAGCCCTTAGCAAAAAAAAAAAAAAGGGTGAAGGGCTTCATGATAAGATAGACAGTGATAACTGATAAGAAAGGTTTAATTACAGGGAGTGAGGAGGAGAAGGTTATCATGATTGGCTGGGTACAGTGTATAAGAGCGCTCTGAGCATAAGGACCAAGCAGACAGTACATATAAAAGAGCAGAGGTCCGATGGTGTATCTTCTCACAGTTAGGGCTACACTCACAAGGAGAAGCAATCTCTAAAGGAAAAACAGACAAAAAAGAGAGGCGCCTCTAAGTGCAGGATTAAAAGCTATTTATTTTCCCCAGAAAGAATTAAAAACACTTACAAGATCTGGTGAATGTAAAACCATATAATCATGGGTAATGCAGGTGGTCCGGCAGGCATGAAGGTCCTTGACATATAGAGTTTATCAGAGCTGTGTCATAAACTGCAGTGGAGGATCCGGGACCAAGGAAATCCCTGTATGCTGGTGAGCGGTTAGCATAAACCAAGCCTGTGATGGACTTGATGGCTTATACTATCTAAACAGGATGTGGACGGAAACATGGGCGTGGTATGAAAGGAAAAGAGGAAGTGAATAGGGGATAGTAAATAGTAATGGTATGAAACATCAGAAACATACAACTAAAAGGTGAATATCCCTGGCCACAGCAAACATATCATTAGACAAAAAATAAACCACAATAGACAATAATAGCCGATCTGCAAAGAAGCACTAATTAATTAAAAGGGGGAAGAGGACAATTTGTATTAAAAATACCAAAAAAGGTAGTAAATAATTAGAAAGTTGTTTGTATACATCGAAATAAAATGTTTTAAAAAAAAGTTTTTTCACAAATTAAAAAAATAATAAATTAAAATTAAAAATGCACATAAACACCAACCATGTGCATATAGTCTCTCACACATCATATGTATCTATCTATACATACAGAATATGCAATAACTAAAATTGTCCTATAGGGAAAAAACATTATTTTAATGGAAAAGGAAAGAGGGGAGGGGGGGGGAGAAAGAGGAATCAAAGGATGGCGCTGATCTCCATCCATCACAGGCTTGGTTTATGCTAACTGCTCACCAGCTTACAGGGATTTCCTTGGTCCCGGATGCAGTTTATGACACAGCTCTGATAACCTATATATGTCAAGGACCTTCATGCCTGCTGGACCACCTGCATTACCCATGATTAGGGATGAGCTTCGAGTTTGAGTAGAACTCATGTTCGACTCGAGCATCGGCTGTTCGCCAGTTCGCCGAACAGCAAACAATTTGGGGTGTTCGCAGCAAGTTCGAATGCTGCGGAACACCCTTTAAAAGTCTATGGGAGAAATCAAAAGTGCTAATTTTAAAGGCTTATATTCATGGTATTGTCATAAAAAGTACTGCCCCAGGGGACATGGATCAATGCAAAAAAAAGTTTTAAAAACGGCCGTTTTTTTGGGAGCAGTGATTTTAATAATGCTTAAAGTGAAACAATAAAAGTGCAATATCCCTTTAAATTTCGTACCTGGGGGGTGTCTAGAGTATGCCTGTAGAGGGGCGCATGTTTCCCGTGTTTAGAACAGTCTGACAGCAAAATGACATTTCAAAGGAAAAAAAGTAATTTAAAACTACTCGCGGCTATTAATTAATTGCCGGTCCGACAATACACATAAAAGTTCATTGATAAAAACGGCATGGGAATTCCCCACAGGGGAACCCCGAACCAAAATTTAAAAAAAAATGACGTGGGGGGTCCCCCTAAATTCCATACCAGGCCCTTCAGGTCTGGTATGGATATTAAGGGGAACACCGGTCAAAATGTAAAAAAAAAAATGGCGTGGGGTCCCCCTCAAAATCTATACCAGACCCTTCAGGTCTGGTATGGATTTTAAGGGGAACCCCATGCCAAGATTAAGAAAAAAGAAACGGCGTGGGGTCCCCCCAAAAAATCCATACCAGACCCTTATCTGAGCACGCAACCTGGCAGGCCGCAGGAAAAGAGGGGGGACGAGAGAGCGGCCCCCCTCCTGAACCGTACCAGGCCACATACCCTCAACATTGGGAGGGTGCTTTGGGGTAGCCCCCCAAAACACCTTGTCCCCGTGTTGATGGGGACAAGGGCCTCATCCCCACAACCCTTGGCTGGTGGTTGTGGGGGTCTGCGGGCGGGGGGCTTATCGGAATCTGGAAGCCCCCTGGAAACCCCCAGATCCCGGCCCTCCCCCCTGAAGTACCCCTACCATTTCACAAAAAAACTGTCAAAAATGTTAAAAATGACAAGAGACAGTTTTTGACAATTCCTTTATTTAAATGCTTCTTCTTTCTTCTATCTTCCTTTGGTATCTTCCTCCATCTTCTTCTTCTTCTGGTTCTTCTGGTTCTTCCTCGGGTGTTCTCGTCCGGCATTTTCCTCCGCGGCATCGGCGTTTTCTTCCCTTCTTCTCCTCGGGCCGCTCCACATCCATGATGGCATGGAGGGAGGCTCCCCCTGTGTGACGCTTCTCCCTTCATCTTTTTCTCTTCATCTTCTTCTCCTCATCTTCTTCTCTTCATTTTCTGGTCTGTTGTGTGACACTTATTCCCTTCTGATGGTTCTTAAATAATGTGGGGGGGGCCACCCGGTGACCGCGCCCCCTCTGACGCACAGGGACTTGACGGGACTTCCCTGTGGCATTCCCCATGACGTCAGAGGGGGGCGGGGTCATGCAGTTGCGCGGTCGGCTCGCGGCCATCTTTTCAACGGGCACCTGTGCCCCTAATGGACTTTAACGGGTTGCCCGAAAGGGGGGGTGGCCGTGAAGTCGCCGCAGAAGCGCCGCCGCCCCTGCACCACTGCCGCCCCGAGGCCTGGCCTCAGTGGCCTTGTGGGGAATCTGGCCCTGAGTGTGGGGGGTAACCGGAGGACATCACATGCGGCCTCAGCCCCTCAGGTAGTGGATGCAGGGCCCACTGCATCCGGGTCCATGGCAAGCCTCCCAGAGTTAGTAGCAGGTTTGCAGACTTTGTTGCAGTGCTTGGACTCGGCCTCTGTATCAGTGGCACCTCCGGTAACTGCATGGGTGCTGGGGACACCCACAGTTTCGTCCGCTAGTGCCATGACGGTATCAGTGAGCAGTGTGGCTGCTATGTCGGTGCCGGGGCCAGTGGTTATTAAAAAAATGAGTATGTGGAATTATTTACGTTACTCCCTCTGGAAAAATTCAACCTGCATAGGTTGAAGCCTGAAGAGTCCAAAAAAAGAAGATCAGGAGAAGCGTTGTTTTCGTTTGATTCCGCGCACCTTTAGCAATGTGTGATAGGCATCCAGAAAATTGTTCGGCTCTACCTGGACTCAATCAGCGAAGCTCATCAGGTTTATGGAGGGGTGGCATGGCTTCATTATGACAAACAATTTTATCAACGTAAGGCCATTTTGACCTTCACTGGGATCACAAAGACATACAATTATGGATGCGCCTCATGTCTTCGGCACACGCTGGGTTCCCTTTTTTTTCCAAGGGGGGCCGGAAGTCCAAACACCCCTGGACAGTCAGCCGGTAAGCGTTGGGGTCTTGCTGGCAGTTCAATGAGGGCACATGCCGTTTCGATTCCATGTGTCGCCTCAAGCACAAGTGCTCGAGTTGTGGAGGTGCACACGCCCTCTAACAAGGAAAGGGCCGTGTCGGTGATACTTCAGGTAAGAGGGACGACCCCAGTGATGGTGGAAAGGATGCGGCCTTTCCTAGGTAGGTATCCGGATCGAGCGGCTGCTCGGTTGTTGGAGGAGGGGTTTTCAGTGGGTTTTGCTATCCCGTGCTCTCTTTCCTGTATTCCCCCATTGGGCTGACAATTTGCATTCCACTAGGGCTTATCCTGAGGTGGTTTCTGACAAACTAGCCAAAGAAGTGGCGTTAGGTCACATGGCAGGGCCTTTCGCTCAACCCCATCTTACTAATTTGGTGGTGTCACCTCTGGGTTTGGTTCCCAAAAAGGAACCTGGAAAGTTCTGTCTTATTCATCACCTGTCCTTTCCCAAGGGCGGCTCGGTCTATGATTCGATCGATCCAGAGTCTGTATTTTACACCTCATTCAATGCAGCGATCTCTTGGGTGCGTCAGTAGGGGCAAGGCGCTCTATTGGCTTTAAATATCTCAGGAGACCCCGCCCTCTTATGCGGTCACAGTGTCTGGGCATGCTGGGACTGTGAAAATTAGGGGGCATGGTCAATATCACCCGGTGACCACGCCCCCTATAACATCACAGTCCCAGCATGCCCAGAGACTGTGACGGCATAAGGGGGCGGGGTCTCCACCTATATAAGTCACATCGGAGCGCTCAGAGAGCATTCCAGCCAGAGAGACTGACGTGTCAACATCGAAAGAAAAGAAGAAGCCAAGAAGCCAGAAGGCAGAAGGCCGGGCCTCCGCTGGCAAAAAAGCGGCATGAAGATAGCGGAGAAGCCGGCAGAAGAACTGGAACACCGGGAACAGTGGCCAGAGAGAGCAGAGAAGAACCAACTGGACCCGGAAGAAGAGGAACTGGAGGGACCCCCGAAGTCAGAAGAAGACCCACGAAGCCGGAAAAAGACCCCCCCCGGAGCTGTCTATTAAATTACTTTAAAAACCTGTGTAGTGTGTTTTATTATTGACACTTTTTCCCTAGGTGAATGGGTAGGGGTACCATGTACCCCATACTCATTCACATAGGGTGGGGGGCCGGGATCTGGGGGCCCTCTTATTAAAGGAGGCTCCCGGATTCCAATAAGCCCCCCGCCCGCAGACCCCGACAACCAACGGCCAGGGTTGTCAGGAAGAGGCCCTTGTCCTCACCAACATGGGGACAAGGTGCTTTGTGGTGGGGGGGCCCCGCAGGTCACACCCCTTCCCCCAAAGCACCCCCCCATGTTGAGGGCATGTGGCCTGGTATGGCTCAGGAGGGGGGGCTTGCTCGTCCCCATCCCCTTTCATGACCGGCCGGGCTGCGTGCTCGGATCGAGGTCTGGTATGGATTTTGGGAGGCCCACGCCGGTTTTTTGGCATAGGGGGTTCCCCTTATAAATCCATACCAGACCTAAGGACCTGGGATGCCCGTGACGGGGCTTGCAAAGGCTTCAATCTCGCTGATAAAAGCGGCGAGATTGACTTCCTTTTCTAGTCCCGTCGTACCCGAGTCACGTTCAAAGTGAACGGACTTGTCCGTGTGTGGGAAAGTTCGTTCATTCTAAAAGGCCGGCGGAAGTCCGTCGGGAAGACCGGATTCCGGAAAGTCCGGTCGTGTGTAGGCAAGTCCGTCCGTTCAGAAAGTCCGGCGGTAGTCCGCCGGAAGTCTGGCGGCAAGTACGTCGGACCTAGCTTCTCAGAAAGTCCGACCGTGTGTATGCGGCATTAGGCACTCTGGCAGCAGACACTCCAACTTCTTCTGCTCTAGCCCCACCTTTACTTTGATGTTGTGCTCCATCACAAAGGGCTCTCACTCCTTCTGGGGTGAGCTGGGTCCATTCTTCTCTTTGACCCTGGGAGCAGTGAGGTCGTCTTGATAAGGCATCTGCATCTCTATTTCCAATTCCTGGACTATATTTCAAGCTGAATGTGAAAGCTGAGAGGACAGACAACCACCTATGGCCGGTGGCATCCAACTTTGCTGTGGTAAGCAAGTAAGTAAGTGGGTTATTGTCTGTCTTAACTACAAACTCTGCCCATACAGGTAATCCTTGAGTTTATCTACCACAGCCCATTTTAAAGCCAGGAATTCCAGTTTGTGAGTGGGATAGTTCCGCTCAGCGGGGACTAGACTTCTCACATAAGCGATCGGTCTTTGTAGTTCATCATGTTCCTGATAAAATACTCCACCCAGCCCGTCTCGGCTGGCATCCACATGCAATTCATAGGATTTAGTAAGGGTCTGCATAGGCTAGAACCGGAGCAGTGGTAAGACTCCATTTCAGTTGTCTGAAAGCCTCTTCACACTGTGGAGTCCATTCTTCTTGGATGGACTCTTTCTTCTTTCCGGGGCCTTCCTTTGGCTTCCACAAGCCTTCTGAGTCTGAGCCAGTTCCTTCTTGATTCTTCAACAGCTCGGTGAGTGGGTGGGCTATCTTAGCAAACCCTTCCACAAACCGCTGTAATAAGAACAGAACCCTAGAAAGGATCTAAGTTCAGTCACATTTGTCGGTCTAGGCCAAGAGGTAATGGCCTCAAATTTCTGCGGGTTCGTTGCCACTCCTTCAGCGGATACGATGTGGCCCAAGTAATTCACTGAAGGTTGGTAAAAGTGACACTTCTCCAGGGAGAGCTTCAGGCCTTCGTTATGTAATCTCTTCAAGACCTTCTCCAGGCGCTCTTTATGCTCCTCCAGTGTTCTGCCAAACACTATGACATCATCTAAATAGACCAACACCTCGATCAGGTTCATGTCACCCACTGTCTTCTCCATTAATTGCTGGAAGGTTGCTGGGGCTCCAGACAGACCTTGAGGCATTCGATTAAACTCGAAGAATCCTACAGGGGTAATAAAAGTGGTCTTCTCTCTATCTTCAGGGTACATGGGGATCTGATAGTACCCACTCTTAAGATCTAGCACACTGAACCACTTTGCTCCTGTTAAACTCTGTAGGGCATCCTCTATCCGAGGTGTGGTGTATTGATCTGGGGTGGTCCTCCAATTTAGTGTCCGGTAGTCAATGCATAGTCGCAAAGAGCTATTCTTTTATCTTACAACTACTATTGGGGAGGCATATGGACTCCGGGACTCTCGGATAATCCCCGTTCTTTTTAGCTCAGCCAGCTGCTCCTGTAGGTCTTCTAGATCTCCCAACGGGATCCGTCTTACCCTCTGACGGAAAGGTTTATCTTCTTCTAACCTGATTTTGTGTTTGGCACTCTTTGCAAGTCCCACATCGAACTCACTTCTTGAGAAAGCAGTCCTCCATCTCTTTGGGTAGAACTCTTCCAGGGGAATCTCTCCATCCTGTTCTCCCATGATGCCACACAGTGAGACTGGGGTTGCTGGACTGATCTGCCCCAGCAGTACTCTGGCAGGTACCATTACAGGCAAGGCTGTTGTGTTGCGAATACTGACCGAGATACATCTTTTACTTCTCTTCAGCGCTTTAGTTGACAACACTTCAGGGATAACTTTCAGGCCCTTGTCTTCTTTCTGCCTGTCCATCTCAAGAACGATGAACGGGCCCGGCTGTCTCCAACTCAACTTGACAGAGGCCTTTAAGCAGACTACCTCACCCAATTGCAGCAGTTTTTCCCTCTTGTCCAGGTGCCAGACCTTTCCCACCCCTTCTGGTGGGGCCTTCTGTTCCTGCACAAGATCCTGGTACACCTGTGTTAGTATGGGGTGCACTCCCTTGGCTGGAGTGTTCTTCTCCTGTACAAGTGGAGTTAGAAGTCTTCTTACCAAGTCAGTGTTGGTCCCAATAATAAGGGAACTTCTATCAGCCCCAGGAGCGCAAGGACACACCACTGCCAAGGTGTCGAAGGTTTCGGCCTTTCCTGCCACAATTGAATCAAAGGTAAGCTTGATGGGTATGTATCCATCATAGGGTAAGTTCTATGTCCCTAAACCCCATATCTCCAGCTCTTCCAGCTTCTTCAAGGGGAAATGTTTGAGATATTTCTCATAAAAGTCTTTGTATAGCAGAGTTACTTGAGCTCCAGTGTCCAGCAGGGCTTTCGTGTATATGCCTTCTATTTGAATTGGGACAATTGGGGAAGGTCCCACTAACTTGGGAGGAAATCCATTTGCTTTAGCATGTTTACCTTGTTGAGTGGCTTGTACCTTCATGCCTTGCTTACGTGAAGTTCCTTTCCTCTGCTTCGACTTAGCTATAGCCGATTTAGCCTGATGAGTACAATTGGGTTTGGAGTTGACTATTGTGACCAGGCGCCCAGTTGACTCCTTCACTGGGGCTCGCTGAAGTTTTCCGCCAGCCGTTGATGCTATGTTTCTGCTTTTGGGCTTGGGCATACTCGCCTGTTATGTCTAAACCCTCCACAATTGAAACTTATACTTTTCCGCAACTGTGGGGCTTAACCTTTCTTTAGGTGTTTGGATCCCTCCATCAGGTAAATTGGTGTGCTTGGCGGTCAACAGAGCCACCATTTCCATCAACTGTGTCACCTGTGTCTGAAGAAGTTCGATCTGAGGGTCACCATTAGTTGCACTAGCCGTTCTAACTCCAATGACTGATTTTGGCCTTTGGATCTTCCCTTTCTTTTTCTCATGGATAGCTTCCTCTTCCAGCACAATTCAGATCAGGTCCGGGAATTTCAGTATACCACCATCTTGACTGGTTCTCAACTGAGGCACTATAGGGTCCAATGGCTGGGCACCCCTCAGGACTTGCTTGGCTCAGACTTCGTCCACTTCCCGAGAGTCTAGTCCCTTTTTCAACAAAATCTGGTGTATGATCCTGTCCAAACGTCTCATGTATTATGACAGTTTCTCTCCCTCACTTTGATAAGTGTGTTCCAGCTGGTAGATCAGGTCGGAAACCTTCTCTGTTCATCCAAACACATCCTGTAGGATGTCTAAGTAGTCCTGAGCCATGCAGTATTGCTTACTGAGCTTCAAGTTCCTGATAGCCTCTGAAGCAGGCCCTTTTAAGCTCTCTGCGATCCTCTGTTTCTTGTGCACTTCTGGAACGTCCCATTCATCTAAGGCTTGGGTGGTTTGCTCTAACCACTCCTCGAAGTTGCCTTCCTCTGGGGGTACGGGCTGTCTTCCAGAGAAAATGCTGAGTTTCTGGTATGCATTTCCAGGGTATATGAGGTTTCCCTGCTGGCATTTTTCCACAAAATTTCCTAAGGCTGTAAAGAGCTCTGGTTCAACTGTGGTCAGGCGTGACCTGGGAGGGGACTTTTACCTTACCTGATTTCACTTGCATAGAGCTAGTAGGACTCTCACCTGGCCTCTCCGGATGTGTCAAACAGAATTTGGTTCTGTCAGATAGTTTCACACTGTTACCTGGGAAATTTTTAGGGACACCCCTCCTCCACTCTAGTAGTGCATAAGTGCGAGCGGTCCATAGTCTGGTCTCACAGCGATCACCCAGGCTTTCCTATCTGGGGACAATGCCTGTACAACTTCTTTTACATGTTTTTCTTCCCAGTCTTCCCCTGGGAGTTCAATTGCCACGCTCACTTCTGAGCGAGTGCCTTCAGCTTCGCACCACTGAACCACGGTAACGGGGTCCATTCTGACATCAAGAGGGTGGGTTTGTCTGCAAAGTAACAGGATCCCAGATGAGCCCCCACGTGTAGCACTGACCCCCGCAGGAGCTGCCATATTTTAGTCGGGCCTGTACTCTGTTTCTTTTACCCTTTTCATTTATCTCAGTCCCCCTGACACAGCTGTGGTGTACTATAGTGTGCAGTAAAAGCTCTAAAAACACTTTCACAATATACAATGTAATATACCTTTTTGTCTTTACCTTTGGTCTCCACTTGGCTGATTATGCAAAGGAAAACAACACTCACACAAAATTACTTAAACAAGAACTTTGTTTACTGTATTTGCTTTAAAGTAGAGCACTACAATAGTTGTACTGTCAGACCAACGTAGCCTTCAGCTTACAAAGATGTTATACAGATGTAAAGTGTTCGAAATAACTTGCTAGTAATGTGCTAAGGAAAATAGGATAAATGGCAGAGTGAACTGATTTCACTATGAGCACTGTCCTATCCTTTGCACGCTTTGTAACTATAAGGAAATCAAATGCTGATTTAATAAAGTATAGTACAATATTTAGGGAGCTACCATTATTTGATATCACAGTAACTTTAAAATGGCAATGAAACACAAAGCCTTGTGTTTTATTAAACAGCCCTTCTTTTCTTTTTTTTTCTGCTAGCTATGGATAAAGTGAATTTTTAATCCAATGGTTAATGACTCCCGATAAAAGCAAGCTGGATATTTAATCAAAGTTATGATAAAGCATGATGATGTCAATGACACAGTACCAAATCCTCAATGAGACACAGGCCCAGGGCCTAGTTTTAAATCAGTGTAATCCTCTTGACTTTGCTTGTGGGACTATGGATCCCAGCAACTCTGTATTGTACAGATGAATGTGTAAAAGTGCATCAAGGAAACACTTGGGCAACAGCCCTCTCACCCAACCAGGACAGTGTTGTCAGAAAGTTCCGCTCTGGTGTACAGGGTCCTGTCTCCAACCAGAACCTCTGCGCTGCTCCGCTCCACACAACGAGATGCTCCGGAACTCTCAGATGGCTCCTACAGGCTCCTCTGGTTCCTTCCTAGTCTTGCTCCGCTGTCAGCCCAGCTCACTGGTGTGGCACAGTATTGCTGCTCAGACCGCTCTTCCATGGAGGTAGGCCGCGATGCGCTAGAGACCTCACACAGATCCTCCCAGGCTGGCCATGCGTGTCCAAGAGTCCTAAGATGGCCACGCCGAGCCCTTTTATAATCTTCCCACAATGCAGTTCTGTTCTCCTGATGTTCATGGGAGTTAATGTGCATTATGGGTAGGTCAAGTTCATGTCCAATGTAAACAAACAAACACTTCCGTGTTAACTTCTTGAACGATGAAAAATAAAGATGCAGCCCTTTCATATTTTGGCCGCTAGATGGCGCCAGATGCTAAGCTATAACATACATTAATTTATATATCAAAAATGTGATCGCTACATTTATATATACAAAGTTTGGGGATGTTTAGGATTGGTATGAGGATGGTTATGTATCTGGGGTACTCTAGCCAAGACAAGCCAAAAAAATAAAAAAATAAGCGAAGGGCTTGATGATAGGGTAGAAAGTGATAACTGATAAGAAAGGGTTAATTACAGGGAGTGAGGATGGGGAAGGTTATCAGGATTGTCTGGTTGTTTTTCAGGAAGGTTAGGGCTGCTGTAAGGGGAGACGTGCAGAGCACACAGCAGCAGACTTGTGGTGGATTCAAAGAAGAAGGAAGTCCTGTCCTCCCACCCTTCAGTTGTGGATTGTTTTTTCATTGTATTAGCCTAGACATGTGGCGGTAGGGGTCTGTGGAGGCATTACCAATTCGGAGCTATAATGTTTGTCCCTGAGCAGGTGTTGCGCAGCTGGGGATAGTGAAGTGAAATGGGTTGCTCCCCAAGCCGGTATTCCGCGGCTGGGGATAATTGAGTATAACAGTGATACCCAAGCTGAATGGGGTTATAGGATGCCTCCTAAGACCTGCAACCTAGTTTTAGTGATACATTATGGGTACTGGTTTTTGAATATTGATGTTAAAGAGATTTTAATATTTATTTGTTAATAAAATGGCCACTTTTCTCCAGCTCAGTGTCAAGTTTAATTTATATACACAAAATTTGGGAATGCTTAGGATTTGTATGGGGATGGTTATATATCTGGGGTACCCTAGCCATGCATATACTATAAAAAAAAATCCAGTAAGCAATGTTTGTAACTAAACTCCACGTAACCTTTATATATTTTCAGAAAAGCAATACACCTTTATTAGAGTTCTATGACTTAACTGCCAATCACATGTGAAGGATTAGAAAAAAACAATGATGTGTGTAGCCGGTCTGTCTCCGCAATTTTTAACTGGATGTCTGTGAATCTTCACTTGACTTGTCTTTCAAGACCAATGGCACAGCCATCAACCTGTCCTTGCAAGCCAGGGTGCTAGGTATAGGGCTTTTTCTTCTCAGAAAATAAGTGTAGGAACTCCACTATGCACCCCCTCTTCCCGGACTATCCACATTAAATAGTGGGTGTGGCTAAAATGCAGTGGGAGGGTCTTGAAGGGGCACTTAATACCAGGAGTGAATTACATATACAGTGCAGAGTTCATGAGTGCCCTACAAAAAGAGTGCGGAATTAAGGGGTGTTTTATATATTCAGAGTGCACAGTTAAGTGGTGAGCTATTTACAGAGTGCACAGTTAAGGGGTGCGCCACATACAGAGTGCAGAATTCAGGGGTGTACTAAATACAGAGTGCCGAGTTAAGGGGTGTGTGCTACACAAAGTGCACAGTTAAGGAGTGTGCTACATACAGAGTGCGAAGTTAGGGGGTGCACTATATACAGAGTGCACAGTTAAGGGGTGCACTGCATAAAGAGTGCATATTTAAGAGGTACACTACATACAGAGTGCACAGTTATGTATGGGGTATGCTACTTACAGAATGTGGAGTTAAGAGGTGCGTTACATACATAGTATAGTTTTAAGGGTTGAGCTACATACAGAGCGCAGGGTTCAAGGTACATTACAAACAGAGTGCAGGGTTCAGGGTGGAGTACATACACAGTACAAGGTTGAGTGTGCAGTATATACAGAGTACAAGGTTGAGTTCTCTTCCACCACTTCTTTCCTTTGCATTCCCATCCACATCCCCCAATACACCCCTCCGTTCTGACCCATGTTCACACCCCTTCTAGTGCCCTCATCTTCTCCCCCCTCCCTTAATACCTCCACCATCATGCATATGTCTTACCATTGCTGTATTAATGTGAAGCACCTGACCAGTCTAGGACATCCCTGCACACTGTAGGCACTGCATCTCTGCAGCCAGATCAGCTTTCAGTGTTCTCACACTTTGAATGACATTTACTCAGTCATGCAAGCACACACACAGACATTCACACACACACAGACATGTACACACACACAGACATGTACACACACACAGAGACATGTACACACACAGACATGTACACACACACAGACATACACATACAGACATGTACACACACACACACATGAACACACAGACATGTACACACACACACAGACATGTGCACACACACACGCACAGACATGCACACACACACACAGACATACACACACACAGACATGTACACACACACATACATACATGCACACACACACAGACATGTACACACACACAGACATGTACACACACACAGACATGTACACACACAAATATATGCACGCACACACACACGGACATGTACACACACACAGACATGTACACACACAGACATGTACGCACAAACATGTACACACACACACAGACATGCACACACACAGACATGCACACACACACACAGACATGCACACACACACAGACATGCACACAGACATACACAGACATGTACACAAACACACACACAGACATATACACCCACACAGACACACACATGTACACAGCCACACCCCACCACACCTCTTCACTTGTACAACAGCCCTTACTTGTAAAGTGGTGTTCCTAGTCCCAGCTCTTGTTTTCAAATGTGGCTGAGTCATAGATAGGAGCTGCAGTCCAGGATACAGTACAGGCAGCACATACGAGGAGTGCACTTGCAGGAAGTTGCCAGAGATGGCAGCAAAGAGCCCAATGTGAGCTCAACGACACAGAGCAACAGCAGCTACCGACTCATGCTCATATACAGAAGCAGCCATGGATCTCCCCTGTACCCGCACCTGCCTTCTCCCATCCCTGCCAGATGGCCGGGCCCTTTCAGATGCTCGGGCCCTTACAAGTGTATGGGCTGTACCCCCCTGATGGCAGCCCTGCTTGGAGCACAAGGACAGTAGAAACACCCAAAGAATGACCACATTTTGGAAAGCAAACATGCCAATTTATTTTTTAGGCGGCATGGTGAGTCTTTTGAAATCTTAATTTTTTTGCCATAAGTTTTTGAAAAGTGCAGAAAGAATATGAGAATTATTTTTTTAAACAAAGTCAATTTAATAAGATATTACTCACATGAAACATAGGCATAATTATGATACCACATGTGTGACACTCTTTCACTGTCTGGGCTGATTATATACCGGAAATTGCATCTTGTGTGTCACACAAATATACCAATTATATCAAAACCAGTGTACTGTACTGGTCGTCACCTAAAGCCGTCCTAGTTCCTATAATCCAAGTAAGCCTAGCCTACTGGTAACATGGCTAACCCCAGGAATGTCATGTTCACTGATCAGAAAGTACAGGAGGCTGCAGAAAGGAAGGACAAGAGAATCCCTCTGGTTCTAGGAGTTCAGTTGTCAGCAGGGGATGGCTGGGAATGGTGTGTCACAGAAACATAGTTGGATGTGCAGATGGGACAGTTCAGGCCCCAGGCAAAGACATGGTCTGCAAACAGGCAAAAGACCGGTTCAGGCAACAGGCAGAAATGTGGCCAATAAACAGGCCAGGGTGAGAACAGGCAGCAGGAGGTTTGAGGCTGCTTTGTCTAATACTATTGCACAGAGCAGGTAAGTATGACATGTTTATTACTTTAAAAATAATGATCGTTTACAACCATTTTATTGAAGTTTCAAAAGATAAAACCATCTGTAATGACATGTTTTAGCCAATAATGGTCTTAATCATAGCAACATAAAAACAACAACAAAAACAAACAGAAAAGCCTTTCTTTTTATGGATCAAACACATCTTACTTCTAGGCTGCCAAAGCGAACGTGGAAACGAAAATTGGAGAGAATAATATGTCTCTTGTATTTACTTATGGGAAATCAAACGTTTTACTCATCTCATCCAAAATAGAAAAAAAAAACTTAAAATAATCAATAGAGAAAATATATAATGCTAACACATATCTTAACCGATTTCATAACCATGATCAAAATAAACCACTGCAAAATATCTCTTTTCTCATATATGTTTGATCTGTATAAAGCCTGACTTTTCTCATTGTTAAGCTACTATAATTAAGGCCATGACTGCCAGAAATGTGTCAACTTAGATGTTTTTTGTCTTATGGATCTTGAATAAATACAGTGTGCTTGATTTTTAATGCTGCTTTTGCTTCGATGTGCTGACGGTTTGTATCATAATCTGTGAAGGAGAAACCTTTGTTTTGCACTTGGAATAGCAAGATCCGGTGATCTAATAAACTGAATGAGCTGTCTTCCTATACTATTTCACTTATTATAGATATCAAAGAAGAGAAGGTGGAGTAAGAGATGCTGCAAGTTGGGAATGAAAGATGCTGCAAGTTGCAAGCTGCAAGATGATCAGACAGAGAGTAATTGTAAATTCCAGTTTGGCAAAAAAACATGCATACACTGTAGAATAATACAAACCAGACTATGGAAGGGTCACAAGCAGAAATGTCTTTGTGATTCAATGGGGGGTAACATGTGGCTGCATAGCATAGTCTCATAGACTCTATAGAAACAGAGCATCTGAGAGTCACTCATTAAAACAGTTCAGATTACAAACAGCTACAATTATCCTCATAAATAAAGCATTGCTTTTAGTGAAGTCCGGGATATCTCTAGTAATACAGACAAACAGCTGGAGGGATCCAAAGCCTGATGACACAGGGAAGCCAACACACTGAAACTGGAGTACTCAGGTAGCAAACAGGGAGGTATTCTCTACAATAGCTGGGTCTTCTGGAGCAGTGGTTCTCAACCCTGTCCTCAAGTACCCCCAACAGGCCATGTTTTGGGAATTTCTCCTAGATAAAATAGCTGTCCAAAATACCAAGCCATTGACTCTGATTTAAAGCACCTGTGAAAGATAAAGGAAAACCTGCAAACTTGGGCTGTTAGAGGTACTTGAGGACAGGGTTGAGAACCACTGTTTTGGAGAACCTGCATGCTATTAGACTTCTACCCATAAACCTGCCATTGCTTTTGCTTAAATGTGCTGGTTGTTTGTATCATAACCAGTGGAGAAGGAACCTTTGTTGTGCATTTAGAATAGCGGGAAGTGGTGATCTGATGAAATGAGAGAGCTATCTTCCTATACTATTTCACTTATCATAGATAGGTATCATGGAAGAGGAGAAGGAATAGGAGATGCTACAGTTTGGGAATGAGGCTGACCATTTGCATATTAGATGTTCAAACAACATAACAGGCTGGGTATATGTCTGAACAGAGTGTAACTTGCAGCTTGCTAAACAGGTGGAACATTAGATTTAATAATGCAAAACAGAATCAGAATGGCAAAGAGCATGCATACACTGCAGAATAATACAAAACAGATAATGAAATCTAAACAAACAGCAATGTCTTTGTGTTTCAATGAAGGTAACATGTGGCAGAATAACATAGTCTGTACAAGACTTTAAAGCAAGAGAATCCAACTGAGAATCACTACTTCATTAAACCAGTTTAGAATACAGCTACTTGTGATTATCCTCATAAACAGCATCCCTATCAGTGAAGTCCAGGGTAGCTCTGGTAACACAGACAAACAGATGGAGAGATCCAATGCACAGGGACACAGGGCTTCCCCCCCATTGGTACTGGAATATCCTGGTTGCAATCAGGGAAGGGTTCCCCATAGTACCTGGGTCTTCCAGAGAAGCAGTGTGCAATTAGGCTCCTGCCAAGCTACCTACACGCTGGTTATGACAATAGAGGGTCTCTCACCTTGCTAAAAATCACGTACCGGGCTACCACTGCCTCATCAGGTGTAGCCTCTCTGAGCTGCTGAGGGAGGGATACTGACAAACTTATTTTCCCTGGGTGTGTCCAGGAACTGAGAGAATTGTACAACACATCAGAATGTTTGGGGATTATTTAAATTTCATTAAACCTGGCAGTTCATGTAACTCTATGCACAGCAGCACATTGTAACGCATCATATAATGTGTTAGAATGTGCGGCATAAAAATGTATCTTCTGTCCTACTTTTTTTTGCAGTGCACACCAATGCAGCATGTTGGTGTGAATTGAGGAAATAGGACATGGGCAAATTGCTTTGCCTTTGTGTTGGGACTGCGTTGGGCAAGGCTGCTCAGCACAGACCATATGAAGCTGGTTTAAATGAGCCCTAACTCACACAAAAAAATAAATAAAAGGAAAGAGAGTTGTTTATTTTTTGCAAAAGAGACATGCAAAGTACCGCTTGCGCCATACAACGTACATCCAGGTTCATTCTCGGCATGCTAAGAATTGACTTAGGTACCTGGGATGTAACTTCTGTGGCAATTGCAGGAGTTACACTATCAATGGTCACCCAATAGCCAAAAAGCAACATCAGGGGGCCCAGAAGAAGTCTAGAGGGAAATAGTGGCGAAACCTGATGGAGTGGCAATTGGAGCTTGCGTCTGTTATGGTTAGAAGGGGGAATGCTAGGAGACAATTGTGCAATAATGTGCAAGCACACATTTGGGCTGATTTACTAAGGTAAATACTCTGTGCACTGCAAGTGCACCCACAAGTGTACTTCAAGGGCACTGCAAGTGCATTTGCTTTAGATCTTAGTAGAAGATGTAAGGAAAATAAAAAATTGCATTTTTGCTTGTGCATGACTGGATGATAGAAATC
This sequence comes from Lithobates clamitans, assembly GCA_037952925.1. NCBI lineage: Eukaryota > Metazoa > Chordata > Amphibia > Anura > Ranidae > Lithobates > Lithobates clamitans. The sequence goes on from JBBGZY010000142.1 coordinate 5,048,342, forward strand.
AGTAGAGCTTATCCTTCATTTCAGAGCTTCCCCTCAGATCTAGAGCAAGTGCATTTGAAGTGCACTTGTGGGTCCACTTGCAGGTGCACTTGCAATACACAGACCATTTGCCTTTAGTAAATTAACCCCTGTGTCTACTTGAACCTTATTGCAACAACCCTCCTAAGGGACTTTAAATCCATTTTAGCCCCAACACAACTGTATTGATGGTCTAACTCTCCTTATCAGCGCTGGATAAACCACCACCAACAGCATCAGCCCTTACAGTTTTATTGACATGATGATATTTTTTTTTTCCTGTGCCACAATGAGGCACCCCAACTACCCAATAAGCAATATCTGTGTGTCCAACAGGTCTTCTCTTCCCTACCCTAAATGGTATTTGCCACAGCTGGTGGTTGAATAGAAAGGCATGTCAAATAACTGAATGTGGTTGTAAAGGTAGACTTTTTTTACCTTACTAAATTCTTAAGCTTTGTTGTCAGGAACATCATGCCAGCCATCAGATTCATGCACATGTGCATAGAAGCCTAGGTGAATGAGCGACTGTGCACACATCACTGCATAGGCTCATTGCTGAATGTTCTTTCAGCTGTATTCTTGTGACCCATAATCTGTCATCTTGCATTACCAGCACACCCAAGTTCCAGTCACCAGTTCCTGCACCCTGGTACTTGTGCCCTTCCATCACCCTAGCTTCCAGGAATGCTCAGACTGATATTTTGCAAGTTGCCACTCTCATTATCTCAGGCTCTTCATACAAGTATGTGACATCTGGATACATAAACCTTTTCAGACTTCTTAAAGAGAACCAGTTTATATAAGAAGCTGAATATTTAAACTTGCATCATTATAAAAATGTAGGCCTACCTATGAAATACATATACTGGACCCCTTTATTCAGCTAAAAAGCCTATACTGGGAGGAGGGGATGGGCAAGACAAGCCATCTATAGAGAAGTGTATTGGAAATTTCCTCACATAAATTAGGAGAAGACACCGAACAGTTGCAGCACTATACTAATGAAAAGGGTTTTAACAACTGCTCATATTTCTCTTTTTTTTTTTTTTTTGTGTTGTTCTCACAAGAAGGGTTTCTCTAAAACAATGCAGCACATTGCGTGATTAGCAAGAAGAAACAGACTGTGACGTTTCTCAGAAAAATCAGATCAAAGGCAATCTCTAAGTGGAACATATGCAGAACATACCAGCTGGAAGATCAATGCTCTCACTAGTTCACGTTCCACAAGCTGTCCATCATCAAGTTACCAGGCTGGTGTTTAACGAGAAACTGAGCTCCAAAACTAAAGCTTAACATCCGTGTTTGTGGGGATAGAAATAGTACCAAATATGTGTCTTTATAAAAGAAGAACTGACCAGGCAACAGAAGGCTAACACTTGATTCTTATCCCCTAAAAACAGAGAACTTTTCTTGATAACATCCTACTCCCCCTCAACATTTGACATAGAACTAATTCAATTTGACATTCCAAACATTACTGAGTAAGAGCATTTCTAATAATTCCATAAAAGATTAAGTAGAGATGGCTAGAAGCTGGCTTGGTGGTGAGAAGGGTAAATAAGGTCATCAATTTAAAAGAGAAGTGGCAGGGGTGGGTAGATTGAATCATTCATATTTGTCCTATATCTCCTTGAATCTCTGACAGCAGATCTAGGTACCTAGGTTATTGATTTCACTCACCAGTTCTAATTATTAGAAAAAGGGTGCAGGAAGAAAATCAATCAGTTATTGAGTTATATTGAGTGGAGTATAGACAAGTCGGGAGAATCCAGGTTTCTTTCTGGGATATGTAACAGGATACTGTTAAAACAGGCACACCAGGGTAGTTCCCTCTGAAGTAAGTAAGGTTGGAGTTCTCGTGGTCCCTAAGCTATGCTTTCCAATCAGTAGTCCAAAATGTGGTAAGTATCAGAGTTACTATTAGGCATAGAGACATATCACTTTAAAGGTTAAGTTCACCTGAACAAAATAACAAATGTACATGTGCATTATTGTTTTTACTAGAAACCTGTAAAGCATTGGACCCACGATCAGTAGATTGCGGGTGCCATGCAGGACTCCTGCAGACTTCTCAGTGTATCTGTCTGTTCGTACCTTGTACAAGCAGGCAGATACACACTGACAGGAAAAGACAATGAACAATGAATTGCTCAACAGCGCTGTGGTAGTTCATTGAAACTACAAGCCAACAGCTGTAAAGGCTGTTGGGACTTGTAGTTTCCCATTCACAGAGCCCCACAGGGCCACGTTATTTTCAAACAGTGACAGCAGGTGCCCGGAGAATTTATACGGGTGGAACATGTAACTTGTTCCAAAAGGTGAACTTGTCCTGTAAGTGGCAGAGCCAAAGAAGCTGCTTTCCCCATGTATGTTGTCATTCACATCTATTAAAGTTAATCTCTGTTAAAAAACATATATATGATCATACTATGTGCTCCAAAAAATTGATGTGTGCTAATATATGTGCAAAAAAAGTCAAACATACCGAATGCCAGCATACCTATTATTAATATAATCAGTGTAAATTGTGAACTAAAAGAATCGTGTTCCTTAACACAAATAAATATAAAATATTTTCAGTACCATAAACGTGAGCTCAAAAATTGCTGGAAAAAATGCTGTGGATCAATAATTGTGTGTACCATCAAAACAACACAAAAAAACACAAGTAGAAAAACCCCAAACAAATGTCTAGAGAAGAATCCAGTTTACTATACAAATCCAGTGACTATAAAAATATAACAGTCTTTGTGGCCATACACCGTGCTCGTAAACAATATTTGTGCTCTTCTTCAAAAATATGCAGTGCTCCACCACGTGCAAACATATATAATGCACTCACCAGAATCCCTAGATCACAAGGACCAATATCGCCTTTTATAAATTCAATAATGCAAGATTTTGAACTCCTCCACTGTTGTTAACAATATTCCTTTAAAAGCATAATCTCCTCAAGCAGTGGTTGTCAATAAGCATGGAAAAAATTGATAACAAGGTGATCACACAACACCACGTAATATGTAAAATGTTTAAAAACAACACAACAATTGTTGTGCTTACATTTAAAGGTGCAGGAACCAGCTCAATAAACCAGCACAATGTGCTTGGCAATCTGGCCCTGGTGTCACTCAAGACCCGCTCTTTCACGACGCTTACTATGGTCTGCCGACTAGCATGCGTTCCACTGCTATCCGGAAATTACGTCAGTGGTTATCCGACACACATCAACAGTAATTCAAAGATCTTAGGCTTATGTAAGCCTATAGGGCAAGGAAACTTTCTGTGTTAAGGAGGTGGTCCTAAAAGAGGGGTGCTGCTTTGTGTGCAAAAAGCTGTGTGGACTTAAAATGTAGGAGGAGGTTGTAAAATAATTAAAAAAGAGGATTAACAAAAATCCAAAGCAGGAAGTTGTGGCTGTTTAATGAATTTGTTCTTTGTACAAGAGATACAACAAATATATAATTGCCAAAAGTGTTCCAAGCATTAATATCGCCTTGAAGATTTAGTTATTGATAGCTGAATCAAATGCAGAAAGAAAAGGTCATTTCTACAGCATTAATGTGCATTGCAAACAATATTGCTTAAAAGATGAAGTTTGACATCATTACTAAAGATTTAGTGAAAAGAAAAAACAGGGTAGCAAAACATTTTGGAAACATTTTGTATTTAATTTCCACCTTTATTTATTTTTTCTCTCTTTTTCACTGTAGCCACCTTGTCTTAAGCAGGTATCTGTAGTTAAATTTCTTGGTGCTAAGCTAAAGCCAGCTTGGCTGGACTTGGCTGTAAAGATTTCTTTGGTCTCTCCTAGGTTACACTAATCACAGCTATGAATTTTTATCTCTCCCTGGCCAACCACTAGGAGGTTAATTGCCAGTGATGCAGGCTGGGAAAGGGTATAGTTATTCAGAGAGTGACCTTGGAAAGTTCTACCCCCCCGGGGTAGATGCTGCTTGCTACCAGAACCTCTCAGGCCTGCTGCCTGAGCAGGATGACCATGCAGCTGGACCAAGGCCTGGTTTGAGGCCTAGCTTATGTAATATGGGGATTGAAGTACCAGGGGAGATTTCTTGGGGGGCTGGAGAAGCTAGAATGTAACTCTCTGATCTCACTGGAGTATGGTGTTTTCTCCCCATGATGTTGTCAGCTGTCACAGTCAGAGTGCCTGATAAGCTTTAGGCGGGGTTCACACTATTGCAAATTGGATGGTTTCCCTGCATCCAATTTGCATGTCAGTAGGTTGTGAACGGCTCTCAATGGAGCCGGTTCACACATCTCCAGAGCGGCAATGGTGCAAATTGCACAGGAGTCCTGTGCATCTTCTGGTCCGTTTCAAGTCCGAATTCAGCCAAAAATTCGGACCAAAATCGGACCTGAAATGGAGAACAGGGACGCACCAGACACCTGCTGTGGGCAGCTCCGTAGGCAGTGTGAACCCAGCCTTAAGATTCTCCACCTGTGAAGACTGTAAATACTTTCATCCCCCTTTTCTGGAGTCTGCTAGTGTCCTGTGCCTTACCTACTCTCCCTAAAATATTGAGTGAGAATCATTAGATTCCTATTGTTTTGAATCTCAAAGTGACTGGCGCCCTTCTTTACTCCACTATTAAAGAGGACTATGCCCTAAAGTGAATAGTTTGTTATATAATATAGAATATATTTAGGCAGTATTTTTCCCTTGCATTCTATAAAAAAATACAAAGTTACTAATAATTAATCAAACATTTATGTATATTACTGTACATAAATGTGTCAAAGACACATTTATCTCTGTGTCAAAGACAGAAAATAAAGATGTGACCTGATTTATGCTATTTGTGTCTGTGCTGATAAAAGAAAACTATACCAATATCCTGTCATTGTAGCAGAATATCTTTCCGAATGCAAGAAAGCAAGGCACTATTGATCTGTGTTCCCAACAACATTTTCTACATTTCTAATTGACTTCACTGACATTTTGCCCAGAAAAGCAATAAGAAGCATTGTGAGATTTGATAACGAACACACAAAAGGTGAAAAACGCATACAACATACTTTACGTAAGCAAACAGCACAGCACTAGAGCTGATATCTAGCTTCTTGGGTATCTGCAGATGCAGCACAAACCCTAACACCATCAATCTGAACAAGACAAGATTCAAACCTAATCAAAATAAATCAATACAGTGGCGCAAAGATCCTGCTCTGCAAAATAATTGAAAACAAGTGTGTTTAGATGACTTTTGTGCAGATAGCAGAGAATACATTGTTCATTTATTTTACATTTGCTTTAGGTTATGTCACATTAAGCTATTCCACAGTGCTTTTGCATAGAGCACATTACATCTTGATGGTCAGTTTCAGTAAAAGTTGCATAAAGTTTATTTAAAACAAAAATATTTTTGGAGGGGAAGGGAGTAGAAAAAGAAAGGGTTAGAACCTCTGTCGGGGGCTCATCACCACTGATGGGGTTCACTAAAAGTGAAGAATAGGGGTGAGCCAAACACCCTCTGGTTCAGGTCGCACCAGAACATGCGAACATAAAATTTGTGCGAACATGCGAACCCTATTAAAGTCCATGGGACACGAACATGAAAAATCAAAAGTGCTCATTTTAAAGGCTTTTATGCAAGTTATTGCCATAGAAAGGAATATAATATAGAATTTAATAATGGAATTGTCAAAAACTGTCTTTTGTGGTTTTTACTTTTTGACACTTTTTTTGGTGAATGGGTAGGGGTACAACACCCATTTACATAGAGGGGGGATCTGGGGGCCCTCTTGTTAAAGAGGGCTTCCAGACTCCGATAAGCCCCCCACCGCAGGCCCACACAACCACCGGACCAGGGTGGTGGGGACCCCAAAGCACCCTCCCCATGTTGAGGGCAAGCAGCCTGGTATGGTTCAGGAGGGGGGCACTCACTCTTCCCCCCTATCCTGGCCTTCCAGGCTGCTTGCTCAGATAAGGGTCTGGTATGGATTTTGGGGGGGACCCCACGCCAATTTTTTTTTACATTTTGGCATGGAGTTCCCCTTAAAATCTATGCCAGACCCAAAGGGCCTGGTATGGATTTGGGGGGGGACCCCTCGCCGTTTTTCTTTGAAATTTTGGCACGGAGTTCCCCTTAAAATCTATACCAGACGCAAAGGGCCTGGTATGGACTGAAGGGTGGGGGGGGGGGGGCATGCTGTTTCTTTTTCCTAATTCTGTAATAGGGTTCCCCTTAACCATTTCAATACACTATATTAGGGATGAACCCCCCAGTTTGGTTCGCACCAGAACACGAACGTGAAAAATCAAAAGTGTTCATTTTAAAGGCTTATATGCAAGTTATTGTCATAAAAAGTGTTTGGGGACCCGGGTACTGTCCAAGGGCACATGTATCAATGCAAAAAAAAGTTTTTAAAATGACAGTTTTTTCAGGAGCAGTGATTTTAATAATGCTTAAACTGAATCAATAAAAATGAAATATTCCTTTACATATCGTGCCTGGGGGTCCCCTTAGTCTGGCTGTAAAGTAGCGCCACTTTCCCTTGTTTATAACATTACCGCAGCAAAATGACATTTCTGAAGGTAAAAATGTAATTTAAAATTGCTTGTGACTGTAATGTAATGTCAATATACATAAAAAATCATTGAAAAAAAATTGCATGTGTCCCCCCCAGTCCATTATCAGGCCCTTTGAGTCTGGTATAGATATTAAGGGGAACTCCCCACCAAAATTTTGAAGAAAAATGGCATGGGGGTCCCCCAAAATCCATTACCAGGCCCTTCAGGTCTGGTATGGATTTTAAGGGGAACCCCGCTCGGAATAAAAAAAATGGTGTGGGGGTCCCCCCCAAAATCCATACCAGACCCTTATCCGAGCATGCAACCTGGCATGCTGCAGGAAAAGGGGTGGAGAGCGGCTCCCCACCCTCCTGAGCCATACTAGGCCACATGCCCTCAACATGAGGAGAGTGCTTTGGGGTCACCCCAAAGCACGTTGTCCCCATGTTGATGGGGACAAGGGCCTCATCCCCACAACCCTCTCCCGGTGGTTGTGGGGGTCTGCGGGCGGGTGGCTTATCAGAATCTGGAAGCCCCCTTTAACAAGGGAGCCCCCAGATCCCACACCCCCATGGGTATGGGGTACATTGTACCCCTACCCATTCACCAAAAAAGTGTCAAGAAAGTAAAAATGACGTAGACTTAATCAATATAATTTAAAAAATGGGGGGTACCCCAGCTAGTTAACAAATGTCTTATGAAAGGTGAATAAGGTAATGTTCCATCCCAAAAGAATGAACTTATGACATATCAAGTGTATAACACCAAACTGATTGAGTGATTTGCTTAGCGATACAATAAATAATTCCAGTAGCCTTCTGATTAGACAATCAGACAATTTGTAAGCATACAGTCTTTCCGGCAAGCATTGTGGTATGACACAAGGGAAACGGGAGTGCTTTAATACATTACCACCCTATTCAATATCATGGATATTGAGTCACTTTCGGTCCATGCACGGGCTGGGGTCCTACCATGTCGGTATCTCTATGGAGCCTCTCGTGCAGTGGGACTGATCTGTCCTTCAATCTGAGCTGTTGGGTCCACGCAGGTTACAGTATTAGTTGTGCACTGATTACACTTCAGGTGGATATACAGTAAGTATCACTCTTCGTGGGACCTCTCATACAGTGGGACTGGTCTGTCCTTCAAAACAGGGCTGTTGGGTCCACGTGGCTTACTGTGTTTGTCGTGCACAGAGTGCGCTCCAGGTGGATGTAAAGCAAGTATCTCCTACCCCGCAGAATAGTTTGAGTAGGCCATATCGTGAGCTGGCGTCACGTGACTGCTGTGACGTCAACGGGTTTCGCTAGATAGTTAGCGTAGCTTTGTCTGGACTAGGTGGGGCTAAAGACTGTCGGTTTCTTTTATTGATGAGACCGTTCCGACATCACCGCCCTAAATTTTGTAAAAGGAATACACACAGGTCATATTCCAGTTTCTAGGATGAGACAATCCACACAGAGTCTAGGCAAAGTTGTTATTACTAATGCTAAAAATTGCAATTCGCTACCTGTTCAAAGCGTCTACATCCTGTTCTACCCAGAGAGAGCAGTCAAAGAACCCCCCATGTTGTTCAAAACGGGAATAACATAGACAGTCACCTAAATACAGTAACTCACAAATTTCTATCTATGCGCTAACCACTATGCTTCTAGGGCCATATCGGTCCAAGCATAGCGACATGTATACAGCAATGAAATGAGCATAGAGAGAAAAAGGAGGAGGGGAGCGGGAAAGACAAAGAGACATACCACAGATAACAACGCAACCCAAGATAAGAGAATCGGAGACAATAAGGAATATCAAGAAACCCTATACAATAACAGTACATTGATGGATCAGCAATACAAAAGTAACACTGACCTAGGAGGGAGAGATTGAGGTTGGGATTCTGTTATACATGAACACGTACAAACATATATAGAATATTACAAAAGTTACTGGGGGGTAAGGAGACCAGTAGATTTAGGTTTCAAGGAAGACTTGGAGATTCAGCTCCGTGTTGAGCCCCAAAGAGGCAAGAGACCCCAATCTATAAATCAACCTCTTCTCCTTCTGCAGGAGAATGCAATTGAAGTTCCCCCTTCTCGATGGTAATTTAAGCACATAAATGCCTTTAACCTTCAAGCCATCAGGTTTCCCTTGGTGGCATAAGGCAAAATGTTTCGCCAAATGGTTTTTCTTGAGATCTTTCTGGGTCTCTTTCTCTTTCTCCTTTAATCTCTTGTAAATGCTCACCTTTTAGAGACCTTTTAGTTTTTCCAATGTAGATCGGACAAGGACAGGTGAGCATATAAGTTACTTTACTTGTGGAGCAATTGATAAGGTTGCGAATCTCGAAAAATTGCTGACCGTAAGCATCACTAAAGATGGCCGTTCTGTCTACAAACGGGCAGATTTGGCATCTATTGCAAGGGTACATTCCTTTACACCTAGGATACTCAGATAACCAATTAGGGCTGGACTCCTTAATCAGTAGCCACTGGCAAAAAGCAGCCAAGCTTCCCTGAGCCTGTCCTGGTGCCATACTCACACCAGTACTCATTTATGGCCCTCTGCTGTGTGTGCAGCTGCTGCAGCATTGCCAATGTAGAGTTCCACCCGGTGGGCATGTCACAAATGAGGCAGTTGGTGGGCAGGTTAAATTCCATTGAATGTCAGCCAGCCAAGCACTGGCATTGTATGACCACCGGAAATGGCCACAGACTTTTCTGGCCTGCCTCAGAAGTTCCTGTAAGCCTAGGTACCTGGTCAAGAAATGCTGCACCACCAAATTCAGGATGTGTGCCAAGCATGGAACATGCGTCAAGTGTCCCTGTTGGAGGGTGGAGTGAAGGTTGGTGCCATTGTCACATACAACCATTCCTAGCTCAAGCTGCCCTGGCGTCAACCACCTCTGAGCCTGCCTCTGCAAAGCTAACAGAATCTCTGCACCAGTGTGGCTCCTGTCCCCTGACCAACTGAAGCACGCATCGCATCTTTTAACCTGACTGCTTGCATAGCCCCTTGAATGCTTAGGGAGCACTGCTGGTTCAGAGGACAATTCTACAGAAGAGGCCATAGAGGAATAAGATGAATAGGGGGTGGAGCAGAGAGATGTGTCAGAATCATCACCAGATTTTGGAAGGCGTGGTGGCAGAACAAGCTCCAACACTAAATCCTGTCCTGCATCATTCCCAGTTGCCTGCACAGTTATCCAGTGCACTGTGAAGGAAAGGTAACATCCCTGACCATGCCTGCTGGACCATGAGTCAGTGGTAATTTGAACATTGCTGCTGACCGCCCTGTCCAACAAAGCTAAAACATTGCCTTCCACATGATGGTAGAGAGCTGGAATGGCCTTACGTGAAAAAAATTGTTTTGGAACCTTCCACTGTGGTACAGCACATTCCACAAATTCACGAAAGGGGGAAGAGTCTACCAGCTGAAAAGGCAGCATTTGCCAAAGGTTTCCAGATCGGATTGATGTCGGTGAGCAGTATCCCCCCTATACCTCTCCTGGGTTGGAAGACCCTGTGTGTGGGTGGTAAATCCTTTGTAAATCCAGGGTACCCTTGTGCCTGGGTTGCGGACATTGCTGCTTAGATAGCACATTATTTACTGATCTCTGTGGTGCTTCTCAGGGACGCTGTGGCTGCACTCTGTTTTTCTCCCATACAGTGTCTCCTTAGCAGCGTGCCGGGCTCTCTATCTCTTCCTTATCCTGTTTGGAGGGCGGTTCCCCTCCAATCACCTGGCAACTGAGTAAACAAAAGGCAGAGAGTCAGATGGCCTGAGTGGTCATGCTTCCTGTCTCTCTGCATGTCAGTTCCAGGTAAGACAGGCTCTCTACCTTCTTTTTCTTATCAGAGAGGCTGTAGTGTAAGTAATCTTTCTTTCTTTCTTTCTTTCTTTCTTTCTTTCTTTCTTTCTTTCTTTCTTTCTTTCTTTCTTTCTTTCTTTCTTTCTTTCTTTCTTTCTTTCTTTCTTTCTTTCTTTCTTTCTGTGTTTGATTGATTAGTGACCTGCCTGTGGACTTAGCAAGACAGCATTGGAGGAGCCAAACATCTCAGCAGATTTCCTTGCAGAGGCATCGGTAGATTTAGCAGTGGCAGCTAGTGCTCAACATTTTTGGGGGGTGCAAACAAACTGAAAAATACTGAAACTCCCCCATCAATTGCAGCCTCACTCTGCCCATCAAATGCAGCCACTGTGCCCATCTATTGCAGCCATTGTGCCCATCAAACGCAGCTACTGTGCCCATCATATGCAGCCACTTGTGCCCATCATATGCAGCCACTTGTGCCCATCATATGCAGCCACTTGTGCCCATCATATGCAGCCACTGCGCCCATCATATGCAGCCACTGCCCCCATCATATGCAGCCACTGTGCCCCATCATATGCAGCCACTTGTGCTCATCATATGCAGCCACTGTGCCCATCATATGCAGCCACTTGTGCTCATCATATGCAGCCACTGTGCCACATCATATGCAGCCACTTGTGCCCATCATATGCAGCCACTTGTGCCCATCATATGCAGCCACTTGTGCCCATCAAATGCAACCACTTGTGCCCATCAAATGCAGCTACTTGTGCCCGTCAAATGCAGCCACTTGTGCTCGGTATATGAAGCCACTTCTGCTCAGTATATGCAGCCACTTCTGCCCATCAAATGCAACCAGGCACATCCCCCAGCTTCCTGTTCACTAACCTACCCTCACGCGGGGTCCGGCAGCACTTACCGAGTGACGGGGCTCTCCTCCACTTCTGTAGTGGCGGGAAGTGGCGGCTGTGGCTCCTGTGTCCTCTCGGCTCCTCAGGCTTCCTCCGCCATGTCTCCTCTTCTGCCAAAGCATTAGGCATTTTTTGAGGTTCTCAGTATGCGACCATCATTATCAATTCACATGTCTCTCTTTCGGCATCTGTACTGCACCAAGGGTATTCTCGAAGATTCTCCTCTCCATCATTTCTCTAATTCGCCTGGAAGGAATAAGAATTAACCATTACTTAGACGATATCATCATTCTAGGAGACTCCTCTCAACAACTCAGAGAGCATCGAGACTGGGTCCTTCTGACCCTAAACTGTTTTGGTTGAATTATAAACAGTCAAAAGTGCCAACTCCTTCACTCCCAAACAATGGAGTATTTGGGGTAATTTTCTCTACTTCTCAGGGGCGGGTGCATCTCCCAGAAAGGATAATTTATCAACTGCCCTAAGCACAATAAAATCTACCTTTCTCTCAGCCGAAGACTGCATGGTCCTGATCTGGATGTTTACCGCCACAATTCCGGTAGTCCCATGGGCCAGTTGGCCCATGAGTGCATTCCAGGTAACCTTCTTGAGCCAATGGGACGGGTCATCCAAGAACCAGAAGATATACATCCCAGAGGGAGCACGTCGAGATCTAGGCTGGTGGACTGTACCAGAGAACCTATCCCGGGGGTATCCCTCAATCCAGTGGACTGGACTATCATCACCTTGAACGCCAGCCCCCAGGGTTGGGGGGCCCATTGTCAGTGAAAACAAATCCAAGACCCTTGGAACCCACTATACAAACAATCAAACTATTTGGAACTCAAGATAGCCTTTCTTGCTCTACAGGCTTTTCAGGAAGATCTTCGGGGAGCACGGGTCAAGATGCTACTAGACAACAAGACCGCAGTAGCTTACCTTGCACACCAGGGGGGGACAAGGAGTCTAACGCTCCTTCACCTGTCAGTAGACATCTTTGCCTGGGCAGAGGAGCATCTTCAGTACCTGACAGCAGCATATCTCTCAGAATCAACTGGCAGATCAGCTGAGCAGACATTTCCCCGAACACAGCGAGTGGTCACTCCAAATAAAAGGTACCCCCGGGCAGTTTTCAGGAAGTGGGGCATGCCCACGGACGATTTGATGGCGACCCCACAAAATGCTCAGCTTCCCCTGTTTGTGACGAGATACAGTTACGCAGGAGCACTAGCACAGGATGCATTTTCGATCCGCTGGGCCTTTCCGATGGTGTACATTTTTCCACCAATCCCGTTATTAACCACTTCCGGATTGCTGCACGCCGATATACATCCTAACTTTGAAGAGGGATATCTTTGTTATGGCTGCTGCTAGCTCCCATAACCCTGGTATCCTCTTCTTCAGTGGCGGTCCGGTTTCTGATAATAGTAGTGTCTGCGGCGGATTCGCTGCAAGATCCCTTTTATCGGTGGCGGGAGAGGGGCCGCTCTCCGGTGCCTCTCCGCCACTTACCGGAGCCGTCGGTAGCGGCGGAGGCGATTGGATCCTTGTCCTTCCTGGGTATGGAGATGAGTGAGGGGAAGATGGCCCCCACCCGTCTCCATACCATTGTAGGGCGGAAGCGACGTCAGAACGTCACTTCCACCCATAGCTTTTAAAGGGCCATTTTTTTTTTAATTGACAACATTTTTTTTATTGCATTTTAGTGTAAATATGAGATCTGAGGTTTTTTTGACCCCAGATCTCATATTTAACAGGTCCTGCCATGCTTTTTTTCTATTACAATGGATATTTACATTCCTTGTAAGAGGAATAAAAGTGACACATTTTTTTTTAAAGAACAGTGTAAAAATAAAAAATAAAAGGTAAAATAAATAAGAAAAAAAAATGTAAACATGCCCCGTCCCGCCGAGCTCGCGCGCAGAAGCGAACGCATACTTGAGTAGCGCTCGCATATGAAAATGGTGTTCAAACCATACATGTGAGGTATTGCCGAGATCAGTAGAGCGAGAGCAAAAATTTTAGCCCTAGACCTCCTCTATAACTCAAAACATGCAACCTGTAGAATTTTTTAAACGTCCCCTATGGAGATTTTTAAGGGTAACATTTTGTCGCCAATCCACGAGCGGGCACAATTTTGGAGCGTGACATGATATGTCGCGTACACACGATTGGAAATTCGGCCAGCAAAATACCGATGAGAGCTTTTGGTCCGAAAATGCGGCTGTGTGTACGCTCCATCGGACATTTGCTGGCGGAATTCCAGCCAGCAAAAGATTGAGATCAGGTTCTCAACTTTTCAGTCGGAAAAAGTGTCGACCGGAAATTCCGATCGTCTGTACCAATTTCAACGCGCAAAAATCCTACGCATGCTCGCAAACAATTCGACACATGCTCGGAAGCATTAAACTTTATTTTCTCGGCTCGTCGTAGTGTTGTACGTCACCGCGTTCTTGATGGTCAAAAGTTCAGCAAACTTTTGTGTGACCGTGTGTATGCAAGCCAAGCTTGAGCGGAATTCCGAAAATCCGCTCGTGTGTACGCGGCATTAAGTATCCATTTACTCAGCGTAACATTATCTTTCACAATACAAAAAAAATTGGGCTAACTTTACTGTTGTCTATTTTTTAAATTAAAAAAAGTGTATTTTCTCCAAAAAAAGTGCGCTTGTAAGTCTGCTGCACAAATACGGTGTGACAGAAACTATTGCAACGACCGACATTTTAATCTCTAGGGTGTTCGAAAAAATGTATAATGTTTGGGGGTTATAAGTAATTTTCTAGCAAAAAAAACTGTTTAACTTGTAAACAACAAACCTCAGAAAGGGGCTCCGTCTTTAAGTAGTTAACGAATGTCCTATTGAAAATCAGAGCAGAGAAGGTGCACACGGTGTTGGTGGCTCCCCGATGGCCGAGGAGGCCTTGGTTTTCTTTGATCATACAGATGTTTTCAGCCCCGCCAATCCCGTTTCCAGCCAAGAGGGACCCAGAACCAGTGGCGACACTCCAACTCGGCAAAACTAAGACTAGCGGCATGGCTGCTGAATCGGCCCGATTAAGGGCTCAGGGATTTTCCTCACAGGTGGTACAGACTCAAATGAAGGCCAGAAAGACCTCAACCAACCGCACGTATGAACACAAGCACTTTTCTCCTGAATCTCCTTCTCGGCCAAACATACTGGATTTCCTACAGTCAGCCCTAGATAAGGGGTTAGCATATAACTCGATTAGGGTGCAGGTATCTGCCCTATCATCTCTCACCGGGCATAGGTGGGCTGAAGATCCTCTAATCAGGCGTTTTCTGCAGGCTGCAATTCTCATTAAACCACCAAAGAAATTACATAGTTACATAGTAGGGAATGTCGAAAAAAGACACAAGTCCATCAAGTCCAACCTATGTGTGTGATTATATGTCAGTATTACCTTGTATATCCCTGTATGTTGTTGTCAATCAGGTGCTTATCTAATAGTTTCTTGAAACTACCTATGCCCCCCGCTGAGACCACCTCCTGTGGAAGGGAATTCCACATCGTTGCCGCTCTTACAGTAAAGAACCCTCTACGTAGTTTAAGGTTAAACCTCTTTTCTACTAATTTTAATAAGTGGCCACGAGTCTTGTTAAACTCCCTTTCGCAAAAAAGTGTTATCCCTATTGTGCGGCCACCAGTACGATATTTGTAAATTGAAATCATATCCCCTCTCAAGCATCTCTTCTCCAGAGAGTTTAATAAGTTCAGTGCTCACAACCTTTCCTCATAACCAATATCCTATATCCTATTGCCCTTTTTTGTACTCGCTCCATTTCCAGTACATTCTTCCTGAGGACTGGTGATCAGAACGTGACAACATATTCTAGGTGCGGCCGGACCAGAGTCTTGTAGAGCGGAAGAATTGTTGTTTTATCTCTGGAATTAATCCCCTTTTTATTGCATGCCAATATTCTGTTTGCTTTGTTAGCACCAGCTTGGCATTGCATGCCATTGCTGAGCCTATCATCTACTAGGACCCCCAAGTCCTTTTCTATCCTAGATTACCCCAGAGGTTCTCCCCCCAGTGTATAGATTGCATTCATATTTTTGCCACCCAAATGCATTATTTTACATTTTTCTACATTGAACCTCATTTACCATGTAGTTGCCCACCCCAATAATTTGTTCATATCTTTTTGCAAGGTTTCCACATCATGAGGAGAAGTTATTACCCTGCTTAGCTTAGTATCGTGTAATGCTTCATAATAGCTTAGTAATGCCTTATACCTTCCTGGGGTCTCAGCTTGGTCCTCAGGTCACTTACACAACCTCCATTTATACCGCCGTACTCTTGCTCCCTATGGTCCCTGACCTTAAAAATTGTGTTTTTGGTTGCCATAGTCTCAGCAAGGGAAGTTTCAGAATTGGTGGCTCTGTCCTACAAAGAACCTTACTGTGTGATCCTTCCTAGGGATGAGCCGAACACCCTCCTGTTCGGTTCACAGCAGAACATGTGAACAGGCAAAAAACTTGGCAGAACACACGAACACCGTTAAAGTCCATGGGACACAAACATGAATAATCAAAAGTGCTCATTTTAAAGGCTTATATTCAAGTTATTGTCATAAAAAATCTTTGGGGACCTGGGTCCTGCCCCAGGGGACATGTATCAATGCAAAAATGTTTTTTTAAAAACGGCCGTTTTTTGGGAGCAATGTTTTTTTTAATGCTTAAAGTGAAACAATAAAAATGAAATATTCCTATAAATATCGTGCCTGGGGGGTGTCCTTAGTATGCCTGCAAAGTGGCACATTTTTCCCGTGTTTAGAACAGTACCACAGCAAAATGACATTTCTTAAGGAAAAATTGTCATTTAAAACTGATCGCGGCTGTAATGAATTGTTGGGTCTCAGCAATAAAAAAAAAAAGGAGCATAGGATTCCCCCCCCCTCCAGTCCATTACCAGGCCCTTTGGGTCTGGTATATATATTAAGGGGAACCCTGAACCAAATTTTTTTTTAAAATTGCGTGGGGGTCCCCCTAAAATCCATACCAGGCCCTTCGGTTCTGATATGGAAATTAAGGGGAACCCTGCGCCAAATTAAAATAAAAATGGTGTAGGGCCCCCCCAAAATCCATACCAGACCCTTTTCCGAGCATGCAACCTGGCAGGCCACAGGAAAAGAGGGGTGGATGAGAGAGCGCCCCCCCTCCTGAACTGTACCAGGCCACATGCCCTCAATCCTTGCCCGGTGGTTTTGGGGGTCTACGGGTGGGGGGCTTATCGGAATCCGGAAGCCCCCTTTAACAAGGGGACCCCCAGATCCCAGCCTCCCTCCTGTGTGAATTGGTAATGGGGTTCATTTTACCCCTACCATTTCACAAAAAAGTGGCAGAATGGTAAAAAAAGACAAGAGACAGCATGGGACAAGTCCTTTATTTAAAAAAAAAAAAAAAAAGCAGCAACCGATCAGCCTCCATGGGAGGCTCCCTCCGACTGATGCATCTTCTCTGTGACAGCTCTTATATAACTGAGGGCGGGGCCACACGGTGACGTAACCAGGTGACCCTGCCCCCTCTTAAGCCACGGGGGCTTCCCCATGGCTTCCCCGTGGCGTCAGAGGGGGGTGGGGTCACCCGGTTACGCATTCAGTGTAGACTATATGTACAGTCAGTGCAGGCAGTGTATTATTATATACAGTATCTCACAAAAGTGAGTACACCCCTCACATTTTTGTAAATATTTTATTATATCTTTTCATGTGACAACACCGAAGAAATGACACTTTGCTACAATGTAAAGTAGTGAGTGTACAGCTTGTATAACGGTGTATATTTGCTGTCCCCTCCAAATAACTCAACACACGGCCATTAATGTCTAATCCGCTGGCAACAAAAGTGAGTACACCCCTAAGTGAAAATGTCCAAATTGAGCCCAAAGTGTCAATATTTTGTGTGGCCACCATTATTTTCCAGCACTGCCTTAAACCTCTTGGGCATGGAGTTCACCAGAGCTTCACAGATTTCCACTGGAGTCCTCTTCCACTCCTCCATGACGACATCACAGAGCTGGGGGATATTAGAGACCTTGCTCTCCTCCACCTTCTGTTTGAGGATGCCCCACAGATGTTCAATAGGGTTTTAGGTCTGGAGGGTAAAGGTGATGGCCAGTCCATCACCTTTACCCTCAGCTTCTTTAGCAAGGCAGTTGTTGTCTTGGAGGTGTGTTTGGGGTCGTTATGTTGGAATATTGACCTGCAGCCCAGTCTCCGAAGGGAGGGGATAATGCTCTGCTTCAGTATGTCACAGTACATGTTGGCATGCATGGCTCCCTCAATGATCTGTAGCTCACCAGTGCCAGCAGCACTCATGCAGCCCCAGACCATGACACTCCCATCACCATGCTTGACTTAGGCAAGACACACTTGTCTTTGTACTCCTCACCTGGTTGCCGCCACACACGCTTGACACCATCTGAACCAAATAAGTTTATCTTAGTCTCATCAGACCACAGGACATGGTTCCAGTAACCCATGTCTTTAGTCTGCTTGTCTTCAGCAAACTGTTTGCGGGCTTTCTTGTGCACCCTCTTTAGAAGAGGCTTCCTTCTGGGATGACAACCATGCAGACCATTTTGATGTAGTGTGCAGAGTATGGTCTGAACACTAACAGGCTGACCCCCCCAACCCTTCAACCTCTACAGCAATGCTGTCAGCGCTCATACGTCTATTTCCCAAAGACAGCTCTGGATATGATGCTAAACACATGCACTCAACTTCTTTGGTTGACCATGGCGAGGCCTGTTCTGAGTGGAACCTGTCCTGTTAAACCACTGTGTGGTCTTGGCTACTGTGCTGCAGCTCAGTTTCAGGATCTTGGCAATCTTCTTATAGCCTAGGCCATCTTTATGTAGAGCAACATATTCTTTTTTTTCAGATCCTCAGAGAGTTCTTTGCCATGAGGTGCCATGTTGAACTTCAGGTAACCAGAGAGCGATAACACCAAATTTAACACACCTGCTCCCCATTCACACCTGAGACCTTGTAACACTAATGAGTCACATGAGTCTGGGGAGGGAAAATGGCTAATTGGGACCAATTTGGATGTTTTCACTTAGGGGTGTTTTTACGACACCCCGTTTATGAAAAGGGTTTAAGTCATTTAGGACATTCCATACCCAAAAACAAAGGCAGCTACCGAACACTTCCATCAGCCGAACAAGGAGCCCATACAAATAATTCTCCCTCAAATACGAGACAAGTCTCTGTCTTGAGGTTCAAGCAGGAATTAATCTTTATTCAAAAACATGTTATACAGATCCCACTTCAAAACACCTCCCCCTCTTTCCTCACAGCAACATCCCATAATAGACATCCCATAATAGTTGAGGCAGACAGCCACAATAGACAATAGAATACAGTCACACCCCAACCATCACAGCAAATAGTACACAACATAATGATACAGCACACATTATATATACATATATACAGCATTGAGTCTGACTAGCACAGATCATAGTGGGGTTCTCATTCACCTTGTGCCCCTATTAGTGACTCCCACCACAATGGCATATCCAGGGTTCCCAGAGTCTGTGTGTCTTGGGGGACATGGACCTGAATCTAAAGTAATGGGTCAAGGGTCCCCAGTAGGGATGAGCCGAACACCCCCCCGGTCCGGTTCGCACCAGATCCTGCGAACGGACCGAAAATTCGAACCAACGTTAGAACCCCATTGACGTCTATGGGACTCGAACGTTCGAAATCAAAAGTGCTCATTTTAAAAGGCTAATTTGCATGGTATTGTCCTAAAAAGGGTTTGGGAACCTGGGTCCTGCCCCAGGGGACATGTATCAATGCAAAAAGAACTTTTAAAAACGGGCGTTTTTTCGGGAGCAGTGATTTTAACCACTTGACCACTGGGCACTTAAACCCCCTTAATAACCAGACCAATTTTCAGCTTTTGGTGCTCTCACATTTTGAATGACAATTACTCAGTCATGCAACACTGTATCTATATGAATTTTTTGTCCTTTTTTTCACATAAATAGAGCTTTCTTTTGGTGGTATTTAATCACCGCTGGGTTCTTTATTTTTTGCGCTATAAAAGAAAAAACACCGAAAAATCTGTAAAAAAATAAATTTTTCTTAGTTTCTGTTATAAAATGTTGAAAATTAGTAATTTTTCTTCATATATTTTGGCCAAAATTTATACCGCTACATATCTTTGGTAAAAATAACCCAAATTAGTGTATATTATTTGGTCTTTGTGAAAGTTATAGCGTCCACAAGCTATGGTGCCAATATCTGAAAATTGATCACACCTGAAGTACTGATGGCCTATCTCATTTCTTGAGACCCTAACATGCCAGAAAAGTACAAATACCCCCCAAATGACCCCTTTTTGGAAAGAAGACATTCCAAGGTATTTAGAAAGATGCATGGTGAGTTTTTTGAAGTTGTCATTTTTTCCCACAATTCTTTGCAAAATCAAGTTTTTTTTTTCTTTTTTTTTTTTCACAAAATTGTCATATTAGCAGGTTATTTCTCACACACAGCATATGCATACCACAAATTACACCCCAAAACACATTCTGCTATTACTCCCGAGTATGGCGATACCACATGTGTGAGACTTTTACACAGCGTGGCCATATACAGAGACCCAACATGCAGGGGAGCACCTTCAGGCGTTCTGGAGCACCCAGGCCAATTCTGACATTTCTCTCCTACATGTAAAAATCATCATTTATTTGCTAGAAAATTACATAGAACCCCAAAACATTATATATTTTTTTTTAGCAAAGACCCTAGAGAATACAATAGCGGTCATTGCAACTTTTTATCTCGCACGATATTTGCGCAGCAATTTTTCGAATGCGTTTTTTTGGAAAAAAAACAGTTTTTTGCTTTAAAAAAACAAAACAAAACAGTAAGGTTAGCCCAATGTTTTTGCATAATATGAAAGATGAAGTTACGCCGAGTAAATAGATACCTAACATGTCACCTTTCAAAATTGCACACGCTTGTGGAATGGCGCCAAACTTCGCCACTTAAAAATCCCCATAGGCAACGCTTTAAAAAATTTTTTGGTTACAAATTTTGAGTTACAGAAGAGGTCTAGGGCCAAAATTATTGCTCTCACTCTACCGATCGCAGCAATACCTCACATGTGTGGTTTGAACACCGTTTTCATATGTGGGCGGGACTTGGGTATGCGTTCGCTTCTGCATGTGAGCACACGGACAGGGGCGCTTTAAAAAAAATTTTTTTTTTATTGTTCATTTTACTTTATTTATTTTAGTTTGACACTTTTTTCCCCAAAAAATTTTTTTTGATCACTTTTATTCCTATTACAAGGAATGTAAACATCCCTTGTAATAGGAATATGGTATGACAGGTCCTCTTTACAGTGAGATATGGGGTCAATAAGACCCCACATCTCACCTCTAGGCTGTGCCTGAAATAAAAAAAACAAAAAAAAACAAAAGATCATGGCTTCGATCGTAGCGGTGAGTCGGTAGAAGCACCGGAGGGCGGCGGGAGGGGGGGACGTCCCCTCTCGCCTCCCTTAAGAACGATCAAGCAGTGTAACAGCTGCTATGATCATTCTTATGGTGTAGGGAATCACCGGCTGAAAAAGCTGATATCTGAATGATGCCTGTAGCTGCACCCATCATTCAGATATCCCCGCACAAAGTCAAGGACGTCGTATGATGGAAGGCGGGAAGTGGTTAAAACTTTTTTTTTTTTTTTAACACAAAGTTGTCCATTTATACAATATTTCTAACACATAGCATGTACATACCAAAAATGACACCCCAAAATAGATTCTCCTACTCCTCCTGAGTACGGCGATACCACATGTGTGAGACTTCCACAGCCTGGCCACATACAGAGGCTGGGTATGGCTGAGCATGGCTGGGTATGGCTGAGCATGGCTGGGTATTGCAGAGTATCGCCGAGTATGACCGGGTATGGCAGAGTATGGCTGGGTATCACCGAGTATTGCAGAGTATGGCTGGGTATTGCAGAGTATCGCAGAGTATGGCTGGGTATCACCGAGTATTGCAGAGTATGGCTGGGTATTGCAGGGTATTGCAGAGTATGGCTGGGTATGGCAGAGTATTGCGGGTTATGGCAGAGTATTGCAGATTTTTGTGGGGTATTGCAGAGCATGGCTGGGTATGGCACAGTATGGCAGAGTATGGCTGGGTATGGCTGGGTATCACTGAGTATTGCAGAGTATGGCTGGGTATTGCGGGGTAGGGCAGAGTATTGCGGGATATTTCGGGGTATTGCAGGGTATGGCAGAGTATTGCGGGGTATTTCAGGGTATTGCAGGGTATGGCAGAGTATTGCGGGGTATTGCAGCGTATGGCAGAGTATTGCGGGGTATTGCAAGGTATGGCAGAGTATTGCGGGGTATTGCAGGGTATGGCAGAGTATTGCAGGGTATTCCAGGGTATGGCAGAGTATTGCGGGGTATTCCAGGGTATGGCAGAGTATTGCGGGGGTATTCCAGGGTATGGCAGAGTATTGCGGGGTATTGCAGGGTATGGCAGAGTATTGCGGGGTATTGCAAGGTATGGCAGAGTATTGCGGGGTATTTCAGGGTATTGCAGGGTATGGCAGAGTATTGCGGGGTATTCCAGGGTATGGCAGAGTATTGCGGGGTATTCCAGGGTATGGCAGAGTATTGCAGGGTATTGCAGGGTATGGCAGAGTATTGCGGGGTATTCCAGGGTATGGCAGAGTATTGCGGGGTATTGCAGGGTATGGCAGAGTATTGCATTGTATTGCAGGGTATGGCAGAGTATTGCGGGGTATTCCAGGGTATGGCAGTGTATTGCGGGGTATTGCAGGGTATGGCAGAGTATTGCAGGGTATTGCAGGGTATTGCAGGGTATGGCAGAATATTGCGGGGTATTCCAGGGTATGGCAGAGTATTGTGGGGTATTCCAGGGTATGGCAGAGTATTGCAGGGGTATGGCAGAGTATTGTGGGGCATTGCAGAGGGAATTGCAGAGTATTGCACAGCATTGCAGGGCATGCGGAGTAGTGGGGATGGCTGAGCATGGATGGATGGATGGCTGGATGTCTCTGTGCAGCGCTGTGGGCACTACACATCCAGCCCACAACGCTGTAGCCATCCATCCATCCCCCTCTCCGCTCACAGTGTACCGATCGGTACACAAGAGGGGAGGAGAGGGGGAGGAGAGGAACCTGCGTCATCAGATGACGCCGGTTTGTTTACATGTGATCGCTCCGTCATTTGACGGAGCAATCACATGGTAAATGGCCGCGATCAGCAGCCATTTACCAGGATCTGTGATGCGCCGGGTCCTCTGGACCCGGCGGTCACGGATGCTTTCGAGTGCGCGCCCTAGGGGGCGCGCGAGAGCAGAATTCTGGGAGGCCCTCCCAGAGTTAAACAACCGCCCTGTAGCCGTCATTTGGCTATGGGCTGGTTGTTAAGTGGTTAATGATGCTTAAAGTAAAAAAAAAAAAGTGAAATATTCCTTTAAATATCGTACCTGGGGTGTGTCTATGGAATACCTGTAAAGTGGCGCATGTTTCCTGTGTTTAGAACAGTCCCTGCACAAAATGTCATTTTTAAAGGAAAAAATCTAATTTAAAACTGCTTGCGGGTTTAATGTAATGTCGGGTCCTGGCAAAATGGATGAAAATCAGTGAGACAAACGGCATGGGTACCCCCCAGTCCATTACCAGGCCCTTTGGGTCTTGTATGGATATTAAGGGGAACCCCGCACCCATATTAAAATAAGGAAAGGTGTGGGGCCACCAGGCCCTATATACTCTGAACAGCAGTATACAGGCGGTGCAAACAAGACAGGGACTGTAGGTTTGTTGTTAAGTAGAATCTGTTTGTAATTTTGAACGCGTACATTTTTAACGTGTTTAGCTCCAGCCAAAAAATCTTTTTTAAGCTTTTTGGAAAACATAGGGAAGGGTTATCACCCCTGTGACATTTGTTTTGCTGTCTGTCCTCCTCTTCAGAAGATTTCACCTCACTTTTTGTCCCAATGACAAATGTTTTTTGAAAATTTGGGGTTTTTTGTGGAACAAGGATTGAAAAGCATCAGTGGAAAGGAGAAATGTTTTTCCCATATTAACTCTTACAGGAGAGAATTTCCCTTCCTAGGGGTAGATTTCATCTCACTTCCTGTTGTCTCCTTCCATTTGCAAGTAGGAGTCGTTTGTAAGTTAGATGTTTGAAAGTAGGGGCCTGCCCTATATACTCAGCAGAAATTTGGGCCTTAGGTGTTGTTGTGGCCACAACACTGTAACCCCTAATAGGGCCCTGCTGTGAAATATTAGATCAAGAATTGTAATTACATGCCCCTGTTGAACAGGGGCAGAAAAATTGGGCCTTTGGTGGTGGTGGTGCTGGTGCCACAACACTGTAAGTCCTCACTTGCTCCTTGTGGGTTCAGAAATGGGCCCTGATGTGAAATATTAGATCAAGAATTGTAATTACATGCCCCTGTTGAACAAGGGAAGAAAAATTGGGCCTTTGGTGGTGGTGGTGGTGGTGCTGGTGCCACAACACTGTAAGTCCTCACTCGCTCTTGGTGGGTGCAGAAATGGGCCCTGCTGTGAAATATTAGATCAAGAATTGTAATTACATGCCCCTGTTGAACAAGGGCAGAAAAATTTGGTCCTTTGGTGGTGGTGGTGGTGGTGCCACAACACTGTAAGTCCTCACTCGCTCTTGGTGGGTGCAGAAATGGGCCCTGCTGTGAAATATTAGATCAAGAATTGTAACTACATGCCCCTGTTGAACAGGGGCTGAAAAATTAGGCCTTAGGCACTGGTGCTGGTGCCACAACACTGCAACCCCTCACAGATACTCTAGTTGGAACGCAGAAATGAGCCCTGCTGCAAAGTATTGCATCAAAAATTGTAATTATACGCCTCTGTTAAACAGGGGCTGAAAAATTGGGCCTTAGGCACTGGTGCTGGTGCCACAACACTGCAACCCCTCACAGATACTCTAGTTGTAACGTAGAAATGAGCCCTGCTGCAAAGTATTGCATCAAAAATTATAATTACACGCCCCTGTTAAACAGGGCCTGAAAAATTGGGCCTTAGGCACTGGTGGTGGCGTCCAGAACCAAAAATGTTCTTACAAGCTATCAGCGTGATGATTGAGGAGGAAGAGGATAATTACTCAGGGATAGTCACTCAGCATCAGCATAGGCAGTCTTTGAAGGGATCTGAGATTTAAAAAAAAATTATTCGGTTACATCAGCATCAGGTGCTTGGTAGCTAGTGGTGATCCAAGACTGATTCATTTTTATGAAGGTCAGTCGATCGACCGAGTCGGTGGACAGACGCACCCTGTGATCGGTTACCACGCCTCCAGCAGCACTGAATGTGCGTTTCGAAAGAACGCTGGATGCAGGACAGGCCAGTAGCTCAATTGCATACTGTGCAAGCTCTGGCCAGTGATCCATCCTCAAGACCCAGTAACCCAGAGGATTTTCGGTGGGAAAGGTGTCCAAGTCAGATCTTGCCCCTAGGTATTCCTGCGCCATGTAAAACAGACGCTGGCGATGGTTGCTGGAACCGATCATACCTTGGGGCTGCGAACCAAAAAATTGTCTGAACGCATCGGTCAGACGGCCACCTTCTCCATCGCTCCTTCTTTGACTGACCGAAGCCTCAGCAACATGTTGTCCAGAAACAGGAGTTTGTAACCTCCCAGTCTCTGGGAACGCGTTGCACAGACCTTTCTGCAAGGCCTCCCGCAGATGTTTCATCCTCTGCTCCCTCTGCGATGGCAATATAAGGTCCGCAACCTTACTCTTGTAACGTGGATCAAGGAGGGTTGCGAGCCAGTATTGGTCCTTCTCCTTGATACCAAGAATACGAGGATCCTTACGCAGGCTTTGCAGGATCAGGGAGGCCATGCAGCGTAGGTTTGCTGAGGCATTCGGTCCGGAGTCCTCTGGGTCACTAAGGATGACATGGTCCGCAGCCACCTCCTCCCAGCCACGTACAAGTCCATGTGTTTCTTGGGACTGATCCCTTAAAGACTGCTGCTGATGCTGAGTGCCAGGCTCCACCTCCATACTGACACAATCTTCCTCCTCCTCCTCCTCCTCGTCCTCTTCCTGTGTGATCGGCGGGCACGCAGAAACACTGTCTGGATAAAGGGGGCCTTGAGAGCTAAGGAAGTCCTCCTCTTCCTGCCTCTGTTCTGCCTCAAGTGCCTCTCCATTATTCCATGCAGCGTGTGCTCCAACAGGTGGACAAGAGGGACAGTGTCACTGATGCATGCACTGTCACTGCTCACCATCCTCGTGGCCTCCTCAAATGGTGACAGGACAGTGCATGCATCCCTGATCATGGCCCACTGGCGTGGGGAAAAAAAACAAGCTCCCCTGACCCTGTCTTGGTGCCATAGTCGCACAGGTGCTCATTGATGGCCCTCTGCTGCGTGTACAGCCGCTGCAGCATGGCCAACGTTGAGTTCCACCTGGTGGGCAAGTCACAGATTAGGCGGTTCTTGGGCAGGTTAAACTCCTTTTGGAGGTCTGTCAGCCGAGCACTGGCATTATATGACCGGCGGAAATGCACACAGACTTTCCTGGCCTGCCTCAGGACATCCTGTAAGCCCGGGTACCTGCCCAAGAACCACTGCACCACCAAGTTAAGGACGTGAGCCAAACAGGGCACATGGGTCATTTGTTCCTGTTGGAGGGCAGAGAGGAGGTTGGTGCCATTGTCGCAAACCACCATTCCTGCCTTAAGTTGGCGTGGCGTCAACCACCTCTGAACCTGCCCCTGCAGAGCTGACAGAACCTCTGCCCCAGTGTGGCTCCTGTCCCCCAAGCACACCAGCTTAAGCACTGTATGGCATCTTTTGGCCTGCATACTTGCGTAGCCCCTCGAACAGCTATGGAGCACTGCTGGTTCCGAGGACAAAGCACAGGAAGAGGCCATGGAGAAAGAAGAAGAGGGGGTGGAGGAGAGAGGTGTGTCACAATCATTAGCATTTTGGAGGCAGGGTGGCGGAACAACCTCCAACACTACTGCACCTTGTCCTGCATCCTTCCCAGCTGCCAGCAGAGTCACCCAATGCGCCGTGAAACTTAGGTAACGTCCCTGTCCATGCCTGCTGGACCATGAGTCAGCGGTAATATGCACCTTACCGCTACCTGCCCTGTCCAGCGAGGCATGGACATTGCCTTCCACATGACGGTAGAGAGCCGGAATCGCCTTTCGTGAGAAAAAGTGGCGTTTGGGTACCTGCCACTGAGGAACTGCACATTCCACAAACTCACGGAAGGGGGCAGAGTCTACCAACTGAAAAGGCAGCAGTTGAAGTGCTAGCAATTTTGCCAAGCTAGCATTCAACCGCTGGGCATGTGGATGGCTGGGAGCAAACTTCTTTCGGCGGTGCAGCAGCTGGGGCAGGGAAATTTGCCTGGTACAATCTGACGTCGGTGTACCAAAAGCAGATTGCCCACAAGTACTTGGCTGTGACACTCCTAATTCTACACCTTCATTCCTCTCAGTGCAGGTCTCAGAGAGGACTGAAGGTATAGTGGAGTTGGAGATCTCAGCTGATGAGGAGCAAGGAGAGGTCCTCTTTGTTTTTTGGTGTGGGTCTTTTAGATACGCTTGCCAATGAACTGCATGGCAGGTCAACATATGTCTGGTCAAGCATGTGGTGCCCCAGCGGGAGATGTTTTGGCCACGTGAGATATGCTTGAGACATATGTTGCAAATAGCAGCAGTGCGATCTGATGCACTCATCTCAAAAAAGGCCCACACCAAAGAACTTTTTGAATAACGCGCAGAGACTGCAGCGCCATGCACATGTGGAGCTTTGGGGTGTGATGCAGTCAATGTGCTGCCCTTAGGCTGGCCCCTGGAGGGCATCCTGCCTCGTTGACGATGTGCTGCCTCCTCCTCCTCCTCTCTCCTACTGTGCAGAGGTCTCACTACACTAACTTGTAGTTTTAGCTGAACAGTGTGAGCAGGACGCACCGCACTAACTTGTAGTTTTAGCTGAACACTGTGCAGAGGTCTCACACCACTAACTTGTAGTTTTAGCTGAACACTGTGAGCAGGACGCACCGCACTAACTTGTAGTTTTAGCTGAACACTGTGAGCAGGACGCACCCCACTAACTTGTAGTTTTACCTGAGCACTGTGAGCAGGACGCACCGCACTAACTTGTAGTTTTAGCTGAACACTGTGCAGAGGTCTCACTACACTAACTTGTAGTTTTAGCTGAACACTGTGAGCAGGACGCACCGCACTAACTTGTAGTTTTAGCTGAACACTGTGCAGAGGTCTCACTACACTAACTTGTAGTTTTAGCTGAACACTGTGAGCAGGATGCACTGCACTAACTTGTAGTTTTAGCTGAACACTGTGAGCAGGACGCACCCCACTAACTTGTAGTTTTAGCTGAACACTGTGAGCAGGACGCACCGCACTAACTTGTAGTTTTAGCTGAACACTGTGAGCAGGACGCACTGCACTAACTTGTAGTTTTAGATGAACACTGTGCAGAGGTCTCACTACACTAACTTGTAGTTTTAGCTGAACACTGTGAGCAGGACGCACCGAACTAACTTGTAGTTTTAGCTGAACACTGTGAGCAGGACACACCCCACTAACTTGTAGTTTTAGCTGAACACTGTGAGCAGGACGCACTGCACTAACTTGTAGTTTTAGATGAACACTGTGCAGAGGTCTCACTACACTAACTTGTAGTTTTAGCTGAACACTATGAGCAGGACGCACTGCACTAAATTGTAGTTTAAGCTGAACACTGTGCAGAGGTCTCACTACACTAACTTGTAGTTTTAGCTGAACACTGTGAGCAGGATGCACCTCACTAACTTGTAGTTTTAGCTGAACACTGTGAGCAGGACTCACCGCACTAACTTGTAGTTTTAGCTGAACACTGTGAGCAGGACACACAGCACTAACTTGTAGCTTTAGATGAACACTGTGCAGAGGTCTCACTACACTAACTTGTAGTTTTAGCTGAACACTGTGAGCAGGACGCACCACACAAACTTGTAGTTATAGCTGAACACTGTGCAGAGGTCTCACTACACTAACTTGTAGTTTTAGCTGAACACTGTGAGCAGGATGCACTGCACTAACTTGTAGTTTTAGCTGAACACTGTGAGCAGGATGAACCCCACTAACTTGTAGTTTTAGCTAAACACTGTGAGCAGGACGCACCGCACTAACTTGTAGTTTTAGCTGAACACTGTGAGCAGGACGCACTGCACTAACTTGTAGTTTTAGATGAACACTGTGCAGAGGTCTCACTACACTAACTTGTAGTTTTAGCTGAACACTGTGAGCAGGACGCACCGCACTAACTTGTAGTTTTAGCTGAACACTGTGAGCAGGATGCACCCCACTAATATGTAGTTTTAGCTGAACACTGTGAGCAGGACGCACTGCACTAACTTGTAGTTTTAGATGAACACTGTGCAGAGGTCTCACTACACTAACTTGTAGTTTTAGCTGAACACTATGAGCAGGACGCACTGCACTAACTTGTAGTTTTAGCTGAACACTGCGCAGAGGTCTAACTACACTAACTTGTAGTTTTAGCTGAACACTGTGAGCAGGACGCACCGTACTAACTTGTAGTTTTAGCTGAACACTGTGAGCAGGACACACAGCACTAACTTGTAGCTTTAGATGAACACTGTGCAGAGGTCTCACTACACTAACTTGTAGTTTTAGCTGAACACTGTGAGCAGGACGCACCACACTAACTTGTAGTTATAGCTGAACACTGTGCAGAGGTCTCACCCCACTAACTTGTAGTTTTAGCTGAACACTGTGAGCAGGACGCACCGCACTAACTTGTAGTTTTAGCTGAACACTGTGAGCAGGACGCACTGCACTAACTTGTAGTTTTAGATGAACACTGTGCAGAGATCTCACTACACTAACTTGTAGTTTTAGCTGAACACTGTGAGCAGGACGCACTGCACTAACTTGTAGTTTTAGCTGAACACTGTGAGCAGGACGCACCCCACTAATATGTAGTTTTAGCTGAACACTGTGAGCAGGACGCACTGCACTAACTTGTAGTTTTAGATGAACACTGTGCAGAGGTCTCACTACACTAACTTGTAGTTTTAGCTGAACACTATAACCAGGACGCACTGCACTAACTTGTAGTTTTAGATGAACACTGTGCAGAGGTCTCACTACACTAACTTGTAGTTTTAGCTGAACACTGTGAGCAGGACGCACCGCACTAACTTGTAGTTTTAGCTGAACACTGTGAGCAGGACACACAGCACTAACTTGTAGCTTTAGATAAACACTGTGCAGAGGTCTCACTACACTAACTTGTAGTTTTAGGTGAACACTGTGAGCAGGACGCACCACACTAACTTGTAGTTATAGCTGAACACTGTGCAGAGGTCTCACCCCACTAACTTGTAGTTTTAGCTGAACACTGTGAGCAGGACGCACTGCACTAACTTGTAGTTTTAGCTGAACACTGTGAGCAGGACGCATGCACTAACTTGTAGTTTTAGATGAACACTGTGCAGAGGTCTCACTACACTAACTTGTAGTTTTAGCTGAACACTGTGAGCAGGATGCACCGCACTAACTTGTAGTTTTAGCTGAACACTGTGCAGAGGTCTCACTACACTAACTTGTAGTTTTAGCTGAACACTATGAGCAGGACGCACTGCACTAACTTGTAGTTTTAGCTGAACACTGTGCAGAGGTCTCACTACACTAACTTGTAGTTTTACCTGAACACTGTGAGCAGGACGCACCGCACTAACTTGTAGTTTTAGCTGAACACTGTGAGCAGGACACACCCCACTAACTTGTAGTTTTAGCTGAACACTGTGAGCAGGACGCATTGCACTAACTTGTAGTTTTAGATGAACACTGTGCAGAGGTCTCACTACACTAACTTGTAGTTTTAGCTGAACACTATGAGCAGGACGCACTGCACTAACTTGTAGTTTTAGCTGAACACTGTGCAGAGGTCTCACTACACTAACTTGTAGTTTTACCTGAACACTGTGAGCAGGACGCACCGCACTAACTTGTAGTTTTAGCTGAACACTGTGAGCAGGACGCACCGCACTAACTTGTAGTTTTAGCTGAACACTGTGAGCAGGACGCACCCCACTAATATGTAGTTTTAGCTGAACACTGTGAGCAGGACGCACTGCACTAACTTGTAGTTTTAGATGAACACTGTGCAGAGGTCTCACTACACTAACTTGTAGTTTTAGCTGAACACTATGAGCAGGACGCACTGCACTAACTTGTAGTTTTGGATGAACACTGTGCAGAGGTCTCACTACACTAACTTGTAGTTTTAGCTGAACACTGTGAGCAGGACGCACCGCACTAACTTGTAGTTTTAGCTGAACACTGTGAGCAGGACACACAGCACTAACTTGTAGCTTTAGATGAACACTGTGCAGAGGTCTCACTACACTAACTTGTAGTTTTAGGTGAACACTGTGAGCAGGACGCACCACACTAACTTGTAGTTATAGCTGAACACTGTGCAGAGGTCTCACCCCACTAACTTGTAGTTTTAGCTGAACACTGTGAGCAGGACGCACTGCACTAACTTGTAGTTTTAGCTGAACACTGTGAGCAGGACGCACTGCACTAACTTGTAGTTTTAGATGAACACTGTGCAGAGGTCTCACTACACTAACTTGTAGTTTTAGCTGAACACTGTGAGCAGGATGCACCGCACTAACTTGTAGTTTTAGCTGAACACTGTGCAGAGGTCTCACTACACTAACTTGTAGTTTTAGCTGAACACTGTGAGCAGGACGCACCGAACTAACTTGTAGTTTTAGCTGAACACTGTGAGCAGGACACACCCCACTAACTTGTAGTTTTAGCTGAACACTGTGAGCAGGACGCACTGCACTAACTTGTAGTTTTAGATGAACACTGTGCAGAGGTCTCACTACACTAACTTGTAGTTTTAGCTGAACACTATGAGCAGGACGCACTGCACTAAATTGTAGTTTAAGCTGAACACTGTGCAGAGGTCTCACTACACTAACTTGTAGTTTTAGCTGAACACTGTGAGCAGGACGCACCGCACTAACTTGTAGTTTTAGCTGAACACTGTGAGCAGGACGCACCCCACTAATATGTAGTTTTAGCTGAACACTGTGAGCAGGACGCACTGCACTAACTTGTAGTTTTAGATGAACACTGTGCAGAGGTCTCACTACACTAACTTGTAGTTTTAGCTGAACACTATGAGCAGGACGCACTGCACTAACTTGTAGTTTTAGCTGAACACTGCGCAGAGGTCTAACTACACTAACTTGTAGTTTTAGCTGAACACTGTGAGCAGGACGCACCGTACTAACTTGTAGTTTTAGCTGAACACTGTGAGCAGGACACACAGCACTAACTTGTAGCTTTAGATGAACACTGTGCAGAGGTCTCACTACACTAACTTGTAGTTTTAGCTGAACACTGTGAGCAGGACGCACCACACTAACTTGTAGTTATAGCTGAACACTGTGCAGAGGTCTCACTCCACTAACTTGTAGTTTTAGCTGAACACTGTGAGCAGGACGCACCGCACTAACTTGTAGTTTTAGCTGAACACTGTGAGCAGGATGCACTGCACTAACTTGTAGTTTTAGATGAACACTGTGCAGAGATCTCACTACACTAACTTGTAGTTTTAGCTGAACACTGTGAGCAGGACGCACCGCACTAACTTGTAGTTTTAGCTGAACACTGTGAGCAGGACGCACCCCACTAATATGTAGTTTTAGCTGAACACTGTGAGCAGGACGCACTGCACTAACTTGTAGTTTTAGATGAACACTGTGCAGAGGTCTCACTACACTAACTTGTAGTTTTAGCTGAACACTATAACCAGGACGCACTGCACTAACTTGTAGTTTTGGATGAACACTGTGCAGAGGTCTCACTGCACTAACTTGTAGTTTTAGCTGAACACTGTGAGCAGGACGCACCGCACTAACTTGTAGTTTTAGCTGAACACTGTGAGCAGGACACACAGCACTAACTTGTAGCTTTAGATGAACACTGTGCAGAGGTCTCACTACACTAACTTGTAGTTTTAGGTGAACACTGTGAGCAGGACGCACCACACTAACTTGTAGTTATAGCTGAACACTGTGCAGAGGTCTCACCCCACTAACTTGTAGTTTTAGCTGAACACTGTGAGCAGGACGCACTGCACTAACTTGTAGTTTTAGCTGAACACTGTGAGCAGGACGCACTGCACTAACTTGTAGTTTTAGATGAACACTGTGCAGAGGTCTCACTACACAAACTTGTAGTTTTAGCTGAACACTGTGAGCAGGATGCACCGCACTAACTTGTAGTTTTAGCTGAACACTGTGCAGAGGTCTCACTACACTAACTTGTAGTTTTAGCTGAACACTGTGAGCAGGACGCACCGAACTAACTTGTAGTTTTAGCTGAACACTGTGAGCAGGACACACCCCACTAACTTGTAGTTTTAGCTGAACACTGTGAGCAGGACGCACTGCATTAACTTGTAGTTTTAGATGAACACTGTGCAGAGGTCTCACTACACTAACTTGTAGTTTTAGCTGAACACTATGAGCAGGACGCACTGCACTAACTTGTAGTTTTAGCTGAACACTGTGCAGAGGTCTCACTACACTAACTTGTAGTTTTAGCTGAACACTGTGAGCAGGATGCACCGCACTAACTTGTAGTTTTAGCTGAACACTGTGAGCAGGACGCACCGCACTAACTTGTAGTTTTAGCTGAACACTGTGAGCAGGACGCACCCCACTAATATGTAGTTTTAGCTGAACACTGTGAGCAGGACGCACTGCACTAACTTGTAGTTTTAGATGAACACTGTGCAGAGGTCTCACTACACTAACTTGTAGTTTTAGCTGAACACTATGAGCAGGACGCACTGCACTAACTTGTAGTTTTAGATGAACACTGTGCAGAGGTCTCACTACACTAACTTGTAGTTTTAGCTGAACACTGTGAGCAGGACGCACCGCACTAACTTGTAGTTTTAGCTGAACACTGTGAGCAGGACACACAGCACTAACTTGTAGCTTTAGATGAACACTGTGCAGAGGTCTCACTACACTAACTTGTAGTTTTAGGTGAACACTGTGAGCAGGACGCACCACACTAACTTGTAGTTATAGCTGAACACTGTGCAGAGGTCTCACCCCACTAACTTGTAGTTTTAGCTGAACACTGTGAGCAGGACGCACTGCACTAACTTGTAGTTTTAGCTGAACACTGTGAGCAGGACGCACTGCACTAACTTGTAGTTTTAGATGAACACTGTGCAGAGGTCTCACTACACTAACTTGTAGTTTTAGCTGAACACTGTGAGCAGGATGCACCGCACTAACTTGTAGTTTTAGCTGAACACTGTGCAGAGGTCTCACTACACTAACTTGTAGTTTTAGCTGAACACTGTGAGCAGGACGCACCGCACTAACTTGTAGTTTTAGCTGAACACTGTGAGCAGGACGCACCGCACTAACTTGTAGTTTTAGCTGAACACTGTGAGCAGGACACACAGCACTAACTTGTAGCTTTTTTTTTTTAAATTTGATAATTTTTATTCATAATTAAATACAATACATCACAATACTCAATATGCAGGTTACCAGACAGTAATAAAATCTTCTAATACCCAATGTGGCGTGTAGGTTCACACTATAGAAAAAATACAATTTTATTTTTCACCCCCCCTCCCTTACACCCCTATATATACCTTGTACCAAACTCTTTTCCTTATATACAACATCAGGCATATTACTACTACTCCAATCTTAAGAACAATATCCTCTCCATCTTCTTCTTACTCTGCTAGTCTGTCGGGTGGGCTACACTCTTCAGCCAGGGATTCCATATTTTTTTAAATTCTTTTTAAGTTTCCTGCCCTTATGAACACTGTCCTTTCTTTTCCTATTGTTTCCGAGACTTCTCTACGCCAGTCAGCAACCGAAGGGGGTTTCTCAGCTTGCCATCTCTTAGTTATTCCCTTTCTTGCCTGGTATAGGCATCTCCGCACTGCTTTTATTTTGTCTCTCCCATTACCCAAGTCCCCACCCACCCCCAAAATACATAACTTTGGGTCTAGTTTAAGACTCAGCTTGAGAAACCTGTTTATATCCTCAATCACTTCTAACCAATAGCGGGATAGTTTAGGGCATTTCCATATCAAATGTATCAAATCTCCATTCATTTGGCATCTCGGACATTTGGGATCTACTCTTCTCCCCCATTTAAACAATTTTTGGGGGGTATAATATGCCCTATGCAGTAACATTAGGTGTTAAAATTTCTGAGCTGGCGAGACTGAGACCTGGTAGCCCCCCTTCAACACCTCCCTCCACTGGGCATCCGATATTGTCCCCAGATCTCTTTCCCACTTCCCCCTACACCTAAGTTTATTTGGTCCTTCTCTGCTATTTCTGAAGATATGCTGGTAGAGTTCCGCTATTAATCCTCTTGACCCCTCAAAACTCTCTATCATCCGAGGGATGGGTGATTGGCTCCATTTCGGACCTTGTTCCCCATACTGGGCCTGCAGTGCATGCCTGATTTGGATATACCCAAAGTATGACTGCTTTGGGACAGCAAACTCTTCTTCTAGGGAGGCAAAGGATTTCAGAGCATTGCCATTATATAATTGTTCTAGTTTAGTTATCCCCCTTGCCTCCCATGATTTAATTTTTCCAATCTTTGTTAACCACTTGCCGACCGCCGCATGACGATGTACGTCGACAGAGCGGCACGGGCAGGCAAAAGGGCTTACCTGTACGTCCCTGCCTGCCCGCGGGTGGGGGGTCCGATCGGACCCCCCCCCAGTGCCTGCGGCGGTCGGCAAATGTCCCCCGGCGATCGGTGGTGAGGGGGAGGCCATCCATTCGTGGCCCCCACCTCGCGATCGCTCCCAGCCAATGGGATCATTTCCCTGCCTCTGTATAGTACACAGAGGCAGAGGAAATGATGTCATCTCTCCTCGGCTCGGTATTTTCCGTTCCGGGCCGAGGAGAGAAGACTGAACTGTGAGTGCACAACACACACACACACAGTAGAACATCCCAGGCACACATTACACCCCGATCCCCCCCCCGATCGCCCCCCGATCCCCCCCCGATCACCCCCCCCCCTGTCACAAACTGACACCAAGCAGGTTTTTTTTTTTTTTTTTTCTGATTACTGCATAGTGTCAGTTTGTGACAGTTAGTGTGTTAGGGTAGTGAGTGTTAGGCCCCCTTTAGGTCTAGGATACCCCCCTAACCCCCCTAATAAAGTTTTAACCCCTTGATCACCCCCCATCACCAGTGTTGCTAAGCGATCATTTTTCTGATCGCTGTATTAGTGTCGCTGGTGACGCTAGTTAGGGACGTAAATATTTAGGTTCGCCGTCAGCGTTTTATAGCGTCAGGGACCCCCATATACTATCTAATAAATGTTTTAACCCCTTGATTGCCCCCTAGTTAACCCTTTCACCACTGATCACCGTATAACCGTTACGGGTGACGCTGGTTAGTTTGTTTATTTTTTATAGTGTCAGGGCACCCGCCGTTTATTACCGAATAAAGGTTTAGCCCCCTGATCGCCCGGCGGTGATATGCGTCGCCCCAGGCAGCGTCAGATTAGCGCCAGTACCGCTAACACCCACGCACGCAGCATACGCCTCCCTTAGTGGTATAGTATCTGTATGGATCAATATCTGATCCAATCAGATCTATACTAGCGTCCCCAGCAGTTTAGGGTTCCCGAAAACGCAGTGTTAGCAGGATCAGCCCAGATACCTGCTAGCACCTGCGTTTTGCCCCTCCGCCCGGCCCAGTCCATCCAAGTGCAGTATCGATCGATCACTGTCACTTACAAAACACTAAACGCATAACTGCAGCGTTCGCATAGTCAGGCCTGATCCCTGCGATCGCTAGCAGTTTTTTTGGTAGCGTTTTGGTGAACTGGCAAGCACCAGCCCCAGGCAGCGTCAGATTAGTGCCAGTACCGCTAACACCCACGCACGCACCGTACACCTCCCTTAGTGGTATAGTATCTGAACGGATCAATATCTGATCCGATCAGATCTATACTGGCGTCCCCAGCAGTTTAGGGTTCCCAAAAACGCAGTGTTAGCGGGATCAGCCCAGATACCTGCTAGCACCTGCGTTTTTCCCGTCCGCCCGGCCCAGCCCACCCAAGTGCAGTATCAATCGATCACTGTCACTTACAAAACACTAACCGCATAACTGCAGCGTTCGCAGAGTCAGGCCTGATCCCTGCGATCGCTAACAGTTTTTTTGGTAGCGTTTTGGTGAACTGGCAAGCACCAGCCCCAGGCAGCGTCAGATTAGCGCCAGTACCGCTAACACCCACGCACGCAGCATACGCCTCCCTTAGTGGTATAGTATCTGATCGGATCAATATCTGATCTGATCAGATCTATACTAGCGTCCCCAGCAGTTTAGGGTTCCCAAAAACGCAGTGTTAGCGGGATCAGCCCAGATACCTGCTAGCACCTGCGTTTTGCCCCTCCGCCCGACCCAGCCCAGCCCAGCCCACCCAAGTGCAGTATCGATCGATCACTGTCACTTACAAAACACTAAACGCATAACTGCAGCGTTCGCAGAGTCAGGCCTGATCCCTGCGATCGCTAACAGTTTTTTTGGTAGTGTTTTGGTGAACTGGCAAGCACCAGCGCCGTAGTACACCCCGGTCGTAGTCAAACCAGCACTGCAGTAACACTTGGTGACGTGGCGAGTCCCATAAGTGCAGTTCAAGCTGGTGAGGTGGCAAGCACAAGTAGTGTCCCGCTGCCACCAAAAAGACAAACACAGGCCCGTCGTGCCCATAGTGCCCTTCCTGCTGCATTCGCCAATCCTAATTGGGAACCCACCGCTTCTGCAGCGCCCGTACTTTCCCCATTCACATCCCCAACCAAATGCAGTCGGCTGCATGAGAGGCATTTTTATGTCCTCCCGAGTACCCCTACCCAACGAACCCCCCCAAAAAAGATGTCGTGTCTGCAGCAAGCGCGGATATAGACGTGACACCCGCTATTATTGTCCCTCCTGTCCTGACAATCCTGGTCTTTGCATTGGTGAATGTTTTGAACGCTACCATGCACTAGTTGAGTATTAGCGTAGGGTACAGCATTCCACAGACTAGGCACACTTTCACAGGGTCTCCCAAGATGCCATCGCATTTTGAGAGACCCGAACCTGGAACCGGTTACAGTTATAAAAGTTAGTTACAAAAAAAGTGTAAAAAAAAAAAAAAAAAAACATACAAAAATATAAAATAAAAAAAAAATAGTTGTCGTTTTATTGTTCTTTCTCTCTCTCTATTGTTCTGCTCTTTTTTACTGTATTCTATTCTGCAATGTTTTATTGTTATTATGTTTTATCATGTTAGCTTTTCAGGTATGCAATTTTTTATACCTTACCGTTTACTGTGCTTTACTGTTAACCATTTTTTTGTCTTCAGGTACGCCATTCACGACTTTGAGTGGTTATACCAGAATGATGCCTGCAGGTTTAGGTATCATCTTGGTATCATTCTTTTCAGCCAGCGGTCAGCTTTCATGTAAAAGCAATCCTAGCGGCTAATTAGCCTCTAGACTGCTTTTACAAGCAGTGGGAGGGAATGCCCCCCCCCAACGTCTTCCGTGTTTTTCTCTGGCTCTCCTGTCTCAACAGGGAACCTGAGAATGCAGCCGGTGATTCAGCCAGCTGACCATAGAGCTGATCAGAGACCAGAGTGGCTCCAAACATCTCTATGGCCTAAGAAACCGGAAGCTACGAGCATTTTATGACTTAGATTTCGCCGGATGTAAACAGCGCCATTGGGAAATTGGGAAAGCATTTTATCACACCGATCTTGGTGTGGTCAGATGCTTTGAGGGCAGAGGAGAGATCTAGGGTCTAATAGACCCCAATTTTTGCAAAAAAGAGTACCTGTCACTACCTATTGCTATCATAGGGGATATTTACATTCCCTGAGATAACAATAAAAATGATTTAAAAAAAAAAAATGAAAGGAACAGTTTAAAAATAAGATAAAAAAATAATAATAATAAAGAAAAAAAAAAAAAAAAAAAAAAGCACCCCTGTCCCCCCTGCTCTCGCGCTAAGGCGAACGCAAGCGTCGGTCTGGCGTCAAATGTAAACAGCAATTGCACCATGCATGTGAGGTATCGCCGCGAAGGTCAGATCGAGGGCAGTAAGTTTAGCAGTAGACCTCCTCTGTAAATCTAAAGTGGTAACCTGTAAAGGCTTTTAAAGGCTTTTAAAAATGTATTTAGTTTGTCGCCACTGCACGTTTGTGCGCAATTTTAAAGCATGTCATGTTTGGTATCCATGTACTCGGCCTAAGATCATCTTTTTTATTTCATCAAACATTTGGGCAATATAGTGTGTTTTAGTGCATTAAAATGTAAAAAAGTGTGTTTTTTCCCCAAAAAATGCGTTTGAAAAATCGCTGCGCAAATACTGTGTGAAAAAAAAAAATGAAACACCCACCATTTTAATCTGTAGGGCATTTGCTTTAAAAAAATATATAATGTTTGGGGGTTCAAAGTAATTTTCTTGCAAAAAAAAATTATTTTTTTATGTAAACAATAAGTGTCAGAAAGGGCTTTGTCTTCAAGTGGTTAGAAGAGTGGGTGATGTGTGACATAAGCTTCTAGATGTTGTGCATAAAATGCCAGGACAGTTCAAAACCCCCCCAAATGACCCCATTTTGGAAAGTAGTCACCCCAAGCTATTTGCTGAGAGTCATGTTGAGTCCATGGAATAATTTATATTGTGACACAAGTTGCGGGAAAGAGACAATTTTTTATTTTTTTTATTTTTTTTTGCGCAAAGTTGTCACTAAATGATATATTGCTCAAACATGCCATGGGAATATGTGAAATTACACCCCAAAATACATTCTGTTGCTTCTCCTGAGTACGGGGATACCACATGTGTGAGACTTTTTGGGAGCCTAGCCGCGTACGGGACCCCGAAAACCAAGCACCGCCTTCAGGCTTTCTAAGGCCGTAAATTTTTGATTTCACTCTTCACCGGCTATCACAGTTTCGGAGGCCATGGAATGCCCAGGTGGCAAAAAAAAACCCCAAATGACCCCATTTTGGAAAGTAGACACCCCAAGCTATTTGATGAGAGGTATAGTGAGTATTTTGCAGACCTCACTTTTTGTCACAAAGTTTTGAAAATTGAAAAAAGAAAAAAAAAATTTTTTTTTCTTGTCTTTCTTTATTTTCAAAAACAAATGAGAGCTGCAAAATACTCACCATGCCTCTCAGAAAATAGCTTGGGGTGTCTACTTTCCAAAATGGGGTCATTTGGGGGGGGTTTGTGCCACCTGGGCATTCCATGGCCTCCGAAACTGTGATAGGCAGTGAGGAGTAAAATCAAAAATGTACGCCCTTAGAAATCCTGAAGGCAGTGATTGGTTTTCGGGGTCCCGTACGCGGCTAGGCTCCCAAAAAGTCCCACACATGTGGTATCCCCATACTCAGGAGAAGCAGCTAAATGTATTTTGGGGTGCAATTCCACATATGCCCATGGCCTGTGTGAGCAATATATCATTTAGTGACAACTTTGTGCAAAAAAAAAAAAATTTGTCACTTTCCTGCAACTTGTGTCAAAATATAAAACATTCCATGGACTCAACATGCCTCAAAGCAAATAGCTTAGGGTGTCTACTTTCCAAAATGGGGTCATTTGGGGGGTTTTATGTCATCTGGGCATTTTATGGCCTTCAAAACTGTGATAGGTAGTGAGGAGTAAAATCAAAAATGTACGCCCTTAGAAATCCTGAAGGCAGTGATTGGTTTTCGGGGCCCCAGGAGAAGCAGCTAAATGTATTTTGGGGTGCAATTCCACATATGCCCATGGCCTGTGTGAGCAATATATCATTTAGTGACAACTTTTTTGTAATTTTTTTTTTTTTTTTGTCATTATTCAATCACTTGGGACAAAAAAAATGAATATTCAATGGGCTCAACATGCCTCTCAGCAAATTCCTTGGGGTGTCTACTTTCCAAAATGGGGTCATTTGTGGGGGTTTTGTACTGCCCTGCCATTTTAGCACCTCAAGAAACGACATAGGCAGTCATAAATTAAAGGCTGTGTAAATTCCAGAAAATGTACCCTAGTTTGTAGACGCTATAACTTTTGCGCAAACCAATAAATATACACTTATTGACATTTTTTTTACCAAAGACTTGTGGCCGAATACATTTTGGCCTAAATGTATGACTAAAATTGAGTTTATTGGATTTTTTTTAGAACAAAAAGTAGAAAATATCATTTTTTTTCAAAATTTTCGGTCTTTTTCCGTGTATAGCGCAAAAAATAAAAATGGCAGAGGTGATCAAATACCATCAAAAGAAAGCTCTATTTGTGGGAAGAAAAGGACGCAAATTTCGTTTGGGTACAGCATTGCATGACCGCGCAATTAGCAGTTAAAGCGACGCAGTGCCGAATTGTAAAAAGTGCTCTGGTCAGGAAGGGGGTAAAACCTTCCGGGGCTGAAGTGGTTAATTCTTGAAGACGTTTGTTATCCCAAAGAGGGATATCTCTCACTATTCCCTCCATACCTTTCAGGCTTTTAATGTTTTTCCAAACTTTTAGCATTAATTTGACTGTGGGGGTCCTATATGCAAACGAGTTTGCCTCCAATACCTCCAGCACACGTCTATGGGGTGCACCTGCAGTCATTATACCAAGATTATTATTACCCATAGATCCACCACCTGTCCTTAGGTGTTGCAGTTGAGCTGCCAGAAAATAGCAGCGTGGATGCGGGACCGCCATGCCCCCCTCACCTATTGCAAGCTGTAGGGTCTGTAGACTTATCCTTGAATGCCCCCCCCTCCACACAAGCCCTCTAAACAGCATATCTATTTTTTTGAACCATTTGCCACATATCCAAACTGGTGAATTATGTAAGATGTACAATAGTTGGGGCATCCACAGCATTTTAACCAGGTTGCATCTTCCAGCTGCCGACAAAGAGAGACCTTTCCATATATCAACCTTTTTTTTAAATTTCTCTAATAATGGGGCCATATTATTATTTAAAAAGTGGTCTGGATCCCTTGTTACCTGGATCCCTAAATATTTGGTTTTCTCCACTATTTTTAATGGGGTTTTTTCCAGGAAGGTGCCTTGTTTGATGGGGTCTATTGGCAGCAGGACAGATTTTTCCCAATTTATAGTGAGGCCCGAGACCTCCCCGAAGTCTGCAAAGACACCCATCACCTGTCTTAATGACCCTTCCATATTCCCCAGGAAAATAAGGACATCGTCCGCGTATAGCGCGATCTTCTCCTCCCTGGTCCTTCTCTGAAACCCCTCCACCATCCTATTTTGTCTTACCGCAGCGGCCACTGGTTCCATAGCTAAGGCAAAGATCAGGGGTGAAAGGGGACACCCCTGTCTTGTCCCTCTCTCCAACTGAAACTTGCTAGAGAGTACATTGTTAGTTCTTACCCTAGCTATGGGTTAGCTATATAGGATTTTCACCCACCTCCTGAATGAAGGTCCGAAGCCATACACCTTCAGAACCTGCCAGATAAATCCCCATTCAAGACTATCAAAAGCCTTCCCTACATCCAACATCATGACAGCTCTAGAACCCATATTTTCTGTTGGGATCTGCAGGTTCAGAAATAGCCTCCTTATATTCTCACTTGTTGACCTTTGGGGGATGAAACCTGTTTGATCCAGTTGAACTAAGCTATGGATTATCTTTTGAAGCCTAGTGGCCAAAATTTTTGCCAGCATTTTTACATCTGAGCACAATAGGGAAATAGGCCTATACGATCCAGGTTCCAAGGGATCCTTCCCCTCCTTTGGTATCATTATAATTGTGGCCTCCGTCATTGATTCGGGCAACCTCCCTTCCTGGTATGCCCCCTCAAGCACCTTGAGAAGTTCCGGTATCAATATCTCCCCATATTTTTTGTATATCTCTGCCGGGAGACCATCCGGACCCGGAGATTTCTGATTAGTCAGTTGTTTTACGGCGGCTTTGACCTCTTCTAATGAGATTGGGGCCTCCAGGGTCTCAATCTCCAGCTCTGACAGGGAGGGCAGTTCTAATTTCCTAAAGAATCTTTCCATTATCTCTCCTGTCACTGGCCCCTGGGATTTATATAGTTCTTCATAGTATTTCTTGAATATTTCATTTATTTTATCTGGTTGATATAAAATTTCACCTTCCCTATTACTGATGGCAGGAATTATTGGGGGGGGGGGGGGGGCATCCACTTTAGCAATATGAGCTAATATCTTCCCTACTCTTTCCCCCTCTCCAAACATTATATG
Organism: Lithobates clamitans; assembly: GCA_037952925.1. Lineage (NCBI taxonomy): Eukaryota > Metazoa > Chordata > Amphibia > Anura > Ranidae > Lithobates > Lithobates clamitans. The sequence goes on from JBBGZY010000142.1 coordinate 5,090,963, forward strand.
TTTTTGGAATGCTCTTTTATTTTCGGCCTTCCTAGACATTACCTCTTTATATATTGATTGCTTGTTTTCCCACCTTTGATATTTTTCCGGGGATGGATTTCCCACTAGCTCCCTTTCTGCTACTAGGATCTCATCTCTAGCCTTCTCTTCCACAGCCTTTGATGCTCTCTTTACTCTTGATATCTGCTGGATCAATATTCCCCTCATGTATGCCTTCAACGCATCCCACATCACCCCTCTTGCTACTGAGCCCTCGTTTAACACTATAAATTCTCTCATTTTTGCCATGGTTTCCTTCGGGTCCTCAAGAATCTCGAGCCACACTGGGTTCAGCTTCCAGGTACCCCATTGTTTCCTTATCCCGATATCCATCGTAACTGTCACCGGTGTGTGGTCCGAGATTCCTCTTGGGTGATAGGTTATATCCCTAACCAATAGAGCGGCCATGTCATTTCCCAAAACTAAATCTATTCTTGACAGAGAGGAGTGGGTACTAGAGTGACATGAGAACTGTTGTACCCCAGGATTTCTCACTCTCCACAGGTCCATCAGCCCAGCCTCTTCCAGAAACTGTCCCATTCGGATCCCACATGGACTCTGTCCCGCTTTTCCTGGGGGAAATTTATCTAATTCTTTATTTATTACTACATTAAAATCCCCTACTACAATGACAGGGGTCCTCGGTTTGTCTATCACAAACTCCAGCAGGCTATATAAAATTTCTAATTTAAAAGGTGGTGGGTTATAGATGTTTGCTATTATGCATTCCTGGTTCCCTATCGTGCAGTGCAGAAAAACATATCGGCCCCCTTCATCTATATTGCTCTGTCTGCAGGAAAACACAATCCCTTTCCTAATCAGCACTCCCACCCCCCTCGAGTAAGAGGAGTGTACCGCATGGTACTGATTCTGAAATTTTTTGTTCTTAATAATTACTTTTGTCTCCCTGGTCAGATGCGTTTCCTGCAGGCAGGCAACATCTACTCTAAGTGCATCTAACAAATCGAATACCTGTGCTCTCTTTAGGGGAGTACCCAGTCCCCTAACGTTCCATGAACCAATCTTTATTCCCATTACCTATTTGCAAATAAGGTTATCACTGCAAAAAGCAAGGAAAAAAAGAAAAAACCCCACCAAGCCCCAGTGACCAGGTATGGGAGTATTTCTCCTTATTCCGTGAATTATATCCAAGAAAAACAAAGAAGAGAGAAAAAAATAGAAAAAATGCATATTTCCCTATCAAATCTACCTCAGTGCTTGGTTATAATATCAACTATACAATTTCCATTATCCATATCCTTTATGTCTTTATATAGTGTAATATACCTTATACTTAATGTGTTGTTTGGTACCTTATATTGCATTTTGATTTTTCTGTGCTCTTTACCCCCTCCCCCCCTCCCCATCCCTCCCACCCCATCCCTCCCCCTCCCCCCCCCGTCACCCTCCCATGTACTGGTTTATTTGCCCATCCTTCCTCCCTCCCCACCTCCCCATACCACTCTAGGTTACCCCTCCGGGTTTTTTTAATGGCCGACCCATACCCCTCAACCCTTCCGTACCTCCCCCCTCCCCCCCTCTCTCCCCCACACCCACTCCCTCCCTCCCCCTCCACTTTTGAAAAAGAAAAAACTTACTATAAACACACTCCGTCTCAAACCTACTTCCATTTACCGTGTCCCCAAACCATCCCCGCTCCATTTGTGTAAATATTAATACAACTAATTCAAATTATACCCATTTAATAAACATTAGTTTTTCGCAGTGTATCCCCTCTATTTCTTAGGTAATTGATCTTTCTTGTCCTCCAGCCATGCTAACGCTTTCGCAGGGGACTCAAAAAACTGGCTACCCCCTAGCGCATTTTTCCGCAACTTAGCTGGATAAAGAAGGGCGTATGAGACATTATATCTCTGGAGGCTACGCTTTACCCCCAGAAACTCGGCTCTGCGTTTCTGAAGGTCCGGTGAGAAATCGGGGAATATTGATATCCTTATATCTTTATACAGGATCTTCCCCATCTCACGAGCTTTACGTAAGAGTTTTATTTTATCCTTGTAGTTCAAAAATTTAACTAAAAACGGTCTTGGGGGGTTTCCCGGTGCGGGGGGCCTGAACGGGACTCTATGTGCCCTTTCTATAGAAAACTGCTGCGTAAATGTTTCACCTCCAAATACCCCCAACACCCAGTTCTCCAAAAATACAATAGGGTCCAGGCCTTCACTCCCCTCAGGGAATCCCACCACTCTAACATTGTCCCTGCGAAGTCTATTTTCCATTTCATCGACTTTCCCTGCAAGCTTTTCAATTTTTTCCCTCCAGATCTTTGCTTCTTGTTTCATAGGGAGTAAATCATCCTCTATTAGGCTTATTCTCTTTTCCGCTTCTGTCACCCTTTCAGTTGTCATCTTAAGATCCTGGCGTACTAGGGTCAGCTCCTCTTTGATGCCCTTCATTTGCTCTCCCAGTGTTCCCAAAGAGTGGTTGCATGCGCTTATTGCTAGGAAGATATCCTTTAGGGAGGGTTCTCCTTCCACTATGGGGATTGGGGCGGCTGGTGCCTCCATTTCCCTGCTGACGGCTCCTGAGCCTTTTGTAGAAAGATTCTTTGTACTAGGGTTGCCTACAGACTGACCCGCATGACCCTGGCTTTTCCTATCCATTACTGATTTGATCGGTGCTTGTTGTCCACCCTTATTTGGGGTATGTTCTGCTGCCAGGACCAGTTTCTCTAATTTAGCGGAAGCTGCCACCACCGCAGCTGTTGCCCCTGCCACAGTAAGATGTGGGCCTTTTTCCTTCTCCTTGTCTTTAGCTGACCTCAAGGATTGGGTTCCCATATTTTCCTGGCTAGGATGCTCCTCTCCCTTTCTTCTCCCTGTCATGTTGATTTTCCCCGAGTTATCTTGTTCTCCTCTTATATGTTTATGTACTTGCACCACCAACTGTTGATATCCTTTTAATTACTCCTTATTGCCAACCTGGTCATTTACTAGAGGTTCAGGTTCATACACACATGTCTAACAACAGATCTGGTCTAGTATCTGACCTCTCTCCCCCTTAGTCCCGGATCTTAATGAGGTATCAGTGAGTCATGCAAATTCCTTGTATATTAGGTCTCCCCCTCCAGAACTCACAGTCCCCCTTCTCTATTATAGGTCACCCAGGGTCCCTTAGTACAGCCCCTCACAGTTCCCAGCAGTAGGGGGGTCAGAACAGTCCAGGAGACAACAGGGGAAATCAGCTCAGTGTCTCTCTTCCATACTACAGGGGGGTGCTTTAAACCGGTTGTTGGACAGGGGTCAGCCTAGGGATCAGCCTAGAGAGAGACTTCAGAGGTTTTATTTTTATTTCAGAGTTCAGGGTTCCTCCATTAACTATTTCTCAATATGCAGCATATGGCTAGCAGACATCCACACTGTTCAAACAGGATACAATTATTGTGTACCTGCTTCTTGCTTGCAGCGGTCTCTCTGAGGCTCCGTCTCCTCACTGACAGCCAAACCGAGCTCACTCTCTCTTCCTTCACTCTCGCGATGCTTGTGATGTCAGCGCCAGGCTCTGTGTCCTCTCTCGCTCCTCTCTCAATCACCGCCGAGCTCACACCGCCTTGAGCGGCGTCTCGAGCAACGCCCCCGCACGCCGCGCCAGCGATCGCTCCAGCAGTCCCAGCAGGCAGGGTCCCTCCGCAGCCCTCCGAGTCCACACAGGGCCGGGACAGCGCAGCAGTGCAGCAGGGACAACAGAAGGGGGGACAGAGGCCCAGCACAGCTCTGCGGGTATCCAGGTGGGTAGCGGTGAAGCGGCTAGCAGTTAGCTGCGGGGTTCACAGTGCTTCATGGAGCGGGATGGGATCACATACTCACTCCACTCCTCTCACCTCCATCCGCTTCCGGCCACGCCCCAGTGCCTCAACTTGTAGCTTTAGATGAACACTGTGCAGAGGTCTCACTACACTAACTTGTAGTTTTAGCTGAACACTGTGAGCAGGACGCACCGCACTAACTTGTAGTTATAGCTGAACACTGTGCAGAGGTCTCACTACACTAACTTGTAGTTTTAGCTGAACACTGTGAGCAGGATGCACTGCACTAACTTGTAGTTTTAGCTGAACACTGTGAGCAGGACGCACCCCACTAACTTGTAGTTTTAGCTGAACACTGTGAGCAGGACGCACCACACTAACTTGTAGTTTTAGCTGAACACTGTGAGCAGGACGCACTGCACTAACTTGTAGTTTTAGATGAACACTGTGCAGAGGTCTCACTACACTAACTTGTAGTTTTAGCTGAACACTGTGAGCAGGACGCACCGCACTAACTTGTAGTTTTAGCTGAACACTGTGAGCAGGACGCACCCCACTAATATGTAGTTTTAGCTGAACACTGTGAGCAGGACGCACTGCACTAACTTGTAGTTTTAGATGAACACTGTGCAGAGGTCTCACTACACTAACTTGTAGTTTTAGCTGAACACTATGAGCAGGACGCACTGCACTAACTTGTAGTTTTAGCTGAACACTGTGCAGAGGTCTCACTACACTAACTTGTAGTTTTAGCTGAACACTGTGAGCAGGACGCACCGCACTAACTTGTAGTTTTAGCTGAACACTGTGAGCAGGACACACAGCACTAACTTGTAGTTTTAGATGAACACTGTGCAGAGGTCTCACTACACTAACTTGTAGTTTTAGCTGAACACTGTGAGCAGGACGCACCACACTAACTTGTAGTTATAGCTGAACACTGTGCAGAGGTCTCACCCCACTAACTTGTAGTTTTAGCTGAACACTGTGAGCAGGACGCACCGCACTAACTTATAGTTTTAGCTGAACACTGTGAGCAGGACGCACTGCACTAACTTGTAGTTTTAGATGAACACTGTGCAGAGGTCTCACTACACTAACTTGTAGTTTTAGCTGAACACTGTGAGCAGGATGCACTGCACTAACTTGTAGTTTTAGCTGAACACTGTGAGCAGGACGCACCCCACTAACTTGTAGTTTTAGCTGAACACTGTGAGCAGGACGCACCACACTAACTTGTAGTTTTAGCTGAACACTGTGAGCAGGACGCACTGCACTAACTTGTAGTTTTAGATGAACACTGTGCAGAGGTCTCACTACACTAACTTGTAGTTTTAGCTGAACACTGTGAGCAGGACGCACCGCACTAACTTGTAGTTTTAGCTGAACACTGTGAGCAGGACGCACCCCACTAATATGTAGTTTTAGCTGAACACTGTGAGCAGGACGCACTGCACTAACTTGTAGTTTTAGATGAACACTGTGCAGAGGTCTCACTACACTAACTTGTAGTTTTAGCTGAACACTATGAGCAGGACGCACTGCACTAACTTGTAGTTTTAGCTGAACACTGTGCAGAGGTCTAACTACACTAACTTGTAGTTTTAGCTGAACACTGTGAGCAGGACGCACCGCACTAACTTGTAGTTTTAGCTGAACACTGTGAGCAGGACACACAGCACTAACTTGTAGTTTTAGATGAACACTGTGCAGAGGTCTCACTACACTAACTTGTAGTTTTAGCTGAACACTGTGAGCAGGACGCACCACACTAACTTGTAGTTATAGCTGAACACTGTGCAGAGGTCTCACCCCACTAACTTGTAGTTTTAGCTGAACACTGTGAGCAGGACGCACCGCACTAACTTATAGTTTTAGCTGAACACTGTGAGCAGGACGCACTGCACTAACTTGTAGTTTTAGATGAACACTGTGCAGAGGTCTCACTACACTAACTTGTAGTTTTAGCTGAACACTTTGAGCAGGATGCACCGCACTAACTTGTAGTTTTAGCTGAACACTGTGCAGAGGTCTCACTACACTAACTTGTAGTTTTAGCTGAACACTGTGAGCAGGATGCACCACAATAACTTGTAGTTTTAGCTGAACACTGTGAGCAGGACGCACCCCACTAACTTGTAGTTTTAGCTAAACACTGTGAGCTGGACGCACTGCACTAACTTGTAGTTTTAGATGAACACTGTGCAGAGGTCTCACTACACTAACTTGTAGTTTTAGCTGAACACTGTGAGCAGGACGCACCGCACTAACTTGTAGTTTTAGCTGAACACTGTGCAGAGGTCTCACTACACTAACTTGTAGTTTTAGCTGAACACTGTGAGCAGGATGCACCACACTAACTTGTAGTTTTAGCTGAACACTCTGCAGAGGTCTCACTACACTAACTTGTAGTTTTAGCTGAACACTGTGAGCAGGACGCACCGCACTAACTTGTAGTTTTAGCTGAACACTGTGCAGAGGTCTCACTACACTAACTTGTAGTTTTAGCTGAACACTGTGAGCAGGACGCACCACACTAACTTGTAGTTTTAGCTGAACACTGTGAGCAGGACGCACCCCACTAACTTGTAGTTTGAGCTGAACACTGTGAGCTGGACGCACTGCACTAACTTGTAGTTTTAGCTGAACACTGTGAGCTGGACGCACTACACTAACTTGTAGTTTTAGCTGAACACTGTGAGCAGGACGCACCGCACTAACTTGTAGTTTTAGCTGAATACTGTGCAGAAGTCTCACTACACTAACTTGTAGTTTTAGCTGAACACTGTGAGCAGGATGCACCACACTAACTTGTAGTTTTAGCTGAACACTGTGCAGAGGTCTCACTACACTAACTTGTAGTTTTAGCTGAACACTGTAGCAGGACGCACCGCACTAACTTGTAGTTTTAGCTGAACACTGTGAGCAGGACGCACTGCACTAACTTGTAGTTTTAGATGAACACTGTGCAGAGGTCTCACTACACTAACTTGTAGTTTTAGCTGAACACTGTGATCAGGACGCACCACACTAACTTGTAGTTTTAGCTGAACACTGTGCAGAGGTCTCACTACACTAACTTGTAGTTTTAGCTAAACACTGTGAGCAGGACGCACCCCACTAACTTGTAGTTTTAGCTGAACACTATGAGCAGGACGCACCCCACTAACTTGTAATTTTAGCTGAACACTGTGAGCAGGACGCACCGCACTAACTTGTAGTTTTAGCTGAACACTTTGAGCAGGACGCACCACACTAACTTGTAGTTTTAGCTGAACACTGTGAGCAGGACGCACCCCACTAACTTGTAGTTTGAGCTGAACACTGTGAGCTGGACGCACTGCACTAACTTGTAGTTTTAGATGAACACTGTGCAGAGGTCTCACTACACTAACTTGTAGTTTTAGCTGAACACTGTGAGCAAGACGTACCGCACTAACTTGTAATTTTAGCTGAACACTGTGCAGAAGTCTCACTACACTAACTTGTAGTTTTAGCTGAACACTGTGAGCAGGATGCACCACACTAACTTGTAGTTTTAGCTGAACACTGTGCATTGGTCTCACTACACTAACTTGTAGTTTTAGCTGAACACTGTAGCAGGACGCACCGCACTAACTTGTAGTTTTAGCTGAACACTGTGAGCAGGACGCACTGCACTAACTTGTAGTTTTAGATGAACACTGTGCAGAGGTCTCACTACACTAACTTGTAGTTTTAGCTGAACACTGTGATCAGGACGCACCGCACTAACTTGTAGTTTTAGCTGAACACTGTGCAGAGGTCTCACTACACTAACTTGTAGTTTTAGCTAAACACTGTGAGCAGGACGCACCCCACTAACTTGTAGTTTTAGCTGAACACTATGAGCAGGACGCACCCCACTAACTTGTAGTTTTAACTGAACACTGTGAGCAGGACGCACCGCACTAACTTGTAGTTTTAGCTGAACACTGTGAGCAGGACACACCCCACTAACTTGTAGTTTTAGCTGAACACTGTGAGCAGGACGCACTGCACTAACTTGTAGTTTTAGATGAACACTGTGCAGAGATCTCACTACACTAACTTGTAGTTTTAGCTGAACACTGTGAGCAGGACGCACCGCACTAACTTGTAGTTTTAGCTGAACACTGTGAGCAGGACGCACCCCACTAACTTGTAGTTTTAGCTGAACACTGTGAGCAGGACGCACTGCACTAACTTGTAGCTTTAGATGAACACTGTGCAGAGGTCTCACTACACTAACTTGTAGTTTTAGCTGAACACTGTGAGCAGGACGCACCACATTAACTTGTAGTTTTAGTTGAACACTGTGAGCAGGACGCACCCCACTAACATGTAGTTTTAGCTGAACACTGTGAGCAGGACGCACTGCACTAACTGTAAATAGTCTAGCTGCCTGACTGTGGTACTAATAGGATCAAAAGAACACCAGCAATTTTCTTCAGGTAGCTCTAAATACTGTAACAAGACAAGCCTGCCTGTCAGTAAGAAGATAACAGGAACGGATCTAGCTAAACTGAATACAGTGTATATATATATATATATATATATTTATATATATATGCAACACCTGGGATGCATATATATACACAATACACTGTAAATGCAGCTAACTCACTGATTGTCCTGCCTAATCTAGCTAACTCAAATGAAATGACACTGTCTCTCTGTCTATCTATGTATCTCAATGCCGGAACACACACTACACAGGGCCGCCGTGCAGGTGGCCTTATATAGTGTGGGGCGTGTTCTAAACCCCCTGAGCCATAATTAGCCAAAGCCACCCTGGCTTTGGCCAATTACAGCTTTCTCTACTGATGGCACTGTGATTGGCCAAGCATGTGGGTCATAGTGCATGCTTGGCCAATCATCAGCCAGCAATGCACTGCGATGCCGCTGTGAATTATGGGCCGTGACGCGACACACGAATTTGGTGCGAACGGCCCATATCGTTTGCAATTCGGCGAACGGGCGAACAGATGATGTTCGTGTCCAACATGGGTTCGACTCGAACACGAAGCTCATCCCTAGTCCCCAGGCATACAGCTCACAATGAGCACCGTTCCCCCAAATGCCAGGGCCCATAATCAGTAGGCAAGAGGCTGGCATTCAGTCCCTCCAAAAGCCTCTGTCCCGGCTAGGTCTGTCACATTTCTCCCCTTTCGGCAGGAGACTAACACAGGAGGAGTCCCCAGATGAGTTGACTCCGAAGTTAGTCAGTAGTTCCAGTCCTCTAATGCTGGTATCCCCACAGTACCCCAAACAAATTGTTCCAAACAGAGTATTACTCACCCAGCCAACCTCTGCCTCTCTCAGAGAACATATCCACAGCTGGGGAGATGCCTGGACTGGCCCTTCTCCCTGGAGTCCGTTCAGCCGCTGGAGAGAAGACAGGGTGACTGAGCTCACTTCATCATGCTGTTGGGGATCTGGGCCGACTGCCAAGCATCCCTGGGGTATACAGGTGGGGACTGAAGCCCCCACTGTGGTAGTTCCGGAGGCTCATGGTGAGAAGGTGGCAATCACTTCCCAGTGGATTTCAGAGATGCAGGGAGGAGAAGCAGCCATTTTCCCTCCCCAACAAGAGTTCGTGCACCTGGGAGACAATACCAGTGAAAGGGAGTTCCAACAGCAGACGGCGCCCCAGAATGATTGCACAAACCCAGCTGAAGCGCTGGCAACTGGGCAGAGTGTTACCAACCTCCGCCCAGCATTGGCAACAACTACAGAGTTCCAGGTAGCCAGGGCAGTTGGCCTCCCACCCCAACAGTTAGCCGGAGCAAATGGTGTGGGGTTTTCAGCAGAAGGTCTGGAACAGGGCAGAGTGCTGCTGGCCTCTGCCATCAACTAACAGAGGATGAATTTCCTGTAAGGGTGGATGGGGCTTCAGTCCCCATCTGTATACCCCAGGGATGCTGGACAGTCGGCCCAGATCCCCAACAGCATGATGGAGTGAGCTCAGTCACCCTGTCTTCTCTCCAGCGGCTGAGAGGACTCCAGGGAGAAGGGCCAGTCCAGACCTCTCCCCAGCGGCGCGTATGTTCTCTGAGAGAGGCAGAGGTTGGCTGGGTGAGTAATAATCTGTTTGGAACAATTTTTTGGGGTACTGTGTGGATACCAGCATTAGAGGACTGGAACTACTGACTAACTTCGGAGTCAACCCATCTGGGGTCTCCTCCTGTGTTAGTCTCCTGCCGAAAGGGGAGAAATGTGACAGACCTAGCCGGGACAGAGGCCTTTGGAGGGGACTGAATGCCAGCCTCTTGCCATACGATTAGGGGAACTGGCATTTGTGGGAACTGTGCTCTTTGTGAGCTGTATGCCTGGGTACCCTTGAGGTGGCATTACTTTAGATTCAGGTCCATGTCCCCCAAGACACACAGACTCTGGGGACCCTGGATATGCCATTGGAATGGAAGTGACTAATAGGGGCACAAGGTGAATGAGAACCCCACTATGATCTGTGCTAGTCAGACTCAATGCTGTATATATGTGTATATAATGTGTGCTGTCTCATTGTGTTGTGTACTATTTGCTGTGCTAGTTTGGGGTAGGGCTGTATTCTAATGTTTTATTGTGTCTGTCTGCCCTGGATGTCACAGGATGTGTAACTCTATGGAGGGAGGGGGTATTCCTCCAACAGCTCTCCCTGCTGATAAGACTGTGTACTGATGAGACGTTAAACACACCTGACCTGTGTGTCCTTTGTCATTGGACAGTTTAACCCGCGCTGTTTTCCAATGGTGGGGGGAAGTGTTTTGAAGTGGCATCTGTATAACATGTTTTTGAATAAAGATTCATTCCTGCTTGAACCTCAAGACAGAGCCTTGTATTTGGGGGAGAATTATTTGTATGGGTTCCTTGTTCGGCTGATTAAAGTGTTCGGTAACTGCCTTTGTGTTCGGAAATGGAATGTCTTAAACGACTTTAACCCCTTTCATACGCGGGGTGTCGTTACACCTTGCAACTCCACAGATACTGCTGTTGGTGCTGGGCAGAGCACACTGAAGTTTAGCCCTGATACCAGCTTTTCTGCTGGAGGCTCACCAGGTTGTTCTTCCTCAGCAGAAAAGTCTATCAAATCCCATGTCTCTGCAACTGGTGTGTGGGGATAGAAGTTCACAATCTCATGTCCGTGGAACCCAGAAGATGCTATCAGTGCTGGGCAGAGGTTAGAAGAACTCTGCCCTGTTGTCAGCACTTCAGCTTTGGGGATGGCAAACTCCAGATTTTCCACTGCCGATTCTTCAGCCGGGATTTCAGAGTTGTCAACTGGTATTTCCCGATAGTTCCAGGCAAAGGGAGCCCCACCCTGCTGCTGAGCAGAGTCTAGCAGCTGTCTGTAGGCGATCTCCAGCTCCCATTCCTAAACGGCCAGAAACTCCAAATCTTCCTGTGCCCAGTGCCCTTCCGAGACATTCAGTCTTCGCTCTCTGTGCTCCATTATTTACTCCAAACGCCACTCCCGATCACTCCCAAAGTCAGGGTCCCTGGACAGCCTCCAATACAACAATCCCAGGCCATCATAGTCAAAGCCTTCCGTGGGGCTGTCATCCGCTGATCATGGGCACTCTTGGGCTACATACCACTGGAGGGCTCTGTAGCTCTCGTCCAACCGCATCTCTGCCCGGATCAGCCTGCTTAACTCAGCTGTCCACTCCTGCTTTGGTTGTTCCCCCAATAACAGCATTCATACTTCATACTGCGACCAGTACCTTACATGGATGGAGGGGAGAACTTTTCCCTGGTGTTGCTGCTCAAGAGCTAGCACTTTCTTCCAGAGCTCTGATACTGGTCCTCTATGCTGTATCTACATCTCTCACAACCTCCTTCTGAATTCCTCTTCCATGGTGGCTGGTGTCTGTACCTCTCTGCTCCTTTCAGTTGGTGCTGCTGTGACTTCTGCTGCTGCAGCACCTCTTTGCTGTAGCCAATTTGCATCCACAGCCACTATAACTAGGTCTATGATCTCCGCTGTAGGGTTAGGACCATAATGTGCCAGTCTTATTTTAACAGCCCGATCAAACCAAGCCTCTTCTGGTGTCTTGTCTGTTATGCTGGGCCTTTCGGCTCTATCCATTTCGACTAGTTCTGCGATAATGTGCCTCTTCTTACGGTTGTTGGCCAGTCAGCCCTGGTTCTTCAGTAAGTCCTTGAGGGAAGAGAGCTTTAGCCGTTCATACTGTGCTTCCATTGTCCTGTGTCCTCTTGTAGCTGTCCTTCTGGGCTGTGGGAATGGTCCCACTGCTTGACACCAGTTGTAACGATACCCCGAGTATGAAAGGGGTTAAAGTTGTTTAGGACATTCCATACCCAAACACAAAGGCTTCTCCCTTAAATACGAGACAAGGCTCTGTCTTGAGGTCCAACCAGGAATGAATCTTTATTCAAATACATGTTATACAGATCCCAATTCAAAACACTTCCCCCCACCCTTGGACAAAAGGGCGGGTTAAACTGTCCAATGACAATGGACACACGGGTCAGGTGTGTTTAATTTCTCATCAGTAAACAGTCTTAACAGGGGGGCTGCTGGAGGAATCCCCCTCCCTCTTTCCTCACAGCAACATCCCATAATAGACATCCCATAATAGTTGAGGCAGGCAGCCACAATAGAACATTAGAATACAGTCACACTCCCCAACCATCACAGCAAATAGTACACAACATAATGAGACAGCACACATTATATATACATATATACAGCATTAAGTCTGACTAGCCAGGATCATAGTGATGTTCTCATTCACCTTGTGCCCCTATTAGGGACTCCCATCACAATGGCATATCCAGGGTCCCCAGAGTCTGTGTGTCTTGGGGGACATGGACCTGAATCTTGTTGCAGAGTGTGATTGCTAGGTGCAGTGGAGTCAATTCAGATCAGACGTTGTGGAGTAACAGGAAATGACTTCTTTATTGGAACATAACTGGCAAGAAGTACACAGATGTCACCTCACATGGTAAGAAGAACACAAACAGGAAAAAGAAACCAACAAGTACAACACTATACACAGGAAATACAACATATCATAGAAAACTGCATAGCACAGCATACCACTGAGCATTAGCGACATCTAGTGTCCTGTTTGAGAACTGCAGTTAATAGGCTAAGCTGAAATCTGTTGTATCTCCAACACCCTTTCTCAACAGTTAAGGCTTAGTCTGCTAAACCTATCTTCTTTGTAAGCCTTGAATGTCTTTCAGCAGTCAGGGGCTTTGTAAGGATATCTGCTGTCATATCCTTGGTTGGGCAATAAAGTAACTCAAGAAGACCTTGCTCTTGAAGATCCCTAAGAAAGTGAAACTTCACATCAATGTACTTGGTTCTTGAATTAACTCCTTCCATGTGCGTAAGTACAAGGCATCCTTGATTGTCCTCATAGATTTCTGTTGGTCCCAACTGTGGTTGACCCAAGTCTGTTAATAACCGTCTCAGCCATATAACTTCTTGGCTTGCCTGCGCTGCAGCAACATATTCTGCTTCAGTAGACGACAGTGTAACAGAGAGTTTTCTACTAGTCCAACTGATGGCACCACCTGACAAAAAAGAATAAGTAGCCCCTGGTAGATTTTCTGTCACTGGTGTCTCCTGCCCAGTCAGCATCCACATATCCTATTAGGGTGCTTTCATCACTTGCTGGTAACTTTAACTTGTAGTGCGAAGTCCCTTTAAGGTAGGGAATGATTCGCTTTACAGCATTCCAGTCCTTTTTACTTGCCATCGAAACCTTTCTGTATAGGATACCAACAGTTGCTGCAATGTCCGGCCTTGTAGAGGTAGTAAGGTACAGTAATTTCCCTATTGTTTTTCTGTATTGAGTATTAGTAGGTAATGGGTTATCTTGACAATTCATCTCCTTTAGGTAGTTGGTTTCCATGAGAGACTTTACCGGTTTGGCGTCTTGCATTCCAAATGTTTCAATTATTTCTTGTATTTTGTGTCTTTGGTTCAGAAGAAAGCAGCCAGCTTCCTCTCTCTTGATCTGGATATCGAGGTAATTCTTTATGTTGCCAAGATCTTTGGTGTCAAAGTGCTGATTTAGTTTTTCCAGTATTTCTGCTTCATCCCTTTCTTGCTCAAAACAAATCAGGATATCATCCACATAAATGAGCATATAGACCCATTGATTTGCCAATTTCTTTGTGTATAAGCAGGGGTCTGCTTTACTCCTTAGAAAGTTTTGATGTTTAAGCATTTCATTTATTTTTATATTCCAAGCCCTTGCTGCTTGCTTTAGACCATATATACTCCTGCAAAGTTTGCATACTAGTTCTGACCTTTGTTCATCTTTGAATCCTGGCGGTTGTTCCATGAAAATTTCTTCTGTTAAATCGCCATGTAGAAACGCGGTTTTCACATCAAAATGTTTCAATTGCATTTTCCTTATGGCGGCTACTGTCAGTAAAGTCCGTATTGTACTGTGCTTGACTACTGGTGCAAACATCTCATCATAGTCCTCTCCGTATTTTTGAGAATAGCCCCTTGGCTACTAGTTTTGCTTTGTACAATTGTGCCATCTGCATTGTATTTCACTTTAAAAGTCCATTTACAGCCTATGGCTTTCCTTCCGGGTGGTAGTTCTGTAAGTGTCCATGTTTTGGTGTCATGCATGGATTTCATCTCTTCCTCAGCAGCATTCTGGGTGTCAGTGACCTAGACGTCTGTGCCATATATGTTTACAGTCATTGTGCTTGTGTGTACATAGTCTCACCTTTTCCTTCACTGTGTCGAGGTGATATAGATGATCATCCAGCTTGGCACTTGCTATTGTATGTTTGCCATTTAGAATAGAACACTTGTCACCTTGGAATTTTACAGTGAGTCCTGTGGCTGCTAGATGCTTCACAGATAAGAGTCCTCCTTCTAGATTAGGAACATAAAGCACATCTTTCACTGGTATGGCTAAATTGTGTCCCACATCATTCGGGCATACAAGGGTTCCATGCCCATATCCTTCTGCATGTATTTTGCTTCCATCTGCAAGATAAATAGTTTCTTTGTTGTTCAGATCAAGTTCTGTGAAGAAACTTCTATCACTCGTCATGTGACTGGTTGCCCCGGCATCAATGCACCAGCCTTGGCATTTGCTGTTGCCTATCGTTTTAAATGTGGCATTCCAGTTTCCTTCCCATGGATCATTGATTATGGTTTTGACCTTTTGTTAACATAAGAGGGACGCTGTCTCATTTGCTCTGCTTTCCATATAGTACAATCTTTCTTTATGTGTCCCTGTTTGTGGCATCTGAAACACACTCTGGTCTCTTTCCTGTGTAACTTTGCATCTGTAACTTTAAGAGCTGTTCTGGTGTCGGTTTCTTTGGAGTCATGCACTAATTCTTCTCTGATACTCATCTATGAACCTGGTTTTTACAAATGCTAGCGTCAGATCTGTCTCAGGTCGTGTCTCCAGTGCATTGATTAGTGCAGTATATGTATCAGGCAAACTGCATAACAACATGGCTGCAGTGTGACTGTCTGTTATATTCTCCCCGATTGATCTAAGTTGCGCAATCACTTCCAGCATTGCATTTATATGCTCCTGCATGTCCTGTTCTCTGCCAAGTCTCATTTTGTAAAGTTTCCGTAGCAAAAACAGCTTGCTGTTTAAACTGGATCTTTCATGCAGTCTTTTCAGTACGTCCCACATGCCTTTCGCTGTGTCCTTATGACGTATATGAATGAGCTGATCATCCTCTAGTAAGCTTATGGTGGCCCGTGCCTGTCTGTTTTACTTGTCCTAGTCCTGATTACTATCCTGTGGCCTCTCTGTGGTGGTAACCTCCCACAAGTCATCTCTGGATAATAGCATTTCCACTTTGAACCTTCATAACTGATAATTGTCATTGTTCAGCTTGGCCACTGAGAGTTTAAGCTCTGAGTTTCCAGCCATTTTTTTCCTCCTTTATATACAAACAGACTTACTTGTCTGTAGGAGATGTCACTGGAAACCTTCCTTATGTCGATCTCTGCATCAGACACACTGTCTCCCGTTCGAGGCTTTGTTCTGCCTGGGCCGCACCTGGTTGTATGACTTTATCCGGACACTGGGCCCATAACCTGTTGCAGAGTGCGATTGCTAGGTGCAGTTGAGTCAATTCAGATCAGACGTTGTGGAGTAACAGGAACTGACTTCTTTATTGGAACATAACTGGCAAGAAGTACACAGATGTCACCTCACATGGTAAGAAGAACACAGACAGGAAAAAGAAACCAACAAGTACAACACTATACACAGGAAATACAACATATCATAGAAAACCGCACAGCACAGCATACCACTGAGCATTAGCGACATCTAGTGTCCTGTTTGGGAACTGCAGCTAATAGGCTAAGCTGAAATCTGTTGTATCTCCAGCAAATCTAAAGTAACACCATCTCCAGGGTCCCCAGGCATACAGCTCACAACGAGCACCATTCCCCCAAATGCCAGGGCCCGAAATCGGTAGGCAAGAGGCTGGCATTCAGTCCCCTCCAAAAGCCTCTGTCCCGGCTAGGTCTGTCACAGGTGTACTCACTTTTGTTGCCTGCAGTTTAGACGTTAATTGCTGTGTGTTGAGTTATTTTGAGGGGACAGTAAATTTACGCTGTTATACAAGCTGTACACTCACTACTTTACATTGTAGCAAAGTGTCATTTCTTCAGTGTTGTCACATGAAAAGGTATAACAAAATATTTACAAAATGTGAGGGGTGTACTCACTTTTGTGAGATACTGTATATAATAATACACTGCCTGCACTGACTGTACATATAGTCTACACTGAATGCATGTAGATATATATATACACAATTAATACACTGCCTGCAAGCCACCAACTAACTGCCTAAGCTAGCTCAAGTTAGCTCTAGCTTCGTCCACTCCAACACACTACATACAGCCACTGTGTAAGCAGCCTTATATAGTGTGGGGCATGAACTTAGCCTCTGAGCTATGATTGGCTAAAACCAATCATGGCTCTTGAAGCAGAGCGCGCTGTGATTGGCCAAAGCATGCAGGTCAGGTGCATGCTTTGGCCAATCATCAGACGTCAATGCACTGCGATCTCGCGTACATTATGGGGCGTTCCGCGGCTCTTGAATTTGCAGCGATAGCCCCATAATGTTTGGTATTCGCCGAACGGGCGAACACCCAATGTTTAAGTCGAACTTATGTTCACCTTGAACATTGGGACCATCCCTAGTGAAGAACAATCCAAGATAGTAAGTTGTCACCAGAACTATTGAAGTTAAATCTCCCCAAAGGGACACAGACACTGTTTTAACCCCTCCCTTCTCTAAATGTTAGAAAAAAGTTATCAGCTTTAGATTTACTTTAAAACATACCTGCCGGTATGTTTTCAGACTGACTGACAAATACTCAACAGTAGGGCAAAATAAAGCAAGACATTTAAAGCAAGTGTAGCACTAGGGATGAGCCGAACACCCCCCTGTTCGGTTTGCACCAGAACATGCGAACAGGCAAAAAATTTGTTCGAACACGCAAACACCGTTAAAGTCTATGGGACACGAACATTAATAATCAAAAGTGCTAATTTTAAAGGCTTATATGCAAGTTATTGTCATAAAAAGTGTTTGGGGACCTGGGTCCTGCCCCAGGGGACATGGATCAATGCAAAAAAAAGTTTTAAAAACTGATGTTTTTCCAGGAGCAGTGATTTTAATAATGCTTAAAAGTGAAACAATAAAAGTGTAATATTCCTTTAAATTTCATACCTGGGGGGTGTCTAAAGTATGCCTGTAAAGGGGCGCATGTTTCCCGTGTTTAGAACAGTCTGACAGCAAAATGACATTTCAAAGGAAAAAAAGTCATTTAAAACTACTCACGGCTATTAATGAATTGCCGGTCCGACAATGCACATAAAAGTTCATTGATAAAAACGCCATGGGAATTCCCCACAGGGGAACCCCAACCAAAATTTAAAAAAAAAAATGACGTGAGGGGTCCTCCTAAATTCCATACCAGGCCCTTCAGGTCTGGTATGGATATTAAGGGGAACCCCGGGGAAAATTTAAAAAAAAAATGGCGTGGGGTCCCCCTCAAAATCTATACCAGACCCTTCAGGTCTTGTATGGATTTTAAGGGGAACTCCGTGCCAAAATTTTTTTAAAAATGGCGTGGGGTCCCCCCAAAAATCCACACCAGACCCTTATCCAGGGACGAGAGAGCGCCCCCCTCCTGAACCGTACCAGGCCACATGCCCTCAACATTGGGAGGGTGCTTTGGGGTAGCCCCCAAAACACCTTGTCCCCATGTTGATGGGGACAAGGGCCTCATCCCCACAACCCTTGCCCGGTGGTTGTGGGGGTCTGCGGGCGGGGGGGCCTATCGGAATCTAGAAGCCCCCTTTAACAAGGGGACCCCCAGATCCCGGCCCTCCCCCCTGTGTGAAATGGTAAAGGGGTACCATTTCACAAAAAAAGTGTCAAAAATTTTAAGAATGACAAGAGACAGTTTTTGACAATTCCTTTATTCAAATGCTTCTTCTATCTTCTATCTTCTTTCTTCTTTCTTCTATCTTCTATCTTCCTTCGGTTTCTTCCTCCATCTTCTTCTTCTTCTGGTTCTTCTGGTTCCACTGGTTCTTCCTCTGGTGTTGTCGTCCGGCATCTTCCTCCACATCATTGACCAAGCATGCACTATGACCCGCATGCTTGGCCAATCACAACGCCACTTTTTCTCATGGCAGGCGATTCCGGCTCTCTACCGACATGTGGAAGGCAATGTCTTGGCCTCGCTGGACAAGGCGGTTAGCGGTAAGGTGCATATTACCACTGACTCATGGTCCAGCAGGCATGGACAGGGACATTACCTATCTTTCACCGCGCACTGGGTGACTCTTCTGGCAGCTGGGAAGGATGCAGGACAGGGTGCAGTAGTGTTGGAGGTTGTTCCGCCACCACGCCTCCAAAATACTTCTAGTGGTGATTCTGACACACCTCTCTCCTTCACCCCCTCCTCTTCTTCTTCCTCCATGGCCTCTTCCTGTGCTGATTTGTCTTCAGAACCAGCGGTGCTCCCTAGGCATTCAAGGGGCTACGCAAGCACGCAGGCCAAAAGATGCCATGCGGTGCTTGAGCTGGTGTGCTTGGGTGACAGGAGCCACACTGGGGCAGAGATTCTGTCAGCTCTGCAGGGGCAGGTTTAATGGTGGTTGATGCCACGCCAGCTTAGGGCAGGTATGGTGGTTTGCAACAATGGCACCAACTTCCTCTCCGCCCTCCAACAGGGACAACTGACCCATGTGCCCTGTTTGGCTCACGTCCTTAACTTGGTGGTGCACATCATTGACCAAGCATGCACTATGACCCGCATGCTTGGCCAATCACAGCGCCGTCTGTACAGAGAGCCGTAATTGGCCAAAGCCAGGGGGCTTTGGCCAATTATGGCTCAGGGGGTTTAATACATGCCCCACACTATATAAGGCCGCCTACACGGCGGCCCTGTGTAGTGTGTTCCGGCGTTGAGAGAGAGATAGATAGACAGAGAGACAATGTCATTTGATTTAAGTTAGCTAGAGTAGGCAGGCGAGTCAGTTAGCTGCACTTACAGTGTATTTTGTATATATATACATCCTAGGTGTATTAGTCCTATTAGCTACAGTATTTACAGTTAGTGTAGTGCGTCCTCTGCACAGTGTGCACCTAAAGCTACCTGAAGAAAATTAGTGGTGTTCTTCTGATCCTATTAGTACAGTATCGCAGGCAGCTACAG
Source organism: Lithobates clamitans (assembly GCA_037952925.1). NCBI lineage: Eukaryota > Metazoa > Chordata > Amphibia > Anura > Ranidae > Lithobates > Lithobates clamitans. The sequence goes on from JBBGZY010000142.1 coordinate 5,110,486, forward strand.
TATTTACAAGTTAGTGTAGTGCGTCCTCTGCACAGTGTGCACCTAAAGCTACCTGAAGAAAATTAGTGGTGTTCTTCTGATCCTATTAGTACAGTACCACAGGCAGCTGCAGTATTTACAAGTTAGTGTAGTGTGTCCTCTGCACAGTGCGCACCTAAAGCTACCTGAAGAAAATTGGTGGTGTTCATCTGATCCTATATTAATACCACAGGCAGGCAGCTACAGTATTTACAGTTAGTGTACTGCGTCCTCTGCACACTATGCACCTAAAGCTACCTGAATAAAATTGGTGGTGTTCTTCTGATCCTATATTAATACCACAGGCAGGCAGCTACAGTATTTAGAGTTAGTGTACTGCGTCCTCTGCACAGTGTGCACCTAAAGCTACCTGAAGAAAATTGCTGTTGTTCTGCTCCTATTAATACCACAGAAAGGCAGATACAGTATTTACAGTTAGTGTACTGTGTCCTCTGCACAGTCTGCACCTAAAGCTACCTGAAGAAAATTGGTGGTGTTCTTCTGATCCTATATTAATACCACAGGCAGGGAGCTACAGTGCTTACAGTGAGTGTACTGCGTCCTCTGCACACTATGCACCTAAAGCTACCTGAATAAAATTGGTGGTGTTCTTCTGATCCTATATTAATACCACAGGAAGGCAGCTACAGTATTTACAAGTTAGTGTAGTGCATCCTCTGCACAGTCTGCACCTAAAGCTACCTGAAGACAATTGCTGTTGTTCTGCTCCTATTAATACCACAGGCAGGCAGCTACAGTATTTACAGTTAGTGTACTGCGTCCTCTGCACACTATGCGCCTAAAGCTACTTGAATAAAATTGGTGGTGTTCTTCTGATCCTATATTAATACCACAGGCAGGCATCTACAGTATTTACAAGTTAGTATATGCATCCTCTCCACAGTCTGCACCTAAAGCTACCTGAAGACAATTGCTGTTGTTCTGCTCCTATTAATACCACAGGCAGGCAGCTACAGTATTTACAGTCAGTGTACTTTGTCCTCTGCACAGTGTGCACCTAAAACTACCTGAAGAGAATCGGTGGTGTTCTTCTGATCCTATATTAATACCACAGGCAGGCAGCGACAGTATTTACAGTTAGTGTACTGCGTCCTCTTCACAGTTTCCACCTAAAGCTACCTGAAGACAATTGGTGTTGTTCTCATACTAATAATACTACAGGCAGGCAGTTGATTCTGCTAGCTGCAGTATCAGTATATATATACATCCCAGCTTTGTGCAGCTACATCTCACTGCAGGCCATTAGTATGTCTGGAAGGCCAACAAGGAGAGGCAGACAGTCACAAGCCAATAAAAGAGGACAAGCAGGCTCTGTGTTTAGAGGCAACAGTGCTGGTCGTGGAGACGGTGCATCCTTATCAGCACGTGGCCGTGGGACACGCTTTTCCTTTTTTCCGGCAGCTGGCCGTGTTGAGCCTCAACATGCGGAAGACTTGGTAGAGTGGTTGACCAAGCCATCCTCATCCTCCTCATCCTCTCTCACCCAGGCTCAGGGTACTTTGTCTGGCAAAGCAGCTGCCAACGCGGCCTCTTCCCTCGGCTCAATGGCATCAGTCACTCCTTCCCTAGCATCACCATGTCCTCCTGAGGAGTCCCCCGAACTGTTTGACCACAGTGTTGGGTACATACTCCAGGAGTATGCCCAGCGTTTTGAAGGCTCCGATGATGGTACCCAGCTAGAGGAAGGCAGTAACGTGAGCCCAGAGAGATGGGGTGCCCAAGAAGGACAGCAATCTGGCAGTCATGTTCCCCCAGCTGCAGCATACTGCCAGCTTTGCTCCAGTGATGAGGAGGGGGGGGATGATGAGGTCACTGACTCCACGTGGATACCTGATAGGAGAGAGGAGGAGGAGGAGGAGGCACATCACCAACGAGGCAGGATGCCCTCCAGGGGCCATCTAAAGGGCAGCACACCGGCTGCATCAAACCGCAGAGCTCTGCATGTGCAGGGCGCTGCTGTCTCTGCACGTTATTCCAAAAGTTCTTTGGTGTGGGCCTTTTTTTGAGACGAGTGCATCAGATCCCACCGCTACTATTTGCAACATATGTCTCAAGCGTATCTCGCGTGGCCAAAACATCTCCCGCTTGGGCACCACATGCTTGACCAGACATATGTTGACCTGCCATGCAGTTCATTGGCAAGCGTACCTAAAAGACCCACACGAAAGAAGAAAGAGGACCTCTCCTTGCTCCTCATCAGCTGGGATCTCCAACCCCACTATACCTTCAGTCCTCTCTGAGACCTGCACTAAGAGGAATGAAGGTGTAGAATTAGGTGTGTCACAGCCAAGTACTTAGGGGAAATCTGCTATCGGTACACCAACGTCAGATTGTACCAGGCAAATTTCCCTGCCCCAGCTGCTGCACCGTCTAAAGAAGTTTGCTCCCAGCCATCCACATGCCCAGCGATTGAATGCTAGCTTGGCTAAATTGCTAGCTCTTCAACTGCTGAATTTTCAGTTGGTAGACTCTGCCCCCTTCCATGAGTTTGTGGAACGTGCGGTTCCTCAGTGGCAGGTTCCCAAACGCCACTTTTTCTCATGGCAGGCGATTCCGGCTCTCTACCGACATGTGGAAGGCAATGTCTTGGCCTCGCTGGACAAGGCGGTTAGCGGTAAGGTGCATATTACCACTGACTCATGGTCCAGCAGGCATGGACAGGGACATTACCTATCTTTCACCGCGCACTGGGTGACTCTTCTGGCAGCTGGGAAGGATGCAGGACAGGGTGCAGTAGTGTTGGAGGTTGTTCCGCCACCACGCCTCCAAAATACTTCTAGTGGTGATTCTGACACACCTCTCTCCTTCACCCCCTCCTCTTCTTCTTCCTCCATGGCCTCTTCCTGTGCTGATTTGTCTTCAGAACCAGCGGTGCTCCCTAGGCATTCAAGGGGCTACGCAAGCACGCAGGCCAAAAGATGCCATGCGGTGCTTGAGCTGGTGTGCTTGGGTGACAGGAGCCACACTGGGGCAGAGATTCTGTCAGCTCTGCAGGGGCAGGTTTAATGGTGGTTGATGCCACGCCAGCTTAGGGCAGGTATGGTGGTTTGCAACAATGGCACCAACTTCCTCTCCGCCCTCCAACAGGGACAACTGACCCATGTGCCCTGTTTGGCTCACGTCCTTAACTTGGTGGTGCAGCGGTTCTTGGGAAGGTACCCGGGCTTACAGGATGTCCTTAGGCAGGCCAGGAAAGTCTGTGTGCACTTCCGCAGGTCATATAATGCCAGTGCTCGGCTGGATGACCTCCAAAAGGAATTTAACCTGCCCAAGAACCGCCTAATCTGTGACATACCCACCAGATGAAACTCAATGTTGGCCATGCTGCAGCTGCTGCACACGCAGCAGAGGTGCATCAATGAGTACCTGTGCGACTATGGCACCAGGACAGGGTCAGGGGAGCTTGTTTTTTTTTTTCCCACGCCAGTGGGCCATGATCAGGGATGCATGCACTGTCCTGTCACCATTTGAGGAGGCCATGAGGATGGTGAGCAATGGCAGTGCATGCATCAGTGACACTGTCCCCCTTGTCCACCTGTTGGAGTACACGCTGCATAGAATAATGGAGAGGCACTTGAGGCAGAACAGAGGCAGGAAGAGGAGGACTTCCTTAGTTCTCAAGGCCCCCTTTATCCAGACAGTGTTCCTGCGTGCCCGCCGATCACACAGGCAGAGGAGGAGGAGGAAGAGGAGGATTGTGTCAGCATGGAGGTGGAGCCTGGCACTCAGCATCAGCAGCAGTCTTTAAGGGATCATTTACAGTCCCAAGAAACCCATGGACTTGTACGTACCTGGGAGGAGGTGCCTGTGGATCATGTTGTTAGTGACCCAGAGGACTCCGGACCAAATGCCTCAGCAAACCTACGCTGCATGGCCTCCCTGATCCTGCAAAGCCTCCGGAAGGATCCTCGTATTCTTGGTATCAAGGAGAGGGATCAATACTGGCTGGCAACCCTCCTTGATCCATGTTAGAAGGGTAAGGTTGCAGAAATTATCTTGCCATCGCAGAAGGAGCAGAGGATGAAAAATCTTAGGGAGGCCTTGCAGAAAGGTCTGTGCAACATGTTCCCAGAGACCGGGTGGTTACAAACTCCTGTTCCTGGACAACGTGTTGCTGAGGCTTCGGTCAGTCAAAGAAGGAGCGGTGGAGAAGGTGGCTGTCTGACCGATGCGTTCAGACAATTTTTTAGTCCGCAGCCCCAAGGTATGATCAGTTCCAGCAACCATCTCCAGCATCTGTTTTACATGATGCAGGAATACCTAGGGGCAAAATCTGACTTGGACACCTTTCCCACCCGAAAATCCTCTGGGTTACTGGGTCTTGAGGATAGATCACTGGCCAGAGCTTGCACAGTATGCAAATGAGCTACTGGCCTGTCCTGCATCCAGTGTTCTTTCGGAACGCACATTCAGTGCTGCTGGAGGCTTTGTGACCAATCACAGGGTGCGCCTGTCCACCAACTGGGTCGATCGACTGACCTTCATAAAAATGAATCAGTCTTGGATCACCACCAGCTACCAAGCACCCGATGCTGATGTAACCGAATAAATTTTTTCGAAATGTCAGATCACTTCAAGACTGCCTATGCTGATGCTGAGTGACTATCCTGTTATGCTGAGTGACTATTCTCTTCCTCCTCAATGATCATGCTGATAGCTTGTAAGAATATTTTTTGTTCTGGGCGCCACCACCAGTGGCTAAGGCCCAATTTTTCAGGCCCTGTTTAACAGGGGCGTGTAATTACAATTTTTGATGCAATATTTTGCAAGGAGGGTTAGTTGCTGCGCTCAACTAGAGTATTTGTGAGGGGTTGCAGTGTTGTGGCACCAGCACCAGTGCCTATGGCCCAATTCTTCAGCCCCTGTTTAACAGGGGCGTGTAATTACAATTTTTGATGCAATACTTTGCAGCAGGGCTTGTTCCTGCAGTCCAACTAGAGTATCTGAGGGGTTGCAGTGTTGTGGCACCAGCACCAGTGCCTAAGGCCCAATTTTTCAATCCCTGTTTAACAGGGGCGTGTAATTAGAATTTTTGATGCTATTCTTTGCAGCAGGGTTCGTTCCTGCGCTCCAACTAGAGTATCTGTGAGGGGTTGCAGTGTTGTGGCACCAGTGCCTAAAGCCCAATTTTTCAGCCCCTATTTAACATGGGCGTGTAATTACAATTTTTGATGCAATATTTTGCAGGAGGGCTCATTCCTGCGCTCCAACTAGAGTATCTGTGAAGAGATGCAGTGTTGTGGCACCAGTGCCTAAGGCCCAATTTTTCTGCCCCTGTTCAACAGGGACATGTAATTACAATTCTTGATCTAATATTTCACAGCAGGGCCTGTTCCAGCTCCCACCAAGAGTAACTGTGAGGACTTACAGTGTTGTGGCAACACCACCACCACCACCACTAAAGGCCCAATTTTTCTGTCCCTGTTCAACAGGTGCATGTAATTACAATTCTTGATCTAATATTTCACAGCAGGGCCCGTTTCTGCACCCACCAAGAGTAACTGTGAGGACTTACAGTGTTGTGGCACCAGTACCAGCACCACCACCAAAGGCCCAATTTTTCTGACCCTGTTCAACAGGGGCATGTAATTACAATTCTTAATCTAATATTTCACAGCAGAGCTCGTTCCTGCGCCCACCAAGAGTAACTGTGAGGGCTTACAGTGTTGTGGCAACACCAACATCTAATACCGCAATTTCTGCAGAGTATATAGGGCAGGCCCCTACTTTCAAACATCCAACTTACAAACAATACCTACTTGCAAACGGAAGGAGACAACAGGAAGTGAGATGAAATCTACCCCTAGGAAGGGAAATTCTCTCCTATACATAGGCGTGCCCACGGGGTGTGCCGGGTGTGCCTGGGCACACCCTAATCCCCCAAGCAGTGTTTAGCCCCATGCCATCTCTATCCAATGTGCAATGTGTACCCTGCACTGCCTGTGATTCAGTATAACATTGTGCCGATGTTGGGGCTTGAAAGATCCGCTCAGTGTGACACTGTCCTGTATGGTAACTGCATGCAGAGAGAGAGAGGAGCTGTCAGATTTCATGTATGATGTCGGGGTGGGCGGGACCAGCAGGTATCTGAACACCAGCCAATGGGATGGGTCTGCTACGTGTATGTAGCTCGGCCCCCTTTCTCAAGCTGCTTAATTATTGGCTGTTCAATAGCTGCTCGGTCCTGCTAGGATATTACACAGGCACAGCGAGCAGAGTGAAGCCGCCTCCCCCTCCAATGTTTATGTGTACACAGGGGGAGGGGCCCTGCTGTGCCTGTGCCACGCTGATCTGAGGTACTGAATGGGATGGGGGGATCTGTCTGTGCTGAAGGGGAGGGTCAATCTGTGCTGAAGGGGAGGGTCCATCTGTGCTGAAGGGAGAGATCTGTGCTGAGGGGGGGTATGTGCTGAAGGGGGGATCTGTGCTGAAGAGGGGGGTCCATCTGTGCTGAAGGGGGGGATCTGTGCTGAGGGGTGGTCTGTGTTGAATGAGGGGTCTGTGCTGAAGGAGGGGTCTGTGCTGAGGGGGGCTGTGTAATGAAAAAGGGGTCCATTGGTGTAGGGTCCTGTGTAATGTAAAGGGGTACATTGGTGCAGGGTCCTGTGTAATGTAAAGGGGTCCATTGGTGCAGGGTCCTGTGTAATGTAAAGGGGTCCAGTGATACAGGGTCCTGTGTAATGTAAAGGGGTCCAGTGATACAGGGTCCTGTGTAATGTAAAGGGGTGCAGTGATACAGGGTCCTGTGTAATGTAAAGGGGTCCAGTGGTGCAGGGTGCTATGTAATGTAAAGGGGTGCAGTGATACAGGGTCCTGTGCAATGTAAAGGGGTGCAGTGGTGCAGGGTGCTGTGTGATGTAAAGGGGTCCAGAGGTGCAGTTGTGGGGTACGCAGTAGTGACAAAGAGTTATTGAAGGATGCAGAGGTATGCAGGGGCACAGTGGGGTGTTTTTACATTTTAACGTGGGGTGTTGGGTGCCAGATATAGGATCCGTCCGGGTGCCAAATGCTTTAGGTACGCCCCTAGAAACCTCCCTCTCTCCTCTGTCAGTGCTTCCAACTAATGCCACCTGTCTGTGCCAATCAGTGCCCCCTGTCAGTCCCAGTGCCGCCTGTCAGTTTGTCAGTGTCAATTAGTGCTTCCAATCAGTGCCACCTATCAGTGCTTCCAATCAGTGCCACCTGTCAGTGCCAATCAGTGCCAGCGCCACCTGTCAGTGCCAATTAGTGCTTCCAATCAGTGCCACCTGTCAGTGCCAATCAGTGCCAGCGCCGCCTGTCAGTGCCAATTAGTGCTTCCAATAAGTGCCACCTGTCAGTGCCAATGAGTCCCAATCAGTGCTTTCAATCAGTGCCACCTGTCAGTGCCAATCAGTGCCAGTGCTGCCTGTCAGTGCCAATTAGTGCTTCCAGTCAGTGCAACCTGTTAGTGCTAATGAGTGCCAAGTGCTTTCAATCAGTGTCACCTGTCAGTGCCAATGAGTGCCACCTATCAGTGCTTCCAATCAGTGCCACCTGTCAGTGCCAATCAATGCCAGTGCTACCTGTCAGTGGCAATTGGTGCTTCCAATTAGTGCCACCTGTCATTGCCAATCAGTGCTTCCAATCAGTGCCACCGAGTGCCAATCAGTGCCACCTGTCCGTGCCAGTGTTTCCAATCAGTGCCATCTGGCAGTGCCAATCAGTAAATCCAATCAGTGTTACCTGTCAGTGCCAATCAGTGCCAGTGCTGCCTGTCAGTGCCAATGCCGCCTGTCAGTGCCAATCAGTGCTTCCAATCAGTGCCACCTGTCAGTGCCAGTCAGTTCCACACCAGTACAAATGAGTGCCACCTGTCAGTGCCAATCAGTGCTGCCAATCAGTGCTGTTAATCAGTGCCCATCAGTGCACTGAGTGCAGGGATCGGGGTGATGAACTCACCCGCCAGGCACATTGTCCAAGGGGGTGCCGGCCTAGTGGGGCACAACTGAAATCTGTTGTTTATTAATGCCACATCCCGATTTTAGTATAATAGGTAATCACCACACCACTATTTACAATAAACTACTGGAGGTAAAATAAAAAAGTGTAATTGAAAGGCCTGCCACTAAGCACTTTTATGTGTTCCCACACTACACAAAAAAAAAAAGTGCAGCGCTAACTTACTGATCAATAACTTAACAATAATGGTGGAATCCTCTAATGTATATGGAAATCTCAATAAACTTCAATATTATCACAATACCGATCTCTGTGATATGCACCTCACATAATACACATCAAGCTGAAAATAAGACATACTGTATAAAAATAAGTTTAGCAGGGATGGTGGAAACCCCTCCTATAGATATTTACCATACAGATTAATCTCAAGTGAAACAACCTTTTAGTTGGTTTAGTTACTATTATAATGTGAATTTTTGCACTTGAAGGTAATTTTCCTCCATCCATGTCTTTATGGACCTTGCTTTGTGCACTGGTGCGTAGTCATGATGGAACAGGAAGGGGCCATCCCCAAACTGTTCCCACAAAGTTGTTAGCATGAAATTGACCAAAATGTCTTGGTATACTGACACCTTAATGCCCCGTACACACGGTCGGACATTGATCGGACATTCCGACAACAAAATCCTAGGATTTTTTCCGACTAATGTTGGCTCAAACTTGTCTTGCATACACACGGTCACACAAAGTTGTCGGAAAATCCGATCATTCTGAACGCGGTGACGTAAAACACGTACGTCAGGACTATAAACGGGGCAGTAGCCAATAGCTTTCATCTCTTTATTTATTCTGAGCATGCGTGGCACTTTGTGCGTCGGATTTGTGTACACACGATCGGAAATTCCGACAACGGATTTTGTTGTCGGAAAATTTTATAGCCTGCTCTCAAACTTTGTGTGTCGGAAAATCCGATGGAAAATGTGTGATGGAGCCTACACACGGTCGGAATTTCCGACAACAAGGTCCTATCACACATTTTCCATCAGAAAATCTGACTGTGTGTACGGGGCATAAGAGTTCCCTTCACTGGAACTAAGGGGCCAAGCCCAACCACTGAAATACAACCCCCACACCATAATCCCCCCTCCCCCCTACACCATAATTCCCCCTCCACCAAATGATTTGGACCAGTTTCAACCTGATAGAATACCTTTGGGATGAATTAGAGCGGAGACGGTGAGCCAGGCCTTCTCATCCAACATCAGTTTCTGACCTTACAAATGCACTTCTGGAAGAATGGTCAAACATTCCCATAGACACACTCCTAAACCTTGTGGCCGGCCTTCCCAGAAGAGTTGAAGCTGTTATAGCTGCAAAGGGTGGACCAACTCAATATTGAACCCTACGGACTAATCCTGGGATGCCATTAAAGTTCCTGTGTGTGTAAAGGCAGGCGTCCTAATACTTTTGTCTGTTTGAGCTTTGGGGTGCACACCCTAATGCAATAGGCTGTGCATGCCTGTGCTCCTATAAGAGTTAATATGGGAAAACGTGTCTCCTCTCCTCTGATGCTTTATCACCAATCCTTGTTTCACTAAAAACCCCAAATTGTCAAAAAACATTTGTCATTGGGACAGAAAGTGAGGTAATATCTTCTGAAGAGGTGCACAGACATCAAAACAAATGTCACAGGGGTGATAACCCTTCCCTATGTTTTCCAAAAATCTTAAAATCAGATTTTTTGGCTGGAGCTACACTTTAAAAATGTACCAGTTCAAAATTACAAACAGATTCTACTTAACAACAAACCTACAGTCCCTCTCTTGTTTGCACTGCCTTAATATCCATACAAGACCCAAAGGGCCTGGTAATGGACTGGGGGGGGGGGTACCCATGCCGTTTGTCTCACTGATTTTCATCCATATTGCCGGGACCCGACATTACATTAAAGCTGCAAGCAATTTTAAATGACTTTTATTCCTTTAAAAATGTTATAAAAATGTTATAAAAATGTTATAAGCATGGGAAACACGCACCACTTTACAGGCATACTATAGACACCCCCCAGGTACAATATTTAAAGGAATATTTCACTTTTTTTTCACTTTAAGCATCATTAAAATCACTGCTCCGGAAAAAACGGCCATTTTTAAAACTTTTTTTTTGCATTGATACATGTCCCCTGGGGCAGGACCCGAGTCCCCAAACCCTTTTTAGGACAATACCATGCAAATTAGGCTTTAAATTTAGCACTTTTGATTTTGAACGTTCGAGTCCCATAGACTTCAATGGGGTTCTAAAGTTCGTGCAAATTTTCGTTCCGTTCACAGGTTCTGGTGCGAACCAAACCGGGGGGGGGGGGGGGGGGTAACTCATCCCTAGTAATAATATGAATTCTGAATTTTTAAAAGAAAACATTTTATCACTTACTGTCACCTGTCACCTTGCTGAAAAAACTAAACCATGGGCAGGCTATAAAATGAGATCAACCTTCTGGTTGTGCCCCCAACGCCACTCAATGTGGTTCTTTTTGCCAGCAGACCATGGTATGTGATGGGGGTCATACTATTCAACATACCCAAAAATGTTGGCTAGCAGTGGGGCAGGTATTTCTTCGAGAGAAGGAAGAGCTGACCCGCTAACCACCTGAAATTTACATATTTGTCATCCTCTTTTACAGCCTGCCCTTGATCTGTTTTCATTATAAACGATTGTTATACATTTTTCAAATTATATCATTTAAAAATACATAAGCCACTTTGTCTCTTTTCTGTCATGTTTTTCATGTAGTCAGCCTATAACAAAATGGAAAGGCTTAGCACAGACATGACAAGGTGATTTGGGGTGGGGGGCGCCTTGATGAGGCCCTGGAGGAGGGGTGAAACGTGTTGACGCACTTCCGGTCTCATGAACCACTGACATCACTTTCACCCTCCATGGAATGCACGCCAACCAGCGGCGCACCCAGAGCTCCATGCTGATGCCTGCTGTGTTTTTTGGTCTCTTGTAAGTAGCGCCTAGCCATCGCAAATTTTACTTTTCAATACTGTACTTCGCTATCGGTTCCTTCTCTGTCTCCCAAATTATCATGATCGAGTACCTTTGAATACTTATGGAAATCAGCACAGTCAGAGTCTCCAGAGAAAATGTTTGCCTCCTAGATTTTTATCCTTTTATATCACATTTTATTGTATTGAATGTTTGCTAATATATTGTATTTCTTTCCTCATTCCCTAATTACCATGATTGGAATATGCTGTGAATGTCCCCTTTGTCCTCATGCATGCTGGATTTTTATGTAATTATTATTTTAGGTCCTTCATACATATTTGCCCTTCAATAACCTTCCCAGCATGGTGTCTCCTGGCCTATATTCACCTCATGTAGTCACTTAACAATGTATTTTTTCTGCTCCATAGTAGTGCTTTACCCCAAACACCCCCTAAAATGTTTTGAAATGTTATTTTTGCTTTAAATTCAGGCAGAGTGCCAGAGGCTTTTTTTTTGTGGTGTCCCCAAATAATTTTTAGTAACCCTCCCTCCCCCAACTGCTAAGTCAGCTGATCCCAATTCTCTATCTATCCTTAATCATCTATCTGCTGACTTTGCCAAACCCATACACACTATACCCATCTCTTTTGTGGTCAGATTTATGAATGAATTCCCCAAAGCATGTAGTGCAAGGACCTGCCTGTATACTTTCAAATGGTACTGTTTAAAGTTTTGGGATCCTATTATTATCTTGATAGGTAATAGCAGAATTTCCAAATGTCCTCAAATGTGTACAGTGTGTATTTCTATATTTGTATTATGACACTTCTTACCTGTCCAGTGGACTGTCAATAGTGTAACTAAGGAGGGGCTGTTCCAAGTAATACCCTGTATTTAGGCATTCATCTCTCAATGAAGTGAAGAGGGTTACCTGTCCAAGATTTCCACACACCCCCTATAATGTTAGAAATGGCCCATGAGAGGGGGGGGAATATGATAGGTGTACCTTATACTTTGGCGTTGTTAAATTCCCCTTAATAAATGCTATCTGGAGGTTGCCCCATAATGTTTGTGCCTAATCTGCTTGCCATGTTTCAGAGTAAAAATAGTAATGTTTATTGTTTTTTCCTCAACAGTTTCCTTCCACGCCACAGGAATGGCAGACTGTGGCCTCCCACTTTGCCGAGCGGTGGGACTTTCCTAACTGCGGAGGGGCAATTGATGGGAAACACGTCCACATCGTCCCACCACCCAACTCGGGGTCATACTATTATAATTACAAGGGGTTCAATAGTATAGTGATGTTGGCGGTGGTGTCGGCTAATTACGACTTCTTGTATGTGGACGTGGGGAAGAATGGCCGGATGTCCGATGGTGGAGTCATCACCCAGACGGAGTTCTACAGGCGTCTCCAGAATGGCAGCTTGGGCTTGCCAGCTCCAGAGGACAATGTGGAAGGACTCCAATTTGTGTTTGTTGCTGATGAAGCATTTGCTCTGGGGGACCACCTGATGTGGCCATTCCCAATGAGGACCCTCACCCCGGAACAGAGGGTTTTTAATTACCAGCTGGCCAGAGCCCGAAGAGTGGTGGAGAACACATTTGGAATCCTGGCCAGCCGGTTCCGCCTATTTATGACACCCATCCATATGGCGGAGTATAAACTGAACCATATTATACTTGCGTGCTGTGTTCTCCATAACTTTTTAAGGAAACATTCGGCCAACTATGCTGGCTCAGTTGGGCCTGAGGCCGGAATGATACATCAAACCACACTGACGGCGCTTGAAAGTGGCCGTCCTGGCTTGCCCTCCCTGAGTGCCCGTGATGTCCGGTTACGCTACCTGGAGTTCTTTGCGGGTAGGGGGGCTATCAATATGCCAGACAATCTGTGAAGCCTTTTTATAATAAAAAAAAAAGAAATTCTTTGTGGACATTTACTGCTTGTGTTTGTTTTAGCTGACCCTGACAGAAATGTGTGGAGTCCAGAAAATGTTGTGATTGTGTAACCTTATTATACAAAGCACTGTTGGCTATTATTTACTAAATGCAAAAACACATTTCACTACAAGTGCACTTGCAACTGCACTGAAACTGCACTTGTAGTGCAAAGAGGATTTGCCCTTAGGAAATAACCCCCATTTTTGCTGAAAACAGCAATTACATCACCCCAAAAGTGTTGTAGTGTTGAGACAATAATCCACACATTCTTGAGTAACCAATTTTTTTATACCTGCACAATCACATGTGCATTTACCAAAGGTTTTTAAAACAAACCAACATGTTTGTTGTATAACAATTTTTGGGGGGGGCATTATCAAAAATCGAAATGTCCATTTAAGATAAAACAGGCCTGTGTAAAACCAACAAGAACGACAAAAAACTTGAACTTACAAAGTTCACATTAGGTCAAACCTGAAGGCTATATCAGACATCAGTATTTAGGAACTGGGTTTGATATAGCGTTCAGATGGGGGGAAATCACCCCTGGAAAAGCCAAATTTGGAAGATGCACACCAATTTACGAATGTCAACATGTGCTATCTGCCATCAGGGGGGATCAAGGGACGTGTTTTGGGGGAGCAAGCCCTTCCTCACCGCTACTTTATAATTGAGGAAGGGGTTACACCCCCAAAACGCGTCCATTGATCTCCCGTGATGGCAGATAGCACATGTTGGCACACTGTGTGCATACTCAAAATTTGGCTTTTCAAAACATTGCAAAAAGTTTTAAAAGATTGGACCACAATCCAAAAAGTGGTTTTGTGGGGTTTTAAATTTGCCCCAAAACATCAATGATGTTATTTTTTTTTTAATCACATCATTGATTTTTTGCTGTATGTTTTGCAGTTCTACATTACACCCCATGATCTCCCCGATCAGGATCTGGGCACTTTCTGATGTGAAAGGATCTGGATCACGATCACATAAAAAGAGAGAAACAAAACAAAAACAGGTATCAAAAATCTGCCACCATCCATCTCTTACCTGAGCCTGTGGTCGCAGACACTCACCTGTTTTGGTGCCAATCTCCACCACATCTTCTTCTTCCTCCTGCTCAACTTGGGTTGGTGTTATTTCCCCTTCTTCCATAGGTGGGGGGTCTGTGGTCTCCTCGGATGAGGGGTGTCCTCCGAGTCTTTTCTCCCCTATGTAAAACAAAAATGGTATAATTAGCACACAGATATTTGATGGCAGAACTATAAATAGGAAATATTGCTTGGAAATGGGGTACAATTGTCTATTTTAGCCGAGTTCAAAGATGTCTTTTTTTTTTACCCTTTGTCAAGCTGCAATACTTTACCTGTTTAGTACAAGCTTCACAGATGGAGACCCCCCTATAGTATACACTGGAGCACCTGTGTGGCCCCCTAATAAAAAATGGTGTTCTGGGGTCCCACACTAGTGCTCCAGTGTCCAGATGTGAAAACAGCTGCTCAGTGTCCTCTCCTTACACAGAATCTAGTTTGCATTTCATTCGAGTAACAAACCCATCTACACAAACAAATATTTGGCATCCAAGTAGGCCCAAAAAAAATGTTGGAAAATGCATATGGCCTAAACAATGGTGTTTTAGAGGCTGAAAGAAAAATGTTTGATACGAACGAATAATGGGCCCATGAACATTAAAGTTGCCCTTTTAAACGTTACAATTAAGAAACGCATATGGAGCAGCACGAACGGAATAAAGACAGAAAGAATAGGAACACAGCACAACTACTTACTTTTTTGCAGCACTCTCCGGATCTTTCGGTACTGCACTGGCTCTCTTAATTTCAGGTCCAAACACCGCTTCCTGAGCTGATCTTTCGATCGTCGTACCCCGAAATTCCTGTGCAGACTTTTGATCACTTTCGCCATGATCTTGGCCTTTTGGGGTTGGGGTAAGGCCCATACTTTCCGTCATAGTCGGACTTCTTCATGATGTCGACTATCTCCAACATCTCCCCAAAGGACATATTTGTGGCCTTAAAACGTCTCCTTCTGGATCGGGATGTGTCGTGGCTTTCCTCCTGCTACTCCTCGTTCCTGCAATTATCACGCACCTGCTGTGACTCCGCCATGTGCTCTTCCCCCACTGCGCCGAACGAAAAGGGGCGGGGAATAGACTAGAAAGAACGTCAGGGGCGGGCGGAGTTACACGCATGCGCAGTGTGTATAAAGCGTAACACGCGTGCGTATTACGTACGATCTGTGAGCGGAGGAAGGAGCATTGGACGCGCCGATCGTAAGAACGAAGGTAAGAGATAAACTTGTGCCTATACTGCTTCTACATTGAGGCCTATATTGTAACAAGATTAGGAGAGTTTTGTCTGACATTAGGCTTTGTCTTGTGTTGTGTCTTGCAGTGAACATGGATATGCTAATGAAAGATAATGACTTCATGTCAGTATTCGTAGATATGTTAAGGGAGCTGCCCTGTCTGTGGGAGATTAAACACCCCCATTTCAAGAACCAAGCAAAGAGGAAGGCAGCACTGGTGCAATTGTGTGAAATTGTGAAGCAGGTGATCCCCATGGCAGACATCACCTATTTAAAGATCTTCATTGGTGGCCTGAGAAGTACATATCTAAGGGAGCGCAAGAAGTTCCTGGATTCGCAGAGAACCAGAGCAGCAGATGACATCTATGTCCCCAGGATGTTGTACTACGACAGGCTGCATTTTCTGGCAGGCCAGACTGAACCCAGGCCATCCCTCTCCAGTCTTCCTTCCACGCTTCCTTCCCCCCCGGCTGAGGCTTCTGACGCCCAACCTGGGCCTTCCAGGCCACATGTGGAGGAGCCCAGATTGAGCCAGGTATAGCATTCCTCTAAATATTTCTGCTTGTCCAATCAATGATGTTAACTAGATGTTAGTTGGGAGTACTAATTTATGATTGTGATTGATGATGCAAAACATTACAACCATGTCCCTTTTTCATACACAGGGAAGTCTCAGCCAGGAGGAGGCCAGGCCGAGCCGGCTGGCTGATCTGCAGGTCCCTCCACTCCCCCTGGAAAGAGAAAGGGGCAGGAGGAGGAGTGCCCTAGAGGAGGCTGCCAGAGGATTCTTTTGGAGGGCTACAGAGGTCCTGGGAGCACCACACACCGTGGAGGAGGACATTGCTGCCACCATTGCCTATAAAATGCAGAGGATGGAGGAGGGCCAACAAGCCATGTGTGAGTCCCTCATATTGGAGGCTCTTAACAAAGGTATGAGGGGCCAAATTACAGCTCAGACACACCTTTGCGATGGTCCTCCTCCTCCTCCTGCAGGTCCTCCTCCTCGTCCTCCCTCTCCTCCAGGTCCTCCCAGTCCTCCTCCAGGTCCTCCTCCTCCTCCTGCCACATCTCCAACAGCACAGCCACATCCGGGAAGGAAGCATGGAAGGAAGACCAGAAAGTGAGGACCCTGGATCCAGTCTGGTCGGCCAAAAAATGCAGCCTCTTGTGGTACCACAGCCTGGGGACACAGATGTCATCTGCTGCTATCCGGATCTCTGCGAATTCTGGACCAGACTGCCCTCCCTTAGATATGGACTCCTCAGGCCACCAATTTTGATGTTTAAGAATTGATGTCTGTCGTGGGGGTCCCAGGCTTCGCTAATTTCTCTTGTTGATCCAGTGTTGCCTTCCTCTTTGTTTGGTTCTGAGCCCTTAATAAAAGATTTTTGTTTTGAATTATACTCTCCTATGTGTTTTACTTCAAAAATGACAGTTTTTTTGTGAGGATTCAGGTACATTTCAAATATACAATGTGAAATTAACAAGGGACACCAACAACAAACAATCTCCTGGAGATTAAATAATAAAAGATATCAATGGTGTTGGGGTAACTTGACACACAAAACACACACAAAAATATTCTAGAGTAAAAATAAAAATAACATTGAACAAAGATCAGCCTTTAAAAAAATACAAACATTAAATAAAAAAAAAAGGCTTAAAATCCCCAAAAAAATTAAATAAAAAAAAAAATTATGACAGATGTGACAACTAATAACAATATATTCAGGGAATCCCAATAAAAAACAAAAATAAAACTTTGTGAGAAGTGTGTGTGAATATGAGCAGCAAAACTACTTCATTCTTGTCACATTATAAAGAAGAAGAGAGTGCGCTGTATTAAACCATTTTTAACATTGCGAACGCTAAGTTTACCAGAACGAGCTGTTCCGTTTTGGAATTTCTCCTGAGCATGCGTGGCACTTTGTGCGTCGGAACAGGCCACACACGGTCGGAATTGACGCGATCGGATTTTGTTGTCTGAAAATTTTATCTCCTGCTCTCCAACTTTGTGTGTCGGAAAATCCGATGGAAAATGTCCGATGGAGCCCACACACGGTCGGAATTTCCGACAACACGCTCCGATCGGATATTTTCCATCGGAAAATCAGACCGTGTGTACGGGGCATTACTCTCTCCAATTGTCTTCTATTCATCCCTATTATAGGTCTAAATACTTATCATATGAGACTGATTCACACTATATGCATTGCCATACACTGGCTCGTTGCATATCACTGGAAATCTTCTACACTACCCTTATCTCAACTTAAAACAAGAATCAACAATATCCTTCTTATGGAAAACATATTCCACACCCTAAATAATTCAAAATATATATTTGACGAAAAATGGAACCCTTGGTTCATTCATTCAAAACATCTTATAAACTCTGAATAATTGATTTTCAGTTTCTACAACTCATTAGGAAACACTTGATTTATATGTACCAAAAAATCGTACAACCAATATATATATCTACATGATATTTTGTAATGATGACTATTTTTCTATGTATTTCTCTTGATATTTGACATTTCGCTTTGTACCACTTTTTGTACCTAATAAAAAAGTTTGTAAACAAAAAAAATAAAAATAAATAAATTAAGTTGCCTTTGTTTGTATTTTTTATAATAAAGATGAAGTTCTTCTTCAAAGCGGAGTTCTACCCAAAAAGTGGAACTTCAGCTTTAAGCACTCCTGTCATGTAATTTTTTTGGGGGGGAGCGGGTACCTAGTTTTGACAGGTACCCAGCTCTCACTTCCTGCTCTCATCGCCTCGCTGCCTGGGCGACTCCTCTCCCTCTCCCTCTCTGCAATCTTCTGGGACACGTCACAGGTCCCAGAAGATTGCCTGGCCATAAGAGAGCGCAAAGTGCAGTGCACACCCGGCTGTGAGGCCGCAAGCTGTCTCATCCGGGTGCCCACACTTGCGGGCACCCGGATAAGACAGCTTGCAGCTTAACGGTCGCAAGCCGACACTCACCTGTCCCACGGTTTAATAAACAGACATTCACCTGTCCCACGCATTGCTGGACCGTGGGACAGGTGAGTGTCTGTTTATTAAAAGTCAGCAGCTACACTTTTTGTAGCTGCTGACTTTTAATAAACTTACAAACGAGTGGAACTCCTCTTTATTAGACTTTTCTAAATTTTAATTTCAAAATGACAAAATTAAAAAAAAAAAAAAAAAACAGCAACTGTCCAGCCTCAATCTTGACCAGGTCCTTTTCTGCAATCCATCGCCTCTACTAATAAATAGAATCAATGTTTTTTGGGGGTTTTTTTGGCACAGGATTGTGAGCATTCAACAATGGTCAACAAGGTAAATGCTCAGTTTTAGGGATTAATTCATTGTTAGGAAGTTGATTAGGTACATGCTAGGTTGAGAGTCAAGGATAAAGATTATGGGTTGGTTTTAAGGTTTAGGTATTGGTTGTTAACTTGTTATATGATGGTGATATAGGGAAAAGTGAAGGGGAGGGTAACATTAAAGTATACCTGTTGCTTTGCCCTGAATAGGGACAATTTAGGGGTTAGGTTAAATTAGGTTAGGTTAAAGATTAGAGGTCAGAGACATTCAGGCAAATTGTTTTCACTTCTTTTAGGTGCCTATGATCTGCACTACCAGTTCTGGGACTTGAAACCAACATTCCAGCTATGCCGTGTGCTGTACTAAGTCCATAATCCCATATAACCTAACTTTAATTTACGATTTAACCTTAATAGTTTTTATGGGCTGCCCAACTTTGCACATTACTCTTATGTTTATCAGATACTGTCATATGTATCATAAACCAAACCAACTACCGTACTTGCCAATTCCATTTTTGTATTTTAAAGCACATGTGGATTTCAATTTCAGATCTCTTCAAGAACATATTTAAAAAGTCTGCATGTTACAATTAAATAACACTATAAACGTCATATTTCAGTATTAATTGTGTACTTCTCTGAAAGGATTGCTGGGCTGTTATTCTAAATCACTGAACAAAACTCAATCTTAGCACAGTAGGTAATTCTTTTATACTTCCAATATGTGCCTACTGCCTACAAGCACTTTGTTATCATTAAATGATCAGTTTTATTCCAACACTGCATTGAAATCACAAGTTATTCTATATTTCTAGGTTACAAAATGCTATTTATTTAATATTGTGTATGTAGCAAAAAGAAAAGACCATTGTTTCTGCTTTGTGAATCACATATGAACAGCCACTATAAAATGCGGTCCTATGCTCTGAAAAAAACTTTCATTTTTTAGAAAACTTTAACCTTAGTGAAAGTAAGAAATGTAAAAAAAAAAAACAGTTGTGAAGAAATTACTTTTTGATTATCTCAGATTTTTCCAAATTACAAAATATCGTAGAGCTGATCACATAATCAATGCCAGCTAAAGGGGCTTTAGGCACTGATTGGAGAATGACACTGAGCCAACCAATCAGCATCACATTCTGAATAGGGATGAGCCTGATGTTCGAGTCGAACGTAAGTTAGACTCGAACATCATGTGTTCGCCTGTACACCAAATAGCGAACATTATGCGGTGTTCGCAGCAAATTCGAAAGCCGTGGAACACCGTTAAAGTCTATGGGACATTAAGATGAATAACCAAAAGTGCTCATTCTAAAGGCTTATATGCAAGTTATTGCCATAAAAAGTGTTTGGGGACTCGGGTCCGGCCCCAGAGGACATGTATCAATGCAAACAAAAGTTTTAAAAACGACATTTTTTCAGGAACAGTGATTTTAATAATGCTTAAAGTAAAAAAATAAAAATGAAATATGGCGTAGGGGTCCCCCCCAAAATCCATACCATACACTTATACAAGCACGCAACCTGGCAGGCTGCAGAAAAAGAAGGGGGGCGAGAGAGCTGATTTTTTTTTCTTTTTTCGGCTCGTCTGCGGCGTGAGATGGATTTGCATTGCGGGACATTTTTATATCTTTTAATAAAGGACTTGTCCCAAAGTGTTTCCTGTCTTTTTTACTATTTTTGACACTTTTTTGTGAAATGGTAGGGGTACAATGTACCCATTACCAATTCACATGGGGGGAGGCTGGGATCTGGGGGTTCCCTTGTTAAAGGGGGCTTCCGGATTCCGATAAGTCCCCCACCAACAGACCCCCACAACCACCAGGCAAGGTTTGTGGGGATGAGGCCCTTGTCCCTATCAACATGGGGACAAGGTGCTTTGGGGGGCTACTCCAAAGCACCCTCCCCATGTTGAGGGCATTTGGCCTGGTACGGTTCAGGAGGGGGGGTGCTCTCTCGTCCCCCCTCTTTTCCTGTGGCCTGCCAGGTTACGTGCTCGGATAAGGGTCTGGTATGGATTTTGGGGGGACCCCTATGCCATTTTTTGTGGGGGTCTGAGGGTGGAGGACTTATCGGGATCTGTAAGCCCCCTTTAACAAGGGGACCCCCAGATCCCAGCCTCCCCCCCATGTGAATTGGTAATGGGTACATTGTACCCCTACCATTTCACAAAAAAAGCATCAAAAATAGTAAAAAAGACAGGAGACACTTTGGGACAAGTCCTTTATTAAAAGATATAAAAATGTCCCAAAATGCAAATCCATGTTATGCTGCCGACGAGCCGAAAAAAGAAAAAAAATCTGCTCTCTCGCCCCCCCTCTTTTCCTGCAGCCTGTCAGGTTGCGTGCCTGGATAAGGGCCTTGTATGGATTTTGGGGGGACCCCCACTCAATCTTTAAAAAAAAATTTGGTTCGGTGTTCCCCCTTAATATTCATACCAGACCCAAAGGGCCTGGTAATGGACTGGGGAGGGAACCCATGCCGTTTTTTTCAATGAGTTTTATCTATATTGTTGAGACCCAACAGTTCATTACAGCCGTGATCAGTTTTAATGACTTTTTTTCCTTTAGAAATGTTATTTTGCTGTGGTACTGTTCTAAACATGGGAAAACTGTACCACTTTACACGCATACTATAGACATCCCCCCCCCCAGGTACGATATTTAAAGTAATATTTCATTTTTATTTTTTCACTTTAAGCATTATTAAAATCACTGTCCCCGAAAAAAACGTCTGTTTTTAAAACTTCTTCTTGCATTGATACATGTCCCCTGGGGCTGGACCCAGGTCCCCAAACACTTTTTATGACAATAACATGCATATAAGCCTTTAAAATTAGCACTTTTGATTTTTCATGTTCGTGTCTCATAGACTTTAATGGTGTTTGTCCCAATTTTTTCGCCTGTTCGCATGTTCTAGTGCGAACCAAACCGGGGGTTGTTTGGCTCATCCTTAATTCTGAACACCGATCCTTCGCATTGGCAGAAAAAGTGAACCATGGTTGGTGATCAGTGGCAGAAAGGTTTGGAATTGGAAAAACAGGATTCCGTGATACAGGACAAAGGTACATGTGTCATAGCTGACAGTGACAATTTGATTGAAGTGAAGTTATTCTAGCAACATATATTACTATATGTCTAATTGCGGTATTCATTAGCTACTGCTAGATCTGAGTTGTGTTATGTTACCATTGTGTTAAACATGCTGTGCTGTTTGTGTCTATGGACACACGCAGGGCAGCTCGGGATCGGGCCTGCAGGTGTGCCATGAAGCAGCTTCCTATGGTGGCACACAGAAAAGAGAAGTAGCCAGGAGACTTCCATAACTTCTGAGTCACTAACCCAGAGAATAAGCATTCAGATCAGAAAGGTCAGAGAAAAGTCATACATCCATATCATCATCCTAGCAATAGCAGCCTCCATGTTACTCTCGTGACAAGTTTTCTTTCAGGGCTCATTCATATTTGTGTGTTGTGGCAATTCACAGTTCCTGTACATTTCTGAAACACATTGCAGTGCACATGCTTTAACTGTGGTCCATTGCAGTGCCATTCATTTTTGTGAATAGCAATTTGAGGCACTGTACTGTAGAGTGCAAAGCAAGATGCACCAAAAAGAACCACAACACTCACATTGCGCACTGTGGCATGCAGAGTTGCTAAAAAAGGGTCATGTTCTTTTTTTCATCCGTTATGGTTTGTTGGCAGCACAGGGCTTCCTTAATGCAGTGGAAATAATATGTGAGTGCTGCCAACAAACTACAATGGATTTCTTTGGTGTAAATAAGCCCTAACTGACTTTCTAAAAGCTTCTACAGGCCAGCAAAATAACATAGAAATAGTTATTTTTCAGGTTATATTATATTTTAAAAAGATTATCATTATCCTCATTATTTTTAATTTAAGTGGTTTGGCATTTAGTAGACATGAATGAACTTCTGAAAATCTTCTGTGACAGCTCATATGCTTGTACGAATATTTACCACAATCTGGAAATTTTTACTCTATGGACTTTTTACAGTGAGGGAAAAAAGTATTTGATCTTCTGCTGATTTTGTACGTTTGCCCACTGACAAAGAAATGATCAGTCTATAATTTAATGGTAGGTTTATTTTAACAGCGAGAGACAGAATAACAACAAAAATATCCAGAAAAATGCATTTCAAAAAAGTTATAAATTGATTTGCATTTTAATGAGTGAAATAAGTATATGATCCCCTAACAATCAGCAAGATTTCTGGCTCCCAGG
Source organism: Lithobates clamitans (assembly GCA_037952925.1). NCBI lineage: Eukaryota > Metazoa > Chordata > Amphibia > Anura > Ranidae > Lithobates > Lithobates clamitans. The sequence goes on from JBBGZY010000142.1 coordinate 5,133,267, forward strand.
TGTCTTCTTTACAGGTAACCAGCTGAGATTAGGAGCACTCTCTTAGAGGGAGTGCTCCTAATCTCAACTGGTTGGCTATATAAAAGACCAAAGAGCTGCCCAAGCATGTCAGGGACAAGATTTCAGACCTACACAAAGCAGGAATGGGCTACAAGACCATCGCCGAGCAGCTTGGCAAGAGAGTGACAAAGTTTGATGCGATTATTTGCAAATGGAAGAAATATAAAATAACTGCCAGTTCCTGGGGCTCCCAGCACCCAAGGTGAACATGCCAAGGTGTACTCAACCCCCCCCCCCCACACACACACACACACACACACACACGCTCCTGTGCTGTGTATGACCAATCTATATACCTATGTATATGCCTCTATATACCTACATATAGAGTGCAGAGATCAGGAGCAGATAATGTACAGAGTGCAAGGGTCAGGTGCATGTAATATACAATGTGCAAGAGTCAGGAGTGGGTAAATTACAGAGTGCAGAGACGTGGAGTATATACACCCTAGTGCACAGCAGCACCCCTTATGAGTATACAAAATACTTAAAACCACCCATGTATGTAACCGCCTGATCCAAGTGTCTTCTCTGACTTTATCCTTCATAATAAAGGTTTAAATCCCAACTCCAGGAAAAAAAAAACACCTTTGCAGTAGGGCACCCCACTTATTAGTCTAAAGCAGAGGATTAAGGTATAAATACTTAATTAAAGTTCAGGTTCACCTTTTTTGAAAAAATAATAAATGTACATATTTTTGCAGATAAAAATGCACATTTTTCATTATTTTAAACAGGAGCCTGCAAACTGGCTCCTGCAGACACGTCCTACACCTTTGTGCCTGTACCTCTGTGTGGGCTGTCATTTTCAGAGCTGTAGACATTGTTGCAGTTTTTTCAAAGTCTGTCTGTCGCAGTTTCTACATTCACAGATTCCTGTGAATGAATGATGAGGCTGTTTGGCCGGATCCCCACACAGCCATGCTGGTTTCAAAATGTGATATCAGCTGTGGGGAGAAGAACCTCTTCCTGCTGTCACATTGGGAAGGGGGGGGGGTCCTGAGGAGGAGAGAGGGTGGGGGCAACTAAAGCATGTTAAATGTTACACCATGAATATGGGTGTAACATGGAACATGTTCTAAAAGGCGGACTTATCCTTTAAGCTGGTACACATAAGAGAAGTAAATGGCCTCACAGAGCAGTATAAAATTTATAAAAGCTTATAGAAGGTACCATCATCCAAATTTACTTAGGGAAGGTGTTTGGGAGTGAGGGCCCCACCCCAGACTCACCAAAGAAAAAGAAGGCAGGCGGACTATCTCGGTACATGTAAGGAGGGTACATAACAGTATACAAAACAAATGTAAAATTGACAAAATTTACTAATACCAAATACAAAAACAAAAACAACACAAAATATATTAAAAGAACATACAGATGACATGGAATTTCAACTAGTTTCACGGGTTTACCGCTTCATCAGGAAATACATCTGCAGAAAAAATAAAAATACAATAATATCTGAAGGTATTCATGTAGGAAATGTTACAAGATGATGCAATGGGGGAAAGGGATAAAGGAAATTAAATCAAATATATATGGCTGCTTACCCATGCTTCGGTATATGCAAGGCACGGGACAACCCAGCAAAGCCCCCCGCGGCGATTGGCAAGGACATATATAGGAAGTCACCAGGAAACTAGCATCTGAATAAAATGGTATAAAAATCTATATATGATATAATATATAAGGCAAATACCCAGTGTCAAAGGAGAAGGTGCATGTGCAGAAAAGGGCAGGGATCACAAGGGAATAGTAAGGGTAGATGATAAACAGTGAAATGGGATGGGAAAAGGGAAGGGGGAGGGGGGGAGAGAGAGAGTGGGGGGAAGAGAGAGGGAGGGGGGGGAAAGGGACAGGAGAGAGAGAGGGGAAGGAAAGAAAAACAGGGGAAGAAAGAGAAGGGGCAAAAAATATTATATTCAGATTCAGAGAGTGAATGAACAAAAAACTGTGCATAAAAGCTAAATGTGAACCAAAGCATGAGATTGTGAAAGTGATAAAATTGCATCCAGTCAAGGGGGAAGGAAGTGCCGCGGAGTAAACCAGGAAATACAACTGGCATTGTATATTTAGACTCTGCCTCCTTTAGTGAATTTGTGGAATGTGCTGTACCTCAGTGGCAGGTTCCAAAACGCCATTTCTTTTCATGGAAGGCCCTTCTGGTCATTCCGGAAGGCAATGTTTTGGCCTCGTTGGACAGGGCGGTCAGCAGCTAGGTGCATATTACCGCTAACTAATGGTCCAGCAGGCATGGGCAGGGACATTACCTTTCCTTCATGGTGCACTGGGTAACTCTGCTGGCAGCTGGGAAGGAGGCAGGACAGTGTTCAGTATTGTTGGAGCTTGTTCCGCCACTATGTCTCAAAAATGCTAATGGTGATTCTGCCACAGCTCTCTCTTCCACCCTTCTTCCTCCTCTATGGCCTCTTCTGCAGATTTGTCCTGTGAACCAACAGTGCTCTGTAAGCGTTCAAGGGGCTATGCAAGCAGTCAGGCAAAAAGATGCCATGCGGTGCTTGATTTGGCCTGCTTAGGGGACAGGAGACACACTGGGGCAGGGATTCTGTCAGCTCTGCAGGGGCAGGCTCAGACGTGGTTGACGCCATGCCAGCTTCAGCCAGGAATGGTTGTATGCGACAATGGCACCAACCTTCTCTCCGCCCTCCGACAGGACACTTGACTGATGTTCCATGTTTGGCACACGTCTTGAATTTGGTGGCAGGTACCCAGGCTTACAGGATCTCCTGAGGCAGGCCAGAAAAGTCTGTGGTTAGTTCCGCCGGTCATACAATGCACAGCTGGCTGACATTCAAAGGGAATGCAACCTGCCCACCAACCATCAATGAGTACCTGTGCGAGTATGGCACCAGGACAGGGTCAGGTGAGCTTGGCTTCTTTCCGCCACGCCAGTGGCTATTGATCAAGGATGCATGCACTGTCACTATTTGAGGAGGCCACAAGGATGGTGAGCAACGACAATGCATGCATCAGTAACACTGTCCCTCTAGTCTTCCTGTTGGAGCACACGCTTCGTGGAATAATAGACAGGGCACTTAAGGCAGAAGAGTGGGAGGAAGAGGAGGACTTCCTTACCTCTCAAGGCCCCCTTTATCCAGATAGCATTCCTGCGGGCCTGCCAAACACACAGGAAGAAGAGGAGGAGGAGGAGGAAGATTGTGTCAGCATAGACGTGGAGGATAACACTCAGCAGCAGCCTTCAAGGGATGGTTTTCAGTCCCCAAAAACCCAAGGAGTTGTACGTGGCTGGGAGGAGGTTGTTACGGGTCATGTGATGCTTAGTGACCCAGAGGACTCTGGATCGAATGCCTCTGCAAACTCACGCTGCATGGCCTCCCTGATTCTGCAAAGCCTGCAAAAGGACCCTAGGTTTCATGGTATAAAGTAGAGATATCATTACTGCCTGGCAACCCTTTTTGATTCACGTTACAAGGGTAAGGTTGCAGAACTCATCCTGCCTTTGCAGAGGGAGCAGAGGATGAAACATCTTCAGGAGGGCTTAAAGAAAGGTTTGTGCAATGCATTTCCAGGCCCTGGGGTGGGTTACAATTTCCTGGTGCTGGACAACGTGTTGCTAAGGCTTTGTTCAGTCAGAGGAAGAACGATGGAGAAGGTGGCCGGCCTTTAAACAATGTTTCAGTCCTCAGAGCCAAGGTCTGATCGATATGCAATTGAGCTACTGGCCTGTCTTGCATCCAGCATTCTTTCTGAATGCACATTCAGTGCTGCTGAAGGGCCTGTAATTACAAATTTTGATATAATATCTCAACGCAGGGCCTGTTCCTGCATCATGTGAGGGCTTACAGTGTTGTAGCACCACCACCCAAGGCCCATTTTTTCTGCAACTGTTTAACAGGGGCATGTAATTACAATTTTTGATCTAATATTTCACAGCAGGGCCTGTTCCTGCGCCCAACAAGAGTATCTGTGAGGGGTTACAGTGTTGTGGCACCACCACCACCACCCAAGGCCCAATTTTTCTGCCCCTGTTTAACAGGGACATGTAATTACAATTTTTGATCCAATATTTCATAGCAGGGCCCCGTTCCATCGCTCACCAAGAGTAACTGTGAGTGCTTACAGTGTTCTGGTACCACCAACACCTAATGCCGTGTACACATGAGCGGACTTTCGACAGGCTGAACTCCGAAGGACTTTTTGACGGACTTTCGATGAAGTTCCGACGCAACGGACTTGCCTACACACGATCACACCAAAGTCCAACTGATTCGAACGTGATGACGTACGACTAGAATAAGAAAGTTCATAGCCAGTAGCCAATAGCTGCCCTTGCGTCATTGTTCGTCCATTGGACTAACATACAGACAAACAGATTTTTCGACCGGACTGGAGTCCGTCAGAAAGATTTGAAACATGTTCTATTTCTAAAGTCCATCTGATTTTTCGACAGCAAAGGTCCGATGAAGCCCACACACTTTGGACCTTTGCTGTTGAAAAGTCCGGTCGTGTGCATAAGGCCCAAATTTCTGCGGGGTGTGGGGTTCTAAATACGAAAAAACTGCGCCACTTTACAAGCATACTATAGACACCCCTATGCATGATATATAAAGGAATATTTCATTTTTATTGTTTCACTTTAAGCATTAATAAAATCACTGCTTCCGAAAAAACGTCCCTTTTTTACAACTTTTTTTAGCATTGATACATGTCCCCCGGGGCAGGACCCGGGTCCCCGGGTCCCCAAAAACTTTTTATGGCAATAACTTGCATTTAAGCCTTTAAAATGAGCACTTTTGATTTTTCACGTTTGTGTCCGATAGACTTTAACGATGTTCACGTGTTCGAACCAATGTTTTGCCTGTTGCCATGTTCTCCTGCAAACCGAACCAGGGGTGGGGGGTGGGAGGGGGGGTCTGTTTGGCTCATATGGAAATGTAAAGCCCTCGCGCTACTATGATAAATACGTGAATAAATTAAATTAGTGAAAGCTTAAATTAACGTGATCAAACCCTAAAGTGCCTATAGTGCATAAAGGTGTGACCATAAAATAAACAGTAACTGCCCGCAGCAGAACCTATAGTGTATCACAATACACTCACAATATTGATTATAAAAGTGATTCCGCGCTACAGTGTAAAAACAATATCAAATAATCATTCAATACATAAAATCAATAAAGTGTCAAAAGCTTACTAAAATGGTTAAATTAGTGTACACAGTGTAAAAATAAATTCATATATTCCAACAAAGCCAGGGCAGATGATAATGAGTATGTTCAGTCTCTTGACCACATTATCAATAAGATAAAAAATGAAGTTTTTATCCTCAAATAGTATTAAAAAGATGGGATTTGAATGTCTGATAAGATGCACAAGTAGGGGTTAAAAAAGTCTACAAGTAATGGTCACAGAGCCCTCACCTTCATATATTGTCCAAAAATTAAATGTATTGGTGATCTAAAGTAAGTTGTCTGACGTTATTCCAACTACCACCACTAGGGGGTCCTCTGTGCCAGCATAAATGAAATATCAATTATCCAAAGTGTCAGCATATAGCCATATATATAAATGTCATCCGTTATAATTATTTCCACCACCAGGGGGTCCTCTCCTTCATCCACCAACTCTCCCAGACAGCACTGCACATCCACAAGTCTTCTTATACCTCGTATCCTCCGCAAAACGGGGGGGGGGGGGGGGGGCAGCAGCAAACAACAAGGGTGGGAGAGAGAGAGAGAGAAAAAGCCCCAATAGTGTAGTATGATTAGAGTACAAAGGTTTTTTTAAAGGTTTAAAAATGGACTCTTACAATGAAAATTAAAAAATAGGCATTAACAGTTGCTAAGGCGTCTGAGCGCCGCTCTCACATCACCTCCTGGTATCGCTCAGTCTCTCCGGCCACTCCCTACGCGTTACGTCATCACGTGACTTCTTCAGATTGGCTGAGGCGATATTGTTTATATTTCCAAAAACCGGAAATGAACAAGCGGCCATTTTATTGTGGCCCGCTCTATTTGCCGACGGCAGCCATTTTATAGTGGTAAACTTAATGTTTTCATAGCGGCCATTTTCTGGAGAAGTGTACCTCTGCTGACACTTCTAAGAAAGATGTTTTAATCAATAGGCAGACGCAGAGTAGGGATGAGCTTCGTGTTCGAGTCGAACCCATGTTCGACTCGAACATCGGCTGTTCGCCCGTTCGCCGAATTGCGAACGATATGGGCTGTTCGCGCCAAATTCGTGTGCCGCGTCACGGCCCATAATTCACTGCGGCATCGCAGTGCATTGCTTGCTGATGATTGGCCAAGCATGCACTACGACCCGCATGCTTGGCCAATCACAGCACCGCCTGAACAGAGAGCCGTAATTGGCCAAAGCCAAGGAGGCTTTGGCCAATTATGGCTCAGGGGATTTAGTACACGCCCCACACTATATAAGGCCGCCTGCACGGCGGCCCTGTGTAGTGTGTGTTCCGGCGTTCATAGATAGATTGAGAGAGAGAGAGAGAGAGAGAGAGACAGACAGTGTCATTTGATTTGAGTTAGATAGATTAGGCAGAACAGTCAGTCAGTTAGCTGCACTTACAGTGTATTGTGTATATATATGCATCCCAGGTGTTGCATATATATATATACACTGTATTCAGTTTAGCTAGATCCGTTCCTGTTATCTTCTAGACTATTTACATTTAGTGCAGTGCGTCCTGCTCACAGTGTTCAGCTAGATCCATTCCTGTTATCTTCTAGACTATTTATATTTAGTGCAGTGCGTCCTGCTCACAGTGTTCAGCTAGATCCGTTCCTGTTAAATTCTAGACTATTTACATTTAGTGCAGTGCGTCCTGCTCACAGTGTTCAGCTAGATCCGTTCCTGTTATCTTCTAGACTATTTATATTTAGTGCAGTGCGTCCTGCTCACAGTGTTCAGCTAGATCCGTTCCTGTTATCTTCTAGACTATTTACATTTAGTGCAGTGCGTCCTGCTCACAGTGTTCAGCTAGATCCGTTCCTGTTATCTTCCTACTGACAGGCAGGCTTGTCTGGTTACAGTATATAAAGCTACCTGAAGAAAATTACTGGTGTTCTATTTGATCCTATTAGTACCACGGTCAGGCAGCTAGACTATTTACATTTAGTACAGTGCGTCCTGCTCACAGTGTTCAGCTAGATCCGTTCCTGTTATCTTCCTACTGACAGGCAGGCTTGTCTGGTTACAGTATATAAAGCTACCTGAAGAAAATTACTGGTGTTCTTTTGATCCTATTAGTACCACGGTCAGGCAGCTAGACTATTTACATTTAGTACAGTGCGTCCTGCTCACAGTGTTCAGCTAGATTTGTTCCTGTTATCTTCCTACTGACAGGCAGGCTTGTCTGGTTACAGTATATAAAGCTACCTGAAGAAAATTACTGGTGTTCTTTTGATCCTATTAGTACCACGGTCAGGCAGCTAGACTATTTACATTTAGTACAGTGCGTCCTGCTCACAGTGTTCAGCTAGATCCGTTCCTGTTATCTTCCTACTGACAGGCAGGCTTGTCTGGTTACAGTATATAAAGCTACCTGAAGAAAATTACTGGTGTTCTTTTGATCCTATTAGTACCACGGTCAGGCAGCTAGACTATTTACAGTTAGTGCAGTGCGTCCTGCTCACAGTGTTCAGCTAAACCTACAAGTTAGTGGGGTGCGTCCACCTCACAGTGTTCAGCTAAAGCTACCTGTAGAAGGTTGGTGGTGTTCTCATACTACAGGCAAGCAGTTGATTTTGCTAGCTGCAGTATCAGTACATATATATATCTATATATATATATAGATATATATATCCCAGCTTAGTGCAGCTACAGGCCATTAGTATGTCTGGAAGGCCAAGAAGGAGAGGCAGACAGTCACAAGCCAATAAGAGAGGGCAAGCAGGCTCTCTGTCTAGTGCTGGTCGTGGAGACGGTGCATCCTCATCAGCACGTGGCCATGGGACACGCTTGGCCTTTTTTTCGGCAGCTGGCTGTGTTGAGCCGCAACATGCGGAAGACTTGGTCAAGTGGATGACCAAGCCGTCCTCATCCTCCTCATCCTCTCTCACCCATGCCCAGGGTGCTTTGTCTGGCAAAGCAGCGGCCTCTTCCCTCAGCTCAATGTGATCAGTGACTCCTTCCCTAGCTCCACCATGTCCTCCTGAGGAGTCCCTCGAACTGTTTGACCACAGTGTTGGGTACATGCTCCAGGAGGATGCCCAGCGTTTGGAAGGCTCTGATGATGATACTGAGCTCGATGAAGGCAGTAACATGAGCACGGACAGAGGGGGCGCCCATAAAGGACAGCAATCTGGCAGTCATGCTCCCCCTGCTGCAGCATACTGCCAGGTTTGCTCCAGTGATGAGGAGGGAGGGGATGATGAGGTCACTGACTCAACGTGGGTGCCTGATAGGAGAGAGGAGGAGGCGGCACATCACCAACGAGGCAGGATGCCCTCCAGGGGCCAGCCTAAGGGCAGCACATTGACTGCATCACACCCCAAAGCTCCACATGTGCAGGGCGCTGCAGTCTCTGCGCATTATTCAAAAAGTTCTTTGGTGTGGGCCTTTTTTGAGACGAGTGCATCAGATCGCACCGCTGCTATTTGCAACATATGTCTCAAGCGTATCTCACGTGGCCAAAACATCTCCCGTTTGGGTACCACATGCTTGACCAGACATATGTTGACCTGCCATGCAGTTCGTTGGCAAGCGTATCTAAAAGACCCACCCCAAAGAACAAAGAGGATCTCTCCTTGCTCCTCATCAGCTGAGATTTCCAACCCCACTAGACCTCCAGTCCTCTCTGAGACCTGCAGTGAGAACAATGAAGGTGTAGAATTAGGTGTGTCACAGCCAAGTACTTGTGGGCAATCTGCTTTTGGTACACCAACGTCAGATTGTACCAGGCAAATTTCCCTGCCCCAGCTGCTGCACCGCCGAAAAAAGTTTGCTCCCAGCCATCCACATGCCCAGCGGTTGAATGCTAGCTTGGCAAAATTGCTAGCACTTCAACTGCTGCCTTTTCAGTTGGTAGACTCTGCCCCCTTCCGTGAGTTTGTGGAATGTGCGGTTCCTCAGTGGCAGGTACCCAAACGCCACTTTTTCTCACGGAAGGCGATTCCGGCTCTCTACCGGCATGTGGAAGGCAATGTCCATGCCTCACTGGACAGGGCGGTCAGCGGTAAGGTGCATATTACCGCTGACTCATGGTCCAGCAGGCATGGACAGGGACGTTACCTAAGTTTCACGGCGCATTGGATGACTCTGCTGGCAGCTGGGAAGGATGCAGGACAAGGTGCAGTAGTGTTGGAGGTTGTTCCGCCATCACGCCTCCAAAATGCTAATGATTGTGACACACCTCTCTCCTCCACCCCCTCCTCTTTTTCTGCCCCTGTCTAACAGGGGCGTGTAATTACAATTTTTGATGCAATACTTTGCAGCAGGGCTCGTTCCTGCGTTCCAACTAGAGTGTCTGTGAGGGGTTGCAGTGTTGTGGCACCAGCACCAGTGCCTAAGGCCCAATTTTTCTGCCCCTGTCTAACAGGGGCGTGTAATTACAATTTTTGATGCAATACTTTGCAGCAGGGCTCGTTCCTGCGTTCCAACTAGAGTGTCTGTGAGGGGTTGCAGTGTTGTGGCACCAGCACCAGTGCCTAAGGCCCAATTTTTCTGCCCCTGTCTAACAGGGGCGTGTAATTACAATTTTTGATGCAATACTTTGCAGCAGGGCTCGTTCCTGCGTTCCAACTAGAGTGTCTGTGAGGGGTTGCAGTGTTGTGGCACCAGCACCAGTGCGTAAGGCCTAATTTTTCAGCTCCTGTTCAACAGGGGCATGTAATTACAATTCTTGATCTAATATTTCACAGCAGGGCCCTGTGAGGGCTTACAGTGTTGTGGCCACAGCAACACCTAAGGCCCAAATTTCTGCTGAGTATATAGGGCAGGACCCTACTTTCAAACATCTAACTTACAAATGACTCCTACTTGCAAACGGAAGGAGACAACAGGAAGTGAGATGAAATCTACCCCTAGGAAGGGAAATTCTCTCCTGTAAGAGTTAATATGGGAAAACAATTTCTCCTTTCCACTGATGCTTTCCAATCCTTGTTCCACAAAAAAACCCAAATTTTCAAAAAACATTTTTCATTGGGACAAAAAGTGAGGTGAAATCTTCTGAAGAGGAGGAAAGACAGCAAAACAAATGTCACAGGGGTGATAATCCTTCCCTATGTTTTCCAAAAAGCTTAAAAAAGATTTTTTGGCTGGAGCTAAACACGTTAAAAATGTACCCGTTCAAAATTACAAAGAGATTCTACTTAACAACAAACCTACAGTCCCTGTCTTGTTTGCACCGCCTGTATGCTGCTGTTCAGAGTATATAGGGCCTTTCCTTATTTTAATTTGGGTGCGGGGTTCCCCTTAATATCCATACAAGACCCAAAGGGCCTGGTAATGGACTGGGGGGTACCCATGCCGTTTGTCTCACTGATTTTCATCCATATTGCCATGACCCGACATGACATTAAACCCGCAAGCAGTTTTAAATGAGATTTTTTCCTTTAAAAATGACATTTGGTGCAGGGACTGTTCTAAACACGGGAAACACGCGTCACTTTACAGGCATACTATAGACACCCCCCAGGTATGATATTTAAAGGAATATTTCACTTTTTTTTTTTTTACTTTAAGCATCATTAAAATCACTGCTCCCGAAAAAACGGCCGTTTTTAAAAGTTTTTTTTGCATTGATACATGTCCCCTGGGGTAGGACCCGGGTCCCCAAACCCTTTTTAGGACAATACCATGCAAATTAGCCTTTAAAATGAGCACTTTTGATTTCGAACGTTCGAGTCCCATAGACGTCAATGGGGTTCTAACGTTCGTGCAAACTTTCGGTCAGTTCGCAGGTTCTGGTGCGAACCGAACCAGGGGGTGTTCGGCTCATCCCTAACGCAGAGGATATACCTCAATTACACGTGACACCTCCTCACATAAAGATACCTCTTCCGTCTATGCAAGAGTGAGTGTGTCGGGTTTGAAATGTGTTTTAAAAAACTTTTGACATAAATGTTTTAATAAATCAACGTTAAAATAGCCATAACTATTGTGAGCACTCCTAAAATAATAAAACGATGAATTCATGGCTCAAACATATAAAAATGAAGATGATATCCAAAATAAAAATAATAATCTACAGAAAATAATAATAAAAACAAAAATAAAAATAAAATAAAAAAAATAAATAAATAAAAATAAAAAAAAATAAAAATAAAAAAAAATAAAATATAAATAAATAAATAAATAAATAAATAAATAAATAAAATAAAAATTAAAAATTAAAAAGGGGGGGGATCTTCAAATTAAAAATATATTAAATCGTCAAAAGACTAATTGACCTTAATTGTGCACCTAATGACTCCTCATAACAATATATTTAAAAATAATCTTTTAAAAAAAATAAAAAAAATATCTGTAATTAAAAACGTTGGCCAGCTCCATATTAAAGATGGCTACAGGGAAAGAAGGAATTAGCCCGACAAGCCTATACCAGAAATGGAGGGAGAGCCACACTTCAGATCAACATTAAAATATATAGATAAAAGACAGATATATCCCAATACATTAAAAATTACTTAAAAAACAGTTGAGATCAAATTCAACATTCAAGCCACCTGGTACTAAACTTTTCATAATATATATCCATCTTGACTCTTTCTGACTAATCGTCCTTATCTTATGGCTACCTCTCCATGATGGATTATACTTTTCTATACCCCAGAATTGTAGGTGGGAAGGATCTCTGTTGTGTACTGTAGCAAAATGTCTCGAGACATTGTGTTTGGTAAACCCATTTACAATGTTCTGCACATGTTCCTTTATCCTAGTTTTCAGTGCCCTTCAGATTGATCACCAAAACACACTTTAAGAGTGTGGATACTAACAGTTACCTGTCCATTAACAGTTGCCACTATAAACCTTGGTTGTACAACATCCCCAAAGGGCAACTGGTCGGAATTAAGCGGAATTGCACATATGAAGAAGATTACAAAACTCAAGCAGATCTAATTGGTGGAAGATTAATTGAAAAAGGTTACGATGGTACATGGATCAGCAATCAAATACAACAGGTGAATAAAATGGATAGAACCTTGATGCTGCAGGATAATGTAAAGAGGAAAGCACATCAGGCTGAAGCACCATGCCTTATATTGGACTACAATGCACAGTATAAAGAGGTAGCCAAACTTTTTAAAAGACACTGGCATGTGTTGAAAAGTGATAAAGATTTGAAAGATATTCTGCCTGACACACCAAATATCGTATATAAGAGAGCTCCAACTCTGAGGGACATTATTGTTAAATCCATAGTTGAACCTCCCCCAAAAAACTCGTTTACGTTTTTTTCTGGAAAAGGTTTTTACCCTTGCAGGAACTGTTACGCCTGCCGTCGCACTAAAAAATTTTAAAAAAAGAGGTCAGAGTTTACAGCCACCACCACGGGTCACACCTATGAGATCAGGGACTTCATAGGGTGCCCTTCCGAAGGAGTGGTATATTGTCTTCAATGTAGCTGTAATTTGCAGTACATAGGCAGAACAAAAAGGGCACTGAAGACTAGGATAAAGGAACATGTGCAGAACATTGTAAATGGGTTTCCCAAACACAATGTCTCGAGACATTTTGCTACAGTACACAATAGAGATCCTTCCCACCTACAATTCTGGGGTATAGAAAAGTATAATCCATCATGGAGAGGTAGCCATAAGATAAGGACGATTAGTCAGAAAGAGTCAAGATGGATATATATTATGAAAAGTTTAGTACCAGGTGGCTTGAATGTTGAATTTGATCTCAACTGTTTTTTAAGTAATTTTTAATGTATTGGGATATATCTGTCTTTTATCTATATATTTTAATGTTGATCTGAAGTGTGGCTCTCCTTCCATTTCTGGTATAGGCTTGTCGGGCTAATTCCTTCTTTCCCTGTAGCCATCTTTAATATGGAGCTGGCCAACGTTTTTAATTACATTTTTAAAATTCATCGTTTTATTATTTTAGGAGTGCTCACAATAATTATGGCTATTTTAACTTTGATTTATTAAAACATTTATGTCAAAAGTTTTTTAAAACACATTTCAAACCCGACACACTCACTCTTACATAGACGGAAGAGGTATCTTTATGTGAGGAGGTGTCACGAGTAATCGAGGTATATCCTCTGCGTCTGCCTATTGATTAAAACATCTTTCTTAGAAGTGTCAGCAGAGGTACACTTCTCCAGAAAATGGCCGCTATGAAAACATTAAGTTTACCACAATAAAATGGCTGTCGTCGGCAAATAGAGCGGACCACAATAAAATGTCCGCTAGTTCATTTCTGGTTTTTGGAAATATAAACAATATCGCCTCAGCCAATCAGCATTCCCTGAAGAAGTCACGTGATGACGTAACACGTAGGGAGTGGCCGGAGAGACTGAGCGATAACAGGAAGTGATGTGAGAGCGGCGCTCAGACGCCTTAGCAACTGTTTATGCCTATGTTTTAATTTTCATTGTAAGAGTCCATTTTTAAACCTTTAATAAAACCTTTGTACTCTAATCATACTACACTATTGGGGCTTTTTCTCTCTCTCTCTCTCCCACCCTTGTTGTTTGCTGCTGCCACCCCCCCCCCCCCGTTTTGCGGAGGATACGAGGTATAAGAAGACTTGTGGATGTGCAGTGCTGTCTGGGAGAGTTGGTGGATGAAGGAGAGGACCCCCTGGTGGTGGAAATAATTATAACGGATGACATTTATATATATGGCTATATGCTGACACTTTGCATAATTGCTATTTCATTTATGCTGGCACGGAGGACCCCCTAGTGGTGGAAGTTGGAATAACGTCAGACAACTTACTTTAGATCACCAATACATTTAATTTTTGGACAATATATGAAGGTGAGGGCTCTGTGACCATTACTTGTAGACTTTTTTAACCCCTACTTGTGCATCTTATCAGACATTGAAATCCCATCTTTTTAATACTATTTGAGGATAAAAACTTCATTTTTTATCTTAATGATAATGTGGTCAAGAGACTGAACATACTCATTATCATCTGCCCTGGCTTTGTTGGAATATATGAATTTATTTTTACACTGTGTACACTAATTTAACCATTTTAGTAAGCTTTTGACACTTTATTGATTTTATGTATTGAATGATTATTTGATATATTTTTTACACTGTAACGCGGAATCACTTTTATAATCAATATTGTTTGGCTCATACCTACTCAGGGTATGTCAGATAGGCTCAAGAGTTGCTCAATGCTTGCTCGACTAGTTTTGTGCAGGAGTGTGCTTCTTCAGGAGATAATCCCATAAAGTTAAAGAAATAATACCAATTAACAAGGCGGTTGGATGGATGCGAGAACATGAGGGACCATGCAGATCATATAAGGCAGATATAGGGGTGTCCTATAGGTGGGGCATTCACCAAAACAGTATAAACATGTATAGTAAGTGTGATCCTCCCTAGGGTTATTCAAGTTTAGCATCCAGACAAATATTGGGTCACTGGGTCTGTCTGATCATAAAGTGCTGGACAGAAAAATGGTATATATAGTATCTCACAAAAGTGAGTACACCCCTCACATTTTTGTCAATATTTTATTTTATCTTTTCATGTGACAACACTGAAGAAATTACACTTTGCTATAATGTAAAGTAGTGAGTGTACAGCTTGTATAACAGTGTAAATTTGCTGTCCCCTCAAAATAACTCAACACACAGCCATTAATGTCTAAACCGCTGGCAATAAAAGTGAGCACTCCAAATTGGGCCCAATTAGCCATTTTCTCTCCCCAGTGTCATGTAACTCATTAGTGTTACAAGTTCTCAGGTGTGAATGGGGAGCAGGTGTGTAAAATTTGGTGTTATCACTCTCACTCTCTTATACTGGTCACTGGAAGTTCAACAAGGCACCTCATGGCAAAGAACTCTCTGAGGATCTAAAAATAATAATTGTTGCTCTGCATAAAGATGGCCTAGGCTATAAGAAGATTGCCAAGACTCTGAAACTGAGCTGCAGCACGGTGGCCAAGACCATAGAATGCATTAAGATGAAAAACCTTGTGGGTTTACAACCTCTTTAAATGCCCAAAAATGGCAGGCACCTCTCAGGACAGACCACCAGCAGCTAAAGGACCCCTCTTCTCCCTATCTGTGTGCCTTCTGTGCTGACAGGATCGTCCGACTTCACAGGAGCCCAGCAGAAGGAGCAGCAAGTGCAGCTGATGACTTACTGCTTGTAAGAGCAGTGAGAAGCCCGCAGCCTTCAGAACACGACAGTAGAAGACAGGTATACAGTCCACCACTGAGTACCACTGTCTCTTCACTGTACACCCCACTGTCCACCTGACTACTGCCCCCCTGTCCACTCTGCTGCCCCCAGTCAACTCCGCTGCCTCCCAATCCACCCCACTGCCCCCCAGTCTACTCCACTGTACCCTTGTCCATCCCACTGCCCCCAATCCACTCCACTGCCTTGCTGTCCATCCCACTGCCCCCCTCTCCACTCAGCTGCCCACTGTCTATCCCAGTGCCCCCTAGTTCCCTCCGCTGCCCCCAATCCACTCTGCTGAAACCTGTCCATCCCGTTGCCCCCCAGTCCACTCTGCTGCCCCCCATCCACCCCACTGCCCCCAGTCTACTCTGCTTCCCCCTGTCGATCCCACTGCCCCAGTCCACTACGCTGCCCCCCAGTCCACTTCGCTGCCCCCTGTCCATCCCACTGCTCTTTTGTCTATTCCACTGCCCCTCTGTCCATCCTACTGCTCCCCTGTCCACTCCGCTGCCCCCCTGTCCATCCCGATGCCCCCAAATCCATTCAGCTACCCTCCTGTGCACTCCACTGTCCTCGTCCATTCCACTGCCCCCTGTCTATTCCACTGCCCCCTGTCCATTCCGCTGTCCCCTTGTCCATCCCACTGCCCTCAGTCCACTCCGCTGCCCCCAATCCACTCTGCTGCCCCCTGTCCATACCACTGCTCCTCTATCCACTCCGCTGCCCCCAAGTCCACTCCGTGCCCTCCGGTCCACCCCACTGCCCCCCAGTTCATTCTGCTGCCCCCTGTCCATCCCACTGTCCCAGTCTACTACGCTGCCCCCGAGTCTATCCCACTGCCCCCAGTCAACTCTGCTGCCACCCTGTCCACCCCACTGCCTCTCTGTCTATCCCACTGCCCCCTCTGTCCATGCCACTGCTCCCCTGTCCACTCCATTGCCCCCTGTCCACTCCACTGCCCCAAGTCCACTCTGCTGCCCCCCCTGCCCCAAATCCACTCTGCTATCCCACTGCCCCCAATCCACTCCACTCTGGGGCTGCTGCATGACAGGAGGTTTTTCACCTTAATGCATAGAATGCATTAAAGTGAAAAACCTTGAGGGTTTGCCCAAAAACGGCAGGCACCTCTCAGGACAGAACACCAGCAGCTAAAGGACCCCTGAACAGGACAGCAGAAGACAGGTATACAGTCCACCACTGAGCACCACTGTCTTCTCAGTGTACACCCCACTGTCCATCTGACTACTACCCCCCCAGTCCACTCCGCTGCCCCCCAGTCCATCCTGCTGTCGGCCGGAGCTGGTGTGCTCGTTCCTGTCGCAGGAGTTATGGGTCTCAGGTAAGTAAAAGGAGGGCTCGGGGGGATGCTGCATGACAGGAGGTTTTTCACCTTAATGCATAGAATGCATTAAGGTGAAAAACCTTGTGGGTTTACAACCCGTTTAAGTGCCCAAAAATGACAGGCACCTCTCAGGACAGACCACCAGCAGCTAAAGGACCCCTCTTCTCCCTATCTGTGTGTCTTCTGTGCTGACAGGATCGTCCGTCCCCCAGTCCACTCCGCTGCCTCCCAATCCATCCCATTGCCCCCCAGTCTACTCCACCATACCCTTGTCCACCCCACTGCCCCCCAATCCACTCGGTTGCCTTGCTGTTCATCCCACTGCCCCCTTGTCTACTCAGCTGCCCCCCTGTCCACTCAGCTGCCTCCTGTCTATCCCAGTGCCGCCCAGTCCCCTCCACTGCCCCCAATCCACTCTGCAGCCCCCCTGTCCATATCACTGCCCCCAGTCCACTCCACTGCCCCCCTATCCACCCCACTGCCCCCCAGTCCACTCTGCTGCCCCCTGTCCATTCCACTGCCCCAGTCCACTACGCTGCCCCCAGTCCATTTTGCTGCCCCCTGTCCATCCCACTGCCCCTCTGTTTATCTCACTGCCCCTCTGTCCATTCCACTGCTCCCCTGTCCAATCCCCTGCCCCCTGTCTATCCTACTGCCCCAATCCACTCCGCTGCCCCCCTGTCCACTCCACTGCCCCCTGTCCGGTCCACTCCCCCTAGTCCACTCCGCTGTACCCCTGTCCACCCACTGCCCCCCAATCCACTCTGCTGCCCCCTGTCCACCCCACTGCCCCCAGTCTACTAAGCTGCCCCCAGTCTATTCCACTGCCCCCAGTCAACTCCGCTGCCACCCTGTCCATCCCACTGCCTCTCTGTCTATTCCACTACCCCCCCATTCCACTCCACTGCCCCTCTGTCCATCCCACTGCTCCCCTGTCCACTTCACTGCCCCCTGTCCATCCTGCTGCCCCCAAGTCCACTCTGCTGGCCCCTCCAATCCACTCTGCTGCCCTGTCTCTCCTACTGCCCCCAATCCACTCCACTTGGAGGGGCTGCTGCATAACAGGAGGTTTTTCACCTTAATGCATAGAATGCATTAAGGTGAAAAAAACCTTGAGGGATTACAACCCCTTTAATTGCCCAAAAATGGCAGGCATCTCTCAGGACAGACCACCAGCAGCTAAAAGACCCCTCTTCTCTCTATCTGTGTGTCTTCTCTGCTGACAGGATCGTCCAACTTTATAGGAGACCAGCAGAAGGAGCAGCAAGTGCAGCTGATGACTTACTGCTTGTTACACCAGAAAGAAGCCCACAGCCTACAGAATAGGACAGCAGAAGGCAGGTATACAGTCCACCACTAAGCACCGCTGTCTCCTCAATGTACACCCCACTGTCCACCTGACTACTGCCCCCCCAGTCCACTCTGCTGCCCCCCAGTCCATCCTGCTGACCCCCAGTCCACTCCGCTGCCTCCCAATCCATCCCCCTGCCCCCAGTGTACTCCACTGCAACCTTGTCCATCCCACTGCCCCCAATCCACTCAGCTGCCTTGCTGTCCATCCCACTGTCCACTCAGCTGCCCCTGTCTATCCCACTGCCCCCCAGTCCACTCCGCTGCCCCCCAATCCACTCTGTTGCTCACCTGTCCATACCACTGCCCTGTCCACTCTGCTGGTGCCCTCCATCCCATTGCCCCCTATCCACCCCACTGCCCCCAGTCCCCTCTGGTGCCCCCCTGTCCATCCCACTGACCCAGTCTACTACGCTGCCCCCAGTCCATCCCACTGCCTCCAGTTCACTTTGCTGCCCCCCTGTCTATCCCACTGCCCCCCAGTCTACTCAACTGCCCCTCTGTCCATTCCACTGCTCCCCTGTCCACTCTGCTGCCCCCCTGTCCATCCCACTGCCCCCAAGTCGACTCTGCTGCCCCACTCCACTCTGCTGCTCCGTCTATCCTACTGCCTCAATCCACTCTGCTGCCCCCTGTCCACTCCACTGCCCCCTGTCTTATCCGCTGTCCCCCTGTCCATCCCACTGCCCCCAGTCCACTCTGCTGCCCCCTATCCACCCCACTGCCCCCAGTCTACTCTGCTGCCCCCTGTCGATCCCACTGCCCCAGTCCACTTCGCTGCCCCCTGTCCATCCCACTGCTCCTTTGTCTATTCCACTGCCCCTCTGTCCATCCTACTGCTCCCCTGTCCACTCCGCTGCCCCCCTGTCCATCCCGATGCCCTCCTGTGCACTCCACTGCCCCATCCATTCCACTGCCCCCTGTCCATACCACTGCCCCTCTGTCCACTCCGCTGCCCCCAAGTCCACTCCGTGCCCCCCAGTTCACCCCACTGCCCCCCTATCCACCCCACTGCCCCCAGTCCACTCTGCTTCCCCCTGTCCATTCCACTGCCCCAGTCCACTATGCTGCCCCCAGTCCATTTCGCTGCCCCCTGTCCATCCCACTGCCCCTCTGTCTATCTCACTGCCCCTTTGTCCATCCAACTGCTCCCCTGTCCAATCCCCTGCCACCTGTCTATCCTACTGCCCCAATCTACTCCGCTGCCCCCCTGTCCACTCCACTGCCCCCTGTCCTGTCCACTCCCCCTATTGCACTCCGCTGTCCCCCTGTCCACCCACTGCCCCCCAATCCACTCTGCTGCCCCCTGTCCATCCCACTGCCCCCAGTCTACTAAACTGCCCCCAGTCTATCCCACTGCCCCCAGTCAACTCCGCTGCCACCCTGTCCATCCCACTCCCTCTCTGTCTATTCCACTGCCCCCCATTCCACTCCATTGCCCCTCTGTCCATCCCACTGCTCCCCTGTCCACTCCACTGCCCCCTGTCCATCCTGCTGCCCCCAAGTCCACTCTGCTGGCCCCTCCAATCGACTCTGCTGCCCCATCTCTCCTACTGCCCCCAATCCACTCCACTCGGAGGGGCTGCTGCATGACAGGAGGTTTTTCACCTTAATGCATAGAATGCATTAAAGTGAAAAACCTTGAGGGTTTGCCCAAAAAGGGCAGGCACCTCTCAGGATAGAACACCAGCAGCTAAAGGACCCCCCTTCTCCCCATCTGTGTGTCTTCTGTGCTGACAGGATCGTCCGATTTCACAGGAGCCCAGCAGAAGGAGCAGCAAGTGCAGCTGATGACTTACTGCTTGTAACACCAGAGAGAAGCCCACAGCCTACAGAACAGGACAGCAGAAGACAGGTATACAGTCCACCACTGAGCACCACTGTCTCGTCACTGTACACCCCACTGTCCATCTGACTACTACCCCCCAGTCCACTCCGCTGCCCCCCAGTCCATCCTGCTGTCGGCCGGAGCTGGTGTGCTTGTTACTGTCGCAGGAGTTACGGGTCTCAGGTAAGTAAAAGGAGGGCTCGGGGGGATGCTGCATTACAGGAGGTTTTTCACCTTAATGCATAGAATGCATCAAGGTGAAAAACCTTGTGGGTTTACAACCCCTTTAAGTGCCCAAAAATGACAGGCACCTCTCAGGACAGACCACCAGCAGCTAAAGAATCCCTCTTCTCCCTATCTGTGTGTCTTCTGTGCTGACATCCGTCCGTCCCCCAGTCCACTCCGCTGCCTCCCAATCCATCCCACTGCCCCCCAGTCTACTCCACCGTACCCTTGTCCACCCCACTGCCCCCCAATCCACTCGGCTACCTTGCTGTTCATCCCACTGCCCCCTTGTCTACTCAGCTGCTCCCCTGTCCACTCAGCTGCCCCCTGTCTATCCCAGTGCTCCCCAGTCCCCTCCGCTGCCCCCCAATCCACTCTGCAGCCCCCCTGTCCATATCACTGCCCCCAAGTCCACTCCACTGCCCCCCTATCCACCCCACTGCCCCCCAGTTTACTCTGCTGCCCCCTGTCCATTCCACTGCTCCAGTCCACTACGCTGCCCCCAGTCCATTTTGCTGCCCCCAGTCCATTTCGCTGCCCCCTGTCCATCCCACTGCCCCTCTGTCTATCTCACTGCCCCTCTGTCCATCCCACTGCTCCCCTGTCCAATCCCCTGCCCCCTGTCTATCCTACTGCCCCAATCCACTCCGCTGCCCCCCTGTCCACTCCACTGCCCCCTGTCCGGTCCACTCCCCCTAGTCCACTCCCCTGTCCCCCTGTCCACCCACTGCCCCCTAATCCACTCTGCTGCCCCCTGTCCATCCCACTGCCCCCAGTCTACTAAGCTGCCCCCAGTCTATCCCACTGCCCCCAGTCAACTCCGTTGCCACCCTGTCCATCCCACTGCCTCTCTGTCTATTCCACTGTCCCCCCCATTCCACTCCATTGCCCCTCTGTCCATCCCACTGCTCCCCTGTCCACTCCACTGCCCCCTGTCCATCCTGCTGCCCCCAAGTCCACTCTGCTGGCCCCTCCAATCCACTCTGCTGCCCCGTCTCTCCTACTGCCCCCAATCCACTCCACTCGGAGGGGCTGCTGCATGACAGGAGGTTTTTCACCTTAATGCATAGAATGCATTAAGGTGAAAAAACCTTGAGGGATTACAACCCCTTTAATTGCCCAAAAATGGCAGGCATCTCTCAGGACAGACCATCAGCAGCTAAAAGACCCCTCTTCTCCCTATCTGTGTGTCTTCTCTGCTGACAGGATCGTCCAACTTTATAGGAGACCAGCAGAAGGAGCAGCAAGTGCAGCTGATGACTTACTGCTTGCTACACCAGAAAGAAGCCCACAGCCTACAGAATAGGACAGCAGAAGATAGGTATATAGTCCACCACTAAGCACCACTGTCTCCTCAATGTACACCCCACTGTCCACCTGACTACTGCCCCCCCAGTCAACTCCGCTGCCCCCCAGTCCATCCTGCTGACCCCCAGTCCACTCCGCTGCCTCCCAATCTATCCCCCTGCCCCCAGTGTACTCCACTGCAACCTTGTCCATCCCACTGCCCCCAATCCACTCCGCTGCCTTGCTGTCCATCCCACTGTCCACTCAGCTTCCCCTGTCTATCCCACTGCCCCCAGTGCACTCCGCTGCCCCCCAATCCACTCTGTTGCTCACCTGTCCATACCACTGCCCTGTCCACTCCGCTGGCACCCTCCATCCCATTGCCCCCTATCCACCCCACTGCCCCCCAGTCCCCTCTGGTGCCCCCCTGTCCATCCCACTGACCCAGTCCACTACGCTGCCCCAGTCCATCCCACTGCCTCCAGTCCACTTTGCTGCCCCCTGTCTATCCCACTGCCCCCCAGTCCACTCAACTGCCCCTCTGTCCATCCCACTGCTCCCCTGTCCACTCCACTGCCCCCCTGTCCATCCCACTGCTCTCAAGTCGACTCTGCTGCCCCACTCCAC
The DNA here is from genome assembly GCA_037952925.1 of Lithobates clamitans. Lineage (NCBI taxonomy): Eukaryota > Metazoa > Chordata > Amphibia > Anura > Ranidae > Lithobates > Lithobates clamitans. The sequence continues at coordinate 5,155,308 of JBBGZY010000142.1, forward strand.
TCTGCTGCCCCCGTCTATCCTACTGCCTCAATCCACTCTGCTGCCCCCTGTCCACTCCACTGCCCCCTGTCTAATCCGCTGTCCCCCTGTCCATCCCACTGCCCCCAATCCACTTTGCTGCCCCCTGTCCATACCACTTCCCCTGTCCACTCCACTGCCCCCCTGTCCATCCCACTCCCCCTAGTCCACTCCGCTGTCCCCCTGTCCAACCCACTGCCCCAGTCCACTCTGCCTCCCCCTTGTCCATCCCACTGCCCCCCAGTCCAGCCCACTGCCCCAGTCCACTCCGCTGCCCCCTGTTCATCCCACTGCCCCTCTGTCTATCCCACACCCCCACTCCACTCCACTGCCCCTCTGTCCATCCCACTGCTCCCCTGTCCACTCCGCTGCCCCCTGTCCAGCCTGCTGCCCCCAAGTCCACTCCGCTGCCCCCCACTCCACTCTGCTGCCCCCTGTCTATCCTACTGCCCCCAATCCACTCCGCTGCCCCTGTCCACTCCACTGCCCCCTGTCTATTCCACTGACCTCTGTCTAATCTGCTGTCCCCCTGTCCATCCCACTGCCCCCAATTCCACTCCACTACCCCCTGTCTACTCTGCTGCCCCCTGTCCATCGCACTGCTCCCCAGTACATTCTTCTGCCCCCACCCTAGTCCATCCCATTGCTCCAAGTCCACTCCACTGCCCCTCATCCACCCTGCTGCCCCCTGTTCATCCTGCTGCCACTTTAATTTTGCCTTTGATATTTATTCTGGACAGTCAGATATTGATAGAGCACTGAACCCAAAACAGGGAGCATCTGATGTAAATTTTCAAGCTGCTCTCTATCAGCTGGGGGTATCCTTGGGGGATACTATTATAATCAGTCAGTCCAATAAATATTGATTTCACATGACAGGTCATTAACCAACACGTTTCAGGGACTCAATACTCTCCCTTCCTGTCAGAAACCATGAATCAGACCGAGACAGAAGTACAGTGAAATCACAATTGTTTAATAATAAAAGTAAATAGAACAAACATAGTCAAAACATAGCCAAAGTTCGGTAACCGAAACGGATAGTCAGACAAGCCAGAAAGTCAGGAAGCCAGGAATCAGAGTAGTGAATCAGGAAGCAGGATCTGGAGCCAGAAGGAACATCAGCCAAGCAAGTCTTTACCAGGCACGCAGGAGAGAATCTCTGTGATGTTGACCAGGCAAAGGCAGAGATCTGGGCTGGAAGGCTTAAGTAGGCAGTATTGACTAGCAGGATATCATCAACAGGTTAGTCACTGTAGAGAGATAGGAGCTGGTAATTAACTGACAGCTGAGAGGACAGCTCAGAGAAGGAAGGGCTGGACCCAGCCCTAACATTTCCTCAGGCAGCCACTTTAAGCCACCCAAAGTGTCCAAGGTCTTCTACAATGTATACTACAAAAAAAATTGCCATGCGCCAGTAAAGTGTTCAAGTGCTTGAAAAAAAATATGGAAACCCTAGTGTGTAGCACCTGAAAAAAATCCCACTAATTCCTAACCTATTCAAGAATTTTATCTTCACTTTCAGTAAACCTGCACAGCATGGTAGAGTAAGGAAAGCAGAATAGGTCGAGACTCACAAGCGGAGAAGATACAGTCTTCCATCTGTGTTCTGACATCTTCACTCCCCAGGGAGAGCTCTGGTGTGTGCTACGTGGGAAGCAATGATGGGTCTGGTCGTCCAGAAACCGCAGTTTGTTGAAGTACCACAGTCTGGGTACATACACTTGCGCTGCTGATGCTCCTGATCTAAGGGATTTCTTGATTTTATTATGCTCCTTCTTATAAATGTTCCTCAAGATCCCAATTTTATTTTCCACAAACTTGATGGTTGCATCAGGGACCCGAGTCTTCACAAATTCCCAAAGTGTCTCCAGCGATGACCTCCTAGCTTGTTTATTATAATATAAGCTGTGTTTCACCTCACACAAATTCCTCATCTCCCTGTATCTGTCTATGAAACTGCCCATGAATTCTGGGTCCTTAAAGTGATTCATCTTTGCTGTAAGACAATACACAAGACAAAAACACTAATGTCAGCCTAAACTCTCATTATCTTATCCCAATATAGACCTCAATCTTGAAGCAGTATAGGCCACTGTGATTGGCCAAGTTCAAATTTTACCTCTGTTTAGCACGCTCGCCACTTCCGTTCATCCTTCCTCCACACACACACAGATCGTACGTATGACACATGCATGTTAGCTTGATATACACTGCGCATGTGTGAAACTCCGCCAGCATCGCCCACCCCTGACGTTCTTTTTCTCGAATATTCCCCATTGTAAAAATTTTAGGGGGGGTAGAGTTTGAGATGAGTTTGGGCCTCCCAAAAAAAGCCTCTAGCACTCTGCCTGAATTTAAGGACAACAATAACATTTGTACACATTTTAGGGGGTGTTTGGGGTAAAGCACTACAATGGAGCTGACAAAATAAATTGTTAAGTGACTAGGCTAGGTGTATATGGGCCCAGGATAGCATGCTGGGAGGTAAGTGAAGGAAAATATGCATGTAGGCCAAAAAAGGAGCATTAAAAGATTAAAGCATGCATGAGGACAAATTCACAGGATATTACAATCATGGTAATTAGGGAATGATGAAAGAAATACATTAGCAAATATTAAATACATAGAATGTGATGTTAAAGGAGAAAACTTACCTTAATATAGTCCTTCTGCAGGACCTGAATAATAGCAGAACAAGTCTCTGGGATAATGATCCCAGAGCCTAGGGGGAGATGCCTGTTGAGAACTTGAGGTCCTGCAGGCTTCTCCCAGTCGCCAAGTACCGCAACATGGCGACTAGCCTCTGCTCCGGAGTGATGGCTTGCCGCAAGCAGGTATCCTGCCTGCTAATATAAGGGGTCAGCAAAGCCAACAGAGAATGTTCCTGAAATCATCAGGATTATTCTCCTGGAGCTCACGAAGCAAAGGCATATGAGAGAATTGGTCACGCTGGAGTAACCAATTCTTGCTCCATGAACTCCTGCCAACCCTGTTCATGGACTGGGCTTGGGTCAAAGAATGCACCCCAACACCAAGCCTCCACACAGCACGAACTCTACGATGAGTACGTACACGCAACATGGCTTCAAAACGGTCGGCTGGTCAGAACGCACTAACAGAACACACTGAAGAACAGCAAGGCCTGTGAAGAGCGGGCTGAAAATCAGAAACGAGCGGACAAAAACACGCTGAAAAAACAGATACGAACTGTCTACGCGCTCTGAAAAGCAGATACAAACCCACAAGCACAAACTGAAGAGCAGTAACGGACTGAAAAGCACAAAAGCTGAAAAGCGCAAATCGTCTCTCACCAAACTTCTACTAATACAAGATAAACATGAGATTAGCAAAAGGAGCCCAAAGGGTGGCGCGCTGGCTATTGCACTTCCTTTTTCTAGTCCCGTCGTATGCGCTGTACATCACCTCGTTCTGGACTTTGGTCGGACTTTGGTTTCACCATGTGTAGGCAAGACCGCTTGAATGGAATTCCGTCGGAGAAACCTTCGGAGTTTATTCCGACGGCAAAACCGGTCGTGTGTACAGGGCATAAGAAAAGAAAACTGATGTATCCAGCACATCTAATGACAATATATTATATTTTTAGTTTTGGGTTTAATACCAGTTTGACAGACCAAAAGTAACCAAACAAGAGGAATTCACTGTTAGGGTTTGCATATACTTTAAATGTCCAAAAGGAAATTTCATATGGGGGGGAGTCAAAACTCACCTATCTAGCATCTCACTAGTATCCTTTCCACTTTATGAGGCAAATTACTTCACAAACATATGCTTCATTGGTGCACTTGGTCAAGCTTTCCACTCTGGTTGTGATGAATAGCTGCAGTGAAAATTTCATGCCACTCAAAGATCCCACATTCCACCTCCAGTCATGCAAGGAGACACATATTGCTTTTCATTTATTGAAACCAAAAAAAAAACAAGGTTCACCAAGCATAGTGCGTTTCAAACCCAAGATTATGGGGCTTAAATGTTCCATATCTGCTAAGCAACTGGCCCAGCTCACAAAATTGCATGCCTCTAATGAAACTCCACCTTCAGTTATCCTAGAGAATGTTGACTGCTCAAAGCATCTGTTATGCATCTGGGGGGGTGGGAGATTCTATGCAATTCTTTGCCTGGAAGAGGATTGGCTACAGAAAAAAAAGGCACATAGCAACCCCCCCCCCCCCACACACCTAATATTTTGGGAGACCTTGAAGTGGGTCTGTGTGATGTGTTTTGTAAATAGCAGCCAGCAGAAAAATGTAATTTTCTGGCAATTTAAATCCAATATTTCTTAGTGAATTTTAGTGCTTTAAAAATCATTGCTCACAGCTATTTTTTGACAACCCTTTTCCTATTAACCCATACAATTGGAATTTTTGATTTGACAGATTCAGCTCCCAATGATTTCAATGGAGTTCAGGTTTGGCATCCAGACTTCTTTGAAGTTCTCCAAATCCAGTTTAAACAGAACCCATCACAGTTCAGCTCATCCTTATTTAAGACCATAGTTGTGCTATCTTTGAGATGGGCCAGATGGCAGGTCATTGGCTATGCACAGGATGCCAACTGATCTGGTGATCCATACTTACCAACAGTGCCAAATTTCCCGGGACATTCCCCGGATTTAGACTCTTTTCCCAATTTTATTAATTCCCGGGGAATGTCCCCATAAATTCACTTTTTGCCAAATTTTTCGCCGCCGCTGCTGCCACTAGAGGTCTGCGGCCAGCGGAGACAATGTCTCCGCCGGCCGCCATTTTTTAAAAGACCAGAAGTGGAGCTGGGTGGCTTCAATAGAAGCCCAGCTGCTGTGGTGCCGCCCACCCCCCACGCTCCGCCCCTCGCCGCTCCGCCCCACACCTCCTCACTGCCAGTCTGTTATGGAAAGGGGTGGGGGTGGGTGGTGGTTCTAGTGTAACCAAGCGGCCAGCTCCCTTGGCCTTCTGTAATGGCAGCGGATTCACCGCTGGGGACTCCCCTGGAGACACCTGATGTGAGGGGGGCTCCCCTGGGGACTCCTGATGTGAGGGGGGGCTGCACTGAGGACTCCTGATGTGAGGGTGGCTTCCCTGGGGACACCTGATGTGAGGGGGGCTCCCCTGGGGACTCCTGATGTGAGGGGGCTTCCCTAGGGACTCCTGATGGGAGGGGGGCTCCCCTGAGGACTGCTGATGTGAGGGGGGCTCTGCTGGGGACTCCTGATGTAAGAGGGGCTCCCCTGGGGACTCCTGATGTAAGGGGGGCTCCGCTGGGGACTCCTGATGTGAGGGGGGCTCCCCTGGGGACTCCTGATGTGAGGGGGGCTCCGCTGAGGACTCCTGATGTGAGGGGGGCTCCCCTGGGGACACCTAATGTGAGGGGGCTCCCCTGAGGACTCCTGATGTGAGGGGGGCTCCCCTTGGGACTCCTGATGTGAGGGGGGCTCCGCTGGGAAAACTGATGTGAGTGGGGGCTCCGTTGAGGAATCCTGATGTGAGGGGGCTCCACTGAGGACTCCTGATGTGAGGGGGGCTCCGCTGGGGACTCCTGATGTGAGGGGGGCTCCACTGAGGACTCCTGATGTGAGGGGGCTCCGCTGAGGACTCCTGATGTGAGGGGGGATCCCCTGGGGACTCCTGATGTGAGGGGGGCTCTGCTGGGGACTCCTGTGAGAGGGGGCTCCGCTGGGGACTCCTGATGTGAGGGGGGCTCCGCTGAGGACTCCTGATGTGAGGGGGGCTCCGCTGGGGACTCCTGATGTGAGGGGGGCTCCGTTGTGGACTCCTGATGTAAGGGGGGGCTCCGCTGGGGACTCCTGATGTGGGGGGGCTCCGCTGAGGACTCCTGATGTGAGGGGGGCTCCCCTGGGGACTCCTGATGTGAGGGGGGGCTCCGATGGGGACTCCTGACGTGAGAGGGGGCTCCGCTGGGGACTCCTGATGTGAGGGGGGCGCTGCTGTGGACTCCTGATGTGAGAGAGGGCTCCGCTGGGAACTCCTGATGTGAGAGGGGGCTCCGCTGGGGATTCCTGATGTGAGAGGGGGCTCCGCTGGGGACACCTGATGTGAGGGGGGACTCCGCTGGGGACACCTGATGTGAGGGGGGCTTTTCTGGGGACTCCTGATGTGAGGGGGGGCTCCGCTGGGGACTCCTGATGTGAGGGGGGCTCCGCTGGGGACTCCTGATGTGAGGGGGGCTCCGCTGAGGACTCCTGATGTGAGGGGGCTCCGCTGAGGACTCCTGATGTGAGGGGGGATCCCCTGGGGACTCCTGATGTGAGGGGGGCTCCGCTGGGGACTCCTGATGTGAGGGGGGCTCCGTTGTGGACTCCTGATGTAAGGGGGGGCTCCGCTGGGGACTCCTGATGTGGGGGGGCTCCGCTGAGGACTCCTGATGTGAGGGGGGCTCCCCTGGGGACTCCTGATGTGAGGGGGGGCTCCGATGGGGACTCCTGACGTGAGAGGGGGCTCCGCTGGGGACTCCTGATGTGAGGGGGGCGCCGCTGTGGACTCCTGATGTGAGAGAGGGCTCCGCTGGGAACTCCTGATGTGAGAGGGGGCTCCGCTGGGGATTCCTGATGTGAGAGGGGGCTCCGCTGGGGACACCTGATGTGAGGGGGGACTCCGCTGGGGACACCTGATGTGAGGGGGGCTTTTCTGGGGACTCCTGATGTGAGGGGGGGCTCCGCTGGGGACTCCTGATGTGAGGGGGGCTCCGCTGGGGACTCCTGATGTGAGGGGGGCTCCGCTGAGGACTCCTGATGTGAGGGGGCTCCGCTGAGGACTCCTGATGTGAGGGGGGATCCCCTGGGGACTCCTGATGTGAGGGGGGCTCCGCTGGGGACTCCTGATGTGAGGGGGGCTCTGCTGAGGACTCCTGATGTGAGGGGGACTCCTGATGTGAGGGGGGCTCCGTTGGGGACTCCTGATGTAAGGGGGGCTCCGCTGAGGACTCCTGATGTGAGGGGGGCTCCCCTGGGGACTCCTGATGTGAGGGGGGCTCCGATGGGGACTCCTGACGTGAGAGGGGGCTTCGCTGGGGACTCCTGATGTGAGGGGGGCGCCGCTGTGGACTCCTGATGTGAGAGAGGGCTCCGCTGGGAACTCCTGATGTGAGAGGGGGCTCCGCTGGGGATTCCTGATGTGAGAGGGGGCTCCGCTGGGGACACCTGATGTGAGGGGGGACTCCGCTGGGGACACCTGATGTGAGGGGGGCTTCGCTGGGGACTCCTGATGTGAGGGGGGCTCCGCTGGGGACTCCTGATGTGAGGGGGGCTCCACTGTAGACTCCTGGTGTGAGGGGGGCACCGGTGGGGACATCTGATGTGAGGGGGGGCTCCGCTGGGGACATCTGATGTAAGGGGGGCTCCGCTGGGGGCCCCTGATGCAAGGACGGACTCTACTGGGACACCTGATGCAAGGACGGACTCTGCTGGGGGCACCTGATGCAAGGACGGACGGCTGGTGGCAGGCGACGTGGCAGGTGACACGCTCAGGGATCCCACTGATTCAGCATTATGGTGAGTTGAATGATTTCATTTTATATTACAACGTAATAATAGAAATAATGCACTTCAATCATCCTGACACCATAACAACCATGATGCCGGGATGATCGAAGTGCTAACACCAGGTGTTTGGAGTATCGTTATCTGCTGATTGTTAAACTTTCTAGAATACACATATTTCTATTGTTGTGTAGGATCTGGGGCTGCTGTCCCTCCATCCCTCTCCTCCCCTTTCCCTCTCCATCCCTCATTCACCTCAGACTCTAACCACACCCCCTTTGAGCCACACCCATTTAAGACATGCCCACTATTTCGCGTAAACCACGCCCATGCTTCCCCGCAGCGCGCTTTGCGAGCCACATTTTTCTTTTCCCCTGTGCCACGCCAACAAACGCATGCCCCACCCCCTAATTATTACAAGACTCCGCCTACAGCCAAAAAAGTGTCCCTAAAAATTTTTTTTACAATGTTGGCAACTATGGGTGATCTGAGTTTTTCTTCCTGAGCTGGAAGAAAAATAAGATACTGTACAATAAAAAGGGATAATCAGGAAGGAGGTTACATTTTACAGAATGTGAAGAACAGAATTGAGATCTAAATGTACTCACTTTTGTTGTCAGCAGTTTAGACATTAATGGCTGTGTGTTGAGTTCTTTTGAGGGGACAGCAAATTTACACTGTTATACAAGCTGTACACTCTCTACTTTACATTGTAAAAGTGTCATTTCTTCAGTGTTGTCACATGAAAAGATATAATAAAATATTTACAAAAATGTGAGGGGTGTTTTAACTTTTGTGAGGTACTGTATGTATACTCCAAAAGATAGTATAGAGAACATTAAAGCGTATATAAAACCAAATTGTTTTTTTTTTTTTTTTTTTAATTAAAAAAAGAAAAAGGGGGGGGCAATAAAAAACCATGTTAATTTTTTTCTTTACTGTACTGTTCTTTACTGCGTACCTTTGGGGAGATGTAATAGGAAATGAGAAATTATTATAAGTGAGGGACCTCCTAGAGAGCTTTAAAACTTTGAATCTCCCAGCACACTCTGCAGTGACAGTGGTTAATACGACAAACAGACAGCTTAAATCACATCTAAACCCAAAATCTAAAATATAACATATTGCAATTTACCAATCCTGTAGTGGCTGCATTCATTTTTACTTTTCAGGCTAAGAACATTTTCAGCAAGTATAGAAAATACCTCTTGATCTTACCAGACATGCAATGTTCTTGTCACTTGCTGAGAGCTTTAGTGTATGTATTGCCAAAACACTTTCTTTTTGTTTTAGATAGAATGGATACAACAGGAAGCATGGATGCAACAGGAAGTTGGAGGGAATATCCCAGGATAAGTTAAATTTCCTTCATAGACAGTTGTCCCTGGAACAGGTGTCACCATTTAAAGTGGTTGTACACCCTGTACAACCACTTTTACCTACAGGTAAACCTATATTAAAGCTTACATGTGGGTGCTGGAAATATCTCCTAAACCTCCACAGTTTAGGATATATTTACAATAAAGCCGCGCGCCGATGTCTACGGCACATGCGCCAATGTCTACGACGCATGCGCACTTTAGAAAGGGCAGATCGTGCCATTTCTAAAGGGGTCATGCCGTGACTGGCGGCTCCAGCTCGCATGTGCGGGAGTGACGTCACGCGACTCCGGACAGTCATAGAGCCAGAGTTTGCGGCCCCGGAAGGAAGAGTGGTGAAGATTGACGCTCGCTGCTAGTGGGGACAGCGGTGACATCACAGGCTTCGGTTTCAGGCAAATGACACATAATGGGCTACTATGCAATGCATAGTAGCCCAGTATGCTTTACCTTTGCAGAGAAATAAAGAGGAAGTAAAACCCATCAGGATTTACTTCCTCTTTAAGGATTTCCTCCCACCTCTTGTTCTGAAAAAGTTTGGATTTCCCCTCAATTTCATTCTTAGTGACAGTGGTTACCAGTACAAATATTTGTGAATCTCTTCAATTGGGATACAGACAGTAATAAAAACTTGACAGAGGGCCTAACCTGTCCCCACTATATCCAAAAGCAAGGAACAAAACTACTAGCTCCATTAGTCCACCATGTAATGAAGATGAATAAAGATAGACATGCTTAAAGTTCAGCCCCCTTCATTATTGGCTTTCAGACAACCTCAGACACAAACTAATCAGCAGGAAACTTCACTCTGATTATGAAGTCACAAATAATGGAAGCAAACCCTGCAATAAAAAACGCTGCAAACTATGCAACCAGATCAATCTATCCAAAAGTGTTACACACACAAATGGGACCTTCAATATCATGGGATCTTACAACTGTACCTCCAGTAATGTTGTGTACCCCATCCAATGCAAAAGGTGCAAAGGATCTTATGTTGGTGAAACAGGACAGAAGCTGCAAGCAAGGATGAATTTGCAGACATACCATCAAAGAACATAAAGAAGACAGTTTATGCACACCTGTGGAGCATCATTTCTCACAACCGGACCACACTATAGAAGACCTCAGTGTTTTAGTTCTTAAAGGGAATTTCAGAACTATCCAGGAAAGGAAAACGTTTGAACTAAGAAAGATACTTCTTTTTGACACGAAAAATAATGGCCTGAATTTAGATATTGGTTTCCTTACACATTATGCTAAAGTTTTACGACCCCCTCTGTGACTAGTATCCCCCCCTCCCCTCCATTCTATAGCTCTCCCTCTGTCTTATCTCACTAATGCCCCGTACACATGGTCGGATTTTCCGATGGAAAATGTGTGATAGGACCTTGTTGTCGGAAATTTCGACCGTGTGTAGGCTCCATCACACATTTTCCATCGGATTTTCCGACACACAAAGTTTGAGAGCAGGATATAAAATTTTCCAACAACAAAATCCGTTGTCGGAAATTCCGATCGTGTGTACACAAATCCGACGGACAAAGTGCCACGCATGCTCAGAATAAATAAAGAGATGAAAGCTATTGGCCACTGCCCCATTTATAGTCCCGACGTACGTGTTTTACGTCACCGCATTTAGAACGATCGGATTTTCCGACAACTTTGTGTGATCGTGTGTATGCAAGACAAGTTTGAGCCAACATCCGTTGGAAAAAAACCTAGGATTTTGTTGTCGGAATGTCCGAACAAAGTCCGACCGTGTGTAGGGGGCATAACTCTGCTGCTATCTTTATTACCATTAATTTGTATGTGTTTGTTTTTCTTTTTTTTTTTTTTTTCTTTAACATTCTGCTTAAAAATTTGTGAATCAGTACTGCTTGGACCTTGAAGAAGGGGACATACCCTGAAAGCTTGTCCTGAAAGATTGTATGTTAGTGCAAATAAAAAAATTATCACGGACAGTACTCAATTTTCTCTATAGGTAATAGGAAAGGAAATGTTCCTAGGAAATGTAAAAACCTAATAACATAGTTTACGACTAGAGTAAGTACAGTCAGTCAACTGAGAAGTTATCCAAAAAGACGAACAAAGTAGGAGCTTGGTATTAATATAGATAGGTGTTCTGGATATAATGGGCAATGAGTGCGGAGATGTATCCACTTACTAATTTCTGAAGTTTAGTTTTTGGCTTGTTATGTCTTGCAAAGCACACAAAGAAATGTTAGTTGGAGGAAGAGGAAAGAATAAGAAAGAGATGAAAGGGTAATAGTGGAAAGAGGAAACAGTATGGGGGAAGAGAGTTAGAGGGTCACCTAGATTGTGTAGTGATGGCTCCAGGATACAAGGGAATGTAGGCATAATTGGCCCAGGGTTCCCAAATTTATTCAAAGATGTGAACTCTATCTTGCAAAGTGCTCACCATTTTCTCCTGGGCCATGATCCAGGAGATCTTGCGTTTAACAGTAGAAAGCGGGACTGTAGTCTTTTTCCAAATGAAAAAGACTAGTGCTTGTGTGTATTTAGAGAGCTTCTCCACCTTGTGATTAACCACTTCAGCCCCGGAAGAATATACCCCCTTGCTGACCAGTGCGTTTTTTGCGATTCGGCACTGCGTCGTTTTAGCTGACAATTGCGCGGTCGTGCGACGTGGCACCAAAACAAAATTGACATCCTTTTTTCCCCACAAATAGAGTTTTCTTTTGGTGGTATTTGATCACCTCTGCGGTTTTTATTTTTTGCGCTATAAACAAAAAAATAGCGACAATTTTGAAAAAAAAAAACGCATTATTTTTTACTTTTTGCTATAATAAATATCCCCAAAAGATATTTAAAAAAACATTTTTTTTTCCTCAGTTTAGGCTGATACGTATTCTTCTACATATTTTTGGTAAAAAAAAATCTCAATAAGCGTTTATTGATTGGTTGCGCAAAAGTTATAGCGTTTACAAAATAGGGGATAGTTTTATGGCATTTTTATTATTTATTTTTTTTTTTACTAGTAATGGCGACGATCAGCGATTTTTATCGTGACTGCGACATTATGGCGGACACATCGGACATTTTTGACACATTTTTGGGACTATTGTCATTTATACAGCAATCAGTACTATACAAATGCACTGATTCCTGTGTAAATGATACTGGCAGTGAAGGGGTTAACCACTAGGGGGCTAGGAAGGGGTTAAGTGTGTCCGAGGGATGTGTTACTAACTGTGGGGGGGTGTGGCTACATGTGACACATCACTGATCTCTGCTCCCAATCACAGGGAGCAGAGATCAGTGACAACGTTACTAGGCAGAACGGGGAGATGCTTGTTTACATTAGCATCTCCCCGTTGGTCCTCTCCGTGAGGCTATCGCGAGTATCCCCGCGGCGATCGAGTCCGCGGGACCCACGACCCGACTCACGGAGCTTCCGGCCGGCGCGCACGCAAAGGCACGGCGGCAAATACAAAGGGACGTACGGGTACGCCCATTTGCCCAGTCGTGCAATTCTGCCGACGTACATCAGCGTGCGCCAGTCGGGAACCCGTTAAGGAGTGCTATTTCGGGTTTTGGGGAATAGGAGAGCCTGTTACATTACGTATTAATGAGAAAAGTCTGTTCCAAAAGCCTCGAATTCGAGGACAGGCCCACCATGTGTGGAATAATGTGTCCAGATGATTTCAACCCCTAAAGTACAGTAGGGAGGCGTCGGTTTAAATTTTAGCAAGTAGAGAGGGAACTCGGTACCAACGAGTGAAAATTTTAACATTAGCCTCAATCAAGGAGACATTCAGTATTCCCTTAAAGGAACGTTGGAAGCAGTAGTACCATTTTTTGAGTTAATTTGAACTGTTCCGATGTAGGCATTTTGAGCCTGCTTGCACAATAATCTATTGAGAGGGGGACCATCGAATAAAGAAATGTCCTATTCTAAACATGCCCTTATTAAGCCACCATTTAAAGGCAAGAATATCTAAGCCTGGGGGGAAATCAGGGTTATAAATAAAGGAGTTAAGGGTCGGAGTGTAGATATCAATGAGGGCTGTTTATGCATGCGATCACAAAGGGCCAAGGGATGGAAGAGGGTGGGAGCTAAGATCGGGGGTCTGAGTCTGGGGGAGCTCCAGAGTATGTAGTCTATTGTGTGGCATGGGACCGCTTGTCGTTCCATTAACAGCCAGTCTGGTTTGGGACTACGGGAGTATGCAATGTATATCTGGGATAATTGTGCTGCCTAGTAGTACCACCATATGTTAGGAAGGGCCAAGCCTCCTTGCATTTTGAGTCTATATCATATAACCTTAGAGCATCACCTTCCTTTGGAACCCCAGATAAATTTTAAGATTTTTGCTTGGAATTGTAGCAAATGTGTTTTCCTAAACAGAATTGGCAAAGATCGAAAGAGATATAATAGAAGTGATAGTAATGTCATTTTTGATGGAGTTAATTCGTCCCAGCCAGGATAGGTCATGTCTGGACCATGAGGAAAGGTAAGCTGACAGTTTTTTGAACATAGGAGGGTAATTGGTTGAATATAAGAGATTGAAATTAGGAGCAAGGTTGACACCTAGATATGGAATAAAGGAAGAATTCCAAGTGAAAGGAAAGTATTCCTGCAGACGCTCAAGCAAATTAGGGGGCACTGAGATATTCAGTGCCTGGAATTTTGACATATTAACTTTGAGGCATGATGTATTTCCAAATTGGTTAAGCAGTTTAAAAATATTTGGAGTGGAGATAAGAGGGGAGGTGACAAAGAAGAGGAGATCATCTGCAAATAGAGCACATTTATGTTCCTGGGGCCCACAAAATACAATGTTGAAGGGCTCAGAGTACCGTCTTTGGAATCGTACCTGGGCACTGGGATTTGAATAGAGGGAGTTTAGGATACCCAGAAAGTTGGGGCCAAGGCCCCATCTCTCCAGTACATGAAAAATATAAGGCCATGTGACTGTATCAAAGGCTTTTTGGAGGTCGATGGAGAGCAAAAAGCCTTCCTGAGGAGGGCCACCATCCCATTGCGATTTGAGTATTGAGATGATGTCTATGGCTCTCCTTATCTGGTCTGGTCCCTGTCTCCCCAGGATAAAATCAGCCTGGTCCTTATGAACATATTGAGCGATGAAGGTAGACAGTCTGTTAGCTAATATTTTTGTTAAAATTTTGAGATCATTGTTTATCAATGAAATTGGGTGGTAGTTGCTGATTAGGGATGAGCTTCGAGTTCGAGTCGAACTCATGTTCGACTCGAACATTGGCTGTTCGCAAGTTCGCCGAACAGCGAACAATTTGGGGTGTTCGCGGCAAATTCGAATGCCGCGGAACACCCTTTAAAAGTCTATGGGAGAAATCAAAAGTGCTAATTTTAAAGGCTAATATGCAAGTTATTGTCATAAAAAGTGTTTGGGGACCTGGATCCTGCCCCAGGGGACATGAATCAATGCAAAAAAAGTTTTAAAAACTGACGTTTTTTCAGGAGCAGTGATTTTAATAATGCTTAAAGTCAAACAATATAAGTGTAATATCCCTTTAAATTTCGTACCTGGGGGGTGTCTATAGTATGCCTGTAAAGGGGCGCATGTTTCCTGTGTTTAGAACAGTCTGACAGCAAAATGACATTTTGAAGGAAAAACCCATTTAAAACTACCCGCGGCTATTGCATTGCCGACAATACACATAGAAGTTCATTGATAAAAACGGCATGGAAATTCCCCAAAGGGGAACCCCGAACCAAAATTTAAAAAAAAAAATGACGTGGGAGTCCCCCTAAATTCCATACCAGGCACTTCAGGTCTGGTATGGATATTAAGGGGAACCCCGGCCAAAATTAAAAAAAAAAAAATGACATGGGGTTCCCCCTAAATTCCATACCAGACCGGGGTCTGGTATGGATTTTAAGAGGAACTCCGTGCCAAAAAAAACGGCGTGGGGTCCCCCCAAAAATCCATACTAGACCCTTATCTGAGCACGCAACCTGGCAGGTTGCAGGAAGAGGGGGGGACGAGAGTGCGCCCCCCCTCCTGAACCGTACCAGGCCACATGCCCTCAACATTGGGAGGGTGCTTTGGGGTAGCCCCCCAAAACACCTTGTCCCCATGTTGATGAGGACAAGGGCCTCATCCCCACAACCCTGGCCGGTGGTTGTGGGGGTCTGCGGGTGGGGGGCCCCTCTGACGCACGGTGACTTGACGAGACTTCCCTGTGGCATTCCCCGTGACGTCACAGGGAAGTCCCGTCAAGTCACCGTGCGTCAGAGGGGGGCGGGGTCACTGGGTGGCCTCTCCCCCCGTTATTTAAGAACTGTCAGACGAGGAGCGCCGTCACACAGCGGGAGCCTCCCTCCATGCCAGTATGGGTGCGGAGCGGCCCGGAGAAGAAAATGAAGAAGAGAAGAAGAGAAGAAAAGAAGAAGAGAAGAAGAGAAGAAGAGAAGAGCGGGAGCCTCCCCCCCATGCCATGGGTGCGGAGCGGCCCAAGGAGAAGAAGATAGAAGACGCCGCGGAGGAGATGCTGGACGAGAACGCCGGAGGAAGAACCAGAAGAGCCAGAAGATGAAGGAAGATGAAGGAAGATAGAAGAAAGAAGAAGCATTTAAATAAAGGAATTGTCAAAAACTGTCTCGTCATTTTTAACATTTTTGACAGTTTTTTAGTGAAATAGTAGGGGTAAGTACCCCCTTACCATTTCACACAGGGGGGGCCAGGATCTGGGGGTCCCCTTGTTAAAGGGGGCTTCCAGATTCTGATAAGCCCCCCGCCCGCAGACCCCCACAACCACCGGCCAGGGTTGTGGGGATGAGGCCCTTGTCCTCATCAACATGGGGACAAGGTGTTTTGGAGGCTACCCCAAAGCACCCTCCCAATGTTGAGGGCATGTGGCCTGGTACGGTTCAGGAGGGGGGGGCCGCACTCTCATCCCCCCTCTTTTCCTGCGGCCTGCCAGGTTGCGTGCTCGGATAAGGGTCTGGTATGGATTTTTGGGGGGACCCCACGCCGTTTTTTTTTGTTTTTTTTTGGCGCGGGGTTCCCCTTAAAATCCATACCAGACCTGAAGGGTTTGGTATGGAATTAAGGGTGAACCCCACGTCATTTTTTTTTTAATTTTGGCCTGAGTTCCCCTTAATATCCATACCAGACCTGAAGGGCCTGGTATGGAATTTAGGGGGACTCCCACGTCATTTTTTTTTTTGGTTCGGGGTTCCCCTTTGGGGAATTCCCATGCCGTTTTTATCAATGAACTTCTATGTGTATTGTCGGCAATGCAATAGCCGCGGGTAGTTTTAAATGTGTTTTTTCCTTCAAAATGTCATTTTGCTGTCAGACTGTTCTAAACACAGGAAACATGCACCCCTTTACAGGCATATTATAGACACCCCCCAGGTACGAAATTTAAAGGGATATTACACTTTTATTGTTTGACTTTAAGCATTATTAAAATCACTGCTCCTGAAAAAACGGCCGTTTTTAAAACTTTTTTTTGCATTGATCCATGTCCCCTGGGGCAGGACCCAGGTCCCCAAACACTTTTTAAGAAAATAACTTGCATATTAGCCTTTAAAATTAGCACTTTTGAATATTCATGTTCGTGTCCCATAGACTTTAACGGTGTTCGTGTGTTCGAACGAACTTTTTTCCTGTTCGCATGTTCTGGTGCAAACCGAACAGGGGGGTGTTCGGCTCATCCCTATTGCTGATTGCACTCGGATCTTTACCAAGTTTAGGTATGACTGAGATAAAAGCTAAGTTCAAGGTTTTATCTAAGGGGGAGCCTGATTTGAGAAAGTTAAAGAATCGGACCAGATAAGGTGACAATGTGGATGCAAATTTTTTATAATAGCATACCGGGAAACCATCTGGGCCTGGGGCAGAGTTTTGCTTAAGGGATTTAATGACGTCCATGCCTTCGAGGTTGGTAATTGGTTTTTTGAGAAAGGCAGTATGTTTTTCTGACAGTTTTGGAAGAGGTATGCTGTTAAGGAAGTTAGCAAGTTGTGATTGCAACTTGACGTCTTCTCCTTATAAAGGTCCATATAGAACTCGTGGAAGCATTCCATAATGCGTTGTGGGTTTTGTGATAGAGTCCCAGTCGGGGTGCGGATTTTAGGGAAGGCTGGTGAGTGTGTTTAGGTGATAGTTTAGCCGCTAATTTAGCACCTATCCTATCTTTTTGGCAGTAAAACCGAGCCCCCGACCATCTGAGGTGCTTTTCGGCTTCCGCCGTTAAGGCCAAATTCAAGGATGGTCGGGCTGCTTCTAGGTGGTCTAAAGACTCTCTAGTGGGGTTTTGTTTATGAGTCTTGCTCAATAAATAAAACTCCTTAGTAAGTTTATCTATTGTAGCGCGGTGTTCTCGTTTTAGGTGGGATCTTTCCTCTTGTCACCACTTTATGTGCTGCCCATAGGGTTTCTGGGGAGATGGAGTCAGTGTCATTTAGTTGGAAATATTCCTTTAAATCCTTTTCAAGGAGACTTAGGAGTGTCTCATTGAGGTGCCAGGTAAATTGTTTATTGGAGATGGTTGAGCGCCACAGGAATAGTGGTACCATAGAGTGGTCAGAAAGGGGGTTGTCTCTAATGATGGATGTAGTGGCATACGGTATCTGAGATGCTTGAAGGAAAATATGATCTATCCTGGCATAGGTGTAGTCTTTGGAGCAGGGATTGAGTTCCCTCCAGATGTCAATCAAACCGGATGAGAATATAAGGTTGGATATTTTTAGACTTTGTTTGGGAGGTCATTTTGTACTTGTAAGACCTTCTCCAGATTTATCTAGCGATTGGTCGAATGCTAAGTTTGAATATCCCCCCAAAACTATCACGCCTTCTAGGTGAGGTCTAAGAGATAAAATCATGGAGGAGAAAAAATTGGCCTGACCACTGTTCAGGGTATAGTAAGAGACAAACAAATAAATTGTTCCATCTATTGAACCCTTTACCAGGATATATCTGCCCCAAGGGGTCCCTAAGGACTTCCGACTGAGAGAAGTTTAGATTTTTTGAGAAACATGTAGCTACACCTTTCGTTTTATTAACCACATTGGATAAGTAGAACTGGGGGTAATGCTGGTATAAGAAGGAAGGATTAAATTCGGTAGGGAAGTGGGTCTCTTGGAGTAGAAGGACCTACCTTTTGAGAGTGATAGAGCTTAAACAGTTTCCTACTTTTATAACGGGGGAGTTCATGCCCTGTGAAAATAAAAACAAGGACAGAATTTCTCCTGCGCTTGTGACGGCGTTGCTAGTATAGAGTGGTAGTTCTTTGAAAGGGAGGGAATTAAAAGATGATCATGCATGTCCCGCTGCCTAAGCTGACCAGGGGTGGTCCGAAGAGAGCCAGGTGAAGGAAAGAGGTGGAAGGCTTGTGATCCGACGCTTTGATCAAATTGATACAGTTTATTTATATTCAGAAACAAATAAATTCATATAAAAAGGAGCTACGAGGGTAACCCCTCGAAACGCGTTAGCCACCTTTTAGCACTTGTCACCTTTTAGCACCTTTTAGCATTTGTCCTTGCATAGGCATGTCCAATTTCTAAAATTTTAATGTGTATATTTGTAACCCTGTTTTTATGAATACGTAGCTCCTTTTTATATGCATTTATTTGTTTCTGTATATAAATAAACTGTATCATTTTGATCAAAGCGTCAGATCACGTGCTTTTCACCTCTTTCCGTCACCTAGTTCATGCCCCGTGTATTGTGAGCGGCTATACATAGTGGAACGGAGGCGTGGTTGTCAGAGTGCATGGATCAGAGGGTGGTATATGCGTATTATCAAGTGTGCTCTTACCCTGAGATGTGTGGATGTGAGTCGCGGCTTTGGGTCGCGATTCTGAAATTTACCTGGATCAGAGTTCAGTGGGCGAGGACGCCTTCTAGGTGATCCAAAGGAAGAGATAAAAGGGTGGAGAAGAGGAGAGAGAAGGAAGTCCACTGAAAAAAGGAGGCAAGACATGTGAGAAACAAAACACAGGAGAAAATGAACCCCAAAACCCAATGAGGCAAGAAAGGGCCAGCCCTTTCTTGCCACATATCTTTCCCCAGGAGGCATCCCCAAAGGTAGGGGATGAGACATCGTCTGAGAATGGAGTAAAAGTGCAATTCAGGGACAGTTGGAGGCGTAGGCCATCCGTTCCGGCCTCCCCGCTTAAATATAGCTGATGGTAAGAGGGGAGGCACAATTCCATTAATGCATCATATTAAGTAATGAGGAATCCGCCTAATATCACAAGTTAGCCAGGAGGGACCTCAATTAGTCCATCCTGGCCTGGGCTGGTGGAAGAGGGAGAGACCATCACTGTTGTTAACGAATGCAGCTCCTCAGGTCTAAAATGTACCCTGACTTGCTGCATTTATCAAAAGGATGTAGTTGCTATTGTTCAACAATATGCATTCCAAAGGAATGAGTAGAGGGATAGAACTAAAACACTAAATAGATAATACCAGGCAGTCAAAACCTTATCAAAAAAAGAACAAACAGTGGGTGAGTAAGAGGAATATATTACCTATGTGGAGAAAAATACATTAGCATGAGTTCCTCAACTGTGGAGCTTGGTGTAAGTGGAGCTGGATTAAGTGGGAGTTAAAAACAAGTGTTAGAGTATACAAGTCTTGCTGTCTGTTGGTGTTTGCTGTCTGTTGGTGTGTCTATTGCTGCTGTCTGTTGGTGTGTGTATTGCTGCTGTCTGTTGGTGTGTGTATTGCTGCTGTCTGTTGGTGTTTGCTGGGTTGCATTTTGGGGACTTTTCCTTTTAGTTTTTAATTTGCCTTTTGCTGTCACTTTTTAAATAGCTTTTTTTTTTTTTTTTTCTGTTTCATCAGTCTATCAATTAATGGGTGTGGTTAATTGCTCACAGGTGCCCAGGTGCCTATTTAACTTGTTGTAGGACTCAGTTGAGCGTGCTCAGTTTGAAGCTGTGGAGCTTGGTGTAAGTGGAGCTGGATTAAGTGGGAGTTAAAAACAAGTGTTAGAGTATACAAGTCTTGCTGTCTGTTGGTGTTTGCTGTCTGTTGGTGTGTGTATTGCTGCTGTCTGTTGGTGTGTGTATTGCTGCTGTCTGTTGGTGTGTGTATTGCTGCTGTCTGTTGGTGTGTGTATTGCTGCTGTCTGTTGGTGTTTGCTGGGTTGCATTTTGGGGACTTTTCCTTTTAGTTTTTAATTTGCCTTTTGCTGTCACTTTTTAAATAGCTTTTTTTTTTTTCTGTTTCATCAGTCTATCAATTAATGGGTGTGGTTAATTGCTCACAGGTGCCCAGGTGCCTATTTAACTTGTTGTAGGACTCAGTTGAGCATGCTCAGTTTGAAGCTGTGGAGCTTGGTGTAAGTGGAGCTGGATTAAGTGGGAGTTAAAAACAAGTGTTAGAGTATACAAGTCTTGCTGTCTGTTGGTGTTTGCTGTCTGTTGGTGTGTGTATTGCTGCTGTCTGTTGGTGTGTGTATTGCTGCTGTCTGTTGGTGTGTGTATTGCTGCTGTCTGTTGGTGTGTGTATTGCTGCTGTCTGTTGGTGTTTGCTGGGTTGCATTTTGGGAACTTTTCCTTTTAGTTTTTAATTTGCCTTTTGCTGTCACTTTTTAAATAGCTTTTTTTTTTTTTTTTTTTTTTCTGTTTCATCAGTCTATCAATTAATGGGTGTGGTTAATTGCTCACAGGTGCCCAGATGCCTATTTAACTTGTTGTAGGACTCAGTTGAGCGTGCTCAGTTTGAAGCTGTGGAGCTTGATGTAAGTGGAGCTGGATTAAGTGGGAGTTAAAAACAAGAGTTTAAAACAGGAGGTTATAACAGGGGTCATAGTACCTGTGTAGTGTGAGTATCTGAGTGTTGTCTGAGTAGTGTGTGTGGATCGTTAGTACTTGTGTATTGTGTACCTGTGTATTGTCTTGTCGTGTACCTGTGTATTGTCTTGAGTATTAGTGCCAGGAAGCTAGTTGTTAGGTAATTTGGACAGGGTAAAATCCCCAAATCCTCACTAAATTTAATAGGTACGATGCCCGGCGGGTGTGGAGAGGCGACTCTTTGTACATCTTGCCGCATGTATGCGTTCCTTGATCATCCGATCGAGGGCGAATACTGCTGTGCAAAATGTAAGCACATTGTTTCCCTGGAAGCCCAGGTTCTGAATCTGGGGAAGCAACTGTCAGCACTGGGAAGTCCCTCCATACTAAAGGTGAGCCAGGAACGTACACGGCAGGTGCCGGCAGGGGCCAGCACAGAGGCGGGTGGAGACAAAGAGGTGCAGGCACTAGCAAAGAGTAGATGGGTGACAGTCAGGAGGGGTAGAGGGGGAAGTGCCAGGGAGGCTGATCCAGGACTGGAGCATCCCAATAAGTACGCTCCATTGAGTGACATTGGTGTAACCAGTCAGGGACCAGTACTGCTGGAGTTGAGGGACTCTCCTAGCTGCCAGGGGAAGAACTCCTCCAGTGAGAGTGGGGGGGCAGCAAAGGGAAAGGAAAGACAGATTCTGGTGGTAGGGGACTCAATTCTTAGAAGGACAGAGAGGGCAATCTGTAACCAAGACCTGAAGCGCCGAACAGTATGTTGTCTACCGGGCACTCGGGTTCGGCACATCACGGATCTTGTGAACAGATTACTGGGAGGGGCTGGGGAAGACCCGGCTGTCATGGTGCATGTTGGCACCAATGACAAAGTCAGAGGCAGATGGAGTGTCCTAAAGAACGATTTTAGGGACTTAGGAGCTAAATTGAGGAAAAGGACCTCCAAGGTAGTGTTCTCAGGAATACTACCGGTACATCGAGCCACACCAGAGAGGCAGAGGGAGATTAGGGAAGTAAACAAGTGGCTGAAGAGCTGGTGTAGTAAGGAGGGGTTTGGGTTCCTGGAGGACTGGGCCGACTTCTCAGTCGGTAACCGGTACTATAGAAGGGACGGACTGCACCTAAATGAGGAGGGTGCAGATCTGCTGGGAATGAAGATGGCCAAAAAGTTAGAGGGGTTTTTAAACTAGGCGATGGGGGGGGGTCAAGAGACAGTGATAGCCAGCGCGGAAGATATTCCAGAGGGTAGTATTGGGGGCATTAGTGGTAGGTTAACCAAAGCACAAAAACGCAAGGTGAGTATAGTAGCAAGTCCAAGTTGCAATCTTGAAACACCCAATACGAGGACAATATGCGACCGGTCTAAACTATGTGGCATGTTCACCAATGCCAGGAGCCTGGCGGACAAGATGGGTGAACTAGAGATACTGTTGTACAAGGAGGATTTGGATTTTGTGGGAATTTCAGAGACCTGGTTCAACAGCTCTCATGATTGGCTGGCAAACATTCAAGGGTATACCCTATACCGCAAGGATAGAGAGGGTAAAAAAGGGGGAGGGGTATGCCTATATATCAAGAATAATGTACAAGTGAATGTGAGAGATGACATCACTGAGGGGGCTAGGGAGGAGGTGGAATCTTTATGGGTAGAGCTCCAAAGGGATGAAGCTAAGGGGAAAATAATACTGGGAGTATGCTATAGGCCCCCTAACCTGAGGGAGGAAGTGGAGACGGATCTCCTATCACAAATTGGATTAGCAGCAAGGATGGGAAGTGTTATCATAATGGGGGATTTTAATTATCCAGACATAGACTGGGCGGAGGGAACCGCGCATTCATTTAAGGCTCGCCAGTTCCTTAATGTCTTGCAGGACAATTTTATGGGTCAGATGGTAGACGCACCAACTAGAAATAAAACATTACTAGATCTACTGATTACCAACAATACAGACCTGATAACAGATGTGGAAATACGGGGCAATTTAGGTAACAGCGATCACAGGTCAATTAGTTTCAGTATAAATCACACAAATATGAGACATGAAGGGAACACAAAGACACTGAATTTCAAAAGAGCCAACTTCCCTAAACTACAAACCTTGCTAAAAGGCATAAATTGGGATAAAATATTAGGAACAAAGAATACAGAGGAAAGATGGGTTTGCTTTAAGAGCATATTAAATAAGGGCATTAGCCAATGTATCCCATTGGGTAATAAATTTAAAAGAGCGAACAAACATCCTGGATGGCTTAACTCCAATGTAAAAATGCATATAAAAGCAAAGGAGAAGGCCTTCAAAAAATACAAGGTTGAGGGATCATCCACAGCATTCAGACTTTATAAAGAATGCAATAAGAAATGTAAGGGTGCAATTAGGATGGCTAAGATAGAACATGAAAGACACATAGCGGAGGAGAGCAAAAAAAATCCCAAGAAATTCTTTAAGTATGTAAACAGTAAAAAAGGGAGGACAGACCATATTGGCCCCATAAAGAATGAGGAAGGACATCTGGTTACAAAGGATGGGGAGATGGCAGAGGTATTGAATTTATTCTTCTCCTCAGTCTTCACGAGTGAATCGGGGGGCTTCAGTAACCAAAACTGCAGTGTTTATTCTCATGACACAACACAGGAAGCACCTACATGGTTAACAGAGGACGGAATTAAAATTAGACTTGAGAAACTTAACATTAATAAATCACAGGGACCAGATGGCTTGCATCCGAGGGTACTTAGGGAACTCAGTCAGGTGATTGCCAGACCGTTGTTCCTAATTTTTACAGACAGTCTATTGACTGGAATGGTACCAGCTGATTGGAGAAAAGCCAATGTAGCACCAATATTTAAAAAGGGCCCAAAAAACATCCCTGGGAATTACAGACCAGTTAGCCTAACATCAATAGTATGTAGACTCTTGGAGGGGATGATAAGGGACTATATACAAGATTTTAGTAATAAGAATGATATCATTAGCAGTAATCAGCATGGATTCATGAAGAATCGTTCTTGCCAAACCAATCTATTAACCTTCTATGAGGAGGTGAGTTGCCATCTAGATAAAGGAAGGCCCGTAGACGTGGTGTATCTGGATTTTGCAAAAGCATTTGACACAGTTCCCCATAAACGTTTACTGTACAAAATAAGGTGCGTTGGCATGGACCATAGGGTGAGTACATGGATTGAAAACTGGCTACAAGGGCGTGTTCAGAGGGTGGTGATAAATGGGGAGTACTCAGAATGGTCAGGGGTGGGTAGTGGGGTCCCCCAGGGTTCTGTGCTGGGACCAATCCTATTTAATTTGTTCATAAACGACCTGGAGGATGGGATAAACAGTTCCATCTCTGTATTTGCAGACGATACTAAGCTAAGCAGGGCAATAACTTCTCCGCAGGATGTGGAAATCTTGCAAAAAGACGTGAACAAATTAATGGGGTGGGCGACTACATGGCAAATGAGGTTCAATGTAGAAAAATGTAAAATAATGCATTTGGGTGTCAAAAATATGAATGCAATCTATACACTGGGGGGAGAACCTCTGGGGGAATCTAGGATGGAAAAGGACTTGGGGGTCCTAGTGGATGATAGGCTCAGCAATGGCATGCAATGCCAAGCTGCTGCTAATAAAGCAAACAGAATATTGGCATGCATTAAAAGGGGGATCAACTGCAGAGATAAAACGATAATTCTCCCGCTCTACAAGACTCTGGTCCGCCCGCACCTGGAGTATGCTGTCCAGTTCTGGGCACCAGTCCTAAGGAGGGACGTACTGGAAATGGAGCGAGTACAAAGAAGGGCAACAAAGCTAATAAAGGGTCTGGAGGATCTTAGTTATGAGGAAAGGTTGCGAGCACTGAACTTATTCTCTCTGGAGAAGAGACGCTTGAGAGGGGATATGATTTCAATTTACAAATACTGTACTGGTGACCCCACAATAGGGATAAAACTTTTTCGCAGAAGAGAGTTTAATAAGACTCGTGGCCACTCATTACAATTAGAAGAAAAGAGGTTTAACCTTAAACTACGTAGAGAGGGTTCTTTACTGTAAGAGCGGCAAGGATGTGGAATTCCCTTCCACAGGCGGTGGTCTCAGCGGAGAGCATTGATAGCTTCAAGAAACTATTAGATAATCACCTGAATGACCGCAATATACAGGGATATGTAATGTAATACTGACACATAATCACACACATAGGTTGGACTTGATGGACTTGTGTCTTTTTTCAACCTCACCTACTATGTAACTATGTAACTAGAACCACATGGTGAAAAATTGTAAATGAACAGGCCAAGCAAAGCATGGTTCAAAGGGGTGCAGAAAATGAGAAGGATCACCTTAGATCCAAACTTGAAGGTATCTTGAATGTCATTCTCGGATTAAGGAGGTCAAGAGTCTTTGGATTTCTTTGATTGGTGTCTTTGCCAGATAGGTGTGATGGGGCTGGGTGGTGGGGGTCTCTTGGAGGAGTTGGGCACTCTGGTAGCTGAAGTTGTAGCAGAGTCTTGAGAGATTAGCCCCAATTGTAGGAGCAGGCGTTCGCCATCAGTAAATGAAGAGAAATCATAGGGATTATTTTGGAAGGTGAAGTTAAAGCGGAAGGGGAAGCACCATCGGCAGGTGATAGATTTCTGGGCCAACACTTGGAGGAGAGGTTTCAGGGCTCTTCTCTTTTGTACAGTATAGGGGGAAAGATCTGTAAAGATTTGTATAGGATGGCCTTGTATTGTGAGGTCACCCACTTCATGAGCACAACGCACGATGACTTCCTTAAACTTGTAGAAGTGCGGTTTGACCACAATGTCTCTAGGGAGGGTATCTTGGCGTGGAGGTTGCAGGGCCCTATGAGCCCGATCCATCTCTAGACGGTGATCCAGAATATTAGGGATAAGGTCCTTAAATAAAGTGCGGATGACTGTATCGACTTCCTTGAATGACTCAGGAAACCCCCTTATCCTGAAGTTATATCTTCTTGATCTATTTTCTAGATCATCTAGTTTGGATAGCACGAAGTCCAGTTGTTCTTGTAGTTCTTGTATTGTATCAGTATTCTGGTTTGTTCTGGCTATTGTCTGATCAGTTTTCACTTCAATAGCCTCTATCCTGGCCCCTAAGTGGTCAGCCTGGATGATAGAGGTAATTTGGGCCGCATTTTGGTCTAGTCCCCTGGTCAGCATTTTAGAGAATGTGTCCATCATGGAGGATAGGCCAGTTGGTGTTGTGGGAAGAGCTCAATTAGAATCTCTGAGCTGGTCAGGACTGCCTGTCAGATCATCCATGGGGGTGAGAAGGAGCTCATCTAGGGTCCTGCCTATAAGGGATTCGGTGGAGGACGGGGACAAAATAGCAGGGATCTGTGTACTTACTGCAGGGTTTTGCAGTGAGCCCCTGTGAGTAGCAGAGCCGTCCGCTATGGACTGCCCCATCTCCGTTCCATCGCCTTGTGGGGAGGTCACAGTCGCCATCTTGAAAGAGGGCACTGTTGTAGGCCCAGGATCCAGTTGCTGGCATAAGTCCCATCTCGCTGACCCTCCCGCCATCTGGGGGGTCCCTCTGATCGTCCGCGATCAATGGGCTGTGAGTCTGCCCAGGACCGAGCCGTTTAGCAGCTGCAGCGGGGAGAAATGATCGGAGCAGTGCGGAGCTCTCGGATCCAGCGTCCATCTGTGGAGCTGGGATATTTTTTTGTAACCTAACCCTGCTTTAAACTTCTCCACAACTTATCCCTGACCTGTCTAGTGTGTTCCTTGGTCTTCATGATGCTGTTTGTTCACTAAGCTTCTCTAGAAAATCTCAGAGGGCTTCACAGAACAGCTGTATTTATAATGAGATTAAATTACACACAGGTGGACTCTGTTTACTAATTAGGTGACTTCTGAAGGCAATATGTTCCACTAGATTTTAGTTAGGGGTATCAGAGTAAAGGGTTTTGAATACAAATGCACGCCACACTTTTCACATATTTATTTGTAAAAAAAAAAATGAAAACCATTTATAATTTTCTGCCACTTTACAATTATGTGCCTCTTTGTGTTGGTCTATCACATAAAATCCAAATAAAATACATTTACATTTTTGGTTGTAACATGACAAAATGTGGAAAATTTCAATGGGTATGAATATTTTTTCAAGGCACTGTACATACACTTTAATGTCATTGTAAACAACAGCCTACAATAGTTTCTTAGCCAGACACATAGTGTTTCATGGCTATTGTCTGGTGTCTGGTCAGTCTCTCCAATCTCCCAGACAGTAGAATGAACTTGACAAGGGATAAAACCATGCCCCGTGCAATATGAGGGAAGCTTTTTTAGGCAGAGAACATAAGATATATCTAAAAGCAAAACTTTTTATACAGAAATGTGCATAGGGTATGAAATAGTTAAAACCACTGTAATTTTTTTGCTTTCTCTAAATTTGGAGTTCACCTGAGTGCACCACCAAACCCAAATAGACAATAGAATTTGGATTTGACCTTGATGGGGCATTTAGATAGCAACACAGTGACTTCCAGAACTTTTAGGAAGCCCTGTGCAGGGAATTCCCTCTTATTGGCTGATAGCTGTCACCCCAGTCACACCATTAAGTCTTTGCCCACTGGTGAATTCATCAGGGCCAGGAGGAACTGCTCTACAGAAAATAATTTTTTGCAAGTATGTACAGCGATTCCTAAAGCGACTCAAAGAAAGGGGCTACAATACACCAACAACAGCTAGAAGTAAAAATATAGCGTTTCACAGAGATCGGGTGGAGATGATTCAGAATAGTAATGCTAATAAGCATAAACGTGCAGTGCTTTCAATAGAAGTAAAGTTAATTTTGTCACTACATTTTCTTTAGAATACAACAAAATTGTTGCGATTCTTAAAGAACATCTTCCCATCCTAAATGCTGACAAGGATCTGTACAGTGCCATCCGGGGGGTTGTCATTTTTCTAGTAGAAGGGCCCTCAGTCTGGGTAGCATGTTGTCACTCAGTTTGTTTTGCTTTCAGAAGCCAAACAAACCACAGACCTGGCTCTCCACTGTAGGTTCCTATATGTGTGGCCATAATACCAGCAGGCAGTGTCATAGACATAAAAAAAGCACCTCAATCTTTTCCTTTTCTACCAAGAAAACATATACCATCAAACAGTATATTAACTGCAATTCTAAATCGGTGGTTTTTGTTATTCAATGTAGTGCCTGCAGCCTGCAATACGTTGGGTGTACTATACGCTCTTTG
The DNA here is from genome assembly GCA_037952925.1 of Lithobates clamitans. NCBI lineage: Eukaryota > Metazoa > Chordata > Amphibia > Anura > Ranidae > Lithobates > Lithobates clamitans. The sequence goes on from JBBGZY010000142.1 coordinate 5,183,185, forward strand.
AGAGTTAGAATCTCGAACATGTAAATGACACTACAAGTATTAATGCTAAAAATATCTCAAATTTGTCAAAACATTTCCGAGAATTTCATCATGGTAATCTCAATACTTTTTCCTTTTTTGGTGCTGAACAAGTTGACACTCATCGTATTTTGCTTAAGCGTGAAGTGTGATGGATCCATACTCTCAATACTAGAAAACCGTATATCTTGAATGATAGGATAGACATAAGTCTTTTTTTAACATAATCGCATTGTTTGATACATTTATTATACTACTTTGAACATGCTTTATTTGTTCATGATATATCCTTCATATGCCTGCTGTGCTTCTTCCTTTCTTCTCTCCATGTGTTTTAAATTGTCTTGATTGCGTCTGATCAGCATGCACCCACCCCATTTGGAGTGCTTACTTTTTTATAAATTTCAGTTTTTAAATCAAACACGTATGATTTGATGAAGGCTTCTTAGCCAAAACGCATCAGCATATAGCCTGTACCCGTGTACCCATGTAACTAATAAAGAACTTTTATTCATGAGCATTTGGGACTTTAACATCCTGGCTAGAGCACCGAACCACAGCTCATGGGCTTTCATATTGGCAGTGGAACTGGGGTAACATTTTGTTACCTCATCTTATGATTGTCCATTACCCGCACCTGCTTTTCCCCACTTTGCATTGTGTATTGAACTGTGCTGCTCTCACATCATTTGATGATTTATTATGGATACAGCATCGGGTACAGTTTTGGCGAATGAGCAAGCAGGCAACATTCGATCGATCTTCACATCTTCTGACCGGCAATTTCAATTGTCTCAAGTCTTTAAGAAAGATGACAAAGATTTAACAATAGAAGCCCAATGTAAGTCCGTTTTTGATAAATTGAAAACTTTAATGAAGAAAGAAATGTGGCTTTGGTGGGATTGCACAGGTCTTGAGCAATATATTGCAGAGTGTATGGTGCCCAGAGGTCTGCGGATTAGGAAATCTCCCTCCACAGTTTACTCTAACCTTTTCCTCACAGAATGCAATGACATGCTTTCTAAATGTTCATTTGACTTAATGCGCTTGATTTCATTATATGAAGAGAAACTCCTTGCAGATGTCAACCAGAACATAGTCTCTTTGAAGGAGAGTGTTTTTCAATATCGTTCGCTCTCTATATACGATGATCTTAACACCGATCTTCAGCTCAACATTTCCAATTTAGAAGCTGAGATTATGGAGACCAAGAGATCTAAGTATCTGCGGGACTTAAAAGATTATGAGGATGGGACTGTTTACATATGTACTCCCTCGCTCTATTCTTAAAAAGAGATCGGGACCAGGAGGTGACAGAAGGGTTAATTTCAGCTCACCAGAGGATACACAGTCAGAGTTTTCTGACACAGCTGAAAAGCAATCTCCTGTCTCCTCAAGAGGATCAGTCAGTTGTTTTTTTTCCGGAGAGGAGCCATTACAGCAGCCTGCAATAAATCCTCAAACATCAACACAGCCACCAGGTCAAAGAGGAAAAAGAGGATGAAGCGGGGGTCATCACACAAACAACACAGGCTACAGAAGATATTCAAGGTAAGCCAAGACTACAGAACTAGGTACTGACTTTTCTAACAATGTATTGAACTTGTCAGGCATTGAATTATCCCAGCATGAACTTTCTGTTTTGTCTAAGGGCTTGTCTTTTGTTCCAAGTACACATTTCTTGTTTCCACTATACTGGATATCAATCGTTTTGTAAGAAATGTAATGCTTAGGAAACATTTCAAGGATATACCTTTTGATAGCGAATCCACAGTATGTCATAATGTTCAAAATGAGACCACCTCCTTCAGATTTGATTATCTAGTAGCAAGGTCTGCATTGGAGAATTTACAAGCAGAATCAGAGGAAGAATCTTTTGGGATACAGAAATCAAGCATTACTATGAGGGATAAATATTTTTACCCTATTCAAAACAGAAATTACATTGTGGATTCATTCCAGAATATTGTGGAATCGGAATTGGTTAAATTGCAAAAATCATGTCAGCAACACAATAATAGAAATAAAATAAATCTGACTAAGCAAGAAACCATAGCCCTAAATGCCTTGAAAATGAGATCTGATTTAGTGATTCGCCAGGCAGTTAAGGGGGGTACTGTAGTAATCTTAGATACTGCTAGTTACAAATAGGAAGCACTTACACAGTTGGAAGATCACACTACATATTGCCCCCTCAGTTCTGATCCTACAGCAACCATTCAACAAAAATTGTCACACTTATTAGATCTAGGCAAGGAGATGGTTGTTTAAGATACAAAAACTGTAGATTATCTCATGGTCACACATCCCATTATTCTGGTTTTTCACCATCTCCCCAAAATACACAAACAAGACAATCCAGTGAAAGGTCATCCAATAGTTTCCGATAGGATCGCTTTTGGAAAAACTAGGAGAATGGGTTGATCAATTTCTCCAACTGCTTGTTGTTCATTTACCTGGGTTTATAAAGGATACTGGACATTGGTTAGCCCACATGCAGTAACTTTTTTGATCTACAGAATTTATCAGGATCACTACAGATGTTAGATCTTTGTATTCCTGCATTCCTCACTCCCTAGCACTGACAGCCATTAAACACCATCTTTCATGTTACAGTATTTACAGTCCTAATGTACGTGAGTTAATTTGTAGAGCAGTAGAACTCCTCCTGTCACACAACTTCCTTATGTTTGACGAATGATACTACATTCAGAGTCAAGGTGCATCTATGGGGGGCAAAATTTTCCCCCTCTTTGACGAATCTTTACATGGGCTGGTGGAAAGAATCTATTTTATTTGCCCACGGTAATACATTTAAAACCAATATCGCCTGGTATGGTCCTTTCATTGATGACCTGATTGTAGTATGGCATGGATTGGGTGATGCCATTGGTGATTTTATTAAATATATTAATACTAACTCTCTAAATTTGGAGTTCACCTGTGTGCACCACCCAACCCAAATAGACTATTTGGATTTGACCTTGATGGGGCATTTAGATGACTTCCAGAATGTTTAGGAAGCCCTGTGCAGGGAATTCCCTCTTACTGGCTGATAGCTGTCACCCCAGTCACACCATTAAGTCTTTGCCCACTGGTGAATTCATCAGGGCCAGGAGGAACTGCTCTACAGACAAGGATTTTTTGCAAGAATGTACAGCGATCTATGGGTGGACAAGGGAATTATATACCTATCACAGGTAGTGTCAGGTGGATTGGTTAAATCCTTTCAGGCCCTCTGGGACAACTTTACCCTACCCGACCACATGTTGCTCCGCTACTACCAACTCAGGCATGCACTCTGTACGCAGTTTAGGGGCTCACTCCCGCGTCTCGAGATCCCGCTCCTAGTGGACATTGTCTTGGGTGAAGACTCTCAAAAACTGATATCTCTTCTATATACATACCTCATGTCACCCATAGCGGAGTCCACAGCGCTTCAACTGAAGTCTCGCTGGGAGTCTGATCTGGGTGCTCTGTCTGATGAGGACTGGAAAGAGGTACTATCCAACTGTAAAACAGTGTCCCCCAAATTATCTGATCGCCTTACCAACCTCTACATCCTCCACAGATCATACCTAACGCCCTACTGCATCTCTAAATACAGACCAGGCCACAATCCCAACTGCCCTGGTTGTAATTATCCAAATGCATCATTTTACCACCTAATAAGGGCCTGCCCGTCGATACAGGGGTTCTGGACCCAGGTGGTCCGGTTCCTCCATGACCGCATGGGCTCTCCAGTGTCCCTCTGCCCTCGCCAATGTGTGCTGGGACTCCTCTCACTCCCTGAAAATGAAAAATATTTGAACACCCTTTTGCAAGAAACCTTATTTCTCGCTAGAATGCAAATCGCTAGGACATGGATGAGAGGTCCCCCCCCTACAATACAACAATGGATCAGGGCCGTTAACATTCCCCCCCCTACAAGAAACCACTTTATATTCATAAGGGATGTCCAGATAAATATCACAAAATCTGGGACAGATGGGTGGAGGATGCCTCCAGCTGCGAGGTGGAGGTCTAGTCTCATTTACGGAGTTCAAGTGCATAAACCTTGTTCGCGGATGCCTTCTGATCTTTGGTAACAACCTATTGTTTATATACTGTCTTATCATGCCTTGATTATTAGAGTACCATAATACACGTATTAAATCTGGTCAAACTGTCAATCTGGAATGTTTCGATAATGTGGTGCCTGTTGCACCGTCTTTCCGAATGTTTGTACTTATACTGTGTTTTTTTTTATGCTCAATAAACGTCATTCTTGATTAAAAAAAAAAGAATGTACAGCGATTCAAAAGCGACTCAAAGAAAGGGGCTACAATACACGAACAATAGCTAGAAGTAAAAATATAGCATTTCATAGAGATCAGGTGGAGATGATTCAGAATAGTAGTGCTAATAAACATACACAGTGCAGTGCTTTCAATAGAAATAAAGTTAATTTTGTCACTACATTTTCTTTAGAATACAACAAAATTGTTGCGATTCATATCCCCATCCTATATGTTGACAAGGATCTGTACCGTGCCATCCAGGGGGGTTGTCATTTTTCTAGTAGAAGGGCCCCCAGTCTGGGTAGCATGTTGTCATCCAGTTTGTTTTGCTCTCAGAAGCCAAACAAACTACAGACCTGGCTCTCCACTGTAGGTTCCTATATGTGTGGCCATAATACCTACAGGCAATGTCATAGACATAAAGGAAAAGATTGAGATGCTTTTTTTTCTACCAAGAAAACATATACCATCAAACAGTATATTAACTGCAATTCTAAATCGGTGGTTTATGTTATTCTATGTAGTGCCTGCAGCCTGCAATACGTTGGGTGTACTATACGCCCTTTGATAGTTAGAATCTCGAAACATGTGAATGACACTACAAATATTAATGCTAAAAATATCTCAAATTTGTCAAAACATTTCCGAGAATTTCATCATGGTAATCTCAATACTTTTTCCTTTTTTGGTGCTGAACAGGTTTAAAAAACCCCAAGAGGAGGTGACACTCATCGTATTTTGCTTAAGCATGAAGTGTGTTGAATCCATACTCTCAATACTAGAAAACCATATGGCTTGAATGATTGGATGGACATACCGTATATACTCGAGTATAAGTCGAGTTTTTCAGCACATTTTTTTGTGCTGAAAGTGCCCCCCTCGACTTATACTCGAGTCAAGCACTTTTCTGCAGAAAAAAAATTCATTTTCCGAACCAAATATGGGGCCCCGTATCTCAGGGCCACTTTGTACTAGGAACCCCAAATTTGGTGTGCAAACCCAGTTGAACTGATACCAAAACATATCCAAAGCTGGGGTTCCTAGCACTAAGTGGCCCCGAGATACGGGGCCCCAAAATCAGTTTGGAAAATGTCATTCTCTGCTGCAGAAAAGTGCTTGACATTTTCTGAACCGACTTTGGGGCCACGTATCTCAGAGCCACTAGGTCAGTGGTTCTCAACCTGGGGGTCGGGACCCCCTCGGGGGTCGAATGACAATTTGCCAGGGGTCACCGAATCCTGGGCTGTTCCTGAAGCCTACACCACTCTCCCAGCTTTTTCGCAGCCGCCTAGCAGGGCTGTCCCTGGAGCCTGTGGCCGCCGAGCTGGGCTGTTCCTTGAGGCTGCCCACTAAGCCTCTACGCAGCCGCCCATTCAGTTCACGGCATGGTTGGGGGGCAGACACTAGAGGCCAGCTGACTGGTGAGGAATGTGAAGTGGGAGAGGCTGAAGGAGACCCTATCTGATGCCAGCATTGGTGTCACTGCTAAGCGACACCAAAAAGTCCAGCAACACTGTCACTGATCCCCCCCCCAGCACCGCCACTCATCCCACCCGCAACCCCCCCCCACCACCACCACCACCACCAAGAGAAGGAATAAAAATAGAGAATACATGGAAGGGAGAGGAAAAGAGAGGGGGACAAAGAAAATGGGAGAGAAAGAATAAGAGGAAGAACAAGAAAGACGGCTAGAGAGAGGGATGGTGGAAAAAAACAAGAAATTAGGATAGAGAGAGATAAAGGGAGGGCTATAATAAATTTCCCCAAAAAAATATATAAAAAGAAAAAAAAATGTCTTTCTCAGTTTAGGCCGATATGTATTCTTCTACATATTTTTGGTAAAAAAAAATTGCAGTTAGCGTATATTGATTGGTTTGCGCAAAAGTTATAGTGTCTACAAAATAAGGGATAGATTATGGCATTTTTATTATTATTTTTTTTAATAACTGATCCCCCCCACAGCACCGCCACTCATCCCCCCACCCCACCACCAAGGAGTAAGAGAAGGAATAAAAATAGAGAATACATGGAAGGGAGAGGAAAAGAGGGGGGGACAAAGAAAAAGGGAGAGAAAGAATAAGAGAAAGAACAAGAAAGACGGCTAGAGAGAGGGATGGGGGAAAAAAACAAGAAATTAGGATAGAGAGAGGTAAAAGGGAAAAAAAGGAGAACAAAGAGAAAGAGTGGTACATCCTAGAATGTACCATAAAGGGGTTTAATACTGTACAAGTGGAAGGGACTCAGGGAACGCTAAATGTCCGTGGGTTAGGGGCGCAAATTAATTGTATTGCCTTGGGTGTTGACACCCCACGAAAATAATTTTACTGTTAGGGGTCTCCACAACTTGGGACATTTTATCAAGGGGTCACAGCACTAGAAAGGTTGAGAACCACTGCACTAGGTGCTAGGAACCCCAAATTTGGTGTGCAAACCCAGTGGGACTGGTACCATAACATATCCAAAGGGTTCTTAGCACTAAGTGGCCCAGAGATACGGTGGCCCAAATTTGGTTCGGAAAATGTCATTTTCTGCTGCAAAAAAGTGCTTGACATTTTCTGAACCAATATTTGGGGCCCTGTATCTCAGGGACACTTGGTGCTAGAAACCCCAGCTTTGGATATTTTATGGTGCTAGTTCCACTGAGTTTGCACACCAAATTTGGGGTTCCTAGCACTAAGTGGCCCCGAGATATGGGGCCCCAAAATCGGTCAACTGTGTCCATCTACAGCAATGTCATTTCGGGACCATTTGGGTTCAGAGACCCCAAATTTTGGCTGCAGCTAGGGGGCATCTAGGAACCCTTAACTACCGAGTTTGAAGTTCGGGCGACCTATGGCTGCAAATGGGCACAGTGAGGCATGCAAATGGGCACAGTGAGGCTGAAAATGGGCATTGTTGACCCTCTTTTCCACTTACAGTAGCTGTGCATTTCTCACCCTCGTCTTATACTCGGGTCAATAAAGTTTTCCCATTTTTTTGTGGTAAATTAGGGCCACGACTTATACTCGGAATGACTTATACTCGAGTATATACGGTAAATCTTTTTTTAACATAATCGCATTGTTTGATACATTTATTATACTACTTTGAACATGCTTTATTTGTTCATGATATGACTTTCATATGCCTGCTGTGCTTCTTCCTTTCTTCTCTCCATGTGTTTTTAATTGTTGTGATTGCTTCTGATCAGGATGCACCCACCCCATTTGGAGTGCTTACTTATATATGTTATAAATGTTTTTAAATCAAACATGTATGCTTTGATGAAGGCTTCTTAGCCGTGTACCCATGTAACTAATAAAGGACTTTTATTCAAGAGCATCCGAGTTGCCAGCCCTTTTTGATTCAATTTTTTTTGCTTTCTACTGTATGTCTTAGTAGTAGGGATGGGCCGAACACCCCCTGGTTCGGTTCGCATCCAGAACATGCAAACGGACCGAAAGTTTGCGCGAACATTCGAACACCATTAAAGTCAATGGGACTCGAATGTGAGAAATCAAAAGTGCAAATTTTAAAGGCTAATATGCAAGTTATTGTCCTAAAAAGGGTTGGGGGACCCGGGTCCTGCCCCACGGGACATGTATCAATGGAAAAGAAAGTTTTAAAAACAACGTTTTTCGAGAGCAGTGATCGTACCTGGGGGGTGTCAATAGTATGCCTGTAAAGTGGCGCGTGTTTCCCGTGCTTAGAACAGTCGCTGCACAAAATGACATTTCTAAAGGAATAAAAGTCATTTAAAACTGCTTGAGGCTTTAATGTAATGTTGGGTACCGGCAATATGGATGAAAATCAGTGAGACAAATGGCATGGGTACCCCCCAGCCCATTACCAGGCCCTTTGGGTCTTTTATGGATATTAATGGGAACCCCGCACCCAAATTAAAAAAAGGAAAGGCATTGGGCCCCAGGCCCTATATACTCTGAACAGCAATATACAGGCGGTGAAAAAGACAGGGACTGTAGGTTTGTTCTTATCTAGAATCTGTTTGTAATTTGGAACAGGTACATTTTGTAAGTGTAGCTCCAGCCAAAAAATCTATTTTAAAGCTTTTTGGAAAACATAGGGAAGGGTTATCACCCCTGTAACATTTGTTTTGCTGTCTGTGCCCTGTTCAGAAGATTTCACCTCTCTTTCTGTCCCAATGACAATTGGATTTTGAAAATTTGAAGTTTTCCAGGGAAACAATGATTGGTGATAAATCAGTGGAGGAGACACCTTTTTCCCATATTAACTCTTACAGGAGACAATTTCCCTTCCTAGGGGTAGATTTCCTCTCACTTCCTGTTGTCTTCCTGTTGTCTCCCTCCGTTTCTAAGTAGGAGTTGTTTGTAAGTCGGATTTTTGAAAATAGGGGAACGCCTGTATATACTATACGGCCTGCCCTATACACTCTGCGGAAAATTGGGCCTTAGGTGTTGGTGGTACCAGAACACTGTAAGCCCTCACGGTTACTCTTGCTGGGTGCTGGAACGGGCCCTGCTGTGAAATATTATATCAAGAATTGTAATCACATGTCCCTGTTGAACAGGGGCAGAAAAAATTGGGCACAACACTGTCAAGCCTCACAGATACTTTTGTTGAGCGCAGGAACAGGCGCTGCTCTGAAATATTAAATCAAAAATTGTAATTACGTGCCTCTGTTAAACAGGGGCAGAAAAATTGGGCCTTAGGCAGTGGTGGTGGTGCCACAACACTGCAACCCCTCACAGATACTCTTGTTGAGTGCAGGAACGAGCCCTGCTGTTAAATATTTGATCAAAAATTGTAATTATATGCCCCTGTTAAACAGGGGCAGAAAACTTGGGCCTTAGGCAGTGGTGGTGGTGCCACAACACTGCAACCCCTCAAATTTTGTTGAGCGCAGGAATGAGCCCTGCTGAAAAATATTACAGCAAAAATTGTAATTACACGCCCCTGTTAAACAGGGGCAGAAAAATTGGGCAATAACCACTGGTGGTGGTGCCCAGAACCAAAAATGTTCTTAGAAGCTATCAACATGAACATTGAGGAGGAATAGGATAGTCACTCAGCATCAGCATAGGCAGTCTTCAAGGGATCTCACATTCATAAAAAAATTAGTCGGTTACATCAGCATCAGGTGCTTGGTAGCTGGTGAGCCAAGACTGATTCATTTTTATGAAGGTGAGCTGATCAACCGAGTCGGTGGACAGCGCACTCTGTGATCAGTTACAAAGCCTCCAGTGACACTGAATGTGTGTTCCGAAAGAACGCTGGATGCAGGACAGGCCAGTAGCTCAATTGCATACTGTGCAAGCTCTGGCCAGTGGTCCATCCTCAAGACCCAGTAACCCAGGGGATTTTCGGTTGGAAAGGTCTCCAAGTCTGATCTTGCCCCAAGATATTCCTGCACCATGTACAACAGGCGCTGGCGATGGTTGCTGGAACCGATCAGACCTTGGGGCTGCGGGCTAAAAAATTGTCTGAAAGCATCGGTCAGATGGCCACCTTCTCCACCGCTCCTTCTGTGACTGACCGAAGCCTCGGCAACACTTTGCCCAGGAGGACCAGGAAATTGTAACCTCCCAGGCTCTGGAAACGCATTGCACAAACCTTTCTGCAAGGCCTCCCAAAGATGTTTTCTTCTGCTCCCTCTGCGACGGCTGGATAAGTTCCGCCACCTTACCCTTGTAACGTGGATCAAGAAGGGTTGCCAGCCAGTACTGATCCCTCTCCTTGATACCACGAATCCGAGGGTCCTTTCGCAGGCTTTGCAGGATCAGGGAGGCTTGCTGAGGCATTCGGTCCAGAGTCCTCTGGGTCACTAAGGATGACCTGATCCGCAGCCACCTCCTGCCAGCCACGTACAAGTCCATGGGTTTCTGGGGCCTGAAAACAATCCCTTGAAGACTGCTGCTGATGCTGAGTGCCAGGCTCCACCTCCATGCTGACACAATCCTCCTCCTCCTCTTCCTGTGTGATAGGCGGGCCCGCAGGAATACTGCCTGGATAAAGGGGGCCCTTAGAGGTAAGGAAGTCCTCCTCTTCCTTCCTCTGTTCTGCCTCAAGTGCCCTGTCCATTTTTCCACGCAGCGTGTACTCCAACAGGTAGACAAGAGGGACAGTGTCACTGATGCATGCACTGTAACTGATCACCACCCTCGTGGCCTCCTCAAATGGTGACAGGACATTGCATGCATCCTTAATCATGAGCCACTGGCATGGTGAAAAAAAGCCAAGCTCCCCTAACCCTGTCCTGGTGCCATACTCGCACAGGTAGTCATTGATGGCCTTCTGCTGTGTGTGCAGCAGCTGCAGCATTGCCAACATTGAGTTCCACCTGGTGGGCATGTCACAAATGAGGCGGTTCTTGGGCAGGTTGCATTCCTTTTGGAGGTCAGTCAGCCGAGCACTGGCATTATATGACCTGCGGAAATGCCCACAGACTTTCTTGGCCTGCCTCAGGAGATCCTGTAAGCTCGGGTACCTGCACAAGAACCGCTGCACCACCAAAATAAGGATGTGAGCCAAACAGGGAACATGGGTGAAGTGTCCCTGTCGGAGGGCGGAGAGGAGGTTGGTGCCATTGTCGCAAACCACCATTCCTGGCTGAAGCTGGCGTGGCATCAACCACCTCTGAGGCTGCCCCTGCAGAGCTGCCAGAATCTCTGCCCCAGTGTGGCTCCTGTCCCCTAAGCAGACCAACTCAAGCACCGCATGGCATCTTTTTGCCTGAGTAGCCCCTAGAACGCGTACGGAGCACAGCTGGTTCCGAGGACAAATCTTCAGAGGAAGAGGCCATAGAGGAAGAAGAAGAGGAGGTGGTGGAGGAGAGAGGTGTGGCAGAGTCACCACTACCAGCATTTTGGAGGCGTGGTGGAGGAATAAGCTCCAACAATACTGCACCCTGTCCTGCATCCTTCCCAGCTGCCAGCAGGGTTACCCAGTGCACCGTGAAAGAAAGGTAACATCCCTGTCCACGCCTGTTGGACCATGAGTCAGCGGTAATGTGCACCTTACCGCTGACCGCCCTGTCCAACGAGGCCAAGACATTGCCTTCCACATGTCGGTAGAGCACCGGAATGGCCTTCTGAGAAAAAAATTGGCGTTTGGGAACCTGCTACTGAGGTACCGCACATTTCACAAATTCTCGAAAGATGGCAGGGTCTACAAGCTGAAAAGGCAGCAGTTGGAGTGCTAGCAATTTAGTCAAACTAGCATTCAGCCTCTGAGCATGTGGATGGCCGGGACCGAATTTCTTTCGCCGGTTTAGCAACTGGGATAGGGAAATTTGCCTGCTACAATTGGATGTTGGTGTACCGCTAGCAGATTGCCCGCAAGTGCTTGGGACACTTAATTCTACACCTTCATTCCTCTCAGTGCAGGTCTCTGAGAGGACTGAAGTTATAGTGGGGTTGGAGATCCCAGTTGATGAGGAGCAAGGAGAGGTCCACCTTGTTGTTTGGTGTGGGTCTTTTAAGTACTGTTGCCAACGGACTGCATGGGAGCTTGACATATGTCTGGTCAAGCATGTGGTGCCCAAGTGGCTGCTGTTTTGGCCACGCTTGATACGCTCCAGACATGTTGCAAACAGCAGTATGCTGCAGCTGGGGGAACATGACTGCCAGTTTCTTGTCCTTCTTGGGCACCCCCTCTCTCTGGGCTCACATTACTGCCTTCAACCTGGGTACCTTCATCAGAGCCTTCAAAACTCTGTGCATCCTCCAGCAGCATGTACCCTACATTGTGGTTGAACAGTTTGGGGAACTCCTCAGGGCATGATGGTGGGGCTGGGGAAGGAGTGAATGATGACATTGAGCCGATGGAAGAGGCCACTTTGGCAGCTGCATTGGCAGACAAAGTACCCTAAGCCTGGGTGACAGAGGATGAGGAGGATGAGGACGGCTTGGTCATTCACTCTACCAACTCTTCTGCATGTTGTGGCTCAACATGGCCAGCTGCCAAAAAAAAGGACAAGCGTACCCCATGGCCATGTGCTGAGGATGCACCGTGTCCACGACCAGCACTGTTGGCTGTAGACACAGAGCCCGCTTGCCCTCTTTTAGAGGCCCGTGAGCATCTGCCTCTCCTTGGCGGCCTTCCAGACATACTGTACAATTAGATTAGCAAAACAACGCCTGAAGTTTACTAAAAACAGTACACCAGGAATGGCCTAGAGTCAGGTATAGGCTTGGCTAGAATTTATATTTACAAGCCTGTATATATATATATATATATATATATATATATATATATATATATATATATATATATAAAATGAACTGCAGCTCAATGAGTCACCTGCCTGAAAGTGTCTTTGAACACGCACTCCAGGAATGGCGTACGGTCAGGTATAGGCTTGGCTAGACTATATATACAAGCCTGTAAATATATATTAAATGTACTGCAGCTCAATGAGTCACCTGCCTTAAAGTGTCTTTGAACACATACTCCAGGAATGGCCTACTGTCAGGTAAAGGCTTGGATGGACTACAATGCAGTGGATATATAGGCTTGGCTAGACTCTCTCTCTCTCTCTCTCTGTATATATATATATATATATATATATATATATATATATATATATATATATATATATATATATATATGAAATACACTGCAGCTAACTGAATCAACTGGCTCCCTGAAGTATATTAGAAACAGTACAGCAGGAACGGTCTGCAGTGAGATCTAGCTAAACCAGATACAGTGGATATATATATATATATATATATATATATATATATATATCAGTCTGACTGTATATATATATATATATATGAAATACACTGCAGCTAACTGAATCAGCTGCCTGCGATCAAGGGGTTAATATGGCGCACAATGGATGTAGCTGGGTACTCATAACCAAAAAGGTAGGGGGGAGAGGGGTGGGTAGAGGGTTCCTGAAAGGGGGAACTTGGTGGTAATAGTTAATGATTCACAAGTTCAGGTATTAGTTCATGTAAGGATAAAAAGATGCTGAGTATAGGGCAGCCAGTCTATAAAAGCTAGAAGGAGCTCTGGAATAATAAAAGAGAGAGAGAAGGACGGCGCCCTCTAAGTGCAGCATGTATGATAAAAGTATTTATTACAATAGATAAAAACACTCACATTTAAGTTGCCAAAAACCAGCATGTAAAGTAGTTTCATCCGCGTGCTCCCGGGGGGTGTGAGTGTCACGGGCCAGTGGAGGGGGTCCTGGGATGTGAATCCTGTGACCTGGGTCCTGGTAGCTGTTCCGGTGGTGCCGTGGGTGCTCAGAGCCTCCGGGCGGCTGGGACGTTGGTCATGGATCCTCCGTGGAGTGCCGTGCTGTCCTGCGTCTTCACTTCTGGGAGCGGGGTGAGGCGGGCGGTGCTTCGCGTTTGGAGCATGCATGCTCCTTCATCAGGCTATGCTGGTGGCCATATTCAGTGTTGGAACTTATACCATAGGCAAGGGGAGGGGTGGAGAGGTGATTAGGTGGAGGGCGGGACTACGTATAATGACTAATGACTGGGCGCATAGGTAACCATGGTGATGGGTTGTACACAATGTGGAAGGGGAGGACAGGGGGAGGACGGGGAGAGGGGGGGGAGGACGGGGAGAGGGCGGGGAGGGGGGGGGGGAGATTGTAGGTGGTGAATTATGTAGTGTGAATGGGTATGTTTTGGTAGGAAATATGTATATATGAATATATAATTACAGAGAGGTGTGGAGGTAGATCGTGGGGTAAGGGGAAGGTGGTCTATATGAAGAGAAATGATGCAAGGATCATAATGGATGGAAATATATGTACTATATCAAATATATATATGTAAATATATATGGGAAAAGAATTTATATAAAAAGACGCACAAGAAGTATATATAATTATAGGGAGAGGTTAATATAGATCGTGGTGTAAGGGGTCAGCGGTATATATGAAGAGGAATGACGCAATGATGGTAATGGAAGTAAATATATGTACTATGTAAAATAAAATGTATATGTGTAAATAAATATAAAAATATAAAAAACGCACAAGATTGGGACAAAAAGGATGGAAAGGGGGGGGATAAGGATATGTGTGTTTTCAGATGGGTTATGGGAATATTGGGTGGATATAACTAAAAATAAAAATTAAAGGTAAAAATAAAAATAAAAATAAAATAAAAATAAAAATAAAGATAGTGATAATAATAGGAATAAAGATAAAATTAAGAATAAAGATAAAATTAAGAATAAAAATAAATAAAAATAAAAATAATAATAAAAATAAAAATAAACATAATAAAAATTATAAAGATAAAAATAAATAATAGGAGAAAAGAAATAAAAGAAATAAATACAGGAGAAGGAAATGTGGAAATTGTAATAGGTATATATGTCCTAGATGGGATGGCAGGAGGGGGGGGGGGGTGGTGGAGTGGTATGGGGCTGGCTGGCCATGATATTGGAGGTGTATAGGAGAGGGCCAGAGGGTGCATATGTATTATACACTAGAAGCATATTGCAGAGTGAATGGGGCCATGTAGATAAAAGTACACTAGTATACGGGTATACACTTACAATAACAATTCAATTACACATGTATCTCACATAGTAAGTAGGCTAATGAAGCAAAGACTTAAATGATAAATAGAACGATGAATACAACAGTGAATAAAACAACAGATAAAACAATGGATGAGACAATGGTAAATTGAGATGAGATGATGTGATGGGGCGGGGATGTGGTTAGGGTCACAAGAGAATGTTGATTTCGATGCCTTCATTGAGGCCTCCTGGAGATAAAGTGTCTAGTGTGTATATCCAGTAGTTTTCTCTTTCACACAACCATTTGTAGCATTCTGCAGTGGGGAGGGTGGGTGGAATAGACTCAATGACCCAAACGCGTAACCCTGAAGATGTTTGCCCGTGATGTTCTTTGAAATGTCTCAGTACGCTATGCTTATCAATGCCCTTCTCTACAAGGTTACGATGCTCACCAAACCGTTTGCGGAGCGGGCGTATTGTGCGGCCTACATAAAGCAGGCCGCAGGGACATGTGAGGTAATAGACCACATAATCTGAACCACAATTGAAAAAGTCGGGAATGACGTACAGTTTGCCCTTATGTTGGAAGTCTTTTTGCCTATGTGTGACATGAGCGCACGTGAAGCAAAGGGGCTTCTTACATCGATACATGCCTTTGATGTTAAAGAAGGTTAAAGGGGCACTGGTGGTGGGGCATGCTGTTTTCACTTTACTGGGTGCTATTTGGGCCTTTATATTCTTGGCCCATCTGTAGGTGACCAGTGGTTTATCACTTATGGTGGGTTTTAGATGCGGATTCTCACACAGAATGGACCAGTGTTTGGTGAAGATTTTTTCCATTTGCTTAAATCTGTTGTGGTATTGTGTCACAAATCTGACAGGTTGGGTAGTGTCATCTAAACTGGTTTGTCTCTTGTCCTTCACATTTCCACTGAGATAGTATTGAAAGGCGTCTTCTATGATTTGATCTGGGTAACCCTTGTCTTTGAATTGGGCTTTGAGTAGTTAGTAGGGGTGCAAAGGATCGTCATCGATCCGTGATCTGATCCGCGGAGGTTGATCCGATCCGCGGAGGTTGATCCGTACGGGACACCTCTGTGGCCTCGGCCATAGGAAAGGCCGCGGCTTTGGCCTAGCTCCGGAGCGGCGGCCATCTTGGTACACCCGGCGGCCGTTTAGCACATCGAATGACGGAGCGATCACTTGTAACAAACCGGCGTCATGTCATGACGCCGGTTCCTCTCTCTCCCCTCTGTGTACTGATCTGTACAGTGGAGGGGAGAGATCGGACGGCAGCAGTGCCAATACTCTGCAATTCCCTGCCAATGCTCTGCAATGCCCTGCTGCAATGCCCTGCCAATACCCTGCTGCAATGCCCTGCCAATACCCTGCCAATGCCCTGCCAATAGGGAGATTGTGGATATTACTGTGGGGGAGATTTTTTTTTGTTGATCCGAAAATGATCCGAACCGTGACTCCTGATCCGAGGAACGATCCGAACCGTGAGTTTTTTGATCCGTTGCACCCCTAGTAGTTAGCCATGAGTTTCATAGTCCTGTAAGCGCGTGCAGTTGTGTTTCAGGCGGCAGAACTGACTTTTTGGGATGTTTTTGACCCATCGTGGGTGGTGGCAACTGTTAAAGTGTAGGTAAGAGTTCCCTGAGGTGGATTTTGTATAGTTCTGGGCACAGATGGTGTTTTCATAGTGGAAGAGTTCCAGACCAAAAAAGGCCAGTTTGTTGTTGTCTGTGACTGATGTGAATGATAGACCCAGTGTTGTTGTTGCAGTGTTGGACGAAGGATGGGATGGAGGTTTCTGGACCATCCCAGATAATGACCACATCATCTATGTAGCGCCCATAATAGACTATGTGGGGCGCATATGATCGCACATTACATCCTTACCCACCTCATGGTACAAAAAACTGAAACTTAACACTAAGTACCAAGAGGATTGCCTCATCAAATATAAATTACAGAAGATACGCAGAGATTTTGATTATTACAATTCCAACAGGATCTACTGTTGGAAAAAACCCAAATGCAATACACAGCCCCCCAAATACACCAACTACCCCAATCTTCACACTCCATCAGGGCAAGAGAACCATACCCCGGTCCCCCTGATGGAATGAGTACCAAGGCCTACTACTGCCATTCTATTCTGTCAAGGCCCCTCCATCAAGCCATATAAACCACACAGGCCATCAGCATCTTCCAGATGGCCACAGTCCACCACCCCTGTGCCATTTTTTTCTTCCAGTATACCCAAAACTTCCAAGAGTGTAAAGAAGAAACACCACACTGGCACCCGTACCCCCATCCCTTCTATACCGGTTACCCCCAAAGAGACACAGACCGGCAGTGTCATATCAGATCACAGTACCTATGAGGATCCCCACTTATCCACTCTGGATTTCGGTATTGGGAATTTACACTTCACACAGCCCAAGATCACCCATGTATCTGGGCCCACTATAGATCACCCAAGCATCCACGCCACTTCAACACCCTCCATTAATAGCTCGACCATTAAACCTACATCCCCTACCCCCTCTTTTTTAGTGATCACCCCCCAACTTTGCCCAAAAAGAAAGCTCACCGACGAGGCAGGAGAGGGGGGAGACACTGACACAAAAAGGAGGGAGAAGTTGCGTAGACTGTAAAAATCTTCAACCTCTCTGATCACACCTTATCCATGCCCAAAAAATCTCTACTAGCACGTGGGCTCATCTTTGCCCCTACAGCATCTCCCAACCCATTTACTCTCTTCTTGGATCTAAATAGGTTCATTAGAAATATCACCATTAAACAATATTTCAACATTCAAGCCACCAAGAAAGGTAACGGTACCCCAAATATTACTCCAGATACTACTAGTGACCACGAAGAATGCAGTACAACTACCGAAGACTCCTCCACCCTAGGACCTGCAGAACTCATAGCCCTAGACCAGTTAGAAGATCTCTACACCAACGACCAGATTGAATCTCTAACCCAACATCCTCCTACCTCTCCCCCTATGTTACACACTAATTTTAAACCAAAATCTATCTTTTACCCCACATTTGCTAAAGGACTATACGTCCAGACCTTCTATCAGGTTGTATATGCTGATATATTACGAATGTGTCAAATGTCCAACTCATGCACCAATCCACCATCTAACTTAACCCTCGCAGAACGCACGGCCCTAAAATCACTCACCAACAACAGGCAATTGGTTATCAAGCCCGCAGATAAAGGAGGAGGTATCGTGGTCCAGAACCGTGCAGACTACATGCTAAAAACAACCAGACTACTATCTGACACATCCACGTACAAAAAACTTTCTGGAGATCCCTTACCCAAATTCTCTATTGAAGCACACGACTTAATAGACCAAGCCAAGCAGATGGTATAGTTACTGCACCCGAAGCCGCTTTTCTTAAACATGACTTTTACAAAAGGCCCTACTTTTACCACCTTCTGAAGGTGCACAAAGATCCCACACACCCCCGCGGTAGACCAATAGTGGCGGCAATAGTGGCGCCCATGGAAAGCGTAACCAGCTACTTTTCTATCTACATTGATCATTTTCTACAAAGTATAGTACAGAATCTACCCTCCTACATCAAAGACAGCATCCACCTTCTGAACATGCTACAATACTACTCCTGGGAACCCACGTACCGCTGGCTCTCGCTAGATATGGTCTCCCTATACACATCCATTCCCCACAATATCGGTTTGAAAGCTGTACAACACTACCTCAACAATGAACCATCACTCAACCCACGTCAGAACCAATTGTTACTGGAAATTTTAGAATTCTGCCTAACCCACAATTATTTCAAATCCCACAGAGACTTCTACATTCAAACGCAAGGAACTGCCATGGGGGCCAATTTTGCCCCCAACTATGCGAACCTGACCATGGGTTACTGAGAGCTTCAATACATACACAACAATAGCCCATATGCTAAAATAAATTATCAGAGTCTCTGCGCTTAGGACATATGGCAGAAAAAAAGGGGGGGGGAGGGGGGGATGGGGAGGGGGGAGAGGGGGGAGGGAGATAGGTAGGATAGGGGAGAAAAGTGAATAAAGTGAGGTATGCTGCCTCCCCAGGTTAAGTCCCCAAAAAGGACTAACATGTACAGGAATTAATAAGTGGGGATGTGGCGCTCCCTATAAAGGTGCGTGTGCAGTGGCTAAACACAAAAAATGGCTGTGAAACTCTAAATTTGTGCCATATATAAATATATTGTGCATATAAGTATATGCAATCCCTATTACGGTGCATAAACCTCAGTTGCACTAATGGTGTCAATGAAGTACCACTAGGTACTAGATAATGTGATAAACCAATGTATATATAATACAAAAACTGTTATAACAGTACAAGCCCATAAATTGCAGTGATATATATGATACTCCAACCCAGCATCCACATATATATAAATAGCCGTGCAATCCAATTTCAAACAAGTCCAAGTCTCTGGAGGGTTTTTTTCTCTCTGGAGGCTTTTTTCTCTCTGGAGGGTTTTTTTTGGACTTGTTTGAAATTGGATTGCACGGCTATTTATATATATGTGGATGCTGGGTTGGAGTATCATATATATCACTGCAATTTATGGGCTTGTACTGTTATAACAGTTTTTGTATTATATATACATTGGTTTATCACATTATCTAGTACCTAGTGGTACTTCATTGACACCATTAGTGCAACTGAGGTTTATGCACCGTAATAGGGATTGCATATACTTATATGCACAATATATTTATATATGGCACAAATTTAGAGTTTCACAGCCATTTTTTGTGTTTAGCCACTGCACACGCACCTTTATAGGGAGCGCCACATCCCCACTTATTAATTCCAATAGCCCATATGCGCCCCACATAGTCTATTATGGGCGCTACATAGATGATGTGGTCATTATCCGGGATGGTCCAGAAACCTCCATCCCATCCTTCGTCCAACACTGCAACAACAACACTATGGGTCTATCATTCACATCAGTCACAGACAACAACAAACTGGCCTTTTTGGATCTGGAACTCTTCCACTATGAAAACACCATCTGTGTCCAGAACTATACAAAATCCACCTCAGGGAACTCTTACCTACACTTTAACAGTTGCCACCACCCACGATGGGTCAAAAACATCCCAAAAAGTCAGTTCTGCCGCCTGAAACACAACTGCACGCGCTTACAGCACTATGAAACTTAAGGCCGACTACTCAAAGCCAAATTCAAAGACAAGGGTTACCCAGATCACATCATAGAAGACGCTTTTCAATACTATCTCAGTGGAAACGTGAAGGACAAGAGACAAACCAGTTTAGACGACACTACCCAACCTGTCAGATTTGTGACACAATACCACAACAGATTTAAGCAAATGGAAAAAATCTTCACACTGGTCTATTCTGCGTGAGGATCCGCGTCTAAAACCCACCATAAGTGATAAACCACTGGTCACCTACAGACGGGCCAAGAATATAAAGGCCCAAATAGCACCCAGTAAAGTGAAAACAGCACGTCCCACCACCAGTGCCCCTTTAACCTTCTTTAACATCAAAGGCATGTATCAATGTAAGAAGCTCCTCTGCCTCACGTGCGCTTATGTCACACAAAAAGACTTCCAACATAAGGGCAAACTGTACGTCATTCCCGACTTTTTCAATTGTGGTTCAGATTATGTGGTCTATTACCTCACATGTCCCTGCGGCCTGCTTTATGTAGGTCGCACTATACGCCCGCTCCGCAAACGGTTTGGTGTGCATTGTAACCTTGTAGAGAAGGGCATTGATAAGCATAGCGTACCGAGACATTTTAAAGAACATCACGGGCAAACATCTTCAGGGTTACACGTTTGGGTCATTGAGTCTATTCCACCCACCCTCCCCACCGCAGAACGCTACAAATGGTTGTGTGAAAGAGAAAACTACTGGATATACACACTAGACACTTTATCGCCAGGAACAAGATAGAGGCTCCCATCATCTCATATAGAGTATGGTGGTCCCATCCCTTTTGGTAGAAATAGAAGTGAATGCCCCCTAGTTGGGACTTTAAATGGACCACCAACTCAAAGGTTGTATAAAAAATATTCTTTAATGTAATAGATTAAAATACAAAAGACCACATATATGAAAAGGATGCACAACATGTGCTACATGAAACAAACCAAATATGTACTGTAAGATCGCATACAAAGTGAATGCTCAAATGCCCGATGCGTTTCCGGAAAAGGGTGTTCCAATACCTTCCTCAGGGGCCAAGGGTTCAGAAAGTTTAATATTCAAAATAAATTCTATTATGGTAATTCAATGTTAGAAATAGGCATTAGGGACCGGTAAGTCCATATTAACACTGCACGCCTCGCCATCAGTGGGAATTAAGAATATTAAGTGCGTTCTCTGGGTGCATGGCACCTGCGTAGTCTCATGGGGAGTGCTCCTATTGTAAGCTTCCGTTAGGTGGAACAGAACAGCTCATTAAGAACACTGTTGTTGAGCATAATAGAATTTATTTTGAATATTAAACTTTCTGAACCCTTGGTCCCTGAGAAAGGTATTGGAACACCTTATACCGGAAACGCGTCGGGCATTTGGGCATTCACTTTGTATGCGATCTTACAATTCATATTTGGTTTGTTTCATGTAGCACATGTTGTGCATCCTTTTCATATATGTGGTCTTTTATATTTTAATCTATTACATTAACCACTTCAAGACCGCCGCACGACGATGTACGTCCAAACTTTGAACGGGGATATCGTTGTTATGGCAGCAGCTACCTGCCATAACCCCGGTATCCCCGTTTTCGTGCGGCAGCCGGCTGTCAGATAAAAGTGGTCCCTGCGGCGGATTCGCCGCGAGATCACTTTTATCGGTGGCGGGAGAGGGGCCACCCCCTCACTCCGCGATCCGGTGCCCTCCGCCGCTTACCGGAGCCATCGGTAGCGGCGGAGGCGATCGTGTCCTTCTCCGTGGTTTGTCTGGAGACGAGTGAGGCCAAGATGGCACTCACTCGTCTCCATGACACTGCTGGGCGGAAGCGACGTCAAAACGTCACTTCCGTCCACGCCTCTTAAAGGCACATTTTTTCAAATGTCATTTTTCTAAATGACTTTTTTTTTTTTTATTGCATTTTAGTGTAAATATGAGATCTGAGGTCTTTTTGACCCCAGATCTCATATTTAAGAGGTCCTGCCATGCTTTTTTCTATTACAAGGGATGTTTACATTCCTTGTAATAGGAATAAAAGTGACACCATTTTTTTTTAAAAACAGTGTAGAAATAAATAAAATATTGTAAAATAAATAATAAAATAAAAAAAAAATGTAAAACCCCCCTGTCCCGACGAGCTCGCGCGCAGAAGCGAACGCATACGCGAGTAGCGCCCGCATATGAAAACAGTGGTCAAACCACACATGTGAGGTATTGCAGCGACTGGTAGAGCAAGAGCAATAATTCTAGCCCTAGACCTCCTCTGTACCACAAAATATGCAACCTGTAGAATTTTTTAAACATCGCCTATGGAGATTTTTGAGGGTAAAAGTTTGACGCCATTCCACGAGCGGGCGCAATTTTCAAGCGTGACATGTTGGGTATCAATTTACTTAGCATAACATTATATTTCACAATATAAAAAAAAATTGGGCTAACTTTACTGTTGTCTTATTTTTTTATTCAAAAAAATGAATTTTTTCCAAAAAAAGTGCGCTTTTAAGACCGCTGCGCAAATACGGTGCAAAAAAAAGTATTGCAATGACTGCCATTTTATTCTCTAGGGTGTTAGAAGAAAAACCATATATAATGTTTGGGGGTTTTAAGTAATTTTCTAGCAGAAAAACCTGTTTTAAACATGTAAACACCTAAAATCCAAAACGAGGCTGGTCCTTAAGTGGTTAAAGAATATTTTTTATACAATCTTTGAGTTGGTGGTCCATTTAAAGTCCCAACTAGGGGGCATTCACTTCTATTTCTTTATCACCAGGAGGCCTCAATGAAGGCATCGAAATCAACATTCTCTTGTGACCCTAACCACATCCTCGCCCCATCACATCATCTCATCTCAATTTACCATGTATTGTCTCATCCATTGTTTTATCTGTTGTTTTATTCACTGTAGTATTCATCGTTCTATTTATCATTTAAGTCTTTGCTTCATTAGCTTACTTACTGTGTGAGATACATGTGTAATTGTATTGTTATTGTAAGTGTATACCTGTATACTAGTGTACTTGTATCTACATAGCCCCATTCACTCTGCAATATGCTTCTAGTGTATAATACATATGCACCCTCTGGCCCTCTCCTATACACCTCCAATATCATGGCCAGCCAGCCTATACCACTCCACCATTACCCCCCCCCTCCCCCCCCCCGCCATCCCATCTAGGACATATATACCTATTACAATTTCCACATTTCCTTCTCCTATATTTATTTCTTTTATTTCTTTTCTCCTATTATTTATTTTTATCTTTATAATTTTTACTATGTTTTTTATTTTTATTTTTATTTTTATTTATTTTTATTCTTAATTTTATCTTTATTCCTATTATTATCACTATCTTTATTTTTATTTTATTTTTATTTTTACCTTTAATTTCTATTTTTAATTATATCCACCCAATATTCCCATAACCCATCTGAAAACACACATGTCCTTATCCCCCCCCCCCCTTTCCATCCTGTTTGTCCCAATCTTGTGCGTTTTTTATATTTTTATATTTATTTACACATATACATTTTATTTTACATAGTACATATGCTTCCTTCCATTACCATCATTGCGTCATTCCTCTTCGTATATACCGCTGAACCCTTACACCACAATCTATATTAACCTCTCCCTATAATTATATATACTTCTTGTGCGTCTTTTTATATAAACAGCTATCAGGACCCTGGTCACCGGATTCACATCCCAGGACCCCCTCCACTGGCCCGTGACACCCACATCCCTCTGGAGCACGCGGATAAAACTACTTTACATGCTGGTTTTAAGCAACTGTGAGTGTTTTTATCTATTGTAATAAATACTTTTATCATACATGCTGCACTTAGAGGGCGCCGTCCTTCTCTCTCTCCTGAATCAGCTGCCTGCCTGAAGTAGATTCGAAGTAGTACAGAAGAAACGGACTGCAGTGAGATCTAGCTAAACTGGATACAGTGGATATATATATAGCAGTTTAACTGTATATATATATTATATATATATATATATATATATATATATATATATATATATATATATATATATATATATATATATATATATATATATAAAATACACTGCAGCTAACTGAATCAACTGCCTGCCTGAAGTAGATTAGAAATAGTACAGCAGGAACGGTCTGCAGTGAGATCTAGCTAAACTGGATATCAACTGTCTGCCTGAAGTAGATTAGAATTAGTACAGCAGGAACGGTCTGCAGTGAGATCTAGCTAAACTGGATCAACTGCCTGCCTGAAGTAGATTAGAAATAGTACAGCAGTAACGGTCTGCAGTGAGATCTAGCTAACAGAATAAACTGCCTGCTCAAAGTAAATGAAATGACACGCTCTCTCTATCTCTCTATAACGCCAGCAACACACTACACAGTGCCGACGTGCAGGTGGCCTTATACAGTGTGGGGCATGTACTTAACCCCCTGAGCCATAATTGGCCAAAGGCACCCTGCCTTTGGCCAATTATGGCTGTTTTTTTTACGGGGCTGTGTTTGGCGCCATTCCACGGACCGGGCTTATGTTTCAAACTTGTTGTTTACAAGTTAAAATAATTTTTTCTTGCTAGAAAATTACTTAGAACCCCCAAACATTATATATTTTTTTCTAACACCCTAGAGAATAAAATGGCGGTCGTTGCAATACTTTCTGTCACACCGTATTTGCGCAGTGTTCTTACAAGCGTACTTTTTTTGGAAAAAATACACTTTTTTGAATTAACAGAGAAGATCTGGGGCTAGAATTATTGCTCTCACTCTAACGATCGTGGTGATACCAAACATGTGTGGTTTGAACACTGTTTTCATATGTAGGTACTACTCACGTATGCGTTCGCTTCTGCATGCGAACTCGTCGGGACAGGCGCGATAACATTTTTTTTATTATTATTTATTTTCCTTTTTATTTTTACACTGTTCTTTAAATAAGAAAAATGTGTCACTTTTATTCCTATTACAAGGAATGTAAACATCCCTTGTAATAGAAAAAAAAGTATGAGAGGACCAGTTAAATATGAAGACCGGTGTCAAAAAGAGCTTGGATCTCATATTTACACTAAAATGCAATAAAAAAAAATGTCGTTTGAAAAATTAAAAAATAAAATGTCCCTTTAAGAGCTATGTGCGGAAATGACGTTATGACGTCGCTTCCGCCCTGCAATGGTATGGAGTTGGGTGCGGGCCATCTTCCCCTCAATCCATGCTAAGCAGGGGAAAGGACCCGATCGCCTCCGCCGCTGCCGGCGGTTCCGGTTAGCAGTGGACACCAGAGTGCGGCGGGGGGCCCTCTCCCGCCATTTTTATCTGAAAGCAGACTGACCGCTGAAGAAGTGGATGCCGGGGTTATGGAAGCTAGCTGCTTGCATAACAGCGATATTCCACTTCAAAGAGCCACTGTATAATGACGGCGGGCGCTATGTAATTGGTTAAAGTGTGACATGTTAGGTATATATTTACTCGGCATAACATCATCTTTCACCTTATACAACAAAAATCAGGCTAACGTTAGTATTTTCCTTTTTTTTATTAATGAGACCGTTTTTTCCCCAAAAAAACGAGTTTAAAAAAATTGCTGCGCAAATACCATGTGACATAAAAAGTTGCAACAACCACCATTTTATTCCATAGGGTGTCTGCTAAAACAATACATATATATATATATAATGTTTGCGGGTTCTTAATAATTTTCTAGCAAAAAAATGATGATTTTTACATGCCTGGTTATCTCTCGCCTTGACTACTGCAACTCCCTCCTCATTGGCTTACCTTTTAACCACTTGCCGACCGCCTCACGCCTATATACGTGAGCAGAGCGGCACAGGCAGGCAAAATCACGTACCTGAAACGTGATTGCCTTCCCGCGGGTGGGGGGTCCGATCGGACCCCCCCCCGGTGCCAGCTGCGGTCGGCATTTGGTTGGGAGCGATGACAGACGAGGGGGAGGCCATCCGATCGTGGCCCCCCCCTCGCGATCGCTCCCAGCCAAGTCTGGCAGTTTCCGTTCCAGCGCCGAGGAGAGATGACATGTAAGTGCACAAAACACACACACACACACAGTAGAACATGCCAGGCATATATTACACCCCCGATCCCCCCCCGATCGCCCCCCGATCCCCCCCCAATCACCCCCAATCACCCCCCCCCTGTCACAAACTGACACCAAGCAGGTTTTTTTTTTTTTTTTTTTTTTTTTTTCCTGATTACTGCATAGTGTCAGTTTGTGACAGTTAGCAGTGGTGGGACAGTTAGTAATACCCCCTTGTAGGTCTAGGATACCCCCCTTACCCCCCTAATAAAGTTTTAACCCCTTGATCACCCCCCCTCACCAGTGTCGCTAAGCGATCATTTTTCTGATCGCTGTATTAGTGTCGCTGGTAACGCTAGTTAGGGACGTAAATATTGAGGTTCGCCGTCAGCGTTTTATAGCGACAGGGACCCCCATATACTACCTAATAAATGTTTTAACCCCTTGATTGCCCCCTAGTTAACCCTTTCACCACTGATCACCGTATAACTGTTACGGGTGACGCTGGTTAGTTCGTTTATTTTTATAGTGTCAGGGCACCCGCCGTTTATTACCGAATAAAGGTTTAGCCCCCTGTAGGTCTAGGGTACCCCCATTACCCCCCTAATAAAATTTTAACCCCTTGATCACCCCCCCTCACCAGTGTCGCTAAGCGATCATTTTTCTGATCGCTGTATTAGTGTCGCTGGTGACGCTAGTTAGGTACGTAAATATTTAGGTTCGCCGTCAGTGTTTTATAGCAAAAGGGACCCCCATATACTATCTAATAAATGTTTTAACCCCTTGATGGCCCCTAGTTAACCCTTTCACCACTGATCACCGTATAACCGTTACGGGTGACGCTGGTTAGTTCGTTTATTTTTTATAGTGTCAGGGCACCCGCCGTTTATTACCGAATAAAGGTTTAGCCCCCTGATCGCCCGGCGGTGATATGCGTTGCCCTAGGCAGCGTCAGATTAGCGCCAGTACCGCGAACACCCACGCATGCACCGTACACGCACCGTACACCTCCCTTAGTGGTATAGTATCTGAACGCATCAATATCTGATCCGATCAGATCTATACTAGCGTCCCCAGCAGTTTAGGGTTCCCAAAAACACAGTGTTAGCGGGATCAGCCCAGATACCTGCTAGCACCTGCGTTTTGCCTCTCCGCCCGGCCCAGCCCAGTCCAGCCCACCCAAGTGCAGTATCGATCGATCACTGACACTTTTTTTTGTAGCGTTTTGGTGAACTGGCAAGCACCAGCGGCGTAGTATACCCCGGTCGTAGTCAAACCAGCACTGCAGTAACACTTGGTGACGTGGCAAGTCCCATAAGTGCAGTTCAAGCTGGTGAGGTGGCAAGCACAAGTAGTGTTCCGCTGCCACCAAAAAGACAAACACAGGCCCGTCGTGCCCATAGTGCCCTTCCTGCTGCATTCGCCAATCCTAATTGGGAACCCACCGCTTCTGCAGCGCCCGTACTTCCCCCATTCACATCCCCAACCAAATGCAGTCGGCTGCATGAGAGGCATTTATATATCCTCCCGAGTACCCCTACCCAACGAACCCCCCCAAAAAAGATGTTGTGTCTGCAGCAAGCGCGGATATAGACGTGACACCCGCTATTATTGTCCCTCCTGTCCTGACAATCCTGGTCTTTGCATTGGTGAATGTTTTGAACGCTACCATACACTAGTTGAGTATTAGCGTAGGGTACAGCATTGCACAGACTAGGCACACTTTCACAGGGTCTCCCAAGATGCCATCGCATTTTGAGAGACTCGAACCTGGAACCGGTTACAGTTATAAAAGTTACAGTTACAAAAAAAAAGTGTAAAAAAAAAAAAAACACAAACAAAAATAAAAAAAAATAGTTGTCGTTTTATTGTTCTCTCTCTCTCTATTCTCTCTCTATTGTTCTGCTCTTTTTTACTGTATTCTATTCTGCAATGTTTTATTGTTATTATGTTTTATCATGTTTGCTTTTCAGGTATGCAATTTTTTATACTTTACCGTTTACTGTGCTTTATTGTTAACCATTTTTTTGTCTTCAGGTACGCCATTCACGACTTTGAGTGGTTATACTAGAATGATGCCTGCAGGTTTAGGTATCATCTTGGTATCATTCTTTTTAGCCAGCGGTCGGCTTTCATGTAAAAGCAATCCTAGCGGCTAATTAGCCTCTAGACTGCTTTTACAAGCAGTGGGAGGGAATGCCCCCCCCCCACCGTCTTCCGTGTTTTTCTCTGGCTCTCCTGTCTCAACAGGGAACCTGAGAATGCAGCCGGTGATTCAGCCAGCTGACCATAGAGCTGATCAGAGACCAGAGTGGCTCCAAACATCTCTATGGCCTAAGAAACCGGAAGCTACGAGCATTTTATGACTTAGATTTCGCCGGATGTAAATAGCGCCATTGGGAAATTGGGGAAGCATTTTATCACACCGATCTTGGTGTGGTCAGATGCTTTGAGGGCAGAGGAGAGATGTAGGGTCTAATAGACCCCAATTTTTTCAAAAAAGAGTACCTGTCACTACCTATTGCTATCATAGGGGATATTTACATTCCCTGAGATAACAATAAAAATGATTTAAAAAAAAAAATATGAAAGAAACAGTTTAAAAATAAGATAAAAAAGCAAAAAAAAATAAAGAAAAAAATAAAAAAATAAAAAGCACCCCTGTCCCCCCTGCTCTCGCGCTAAGGCGAACGCAAGCGGCGGTCTGGCGTCAAACGTAAACAGCAATTGCACCATGCATGTGAGGTATCACCGCGAAGGTCAGATCGAGGGCAGTAATTTTAGCAGTAGACCTCCTCTGTAAATTTAAAGTGGTAACCTGTAAAGGCTTTTAAAGGCTTTTAAAAATGTATTAATTTTGTTGCCACTGCACGTTTGTGCGCAATTTTAAAGCATGTCA
This sequence comes from Lithobates clamitans, assembly GCA_037952925.1. Taxonomy (NCBI): domain Eukaryota; kingdom Metazoa; phylum Chordata; class Amphibia; order Anura; family Ranidae; genus Lithobates; species Lithobates clamitans. The sequence goes on from JBBGZY010000142.1 coordinate 5,212,091, forward strand.
TGTTTGGTATCCATGTACTCGGCCTAAGATCATCTTTTTTATTTCATGAAACATTTGGGCAATAAAGTGTGTTTTAGTGCATTAAAATTTAAAAAAGTGTGTTTTTTCTCCAAAAAATGCGTTTGAAAATCGCTGCGCAAATACTGTGTGAAAAAAAAAAATGAAACACCCACCATTTTAATCTGTAGGGCATTTGCTTTAAAATAATATATAATGTTTGGGGGTTCAAAGTAATTTTCTTGCAAAAAAAAATAATTTTTTCATGTAATCAAAAAGTGTCAGAAAGGGCTTTGTCTTCAAGTGGTTAGAAGAGTGGGTGATGTGTGACATAAGCTTCTAAATGTTGTGCATAAAATGCCAGGACAGTTCAAACCCCCCCCAAATGACCCCATTTTGGAAAGTAGACACCCCAAGCTATTTGCTGAGAGGCATGTCGAGTCCATGGAATATTTTATATTGTGACACAAGTTGCGGGAAAGAGACAAATTTTTTTTTTTTTTTTTGCACAAAGTTGTCACTAAATGTTATATTGCTCAAACATGCCATGGGAATATGTGAAATTACACCCCAAAATAAATTCTGTTGCTTCTCCTGAGTACGGGGATACCACATGTGTGGGACTTTTTGGGAGCCTAGCCGCGCACGGGACCCCGAAAACCAAGCACCGCCTTCAGGCTTTCTAAGGCCGTAAATTTTTGATTTCACTCCTCACTACCTATCACAGTTTCGGAGGCCATGGAATGCCCAGGTGGCACAAACCCCCCCCAAATGACCCCATTTTGGAAAGTAGACACCCAAAGCTATTTGCTGAGAGGTATAGTGAGTATTTTGCAGACCTCACTTTTTGTCACAAAGTTTTGAAAATTGAAAAAAGAAAAAAAAAATTTTTTTTCTGGCCTTTCTTCATTTTCAAAAACAAATGAGAGCTGCAAAATACTCACCATGCCTCTCAGCAAATAGCTTGGGGTGTCTACTTTCCAAAATGGGGTCATTTGGGGGGGGGTTTGTGCCATCTTGGCATTTTATGGCCTTCAAAACTGTGATAGGTAGTGAGGAGTAAAATCAAAAATGTATGCCCTTAGAAATCCTGAAGGTGGTGCTGGGTTTTCGGGGCCCCGTACGCGGCTAGGCTCCCAAAAAGTGCCACACATGTGGTATCCCCGTACTCAGGAGAAGCAGCTGAATGTATTTTGGGGTGCAATTCCACATACGCCCATGGCCTGTGTGAGCAATATATCATTTAGTGACAACTTTTTGTAATTTTTTTTTTTTCTTTTTTTTGTCATTATTCAATCACTTGGGACAAAAAAAATAAATATTCAATGGGCTCAACATACCTCTCAGCAATTTCCTTGGGGTGTCTACTTTCCAAAATGGGGTCATTTGTGGGGGTTTTGTACTGCCCTGCCATTTTAGCACCTCAAGAAATGACATAGGCAGTCAGAAACTAAAAGCTGTGTAAATTCCAGAAAATGTACCCTAGTTTGTAGACGCTATAACTTTTGCGCAAACCAATAAATATACGCTTATTGACATTTTTTTTACCAAAGACATGTGGCCGAATACATTTTGGCCTAAATGTATGACTAAAATTTAGTTTATTGGATTTTTTTTATAACAAAAAGTAGAAAATATCATTTTTTTTCAAAATTTTCAGTCTTTTTCCGTTTATAGCGCAAAAAATAAAAACGGCAGAGGTGATCAAATACCATAAAAAGAAAGCTCTATTTGTGGGAAGAAAAGGACGCAAATTTCGTTTGGGTACATCATTGCATGACCGCGCAATTAGCAGTTAAAGCGACGCAGTGCCGAATTGTAAAAAGTGCTCTGGTCAGGAAGGGGGTAAATCCTTCCGGGGCTGAAGTGGTTAAATAGACTATCCTCCCTTCAGTCCATCATGAATGCTGCTGCCAGACTCATCCACCTTACAAACTGCACAGTGTCTGCTACCCCTCTCTGCCAATCCCTCTATTGGCTGCCACTTGCCCAACCAATGAAATTCAAAATATTAACAATAAGTTACAAAGCCATCCACAACTCTGCCCCCAGCTACATCACTAACCTAGTCTCAAAATACCAACCTAATTGCCCTCTTTGTTCCTCCCAAGACCTCCTGCTCTCTAGCTCCCTCATCACCTCCTCCCATATCCGCCTCCAGGACTTCTCCCGAGCCTCACCCATCCTCTGGATTTCGCTACCCCAATCTGTCAGACTTTCTCCAAATTGATCCACTTTTAGGCGATCCCTGAAAACTTTCCTCTTCAGAGAAGCCTATCCTGCCTCCATCTAACAACTGCACTATTTTCTCCATTTGCTCATCCCCCACAGCTATTACCCTTTTGTAAACTTGACCCTCCCTCTTAGATTGTAAGCTCTAACGAGCAAGGCTCTCTGATTCCCCCCTGTATTGAATTGTATTGTAATTGTACTGTTTGCCCTAATGTTGTAAAGCGCTTTGTAAACTGTCGGCACTATATAAATCCTGTATAATAATAATAATGTAGGAGAGAAGTGTCAGAATTGGCCTGGGTGGCAAGGGGTTAATTACCATAAGTAATATACAAATAATTATTATATATTGTTTTTAAGGTAATTTACTATATTTTCAAAATCTATACTTCTTTAAATCTTATAACTTCCAACCAGTAATTTCACAGTAAATAGATAAATAGTAAATTATTATGTTATAACATATAGCATATAAATATATGATTTAGCTTGAATATAACAGTAGCTTTTCAGCAGGCAGCAGATTCTCATGATCCCTCTTAACTGTGTGAGAAAAACATGGGATTGTGGATAAATTTTATACACATAAACACATTTTTTTCCCTTGTAGTTAACAGGGCTGGGCTGGAAGGGCGTTTGTCTTTTAGACACATGCCCCTTCTATGACACTGCAGTGAGAGGCATGCCTTCACTGCAGTATTTTTATTGGACGCTGGGACCAATGGTACTTTACCATTGGTCCAAGACTCTAAGCTGTTTATTGAGCTCAGTGCCTCTGACAAGAAGTAAGAGGCACTGTGATCTCAACCTCTCAGTCTGCTGCAAACAGAGTGTGTCAGCTTGTATTTAAAGTGGCCGTTCTGTATTTTGTTTCTGAAAGGCTGCGCACATTTGGGGTCTCTATGACCCCAGGTCGCCGAGCTACGACCTTCGATTTTTTTTTTAATGTTCATGGCAGATGAGGTCCTGTCTCACCTGCCTCTCCTGACTGCACATCCCTGCTTACCACTGCACCCCTCTTCCACCGCTAACCTTTGCAACCCTTGCCCACCTATGCAACCTCTGTCCACTGATGTCCCACATCACCACCACTGCTCACCCCACTTCCACAACTTCACCCTTCCCCTTTGCACACCTCTGTCACTACTGCACTGATGCACACCCCCCAAACTCCCCCCCCCAGACACACACAAACACAACAAACACACACCTCTGTGACCACTGCATTCCCCAACTCCACACATTCCCAACATACCACTATTCCACCCCCCTCCCCTTATGCACACTTCTACCACCTGCTGTTTACTACTGTGCTGGCTTGTTGATAAATGTATACTGCATAGTGGGCTGTGTGCCCCCAGGTGATGAGTTGCAGTTGCGAGTAAATGGTGGGCAGGTGTGGGCACATGCTCCAGGTTCCCTGTCTTAGTAATGCCCCTGACAGACAGCAATAAAGCCCTGACCCTGACTGTCCCCATCACCTTATCTAAACCTACAAAAAAGGCTTTGGCTTTAGATACACTTTAAGATGTAAAGCATGTGTAAAGGTGGTTAGAGGCACATTAAAAAGGGCAGCTATGCCAGCAAACTGGCATTTCTATACATGAAAAATGCATCCAAAAACTAAAAAGAAAAACAAGATAATGAAGAGTTTTGGATAGGCCTGATCACTGTTATTGATGCTCTGATTGTCAAGATGAAAAGTTTCTATACTTAGATGTTACAGTTTGTTCTTAATTATATTTTGTATGATGCGACCTTTATATATTATTTTCAATAAGTACAGCTTGGTTTCAAGAGAACAAGTGCTGTGAACTGTGAAAATTGACATTTTGGAGTATCAAGATAAGACTTCATTTTACCATGACATTAAATAATGTCAGGGTTTTGGATGAAGATTTTCTGCTTCCAAAATCTTGCTTGGAGACTTTACATAGAATTGTTCCACATACTGTATGTAACAATGAAAACTGACTGAGAGAGGATCCAAGAAGAAAATGACATGTGCCCATAGAAGAGTCAAACTCATTAGAACAATGCATACCAAATCTGAGTACAGCAATTACATTAAAGTGTATTAACATTGAAATTACTAATCAAAACTTTTCTGTGATGATTTAACACGGGCCCGTTATAGTATTATCATCCTTTATGTATAAATTAAGAATATTTTTCTTGGATCGGGGCAGTGGTAGCAGAGAGAAAGTCTTCAATCCCCCAATACACCTAATTATTTTAAATATTGAGGGAAATGTGTGTTAAACACTTGCCCTCCGGAAGGTTTATCCCCCTTCATTACCGGGCCATTTTTTGCAAAACGGCACTGTTATTTTAAATGACAATTGCGCGGTTGTGTAACACTGTACCCAAATAAAATGTATATCCTTTTTTCTCACAAATAGAGCTTTCTTTTGGTGGTATTTGATCACCTCTGCGTTTTATTATTTTTTGCGCTATAAACAAAAAAAAGACCGACAATTTTGAAAAAAAAAAAAAAAAATTTCTTACTTTCTGCCATAAAATATATCCAATAAAAATGTTTTTGGTAAAAAAAATCCCAATCAGCGTATATTGATTGGTTTGCGCAAAAGTTATAGCGTCTGCAAACTTTAGGATAGATTTATGAATTTAGTTTTTTTATAAGTAATGGCGGCGATCAGACTTATAGCGGGACTGTGACACTGCAGCGGACAAATCAGACACAAAGTGACACTTTTTGGGACCAATGACAATAATGCAGTGACCAGTGTTAAAAATATGCACTGTCACTGTACTAACACTGGCAGGGAAGGGGTTAACATCGGGGAGGGGAGATCAAATGGTTAAATGTGTTCCTAGGGAGTGCTTGCTAACTGTGTGAGGATGCTTGTACTGTGGGAAGGCAGAGATCTGTGTTCTTGCTTAGCAGAAACACATGATTTCTACCTCTCCTTCTCACAGGACAGTAATCTGCCTTGTTTACATAGGCAGATTGCCATTCTGTCTTTCTCTGGAATAATCAGCGGGTCCCAGCAGACATTGCATCCACCGGACCCACTGATTGGCTCCCGCAGTGTCTAATCACAGCGGGAGCTTGTCGCTGGCAGCGCATGTGCATGCCCCAGACCTGGAAGTGCAGTATCAAGTACAGGATCCTGTGTAGAGGAGCCGCTTTGCGGCCGTATATATACAGTATACGGTTGGCAAGTGATTAACTAATATCTGTGGTCTAAGAGGAGCACATTATTAAAGTATACACTGATCAGACATAACATTATGACCATTGACAGGTTAAGTGAACAGCATTATTACAATGGCAATCTGAGATATATTAGGCAGCGAGTAAACATGCTGTCCATGAAGCTGATGTGTTGAAAGCAGAAAAAATAGGCATAGCAATTTTTTGTGTATAGGACTACGTAGATCGTAGACCGGTTGGGGTGCCCATGCTGACCCTTGTCCACAACCAAAGGCACCTACAATGGGTATGTGAGCATCAGAACTGGACCACAGAGCAATGGAATAAGGCCTGGTCTGATGAATTATGTTTTCTATAATGTGTATAGCCGGGTGTGTGCTGCTTACCTGGGGAAGAGATGGCATCAGAATACACTATGGGAAGAAGGTAAAAAGAGGCAGTGTGATGCTTTGGGCATTGTTCTGCTGTGAAACTTTGGGTTCTACCATTCATGTGGATGTTACTTTGACATATACCACCTACTTAAACATTGTTGCTGACCAAGTACACATCTTCATGGAAAAAGAATTCCCTGATGGTAGTGGTCTGTTCCAGCCAGGTAATGCGCCCTGCCTCACTACAATAATGGTTCAAGAATGGTAAAGGGAACAAAACAACGAGTTTGAGTTAACTTGGCTTCAAATTCCTAAGATTTCAATCATTGAGCATTTGTGGAATGTGCTGGAAAAACAAGTCCAATCTATGGAGGCCCCACCTTACAAGTTAGAGAACTTAAAGGATCTACTACTGATGGTTTGGTGCCTCAGTGTACCTTCAGAGGAGTAGTGGGAGTAGTGGTATCCCTGCATTGATCGGTCAGTGGCAAAAGTAGGACATACTCAAAATTAGGTGGGTGGTCACAAAGTTATGGCTGATCAGTGTAAGTAAACCCAGTCACTAAAACCTCATAAAAGCTATACCATGTCAATGTTATTTTAAAAGAAAGTTTTAATATCTTTAAATCTGCGAATTTCATTAAGATAATACCTTGTGATCCTGCAAACAAGGTCCTTGTTTAGACACTTTCTGTTATAGCGTGACAACCCTCTGTACCTGTCTCCAAAATGTGCTTCTGCATTTCCCCCCCTCACATGGGACACAAATGGCTATGCAGCCATCGGTTGAGTGCTTGCAGAGAGAAATCAATATAAAGAAGCTGTAAGATATTAGCAGCATAGAGATGTAACAAAGGATAAAAAGGTTAAATTTGTATTTTAATTTAAAACAAACAAATGTGTGTTTGATACACAGGGCTATACCAAGCTAAAGGTCAGTTAATAAGGGGTTACATCTCCTTTAAAACATTGACGTGTGATCATGTACCAAGGGGAACAAACCGTTTTAACATGTATATTAGTATTAATAATATAATGTATAATATAATAATGCATTATATCATACGTGTACATCTATATGATGATTATACCTGTAAGTAAAGATTTTTACTAAAATTGACATGTAGATGTTAAACCAACCTGTGCTATGTGTATAATACAGTTCATATCCTTTGGCTACATTTTTAAGCTTTTATTTGGAGCTTTGCAATTGCAATGCAGGAAAATGCCTCCCACCCCACTTTTTGCCTTAATGCACAACCATCATTATAAATTAGGAACTCAACAGCCACTTGTACATGGCTGATGAGTTCTTACTAGGCTTGATTGCTGTCAGAATGATTACACAAAATGTAATCATTCTCTGGAGTTCATTCACACCTGAGTCTTCAGCAGCTCTAAGCTCTATCTAAAGCTGTGATCTGATGGGGGAGCATTTCAACTTTCATCTGCCTTCTGTAATTTTCTTACCTAAGTGATTGTGTCTTCACATGCATTGTAATGTCACTAGTATATGATGTATATAAAAGGGATTGTCTACTATTTGTGTAAAATTTGTCAAACATTTCTGCTCTCCCAAGCATTCTCCCCCATATTATATACAGTACTTCTAATGCTCTAAAGATGAAAAGGTCCTGAACAGTAAGCCATCTGTTCTAAAATGTTATGTGACATAATGAAAGGCGAGGCGGTTGAGGGACAGTATGTTTCACTTTGCATGCTTTCTTTTTTGGGAAACTAAGTGTATACAAGCAAATAACGAAGGCTCCCTTAAAGTGTGGAGTCTAAGTAAAAACTGGTGTTCACCAGAGCTCCTGATGTGGAAATGGGTTTAGCTGCTTGTTAGCACCAGGTCGCGGTCCTAGGGATCACCCCACCAGGAGGTGAGCAAGCCGGGGTTCAGTAGTGGATATATCAGGTAAGGATCAAACAAAAGTGTAGTCAGTAAACAACAAGTAGAGAGGCACCTCTGGGTGCAGTCATTTTTATAAGTATAAAATGCTTTAATAAATCATAGATAAACTCACATTGCAGTGGTAAGAACAGGCATGGTAGTATGTGTCATGGATGGCGCTTCCGATCCTGTGCCTATGGACAGTCTCTGCGGTAGATGTATAACCAGCTCTTCCGGATGTAGTAAGCCGGCTTCACACATGGAGGAGCGGCCTCAGAACTCTCTCAGGAAGCTTCCTGAGTCCCAGGCTAGAGAAACCTCCTACTCCAGCCCTTCCCTATTTATTTCACCTGCTGCTGGTCAGAAGTGGGACGTGAAACTGATTTCGAATCCTACACTGCCAAGGTGACCTGGAAAACCTGGACTGGATTCCACCTTAGTGTCAGGGCCTGGACTTGAACCTGGGACTTCTGCTGTGTCTAACTCTTCTTGCTGAGCTACCTGAGATGCTGGACAGGTCTCTGGACAATTCCTTAAATGATCCTGCTTTGAACCTTGTTTGTCTTGAACCTTGAACTTTTTGCTCCTCCCATAAATTTCCTAATCTAAGCCATGTCTCTGCAATTCCTGCTTGGCAGATTATGGTGCTCTCTCCAGCCAGTATCTCACTTTTGTCTTTCCTGCTGATGTCCATATGTTTACTACCAATCGTTACTGACCCTTGGCTTGCTCCTCCACTATGCTTCAGCTTGATCTAATTGATCTACATAAAATCACGGCGATTAAGCCCAGGTACATATTTAGCATGTCTAGCATGGCTAAACTTCACAATTTATACTACCTCCTTTCCATCTGCTTAACTTCACAATTTATACTACCTCCTTTCCATCTGCTTATGCAAATTCTGTGCTTGGTTCTGTCCCCATGTGCCAGCTGCTACTATTGCTGCTTTTCTGCCTAGCCTGCAGTGCCTTTATGTGTATCTGCAGATTGCTACTGATAATGTTTATTCCTCCTAGTACAGCCTTGGATGGACTTAGAATGGGTATTGCTACTGTCCCAATTATATGACCATTAAGGACTCATGTCTGGACATTTGAAGCTTAATTTAACTAGCTAATGATATATTTAAAATTGGACTTTATATTGGTACCTCATCCAAAACAAACATATAGAACAAAAAGCAAAACTAACAGACTTTACTGGTACCAACGAAGGACTTAACCACATTGTCAGGTCACCTGAGGCCAGGTGACAGATGCACACTGTTGGGGTCAGGAGTGCACAGCTAAGGTAGTTGACCCTATGGCTGACTGCTGCAGATAGAACTCACGCTCACGGTAGGCTACAGGAGGATATAGAGGAAGCAGCAGCACAGGACAACAAGGTATAGTCAGGAGATAAGCTAAAGGTCAGGTCAACTAGCAGACAAGGATAGAGAGAGAACAAGCCAAAGGTCAGGGTAACAAACAGTCAGGGATAGTCAAAGAACAAGCCAAGATTGGAAACAGACATAGAGCACACGGCAAGCAGGAGACAGGAAACCAGACACACAATATTGGTCGGGCAAGGCAGGCTTGGACAGCACAGTGTTAAATAGTGTATCCTGTAGAGCCTAGGGTGGAGCCACACTGAGGGGAGATTACTTAACCATGCAGGTGTGAGAGTGCAGGCCCAAAGCCGATACACAGAGGTAAGCAGACAGACAGGGCATGAAAGTATTACTGGTGATTCATGACAGTATCCCCCCCCCCGTTATGAGCCCCCCTCCCCTGCTTGGTACCAGGCTTGGAGGGGAACTTCAAATGGAACTTCCTTAGAGGACGAGGCATGAAGATTTCAGATGCAGGAATACAATACCTCTCCTCAGGACCAAAACCTTTCCAATCCATGAGATATTGAAGAACACCCTTACAGAAGCGAGAATCCAAAATTTGACTAACCTTGTACCCCTGATCATCCTCAGAGACTGGAGCCAAGATAGGGAGAGGACAGGAGAACTTATTGAGAAATAAAAGTTTCAGAAGGGATACATGAAAGGAGTTTGTGATCCTAAAGCTTTATAGGGATCTTGAGTTTAAAACAAACAGGATTCAGCTTTGAAATGATATTGTAAGGACCAATGAATCTTTGGGGCAAATTTCAGAGAAGGAGCTCGGAGTCTGATGTTTCTGGTGGAAAGCCAAACTTTGTCTCCTGGCTGTTTACGCCTGTGACGGTCAGCAATACCCTTGAATTTGTTGGCAGCTGTCTGGAGGGAATCATTTCAACCCACATGGAATGGAATGATTCCTGAACGGTAGCTAAAGCTGGGATGTCGGAAGAACAGGTCATAGGAAGAGGGAGCTGAGGATATCTTCCATAAACAGTGACAAAGGGTGTCTTCTGAGAACTGACGTTGACATGATTATTGTGAGAGAACTCTGCCCACGGGAGTAGTGATGCTCAATCATCGTGATGAGCCGAGACTAAGGTATGGAGAATGAGCTCTAACTCCTGATCAACCCTTTCAGTCTGACCATTGGATTGAGGATGGTAAGAAGACTTAAAATCCAAGGTAATGTTTAGGGAATTGCAAAAGGCTCTCCAAAAGCGAGAAGTAAACTGAACACCCCTGTCTGAAACAAGACGAGAAGGGACTCCATGAAGGCAGAAAATCTCTCTAACAAAAATGGGAACTGTGACAGACCTAGCCGGGAGAGAGACTTTTGGAGGGGACTGAATGCTAGCCTCTTGCCGATCGATCATGGGCCCTGGCATTTGGGGGGATGGTGCTCTTTGTGAGCTGTATGCCTGGGGACCCTTGAGGTGGTATTACTGTGGATTGGGGTCCTGGTCCCCCAGGACACACAGACTATGGGGACCCTGGATTTGCCATATTAGAAATAGTGGCTGATTCATAATGCTGGGACAGATACTGTTAGGAGATGCTGATGTAAATTCCAGCCACCTGTCTGTCTGTTGCCTGCTAGAATGTGTATTGTAAATAAGTCTCTAGTATTGGAACTAAGAGTCCCCATTGTTGTTTGTGTTAATTAACTCTGCTATTGTGATAATGTTGATTGGGTTTTCTGAGCTACAAGACAGCCAGTCTGGCCTAAAGGTCATGTCTGAGTCATGTAGGCTGTCTAAAGGGATTAGTTAATTAGCTCATGTTAATTAGGGTAATTAGGTTACAGCTGTATTGTTAGAGTAATATGAGCAGGAGGTCTGCACCTCCTCTTTTATTGTATAAAAGAGACTGTATTCCTGTCAATAAAGAGAGATTCCTGGTTGAACTTACATACAGCCTGCCTGGTGTTTGTTCTGAGCTATCACAACTGGGTTAGTACGGCACATAGCTGTAGTTCTAATGTACTTTAGAAATGTACCTGAATCCTCACAAACAAACTGTCCTTTTTGAAGGAAAACACACATAGGCGAGTATAATTAAACAAACAATTCCTTTATTAAGAGCTCAGAACCAAAGAGGGAGGCAACGCTGGAGAAACACAGAAATTAGCGAAGCCTTGGACCCCCAGGGCAGACATCAATTCTTTAACATCAAAATTGGTGGCCTGAGGAGTCCATATGTAAGGGAGTGCAGTCTGGTCCAGAAGCCCCAGAGATCCGGAAAGCAGCAGATGACATCTGTGTCCCCAGGCTGTGGTACCACAAGAGGCTGCATCTTTTGCCAGACCAGACTGGATCCAGGGTGATCACTTTCTGGTCTTCCTTCCACGCTTCCTTCCTGGCTGTGGCTCTGCTGTTGGAGATGTGGCAGGAGGAGGAGTAGGACCTGGAGGAGGAGGAGGACTAGTAGGACCTAGAGAAGGAGGAGGAGAAGGAGGAAGAGGAGGAGTAGTTGGACCTGGAAGAGGAGGAGGAGGACCATGTGTGAGGTCAAAAATGTGGGTAGCAGATGTTATTTGGCCCCTCAATCCCTTATTGAGAGCTTCCAAAATGAATGACTCACACATGAGTTGTTGGCCCTCCTCCATCCTCTTCATTTTACAGGCAATTAGGCCAGCAAAGTCCACCTCCAGTGTGGGGGGCTCCCAGGGCCTCTGTAGCCTTCCAAAAGAGGCCTATGGCAGCCTCCTCCAGGGTACTCCTCTTCCTGCCACTTTCTCTTTGCGGGTGTAGGGAGGGGATCTGCATATCAGGCAGCCTGCTCGGCCCGGCCACCTCCTGGCTGAGACTTCCCTGTGTATGAAAAAGGGACATGGTTTAATGTTTTGCATCATCAATCACAATCATAAATTAGTACTCCAAACTAACATCTAGTTAACATTATTGATGGGACAAGCAGATATATTTAGAGGAATGCTATACCTGGCTCAAGCTGGGCTCCTCCACATGTTGCTGCCTGGAAGGCCCAGGTTGGGCGTCAGAAGCCTCAGCTGGGGGGGAAGGAAGCGTGGAAGGAAGACTGGAGAGTGATGACCTGGGTTCAGTCTGACCTGCCAGAAAATGCAGCCTGTCATAGTACCACATCCTGGGGACATAGATGTCATCTGCTGCTCCGGATCTCTGTGAATCCTGGACTTTCTTGCGCTCCCTTAGATATGTGCTTCTCAGGCCACCAATTAGGATCTTCAAATAGGTGATGTCTGCCGTGGGGATCACCTGCTTCACAATTTCCAGCAATTGATCCAGTGCTGCCTTCCTCTTTGTTTGGTTCTTAAAATGTGTGGTGGTTTATCTCCCAAGGACAAGGCAGCTCCCTGAACATGACAATGAAGATTGCCATAAAGTCGGTATCTTTAAAGATATCCATTTGCACTGCAAAGCACAACACAAGACAAATCCTAATGTCAGGCAAAACTCTCCTAATCTTGTTACAATATAGGCCTCAATCTAGAAGCAGTATAGGACCAAATTTGTCTCTTACCTTCGTTATTACGATCGGCGCCTCCGATGCTCCTTCCTCCGCTCACAGATCGTACGTAATACGCACGCGTGTTACGCTTTATACACACTGCGCATGCGTGTAACTCCGCCTGCCCCTGATGTTCTTTCTAGTCTATTCCCCGCCCCTTTTCGTTCGGCGCATTGGGGGAAGAGTACATGGCGGAGACACAGCAGGTGCATGCTAATTATAGCAACAAGGAGAAGGGGGAGGAAAGCCCGGAGCCTGAAACGTCCCTATCCAGAAGGAGACAATTTAAGGCATCAAATATGTCCTTTGGGGAGATGTTGGAGATGGTCAACATCCTGAAGAAGGCCGACTATGATGGGAAGTATGGACCTTACCCCAACCTCAATGTCAGAAAGGCCAAGATCATGGCGAAAGTGGTCAAAAGTCTGCACCGGAATTTCGGGGTACGTCGATCGAACGATCAGCTCAGGAAGCGGTGGTCGGACCTCAAATTACGAGAACATGAGCAGTACAAAAAGATCTGGAGAGTGCTGCAAAAAAGTAAGTAGTTGTGCTGTGTTCCTATTCTTTTTGTCTTTATTACGTTTGTGCTGCTCCATGTGCTTTTGTTAAAAGTGTTGTGCATTTTAAAATGGCAACTTTCATGTTCATGGGCACATTATTCGTTCGTATCAAACATTTTTCTTTCGGCCTATAAAACACCATTGTTTTGGCCATATGCATTTGCCCACATTTTTTAGGGACTACTTGTATGAAACTAATTTGGTTGTGTAGATGGGTTTGTAACTAGAATGAAATGCAAACTAGATTCTGTGTAAGGAGAGGACACTGAGCAGCTGTTTTCACATCTGGACACTGGAGCACTAGTGTGGGACACAAGAACACCATTTTTATTAGGGGGCCCACACAGGTGCTCCAGTGTATACTATAGGGGTGTCTCCATCTGTGAAGCTTGTACAAGACAGGTAAAGTATTGCAGCTTGACAAAGGACACTAAAATTCTACATCTTGGAACTCTGCCAAAATAGACAATTGTACCCCACTTCCAAGCAATGTTTTATCTTTATAGTTCTTTCCTCAAATATCTGTGTGCTAAGTATACCATTTTTGTTTTACATAGGGGATAAAAAAAACAAGAAAAATAGCCCTGGGACTTTAGCTGAGGTGAGAGAGGTTTAGCCAATGTCCACAGCGAACACTGAGACAAAATAAATTTATTCATTTCAAAATGTTATGTAACGGAGCGGTAACAACAATGATTGTGAGTTACCAGGCATAATAGCCAATGTACACAACACAGATGAACATAAATATACAAAGATTTATTACAAATGTTATACATCAATGAGCAACAATAAAACTTGAAAGTTGCTGGGTCAGTAAATACACATACAAAATAGGATAATAAAATGTACATACATGTGGGCAGGGAAGTATGAACATAATGCAGACATCAATAATACCCAGCATGTACCGGCATAAAACAAGCATCAATAAAGCCCTATGCATTTCGCGAGACCCTGCTCGCTTCTTCAGGGGCGGATGCATGAATGTTGTATCGAAGTCTGAGATAAATCGCCAAACGCTGGATATTAAGTTGGCAGCAGTGTGGTGCATCCAGCTCGGGAGCTGAGGAGGCGGAACAAAACAAAGGCCACAATAGGGGAACATCCGGAGGATCAGCACGGTCTGGATAGGGGTATTTCTCACTGCGGTCTCCACTTAGCCCCTTAAAATAGTGTCTGGAAAATGTCTCAATGGAGTGAAAAACATCCAATGGTTGTCAGTTTGTTCTTAGAGATGTGACCGCTCTATCCAATTGCCAAGTAGTGAATCAGAATCCCAGCCGTGCTGAACGTCCAGATATACCCACAAGACCCCGAAGGCTACGCCCCCAGCGTCATGTACGGGCGGTGACGCATGGGCGTCCAAAAGACATCCACCATCAAAGGGGGGTGCACAGATGTTTTTTTGTGCACTATTAGGGATGGAGGTGTCAGAGGGGTCACACCAGACCTTAATCTTCCTTTTTTTGATTTTACATAGGGGATAAAAGACTCGGAGGACACCCCTCATCCGAGGAGACCAGAGCCCCCCCACCTCTGGAAGAAGGGGAAATACCCCCAACACAAGAAGAGCAGGAGGAGGAAGAAGACGTGGTGGAACTAGTCACCACAACAGGTGAGTGTCTGCGACCACAGGCTCAGGTAAGAGATGGATGCCGGCATTTTTTTAATACCTGTTTTTGTTTGGTTTCTCTCTTTTTAGGTGATCGTGATGTTGTGGATCCAGATCCTTTCACATCAGAAAGTGCACAGATCCTGATCGGGGAGATCATGGGGTGTAATTTAGCATTGGAAAACCTCAAGAAAAACATCAATGATGTTATTCAAAAAAATAAAAACACCATTGATGTTTTGGGTAGAGTTTAAAACCCCTCCAAATCACTTTGTTTTTTTGTGTGCTACAATGTTCAAAATGTTTTAGCAATTTTTAGAAAAGCCAAATTTGGAGGATGCACACAGTGTGTTAACATGTGCTATCTGCCATCACAGGAGATCAATGGACGCGTTTTAGGGGTGCAACCCCTTCCTCATTAATAAAGTAGCTGAGAGGAAGGTGTTTCTCCCCCAAAACATGTCTCCTGATCCCCCGTGATGGCAGCTAGCACATGTTGAACTTCTTAAATTGGTGTGCATCTTCCAAATTTGGCTTTATCTGGGGTGACTTCACCCCATCTGAATGCAATATCAAACACAGTTCCTAAATACTCATGTATGATATTGCTTTCAAGTTCTAACAAATGTGAACTTTGTAAGTTCAAGATTTGTGTCTTTCTTGTTGGTTTGAAACATGCCTGTTTTATCGTAAATGGACATTTATATTTTTGATAATGCCACCCCAAAAATTGTTATACAACAAACATGTTGGTTTGTTTTAAAAACCTTTTCTAAATGCACATGTGATTGTGCAGGTATTAAAAAGATTGTTAATCAAGAATGTGTGGATTATTGTCTCAACGCTACAACACTTTTGTGGTGATGTAATTGCAGCTTTCTGTAACAATGGGGTTATTTCCTAAGGGCAAATCCTCTTTGCACTACAAGTGCAGTTTCACGCCATTTTCAGGACTCACCACATTTCTGTCAGGGTCAGCTAAAACAAACACAAGCAGTAAATGTCACCAAAGATTTGCGTAATTTTTTTTTTTTATTGGATCAAGGTTTCACAAATTGTCTGGCATATTGATGGCCCCCCTACCCGCAAAGAACTCAAGGTATCTTAACCGGACATCATGGGCACTCAGGGAGGGCAAGCCAGGACGGCCACTTTCAAGCGCCGTCAGGGTTGTTTCATTTATAATTCCGGCCTCAGGCCCAACTGAGCCAGCATAGTTGGCCGAATGTTGCCGTAAAAAGTTATGTAGAACACAGCATGCCAGGATTATATGATTTAGTTTATACTCTGCCATATGGATGGGTGTAAGAAATAGGCGGAACCGGCTGGCCATGATTCCAAATGTGTTCTCCACCACTCTTCTGGCTCTGGCCAGCTGGTAATTAAAAACCCTCTGTTCCGGGGTGAGGGTCCTCATCAGGAATGGCCGCATAAGATGGTCCCCCAGCGCAAATGCTTCATCCGCAACGAAGACGAATGGGAGTCCTTCCACATTCTCTTCTGGAGGTGGCAAGTCCAAGCTGCCATTCTGGAGACGCCTGTAAAACTCCGTCTGGGCGATGACTCCACCATCGGACATCCGGCCATTCTTCCCCACGTCCACATACAGGAACTCGTAATTAGCCGACACCACCGCCAACATCACAATACTAATGAACCCCTTGTAATTATATTAGTACGACCCCGAGTTGGGTGGTGGCACGATGTGGACGTGTTTCCCATCAATTGCCCCTCCACAGTTAGGAAAGTCCCACCGCTGGGCAAAGTGGGAGGCCACAGTCTGCCATTCCTGTGGCGTGGAAGGAAACTGTTGAGGAAAACAAAAAAAAATTAGTATTTTTGCACATAAACATGGAAAGCAGATTAGACACAAAGATTCTTGGCCAACATCCAGATAACATTTATTAAGGGGAATTTTACAACACCAAAGTATAAGGTACACCTATCATATCCCCCCCCCCTCATGGGCCATTTCTAACATTAGAAAGGGGGGGGGGGATCTTGGACAGGTAACCCTCTCCACTTCATTGAGAAATGAATGCCTAAATAATGGGTATTACCTGGAACAGCCCCTCCTTAGTTACACTATTGGCAGCCCACTGGACAGGTAAGAAGTGTCATAATACAAAGATATAAATACACACTGTACACATTTGAGCACATTTGGACATTCTGCTATTACCTATCAAGATAATAATAGGATACAAAAACTTGAAACAGTACGAATGAATGAATGAATGAATGAATGATTTGTAGTGCGCTGCAAATGCGAACTGAATCGCCTCAAGGCGCTAGAAATGCGTTCTCTGTTGCCAGCTCTTAGAAAAGGAAGGTCTTTAGTTTTTTCCTGAAGGCCTGATGGTTTTCTTCCATGCGAATGTGGGTCGGAAGAGCGTTCCATAGTCGAGGTCCTTGGACTGCGAATCTTCTTTCTCCCTTTGCTTTGTAGCGATATTTGGGCATGATGAGGAGGTTTTTGTTAGCTGATCGAAGGCTGCGATTGGGTGTATAGTGTTTTATTTTCTCCCGAAGATATAGCGGAGCGTTTCCTTGTATGCATTTGTGGGTGAGGCAGAGGGTCTTGAATTTGATCTGATTCTTTACGGTTAGCCAGTGTAGGCACTTTAGGGATGGTGAAATTGTTAACAGGAAAAAAACCCTGGGAATCTGTCTTGCCGCCGTGTTTTGAATGAGTTGTAAGCGTATGGTGAAATAGATTCCCAGGGTTTTTTTCCTGTTAACAGTCTTGCCGCCGTGTTTTGAATGAGTTGTAAGCGAGGCAAGCTGATATTGGGGTAGTCCTAAGTATAGCGAATTTGCGTAGTCGAGTCGGGAATTGATGATTGTTCCCACAACTGCTGCTTTGTCTTCTTCTGGGATGAAGGGGATGAGTCTACGTAGAAGGCGGAGGAGATGGTGGGAACCGCTCACCACTGATCCTATTTGTGCATCCACTGTCATTCCTGAGTCAAAGATGACTCCGAGACTCTTGGCTTTGAGGCTTGGAGCGATGGTCTGTCCTAGGATGGTGGGAGGTGTCCACGGGGTCTTAATTTTGGAATTTTTGTTGGCATGTAGGAGAAGAAGTTCTGTTTTTGCGCTGTTTAGTTTGAGGGAGCTGAAGGTCATCCAGTCATCAATTGAACTGAGGCATTCTTCTAATTGTTGATGATGGTTTTTTTGTCCGGTGATGCGAAAGTAGAGTTGGGTGTCGTCAAGTATACCTGCAGGCCCTTGCACTACATGCTTTGGGGAATTCATCAATACATCTGACCACAAAAGAGATGGGTATAGTGTGTATGGGTTTGGCAAAGTCAGCAGATAGATGATTGAGGATAGATAGAGAATTGGGATCAGCTGACTTAGCAGTTGGGGGGAGGGAGGGTTAAAAATGATTTGGGGACACCACAAAAACAAGCCTCTGGCACTCTGCCTGAATTTAAAGCACAAATCACATTTCTAAACATTTTAGGGGGTGTTTGGGGTAGAGCACTACTATGGAGCTGATAAAATACATTGTTAAGTGACTACATGATGTGAATATAGGGCAGGAGACCATGCTGGGGAGGTAAGTGAAGGCAAATATGTATGAAGGACAAAAAAAAACCCCATAAAATTCCAGCATGCATGAGGACAAAGGGGAAATTTACAGCATATTACAATCATGGTAAATAGAGAATGAGGAAAGAAATACAATACATTAGCAAACATTAAATACAATAAAATGTAATATTAAAGGATAAAAATCTTACCTTCATATACTCCTTCTGCAGGACCTGGATGATGGCAGAACAGGTCTCTGGGATAATGATACCCAGAGCCTGGGGGAAGATGCCTGTCGAGAACTTCAAGTCCTGCAGACTTCTCCCTGTTGCCAACTACCGCAGGGTAGCGACGAGCCTCTGCTCTGGTGTGATGGCTTGCCTCATGCAGGTATCCTGCCTGGTAATATAGGGGGTCAGCGAAGCCAACAAACGGTAAAATACGGGGTCCGTCATCCGGAGAAAGTTCCTGAAATCATCAGTGAATAAATAGTAAATAATTCCGCGCCAAATAAAAATAATGTTAACCAAGAAAAAATAAGTGAAGCAGCTACACCCTGAGCAAAAAATGAAAAAATTCCATAAATGCATAAATGTGAAACAAGGGGGGGGGTTAGGGGAGCGCTAAATAATTGACAAAAAAATATTAATACATATATACCAAAGGAATCCTTAAAATGTGAATAAATTAAAATGAAAAAATACCAGCCTGCCCATATATATAAACTTGAGTGAACAAAATTCATAAACCTGAATGCCAGTGAACAATAATAATTGTGCAATCGTGGCATGTGATGTCAAAAAAATATATTATAAAATAATTATATATCAAATATAAATTGGCATCAATAACAAAGTCCATCCAAAATTGGTGTAAGATCCTGATGTAAATCTCGATAACAAAAACGTGAGCAGCAAAATCCCTTCACCATCACTGAAAAAAATACACCAATGTGCTCATGGAAATGGATGTACGCTTACCAGATGAAGTTGACCAATTTAATTAAAAAAAGGTCAAATAGGCTTTAGCAAGATATTGCTTGCTGCAATGAAGAAAAATATACCAGACTCTTGTCCTCACATCACAGGGTCTCACGCATGGGATATAAAATAGATGGAGAGGAACCGAACATAGTGTAATACCATTTATTAGGAATAAAAGTAAAAACAGAACATAGCCAAATGGCTACTCACATAGAAGGTGCCATCGCCCGGCACTGAGGCTGGAAAGCGTAACTAGGGATGGAAAATCCGATCTATGGGAGAAGTTTCCCGGATAATCACGGCAGCGGCGTGCGTTCCACCCTCGACGGACAGACGAACCACGGAGGCCGGAAGTGATGTAATTGCGTGACCAAGTACCGCCTCGACGTACGTTTCGTTTTACACGTCTTCAGGAAGCGTACTTGGTCACTATGGAGACAGTTTAAATAGAGTATAAAATTTGCATAAAGAGGAGGGGTTGAATGCTTCACAGCCTCAGTGCCGTTCATAGAACACCGTACAACCGTCTCAAATAGCAGTTTGATTGACAAAGGTAGATTCGCTTCAACAAAATCATTTACACAATATGAATATTTGTATATATTATTACTGATAGAAAACAAGTTTCAATAATGAAACTGGAATGAAGAATATTCCGCCAATACCTAACTATGAAAAATGAGACAATTGAAAAATAAAAATAGATAATAAAAACTTGTATATATTCACTGATCATAGTGAGTATAACTCAATATGAATTAAGAATATACAACCGACTAAAAAAGACTAGAGCCCAACAGTGTATAGAAAAAATGCTGTGTATCAAAAAAATATATTAAATTATATAATGAATAAAAAATGGAAAAAATGAAAAAAATATAAATAAAGTAAAAAAATATAAAATATAAAATAAAAATAAAAATAAAAAATTAATTAATTAATTAATTGAATAATAATCAAACTATCAAATCAATAATTAATATTTTAGAATGGTGAATATAAATTTTAAATTTAAAAACAATAATTCAAAAGACAAAAAATAAAATCAGAAAAAATTGATTAATTATGTCTAAGAAGAAAACCAGCATAAACCTAATCATTAGTCAAAAAACAATTTAAATCCAGTTCAATATTCAGGCCCTGCGGCTGCATCGTTTGTAAACGGTACAGCCACTGGGTCTCATTCTGAGAAACAGCCTTTTTAAGGTCAGTACCTCTCCAGTTGGGGGTGATCTTATCTATACCATAAAAAGTAAGTAATCGAGGGTCTCTATTATGGACCATACGGAAGTGCCGTGATACACTATGGTTTAGATAACCTTTAGAAATATTGGCTACATGTTCGTTGATACGAACTCTCAATTTGCGGGTGGTGCGACCTACATATTGGATTGAACAGGGGCACTCCAACACATAAGTAACATAGCTAGAGTTGCATGTAATCAGAGGTTTTATGGAGAATTCTTGTCGGGTAACCTTGGAGTGAAATTTAGAAATCTTTTTCCCTGCTCTATTTGTAGTACGGCAGGCCTTGCATCTGGTGCAATAATAAAAGCCTGATCCATCCAAAAAGGTAGACAGTTTTTTTGGGGGGTCAGGCACATTTGGGGCTATCATATTCCTAAGTCCTGGTGCGCGTCTATAAATAAACTTTGGTTTGGGGGGGAGTAGATTCTGTAAATCTCTGTCCTTACAAAGTATGGGCCAGTATTTGTGAAATATTTTTTCCACACCCCTGTATTGGCGATGGAAACCTGATATGAATGGAATGTCCCCCAAAAAGGGGGCTTTTTCCTTGGAGACTAAAAGGGAATCTCTATTCATGGCCAAAACTTGGTTTTTGGTTTTTAAAAGATTTTTAAGGGGATAACCCTTCTCCTGAAACCTTTGAGTAAGGATCTCAGATTGTGCATGGTAATCAGTAATATCATCACAATTTCTCCTAATGTGCATATACTGACCCTTGGGGACGGCTCCTAACCATTGTGGATGGTGACAGCTGTTTACTGGCACAAATCCATTACGGTCAGTGGCCTTGAAAAATGTTTTGGAAACCAGCCTATTCCCTTGTTCGGTTAAAGTAAGATCTAAATAATTGATAGTATCCCAACTAAACTCAGCAGTAAACTTAAGTCCATAGGTGTTGTCATTCAGACTCAGAAGAAAATCTTGAAAGTCCGATATAGTGCCCTCCCACAAAAGAATGACGTCATCAATGTACCTTTTATAGTACCTTAATGATTTATTAGGTTGATGGTAAATGGTTTCATGTTCCCATTTATTGAGCACTATATTTGCTACACTGGGGGCATACCTAGCCCCCATGGCAACTCCTTTGACCTGATTGTAAAACTGGTGGTGTGCCCAGAAATAGTTATTCCCCATAGCCAATTTTAGTCCTTCGACTAAAAATTCAATTTGCAGTAATTTAAGTTTTGATTGATCAATAAGTGCTAATTTAACTGCTAACAGGGCATCTTGTTGTTTAATGTTAGTATAGAGTGATTCTATATCAATAGTCACTAGTAAAGTGTTTGAGGATATCGTGATATTCTGTAAAGATTGAATAAGAGCTCGGCTATCTTTCAAATATGATCGCCCAGAGATGACTAAAGGCTGAAGGTAAATGTCCAAGTACTCTCCTACACGGGAATATAAAGACCCTATCCCGCTCACTATGGGTCGGCCGGGGGGTTTTTCTTTACATTTGTGTATCTTGGGCAATATATATAGGACTGGGATACGTGGGGCTTTAGGAATAAGATAATGGGCTTCCTTTTTGTTAAGAATATGTGACTGTAAACCCTTGTTTACCCAACAAGAGAGTTGTGTTGTAAATTGTGGTGTGGGATCTGACAATAACGGTTTATAGGTGGTAGTATCTTGTAGCAATCTTTGAATCTCTAAATTATAGTTCTCTTTGCTGAGAACTACTACTCCTCCCCCTTTATCCGCTGGTCGGACTACTATTTGTTTATTATCTTCTAATTTTTTAATACCTTCACGGATAGACTGATTAGTACTAGATTTTGGGATTTTAAGTGATTTTACTTCCTCCTGAACCATGTTTTTAAATACTTCAATGTGGTGATGAGTGCTTTTCTTAGGATTAAAGACTGAATTATTCTTGAGTCCACTATGCAAAAAAGTGGTCTCAATCCCTTCAGAGAAGGAAGGAACATTTGTTTGTGAAGAAAAATGTTTTTTGATATTTAGTTTCCTAATAAATTTCTCTATATCAACAAATACATCAAACTTGTTGATATTTTTGCTAGGAGCAAATTTTAACCCTTGTGATAATACTAATAATTCTTCCTCTGACAGATCTACTCCAGATAGGTTAAAAATCCCTGTATTTAATTGTCCCGTTTTCTTTTTCTTTCTCCTTCTCCCTCTACTACCTCTTTTTCTGTAGGCTCTTTGGAATGTTGGGGTGTAGTGGGTGGGATTCTGTAGGGTCCTTTCCATTCCTTCCATTCCCCCCCTGGTTGATGATAATTGTAATGGTTATAATAGGGTCGGCCTCGGTAATTACCCCTATAACTGCCTCTAGGGGGTCTGGGTGGGTAATGGTTATATTCTTGATTATGATATTGATACTCATAATCAGATGGTCTATCTGACAAAGGCGCAAACCTATTTTGTGTAGGTACCGTATAAGGTATTGGATAAGAGTAGTTAGTATTATTTGGTAAAGAATAATTTTTACCCCTCTGAGGGGGGTTATTCCTGGGGTGAGAAACTGGTTTAGCGGAGGTTCTTGCTGGAGTGGGAGGGGTTGCCCTCTTGTTGAAATCCTTGGCTAATTGATTGACAGCATTATGTATTTCCAGGTCTCGTTCGATTGGAGGTACATTGGAATTGGTTGGAATTGAATCAGTTTGCCATTTGTAAACCTGATTCTGTTCAAAGTCTTTAATGTCTCTCTGGTATTTTTTAAGCTTCTTTTGCTGAATTTCAGTATCATATTTGGACAAATGTGTATGTAACTGTTGGGCTTTATCTAAAAACTCTTTAGTTTCTTTGAATGGTTCCATTTTTTCCTTAAGCTCAGAAATTTTGGCTTCAAGGATGCGTCCCTTGGCTTGGCGCCTCCTCACCATCATTTGCATGAGCTTCTGCTCGCAAGCATTGAAAAATTGGAACCATTCATCTAAAAAAGTAGGATCCGAAACTCCATCATTGGGATTTACATCCCACCGTAATCTTCTGGGTGTGAGATTTTTTTCAATATATAAGTCAAAAGAGGCTATGTCCCACCACAGCCTAACCTGTTTTTCCATATCTGATTGTAATTGTTTAAAGCCTATTTCAAGATCTAAATTGGGGCTAGGTGGTTTTTGAAAAATTTCCTCAATGTTAATCTGACGCCCTTTCATAAAGTTAAAGACATCCATGGCTGCGTGAATAAAAATTCAAGGACAACAAAAATTATTTTTTGCCTTAGAACCAAAACAGTGAATAAATAGTAAATAATTCCGTGCCAAATAAAAATAATGTTAACCAAGAAAAAATAAGTGAAGCAGCTACACCCTGAGCAAAAAATGAAAAAATTCCATAAATGCATAAATGTGAAACAAGGGGGGGGGTTAGGGGAGCGCTAAATAATTGACAAAAAAATATTAATACATATATACCAAAGGAATCCTTAAAATGTGAATAAATTTATTCACATTTTAAGGATTCCTTTGGTATATATGTATTAATATTTTTTTGTCAATTATTTAGCGCTCCCCTAACCCCCCCCCTTGTTTCACACTGAAATCATCAGGATTATTCTCACGGATCTCACGGAGCAAAGGCATATGAGAGAACTGGTCACGCTGAAGCAACCAATTCTTGGTCCATGAACTCCTCCCCACCCTGTTCATGGACTGGACTTGTGTCAAGGTCAGGACCCCAACACCAAGCCCCCGCACAGCATGAACTCTACGAGGAGTACGTATACGCAACATGGCTAGAAAACGGTCGACTGCTCAGAACGAAGTAACAGAATGCACTGAAGAACAGCAAGGCCTGTGAAGAGCGACCTGAAAAACAGCAACAAGCGGACAAGATCGCACAGAAAACTTCAATACGAACTGACTGCAAGCAATGAAGAGCAGATACAAACCCACAAGCACAAACTGAACCGCAGAAAACGATCTGAAAGCCACGAGTCTGAAAAAGCGCGAATCGTCTCTCACCAAACTTTTGCTAACACGAGATTAACAAAAGGAACCCAAAGGGTGCCGCCCTTCGTTCTAAACTGGCCTTTTCTAGTCTTGTCGTACGTGGTTTATGTCACCGCGTTCTTGGCGATCGGAAATTCCGACAACCGTGTGTACGCAAAACAAGTTTGAGCCAACATCCGTCGGAAAAAATCCTAGGATTTTGTTGTTGGAATGTCCGATCAATGTCCGACCGTGTGTACGGGGCATTAGACTGGGCACAGACATGAAAAGCCTTAGCATAGTCTTTAACATCAGAACGAAGAGTAGGCCACCAGTAGTGGGGCCCCAGCATGACCTGCCACCTTGGAATCAAGAACGAAGGATCTTAGTTCTTAACTTGGTTGGAACGAAGGTCTTACCAGGAGGAATTTTTGAGTCCAGGGTAGAATGGGCAAGAACACATGAGGCAGAAATGATCGACTCTGGACTTTGGAGGTGGGCTCCTCATCCTGAATGTTAAAAGACCTAGAGCATGCATCAGCCCGACTGTTGCAGTACCCAGGTTTGTACGTAATAGCAAGATTCAAATGGGAAAAGAAAAGACTCCACCTGGCCTGTCTGGGATTTAGTCGTTTGGCATTCTTTAAGTACTGCAGATTTTTATGGTCAGTGAAAATTGTTATGGAGTGCAGGGAACCCTCCAAGAGATGAAGCCACTCCTTCAATGCCAATTTGATCGCAAGTTCCCAATCACCAATAGCGTAATTTTTCTCCGCCTGAGAAACATTTTTGGATAAAAATGCACATGGTTGACGTTTGCGCTCAAAGAATTGAAGAAGCACAGCTCCCACCCCAGTCGAGGAAGCGTCCACTCCAATAAAAAATGGATCCCCAGTGTTAGGTCGCCTCAGCAAAGGTCCAGAAAAAAACCTGTTTCAAGTCATGAAACGCAGAGACAGCTTCAGGGGCGATAATAGGTGCAGCAATGGAAGAGTAATTCCTAATGAACTGCCTGTAATAATTAGTGAACCCAAGAAAGTGCTGTGTGGCAAAGACCTTCCAGGATCCATACGAAGACCCAAGTTAGAGATAAAGCATCCCAAAAACAGAACTTCGTAACATTCAAAAGAGCATGCATTTGCATTGATTGTTTCTGTGAATGAGCAGATTTTTCGAAAAGATGGGAATGTCATTCAGATAGATGACAACACACTGTCAAAGCAGATCCCTGAAGATCTCGTTGACAACGTTTTGGAACACAGCTGGGGCATTACGCAGAAGAAGGGGCATAACCAAGTATTCATAATGCACATCTCTAGTGTGAAATGCCGTTTTTCCATTCATCACCCCTCCGTATCAGATTGTATGCACCCCTGAAATCCAACATAGTGAAAATGGAGGCGCCTTTCAATCTGTCGAACAGTTCCAGTATTAAGGGTAAGGGGTATCGGTTTTTGTTTGTCAGAGCATTTAAGGTCCCATCCTATGGCTTCAAAAAAGAACCCTGATCTCACAAGGGATGAGGATTTCCGAATGAACCCTCTCATTAGATTCTCCACAACATACTCAGACAAGGCCTGGATCTCCGGAATAGACAAGGCATAGGCTCGGCCCCAGGGCAGGGTTGCGCCGGGATCAAGGTCAATGGCACAGTCAAAAGGCCTGTGAGGAGGAAGTACCTCGGCCGATTCTTTGCGGAATACATCCCGGATCTCACTATATGCAACAGGAAGAGCAGGAGACACTGATGTGGTGGCCACAGGAATTCTCTCCTTTGGGGTAACCTTGAGTAGGCAGGACGAGAAACAGGAGGGACCCCAAGCCAGGATCTACCCAATAGTCCAATCAATGTGTGCTGAATGGAGCTGTAACCAAGGAAGACCCAATACAATGGTGGTTGAGGCATTAGGTAGCACGAGAAAGGAAATCCACTCCTGGTGGAGTACCCCTATAGACATCTTGACAGGGAGGGTCTGGAAGTGGATGGGCCTCCCAGGAAGAACAGTATCATCAATCGCTGAGACCACCAGTGGAGTGGTGAGATGTGAAAGAGGAAAATTCATGGAAGATGCAATTCTCCAGTCCATGAAATTTCCAGTGGCTGCGGAATCCAGGTAGGCCGCGACTGCATGAGGGGAAGCGTTGACATGGAGGAGCACAGAAAGAAGGAGACGGAATGATGAAGGTGATTTTCCTGGGTCCAATATTCCACCTTCCAGATGTATTAAAGCCGTGTTTCTTGGACAGAGAGAGCAGGTGTCCCAAAAATGACCTTTGCCCCCACAGTAGAAACACAAGCCCAGAGTTCTGACCTAACACGCTCTTCAGGAGGTAACCTAGTCCATTCCAGCTGCATAGATTCCACAGCTGGCGAGGGATGCCCCACGCATCGAGGAGAGGGGAGCTCAGGCTGGCTAAGGACCATGGAGTACTGACGCCTTTTCTCTAGGGTCCTCTCCTGGAAGGAAATATCGATCTGATTGCAGAGGGAGATAACATCATCCAGACCTGAGGGAATGGTTCTTCCTGCCAACTCATCCTTCACTCTGTCAGGGAGGCCTTGTAAAAAGGTTGCAACTAAGGCCTCATTATTCCAGCTCAGCTCAGCAGCTAAAATGCGAAAGTGAAGGGCATACTGTCCCACCGAAGAAGACTCTTGACGGAGACGTAAAAGGGCACTGGCCATGGAAGAGACACGGCCTGGTTCCTCGAAAATATTCCGGAAGTGTTTCAGGAAGTTAGATAAGCTGGAGACCACTGAATCATTCCTCTCCCACAGAGGGGCAGCCCAGGCTAAATCCTTGTTGATCAGGAGGGAGATAATATAGGCTACTCTTGCTCGATCAGAGAAAAAGTTTTTTAGGCTGGAGCTCAAAATGGATGGTGCACTGACTAAGGAACCCCCTGCAGGCCTTGGAGTCAGAGAAACGAGAAGGAGTTGGTAAATGCAATAAATTTGTGTTAGGGACCGTAAGCAGAGTAGGTACAATCGCCGGCTGTGATTGAGGTTGTTGAACCTGGGATTCAAAGAAGGCCTGAAGCTGCGTCGGCGGCGGCGTCCTCTTGCTACCTATTTTATGTCCTTCTTACTCTACAAAAGGTAAGACCAGCCTGCTATTTTCAGCATACTTTCTCCTCTTTTCGGCCGTTTGGCATTACCATCAATCTACTATTGCCTTTTTCTCTTTAGTCTTTAGGTTACTGGCTACCAGAGCAAATACTTCATTCCTCCTTTGGCTATTGGACATTTGTGCTTATCTTAACAACAAAAATACAGTGACGCTTGCTCACTCACACCGCCGTTACAGAATATACCTATAACCCCTGTTTGTGTCTACCATTACTTCCCTGTTGAATCTCATGTGAACCACCCTATCACGCTAGTGATTGTGTGTCTATATTGAGCTCATGGTAAGCTTTTTTCCTGATATATACACATATACTTTGTTTAATAATATAAATAGCCTTATTGATATACAGATAGAAAAGAGCCGAAAAGAGGAGAAAGTATGCTGAAAATAGCAGGCTGGTCTTACCTTTTGTAGAGTAATGCCCCGTACACACGGTCGGAAAATGTGTGATAGGACCTTGTTGTCGGAAATTCCGATCGTGTGTAGGCTCCATCACACATTTTCCATCGGATTTTCCGACACACAAAGTTTGATAGCAGGATATAAAAAGCTATTGGCTAGTGCTCCAGTGGACCTGCTTTCCTAAACTACCCTGAGTTCCAACTGCAGCAGTCAGCCATAGGGTCTACTACCTTAGTGGTGCACTCCTGACCCCAACCGTGTGCATCCCTCACCTGGCCTCAGGTGACCTGACAGTTTGCTTGGGCCATGGACCTGGCTGATGTGCTGCTACCTGCCATTGACCAGCTACAGGGCGTAGTCCGAAGACTCGAGACACAGAAGTCTAATCAGACCCAAGTGATGCAATTCCTGCAAGGTTTGGCCTCCTGCTTTGAACAGCTTCAGGCCTTCTTTGGATCCCAGGTTCAACAACCTCAATCACAGCCGGCGGTTGTACCTACTCTGCTTACGGTCCCTACCACAAATTTATTGCATCTACCAACTCCTTCTCATTTCTCTGACTCCAAGGCCTGCAGGGGGTTTCTTAGTCAGTGCACCATCCATTTTGAGCTCCAGCCTAAAAAACTTTTCCTCTGATCGAGCAAGAGTAGCCTATATTATCTCCCTCCTGATCAACAAGGATTTAGCCTGGGCTGCCCTTCTGTGGGAGAGGAATGATTCAGTGGTCTCCAGCTTATCTAACTTCCTGAAACACTTCCGGAATATTTTTGAGGAACCAGGCCGTGTCTCTTCCATGGCCAGTGCCCTTTTACGTCTCCGTCAAGAGTCGTCTTCGGTGGGACAGTATGCCCTTCACTTTCGCATTTTAGCTGCTGAGCCCGAATCCCCTTCAGTCTTGAACATTTTGGAGTTTCTCCAGCAGGGACTGGATGATGGCCTGGCCTATAATTCCCTGAAGGTCCAGATTTCTGCCCTCTCGGCTATGACAAATTCCAGGTGGGCGTTGGATTCTGTCGTGGTCTGTTTTTTGAAGGCAGCCATTAAAATCAGACCTCCCCTGAAATCCTACTTTCCCAAATGGGATCTGACTCTGGTCTTGAAAGCCTTGCTGGCTCCTTCTTTTGATTCGACTTCGCCCTGTTCATTATTTCACCTAACCTTGAGGACAGTGTTCTTGACGGCCATTGCCTCCGCCAGGAGAGTCTCTGAATTATGCGCCTTTTTCATCCAAAGAGCCTTTTTGTGTGATTTTTCCCGATAAGATTATTCTCAGACCAGTTCCTAGCTACCAAAGGTCTCTACTGCCTTTCACATGAATTGGGAGACTATCCTGCCAGCCTTCACCGTGGACCAGTTGCAGGATGACTGGAAGAGACTAGACTTGGTCTCCTCTATTTCAACTTACTTAGAGCGGACTGAGGAGTTTTGCAAGCAAAATCAACTTTTCATCTTTCCTATGGGGGCATGGCGGCTCCACCTAGGATTGTCTCATCCTGGATGTGAAGACCATCCAGATCGCTTGCAAGTCTCTGGGCCTTCCCTCTCCTGCAAAGATCAGAGCACATTCAACCAGGGGTATGGCAGCATCATGGGCAGCTTATGCAAAGGTGTCACCTGAGATAGTGTGCAGAGCAGCAAGTTGGAGCGCATCCAAAACTTTTATCCAGCATTATAGGCTAAATGTAGCCTTCTCTCCTATGGAAACGTTTGGTTCTTCTATTATTTCTGCGGCTGTCGGCCATTAAATTTATGAAGCAGTAGTGTTTTCTCTGAGTTGTTTGTTCTTTCTTTCCCTCCCTTTTCAAAATTTGCTTGGTACATCCCATAGTAGGCTGACATGGGGAGGTCCAGGAATAAGGAAAATTGTTGCCCATACTCACCGTAATTTTCCTTTCCTGGATCCTCCCCATGTCAGCCGGGGGGTTTTTGGTTGCGAGGAAGGGTGTTTGAAAATTGAGATGGTCCGACAGCCGCCCTTTATGATCTAGAAAAAAGGTGGTCCTGGAGGGGTCAGAGGGGGTGGACCTGACCCATAGTAGACTGACATGGGGAGGATCCAGGAAAGGAAAATTACGGTAAGTATGGGCAACAATTTTCCTTAATATCCACTGTATTCAGTTTAGCTAGATCTGACTGCAGTCCATTCCTGGTGTACTGTTTCTAATATACTTCAGACAGGCAGGTGATTCGGTTAGCTGCAGTGTATTTAATATATATGTATATACCCCCTTCCCGCCGACCGTACGCAGATATGCGTACTCGGCTTTCCGGGGTTATACCGGGATGATGCCCGCAGCTGCAGGCATCATCCCGGTACCGTTGTTTACAGCGGGCGATCGGCTACCTGAGTATAACAACTGATGCAGCTAAAAGCCGCTCGGCTGTTAAGCTGGAGGAGCGGGAGGGGATGTCCCCCCCTCCCGCCGCCTCCTGCCGCTCTTGCGATCGGGAGGCCCGGAGTCTAATCGGCTGCCTTCGGCAGCTGGGGGCGGGCTGGAACGAAGCTGTGGGCAGCTTCGTTCCAGCCTTCTCATTGTAAACGCGGAAGCGACGTCATGACGTCACTTCCCGTTTACTCGGCTGCCAATGGCGCCGGTTTTAAAAAATATACAGTATTCAGAATCGCCGTTTTTGGCGATCTGAATACTTTGAAGTGCAAAGCAGGGATCGGGGGTCTTTTAGACCCACGACCCCTCCATAAAGAGTACCTGTCACCACCTATTACTGTCACAAGGGATGTTTACATTCCTTGTGACAGCAATAAAAGTTAAAAAAAATTTTTTTTTTTAAACACAGTTTATAGAAAACGCATACGGAAGTCGCGGCCGCATATGTAAACGGTGTTCAAATCACACATGTGAGGTATTGCCGCGATCGTCAGAGCGAGAGCAATAATTCTAGCCCTAGACCTCCTCTGTAACTCAAACCTGGTAACCGTAAAAAAAATTTAAAGCGTTGCCTATGGAAATTCATAGGTACCGTAGTTTGTCGCCATTCCACGAGTGCGTGCAATTATAAAGGGTGATATGTTTGGTATCTATTTACTCGGCGTAACATCATCTTTCACATTATACAAAAAAAATGGGGTAACTTTACTGTTTGGATTTTTTAAAGTTCATGAAAGTGTCCCTTTTCCAAAAATTTGCGTTTAAAACACCGCTGCACAAATACCGTGTGATATAAACTATTGCAACAATATCCATTTTATTCACTAGATTCTCTGATAAAAAAAATATATATAATGTTTGGGAACTCTAAGTAATTTTCTAGCAAAAAATACGGATTTTAACCTGTAAACACCAAATTTCAAAAATAGGCTTAGTCATGAAAGGCGTGCGCCTCAGCGGCGTGTGCCTCAGCTGCATTCCACACTCTCTCCGACTTCCGCGTGTGACGTAGGTACATAGCTCCGCCTTGCGCGTTTCGTCATCGATGTTGTCAAAGGCGTAGCTGACGTACCTCGTACTAGGATTTTTTAAGGCAAGTGGGCATATAGCTGAGGCGCACGCCGCTCAGCTGAGGGTTTGCATCCACGAGCTCCCTCCAGGCTTGATTTCCCAGACGCAGTGTGACTGTTTTGGCTTCTTTAGAAGGAGTCCGAACCTTTTTTTTTATTTATTTAGTTTGCTGGTTGTATTTAGCTTAAAGTAATTTAACGTATCACACTATGGGAGCCCTGTTTCCTTCTTACGAGGACGACCCGGACCATTGACAGGTACATCATATTTGGAGCGGAAGCACCCGGGGACAGCTCTACGGGAACCCAAGACGCCATTTAGTGCCTGGTACTACATACCTATTACTCCTGCAGGGGTGTAGGGAGCTGCTGAGTGGGGACCCTTGAGGGGGAGCACCGCAAGTCACTGGATATCAACTGCTGTTTTCAGGAAAGTCACTATTCACAGGTACTTTGCTTATGTTGGAACTTTATACAACATTTTTTTATGCTGGAACTTTTATATATATGCTGGAACTTTAATATATATTTTCTTAGATTTTCACAATTTTTTTCAGAATTTCACATTTTTTTCATTTTTTTCATTTTTATTTTCATTTTTTTTTTTTTTTATCACCATTATATTTCTTGCAACACATGAGGATCGAGTTAGAATTTTATCCTCTACCCATTCAAGCGTGAATGTGGATTATTATTGGATGTATAGGATTTATCACTAATTGCACTTATTGATTAATGATACTGGTGATCAGGTACTACACCATTTGCAGGGGGGACCTCTAATGCTTGGATTCCTCTCTATGCAATAGGTGGGGTGCTTATTGATATATTTTATTTTTTTATTCATATTAATTTAATTCACATATTGTAATATATTTACATTTGCTTGGATGGTTAGCTACACTTAAGAAATCTATTGATTAGCACGGTTTACAATTTATTGTGTGCACCTTCACTTTCATAAACACATGCAGCTTTGATTCTTCTTGCTCTGTACACACGAGCACGAATTGATAAATTCAATTAGGTACCCCAACTTAGGCAGCGCCACTTACCGCTATCTATAATTTCTTTTTACCAATTTATCTCACCCCTTTGGGGGTGTGTGCAAGGGGAGGCTGCAAACCTTAGTCCGTGAGCACGGAAACCTCTTTTATATTTACTAGTCTCCTACATATATTCACTGCATTCTAGTTTAGCCAAGCCTATATCTGACTGAAGGCCATTCCTGGTGTACGTTTTCAAATACACTTTCAGGCAGGCAGGCAGGTGATTCAGCGATCTGCAATGCATTAAATATATATACAGTCTCTTACATATATATATCCACTGCATTCCAGTCTAGCCAAGTGTATATCTGACTGCAGGCCATTCCTAGTGTACGTTTTCAAATATACTTTCAGGCAGGCAGTGTTAGGTACCTGGTAGGAGAGCCTGACTGTAGGAGAAGACCTCTCATACAACGCTGGTTCAGGAGCCACTGGAATGGGAACAGTGGTCTCCTGAGCGCAGTGGGGTAGGAGTGCCTGTTGGAGTGTAGTCTCTGATGTGGAAGTAGAGATCCCTCCTGGGATGGCAGGACTGCAGGTGAGAGGAGACTGGAACGGCAGCAGCTGACACTCTGGACTGCAGGTGAGAGGAGACTGGAACAGCAGCGGCTGGTACACTGAACTGCAGGTGAGAGGAGACTGGAACAGCAGCAGCTGACACTCTGGAGGTGAGAGAACCACTAGGCTGAAGCTGAAGGTGCAACAGCAAGTAGGTAGGCAGGCACAAGCAGAGTCAGACGGTCCGGGTCGGCAGGTAACTGGCACAGATAATCACAGCAGGCAAGGCAGAGTCGGTGAGCAGGCAGAAGTTGGCAACGGTAGCAGTATTAACAGTAGAGAGGTCAGGCAAGCCGGGTCGGGACTGGAGCAGGTCGGATGGTCAAAGAAGCCGGGTCAATCAGGTAGTAAGCAATCAGGATACAGGTTACAAGCAGAGTCACAGAGCTGAGACGAAGCAGCAATGTTCCCATGGAACAGGGGAACTTTTAAATGCTAATTGGCGCCAAACCGGCGCTAACGCGAACGCGCGCGCGCCCGTGCGCGCGCACGCACCCGCGTCGTGCACCCGCGCGCGCCCGAGCGCCGCGCTGATGCATGGCTACAGTGGCAGCTTGGCGCTGTGTCTGCACAGGGGCGCGCCGGCGCCTAGGCGCATGCAAGCGCCCTGCTCTGGTGCTGGTGGATCCCTGACATTGCCCCCCCCAAGGGGCAGCCTCCGGATGCCCAACAACCTCTTCTTCTCAGGGTGAGTAGAGAAATAGGCGCGTACTAAACGCCTAGCATGCACATTACTGTCCGGTTCCCACGAGTTACTTTCTGGGCCGTAGCCCTTCCACTTGATTAAGAATTGGTTTTGCCCTTGCCTTCTTCTACAATCAAGGATAGCCTCAACCTCAAATTCCTCGCTGCCATTAACTACCACAGGTTCAGGAGGTCTTGTCCCTCTAGCAGGAAAGGGATCAGGTACAGCAGGTTTGAGCAGAGATACATGGAAAACTGGATGAATTTTCAATGAATCAGGTAAAGTCAGTTCATAAGACACTTCATTGATCTTTCTTCTAACTGGAAAGGGTCCAATGAATCTGGGTGCCAATTTCTTAGAAGGACATGCTAATTTGATATTAATGGTAGAAAGCCATACCTGATCTCCAATTTGTAAGTTCAGTTCCCCCCTTCTTTTCCGGTCGAAGATTTTCTTACCATCTGCCTGGGCCTTGGACACTGTTTCCTGCAACAACCGGCTGTTGTGACTGAGGAACTCCACTGTATTTTGTACTGCTGGGACCGAAGACTCTGAAAGGAAATCGGGTAAAAAGGTTAGATGGAAGCCATAATTGGCGAAGAAGGGAGACTGACCGGTGGCGGAATGTTTGGCATTATTGTAAGCAAATTCCGCTAAGGGTAGTAGGGATACCCAATCATCTTGTGTGAATGAAGTGAAACATCTGATGTATTGTTCCAAGGTCTGATTAGTCCTCTCTGTCTGACCGTTTGTTTGAGGATGATAGGCCGAGGACAAGGCTAATTCAATTTTTAGGGTTTCACACAGGGATCTCCAAAAACGTGAGGTGAATTGAACCCCTCTATCCGAAACTATGTTTACAGGTACTCCATGAAGTCTGATGATCTCCTTGACAAATATGCGAGCAGTTTCGGTGGCAGACGGGGTTCCCCTTAAAGGTAGAAAATGAGCCATTTTGGTTAGACGGTCCACTACTAAAAGATGGCTGAGCACCCTTCAGAACATGGAAGCTCCACAATAAAATCCATAGAAACCATTTTCCATGGTCTGTCGGGTACAGGCAATGGTTTCAATAGGCCCCAAGCTCGATTTCTGGATGACTTGTTCTGAATGCAGATGGGACAGGAACTGACATACTTTTCACAAAAGTCTTTCAGATTGGGCCACCAGAATGTACGCTGCACTAGTTCCAGGGTCTTGCGAACTCCAAAGTGACCTGCCAACGGATGATCGTGGAGCAATGTCAAGACCTTGACCCGGACATTTTCAGGAACGAAGATTTGGCTTCCCTTCCAGAACAGACCATCTCTATTTACTAAGGAAATCCCGGTAGGCCTGGCTGACTCAGAGGATGCTTCTTTAATCAGGGAAAGTAAGTCTGTTTGTAGCAGTAAGAAATTGTTTGCGGGTAAGATGGTGTCAGGAGTAGATAAGTCCTTAGGATTGTCGTGCATGCGTGACAATGCATCCGGTTTAATATTCTTTGAGCCTGGTCGGTAAGTGATATGGAAGGAAAAACGTGAGAAAAACAGAGCCCAGCGGGCTTGTCGAGGCTTCAGCCGTTTGGCAGATCGTAAGTATTCCAGGTTTTTATGGTCGGTATAAATTAGTACTGGATGCATAGCCCCCTCCAACAGGTACCTCCATTCTTCTAGAGCGGTTTTAATGGCGAGAAGCTCTCGGTCACCAACGTCATAATTCTTCTCCGCAGGGGAGAGTTTACGGGAGAAGAATCCCACAGGGTGCATTACCTCTTTGTTGCCTTTGCGTTGTGACAGGATCGCACCCACCGCAATCTCGGAGGCGTCAACCTCTAGAATAAATGGTAGAGAAGGTTCGGGGTGACTGAGGATAGGTGCTGAAGTGAATAATCTTTTGAGATTTTCGAAGGCATCTTGGGCAGGTTGGTTCCAGGAGAAACAGATATTCTGTTTGGTTAACTGCGTGATGGGGGCAATTATGGCTGAAAATCCTCTGATAAACTTCCTGTAGAAATTTGCAAACCCCACGAACCGCTGAATTCCCTTCTTGTCTAAGGGTACCGGCCAGTCCAAAATAGCGGAAATCTTTTGTGGATCCATCTTGATGCCTGTTGCTGAGATTATTAACCCCAGAAATTGAATGCTCTCTTGTTCGAACTCACATTTTTCTGCTTTCGCATACAGACTGTGTAAGCGGAGACGGCCCAATACTCTGCGGACATGTTCTTGATGCAATTCACGGGATTCTGAAAAAATCAAAATATCGTCCAAGTATGCGATTACAAACACATCTAGAAAGTCCCTGAGGACATCGTTAATCAGGTGTTGAAAGGTTGCGGGGGCGTTGCAGAGTCCAAAGGGCATGACCAGGTATTCATAATGCCCGAATCGAGTTCGGAATGCTGTTTTCCATTCATGCCCAGCCCGAATACGGATCAGATTAAGTCTCAGGTCAAGTTTAGTGAAAATAATGGCAGTCCTTAATTTTTGAAAGAGTTCAGGTATCAAGGGTAGAGGATACCGATTTTTAACCGTGATCTTGTTTAATTCACGATAATCTATACATGGACGGAGAGACTTGTCCTTCTTGGTGACAAAAAATATTCCGGCACCAGCTGGAGAGGTGGAGTGGCGTATAAAACCCTTGGCCAGGTTCTCATCTATATATGTCTTTAGTACCTCCTGTTCTTTCTCTGAAAAGTGGAAAAATGCGTCCGAATGGTATTTCGGATCCCGGCAGTAATTCAATGGGGCAATCGTAGGGACGATGAGGTGGAAGAGAGTCTGCCCCTTTTTTGCTGAAAACATCAATGAATTCATGATATTGTCTAGGTATGACTTGATAAAGCTTCTGGTCGGAGTCCAAACAAAGTAGGGTGGATGGAGAATCCGAATCTTTCTTAGAACAGTGTGCATGACAGTAAGAAGATGAGAATTTCACCTCTCCAGATGTCCAATGAATGTATGGATTGTGGGCCTGCAGCCAGGGAATCCCCAGGATGATGGGAAACATGGGAGAGGAAATGACATCAAGAACCAGCAGTTCCTTGTGTTGGGAGGAAGTAGAAGCAGGCAGAGGCAGGGTTTCCTGGGTTACTTGTCCCGTTCTGATGCGGGATCCGTCAGCTAGGAATACAGCAAGTCCATGGGTCTTGGTTCGTAGTGGAATGTTATGCTGGCTGGCAAAGTTTGAATCAATAAAGCAACTGCATGCTCCAGAATCAATGATGGCGTTGACCGTTATTGTCTCTTCTTGCAGCTGTAAAGACAGAGGAATGGCAATGTGGGTAGAGTTCGCAGACAGAGCAGAGAGACTGGTAAACACGACAGACGGGCACTTACTTATCTTGACAGGACAGTTCAGTACATAGTGTCCAGTCCCACCGCAGTAGAGGCACAGATTGAGTTGTCGACGTCGGGACCGTTCTTCAGGCGATAAGGCAGGTCGCATCAGGCCCAATTGCATCGGTTCCCCAGGGTCAGATACGACATTAGCTGGATTTGAACTGGATGGAGGTACATAGCGTGTTGCTGGAAGTGGTGCTCTGGTTGTCATCCAAACCGGGCGGGATTGAAGAGCAGATCGTTCAGAACGGCGTTCCCGGATACGCCGGTTTGATTTGAATAGTCAAGTTAATCAAGGCCTCGAGAGTATTTGGTACACCCACTCGGGCAAGTTCGTCTTTTAATCCCTCAGATAGGCCCAAGCGGAACTGGTGACGCAGGGCCGCATCATTCCACTGAGTGTCCGCACTCCAACGTCTAAAGTCCATGATATAGTCCTCCGCAGGTCTGCGGCCTTGCTGGAGTGTGAACAGAGCGGATTCAGCTGTAGCAGTCTGTTGGGGGTCTTCATATATCTGTGCCATGGCCTCGAAGAAGGAAGATAAAGACTGGGTCAGTGCTGAGTCCCCCTCAAGTAGCCGATGAGCCCAGGTCTGAGGTTCCCCTTGTAGGAGGGAGATCACGAATCCCACCTTGGTGGCCTCCAATGAGAAAGTTCGGGGCTGTAAAGCGAAAAAGAGCTTGCAGGCGTTGCGAAAGGCCCGGAACTTGGCCCTGTCTCCAGAGAATCTGTCAGGAGTGGGAACCTTTGGTTCAGGTGGGAGCATTACTACAGAAGGACCAGGAGCCGCCTGTACCGGGGTTGCGGCTGAGGAGGAGGCCTGGAGGTTAGGCCCTGCAAGATTCTGAACTTGTCCCTCCAATCTATCGTAGTTATCCTGGAGGGATTGTACGGCTTGGGTGAGGGCCGCAAGGTGGGTGCATATTTCTTTTAATGGAGAGGAATCTCCTGCAGGCTCAGTCATGGCTGCTTCATACTGTTAGGTACCTGGTAGGAGAGCCTGACTGTAGGAGAAGACCTCTCATACAACGCTGGTTCAGGAGCCACTGGAATGGGAACAGTGGTCTCCTGAGCGCAGTGGGGTAGGAGTGCCTGTTGGAGTGTAGTCTCTGATGTGGAAGTAGAGATCCCTCCTGGGATGGCAGGACTGCAGGTGAGAGGAGACTGGAACGGCAGCATCTGACACTCTGGACTGCAGGTGAAAGGAGACTGGAACAGCAGCGGCTGGTACACTGAACTGCAGGTGAGAGGAGACTGGAACAGCAGCAGCTGACACTCTGGAGGTGAGAGAACCACTAGGCTGAAGCTGAAGGTGCAACAGCAAGTAGGTAGGCAGGCACAAGCAGAGTCAGACGGTCCGGGTCGGCAGGTAACTGGCACAGATAATCACAGCAGGCAAGGCAGAGTCGGTGAGCAGGCAGAAGTTGGCAACGGTAGCAGTATTAACAGTAGAGAGGTCAGGCAAGCCGGGTCGGGACTGGAGCAGGTCGGATGGTCAAACAAGCCGGGTCAATCAGGTAGTAAGCAATCAGGATACAGGTTACAAGCAGAGTCACAGAGCTGAGACGAAGCAGCAATGTTCCCATGGAACAGGGGAACTTTTAAATGCTAATTGGCGCCAAACCGGCGCTAACGCGAACGCGCGCGCGCCCGTGCGCGCGCACGCACCCGCGTCGTGCACCCGCGCGCGCCCGAGCGCCGCGCTGATGCACGGCTACAGTGGCAGCTTGGCGCTGTGTCTGCACAGGGGCGCGCCGGCGCCTAGGCGCATGCAAGCGCCCTGCTCTGGTGCTGGTGGATCCCTGACATGCAGGTAGGCAATTCAGTGATCTGCAGTGCATTAAATATATATACAGTCTCCTACATATATATATCCACTGCATTCTGGTCTAACCAAGCCTATATCTGACTGCAGGCCATTCCTGGTGTTCTTTTTCTAGTAAACTTCAGGCGCTGTTTTGCTAATAAAATTTTACAGCATGTCTGGAAGGCCACCAAGGAGAGGCAGACGCTCACAGGCCACTAAAAGAGGGGAAGCAGGCTCTGTGTCTACAGCCAACAGTGCTGGTCGTGGATACGGTGTACCCTCAGCACTTGGCCGCGGGGCACACTTATCCTTTTTTTCGGCAGCTGGCCGTGTTGATCCACAACATGCAGAAGAGTTGGTAGAGTATATAACTAAGCCGTCCTCATCCTCCTCATCCTCTATCACCCAGGCTCAGAGTAGTTTGCCTGCCAAAGCGGCCTATTCCATCGGCTCAATGTCATCAGTCACTCCTTCCCTAGCCCCACCATCATGCACGGAGGAGTCCCCCGAACTGTTCAACCCCAGTGTCGGGTACATGCTGCAGGAGGATGCACAGTGTTTTGAAGGCTCTGATGATAGTACCCAGGTTGAGGAAGGCAGTAACGTGAGCCCAGAGAGAGGGGGTGCACAAGAAGGACAAGAAACTGGCAGTCATGTTAGCCCAGCTGCAGCATACTGCCAGGATTGCTCCAGTGACGAGGAGGGAGGGGATGATGAGATCACTGACTCTACGTGGGTGCCTGATAGAAGAGGGGAGGAGGAGGCACATCTCCAACGAAGCAGGATGCCCTCCAGGGGCCAGCTTAAGGGCAGCCACCCGACTGCATTGCACCGTAGAGCTTCGCATGTGCAGGGCGCTGGTGACTTCCTGCGTATTTTGAAAAGTTCTTTGGTGTGGGCCTTTTTTGATACGTGTGCAGCAGATCACACCGTTGCTGTTTGCAACATATGTCTGAAGCGTATCAAGCGTGGCCAAAACAGCAGCCACTTGGGCACTACATATGTCAAGCTCCCATGCAGTCCGTTGGCAACAGTGCTTAAAAGACCCACACAAAAGAACAAGATGGACCTCTCCTTGCTCCTCATCAGCTGGGATCTCCAACCCCACTATACCTTCAGTCCTCTCAGAAACCTGCACTGAGAGGAATGAAGGTGTAGAATTAGGTGTGCCAAGTACTTGCCGGCAATCTGCTATCGCTACACCAACATCAGATTGTAGCAGGCACATTTCCCTACCCCAGTTGCTAAACCCTCAAAAGAAATTTGGTCCCAGCCATCCACATGCTCAGCAGCTGAATGCTAGCTTGGCTAAATTGCTAGCACTCCAACTGCTGCCTTTTCAGCTGGTAGACTCTGCCCCCTTTCGTGAATTTGTGGAATGTGCGGTACCTCAGTGGCAGGTTCCCAAACGTCATTTCTTTTCAGGGAAGGCAATTCCGGCTCTCTATTGGCATGTGGACGGCAATGTCTTGGCCACGTTGGACAGGGCGGTTAGTGGTAAGGTGCATATTACCGCTGATTCGTGGGCCAGCAGGCATGGACAGGGACGTTACATTACCTTTCTTTCACGGCGCACTGGGTAACTCTGCTGGCAGATGGGAAGGATGCAGGACAGGGTGCAGTATTGTTGGAGCTTGTTCCACCACCATGCCTCCAAAATGCTAGTAGTGGTGATTCTGCCACACCTCTCTCCTCCACCCCCTCCTCTTCTTCTTTCTCTATGGCCTCTTCCTCTGCAGATTTGTCCTCAGAACCAGCGGTGCTCCGTAGGCGTTCAAGGGGCTACACAAGCACTCAGGCAAAAAGATGCCAAGCGGTGCTTGAGTTGGTCTGCTTAGGGGACAGGAGCCACACTGGGGCAGAGATTCTGTCAGCTCTGCAGGGACAGACTCAGAGGTGATTGACGCCATGCCAGCTTCAGCCAGGAATGGTGGTTTGCGACAATGGCACCAACCTCCTCTCTGCCCTACGACAGGGTTACTTGACCTATGTTCCCTGTTTGGCTCACTTCCTTAATTTGGTGGTGCAGCGGTTCTTGTGCAGGTACCCGGGCTTACAGGATCTCCTGAGGCAGACCAGGAAAGTCTGTGGGCATTTCCGCCGTTCATATAATGCCTGGCTGACCTTCAAAAGGAATGCAACTTGCCCAAGAACCGCCTCATTTGTGACACGCAGCAGAGGGCCATCAATACCTGTGTGAGTATGGCACCAGGACAGGGTCAGGGGAGCTTGGCTTTTTTTCCCCATGCCAGTGGCTACTGATCAAGGATGCATGCACTGTCCTGTCACCATCTGAGGAGGCCACGAGGATGGTGAGCAGTGACAGTGCATGTATCAGTGATACTGTCCCTCTTGTCTTCCTGTTGGTGCACACGCTTAGTGGAATAATGGACAGGGCACTTGAGGCAGAACAGAGGGAGGAAGAGGAGGACTTCCTTACTTCTCAAGGCCCCCTTTATCCAGACAGTATTCCTACGGGCCCGCCAATCACACAGGAAGAGGAGGAGGAGGAGGATTGTGTCAGCATGGAGGTGGAGCCTGGCACTCAGCATTAGCAGTCTTCAAAGGATCGTTTTCCCCAGAAACCCATGGACTTGTATGTGGCTTGTAGGAGGTGGCTGTGGATTATGTCATCCTTAGTGACCCAGAGGACTCTGGTTCGAATGCCTCAGCAAACCTTCGCTGCATGGCCTCCCTGATCCTACAAAACCTGCGAAAGGACCCTTGGATTCGTGATATCAAGGAGAGGGATCATTGCTGGCTGGCAACCCTTCTTGATCCACGTCACATAGGTAAGGTTGCGGAACTTATCCAGCCTTCGCAGAGGGAGCAGAGAATGAAACATCTTCGGGAGGCCTTGCAGAAAGGTTTGCGCAATGCGTTCCCAGAGCCTGGGAGGTTACAATTTCCTGGTCCTCCTGGACAACGTGTTGCTGAGGCTTCGGTCAGTCACAGAAGGAGTGGTGGAAAAGGTGGCCGCCTGACCGATGCGTTCAGACAATTCTTTAGTCCACAGCCCCAAGGTCTGATTGGTTCCAGCAACCATCGCCAGCTCCTGATTTACATGGTGCAGGAATATCTAGGGGCAAGATCAGACTTGGAGACCTTTCCAACCGAAAATCCCCTGGGTTACTGCGTCTTGAGGATGGATCACTGGCCAGAGCTTGCACAATATGCAATTGAGCTACTGGCCTGTTCTGCATCCAGCGTTCTTTCTGAACACACATTCAGTGCTGCTGGAGGCTTTGTTACCAATCACAGAGTATGCCTGTCCACAGACTCAGTTGATCGGCTCACCTTCATAAAAATGAATCAGTCTTTGATCACCATCTACCAAGCACCTTATGCTGATGTAACCGATTCATTTTTCTATGAATGTGAGATCCCTTGAAGACTGCCTATGCTGAGTGACTATCTTGTTATGCTGAGTGACTATCCTATTCCTCCTCAATGTTCATGTTGATAGCTTCTAAGAACATTTTTGTTTCAGGGCACTACCACCACTGCCTAAGACCCAATTTTTCTGCCCCTGTTTAACAGGGGCTTGTAATTACAATATTTGATCTAATATTTCACAGCAGGGCCTGTTCCAGCGCCCACCAAGAGTAACTGTGAGGGCTTGCAGTGTTGTGGCACCACCACCACACCACCACCAAAGGCCCAATTTTTCTGCCCCTGTTCAACAGGTTCAGTTAATTACAATTCTTGATATAACATTTCACAGCAGAGCCCGTTCCAATGCCCACCAAGAGTAACTGTGAGGGCTTACAGTGTTCTGGTACCACCAACACCTAAGGCCCAATTTTCTGCAGAGTATATAGGGCAGGCCGTATAGTATATACAGCCGGTCCCCTACTTTCAAAAATCTGACTTACAAATGACTCCTACTTACCAACGGAGGGAGACAACAGGAAGTGAAATTAAATCTACCCCTAGGAAGGGAAATTCTCTCCTGTAAGGGTTAATATGTGAAAAGGGTGTCTCCACTGATGCTTTATCACCAATCCTTGTTTCCCTAATAACCCCAAATTTTCAAAATCCAATTGTCATTGGGACAGAAGGTGAGGTGAAATCTTCTGAACAGGGGCACAGACAGCAAAACAAATGTTACAGGGGTGATGATAACCCTTCCCTATGTTATCCAAAAAGCTTAAAAATTTATTTTTTGGCGCTACGCATTGATACATGTCCCCTGGGGCAGGACCCAGGTCCCCAAACACTTTTTAGAACAATAACTTGCATATTAGCCTTTAAAATTCGCACTTTTGATTTTTCACGTTCAGGTCCCATAGACTTTAATGGTGTTCGAATGTTCGCGCAAACTTTCGGTCTGTTCGCATGTTCTGCCGCAAACCGAACCGGGGGGTGTTCGGCTCATCCCTAATGACAACATAAAAAATCATGAACCATTTACAAAGAAATGGCAGGAAGTCAAAGACTATATCACCAAAATAACTAAAGATATCATTTTTAAAAAGCAGAGTAAATTGGTTAAAGACAGGGCGGCATTTGGCCTATCGCTGGCAAACCCCTTTCCAAGGGAGGGGACCTAGAAAGAATCGTAGAACTCAACATTTAGGAAACAAATTTGGTGTTACCAAGGATACAGAATCTGACTAATCCATGTCTACTTTCCCTTCACAGCCATCAACAAGAAGAGGAACTACTACTGCACACAATTACTCGGGTTCACATAAGCGAAACTATGGTGGAGGACACTATACACCCTATTCTAAAAAAAGACCCGACAATCAGAACACCAGATCTTTTGATCACTTACTATGTCAAGGTACCATTTCTGATAACAGTGTGGGGAATATGTCACTAACCAAATACATGTGCCCCACTGCGATACAAGCGCTACAAATACTGAACACTGTTAGAAACCATGAAATCAGACCAAGACAGAAGTACAGTTGAATCACACTTGTTTAATAATAAAAGTAAATAGAACAAACATAGTCAAAACATAGCCAGAGTTCAGGAACTGTAAGGGATAATCAGACAAGCCAAACGTCAGGGAGCCTGAGATGAGCGTAGTAAAACAGCAAGCAGAATCTGGAGCCAGAAGGGATGTCAGCCAAGCAAGTCTTTTAACAGGAATGCAGGAGAGCGTCTGTGATGTTGACTAAGGCAAAGGCAGAGCTCCTCTGCACTGGACGGCTTAAGTAGGCAGGACTGACGAGCGGGATATCAGCAACAGCCGAGTAACTGTGGAGAGACAGGAGCTGGCAATTAGCCGACAGCTGTGCGGCCAGCTCAGAGAAGGAAAGGCTGAGCCTAGCCCTGGCAGTACCCCCTCCTCAACGACCCCTCCCCCTCAGGGGACCACCAGGCTTGAGGGGAGAATGTCTATGGAAATCATGGAGGAGGACATGGGCATGTACGCCCGAGGATGATACCCAAGAGCGTTCCTCTGGACCGTACCCTTTCCAATGCACCAGGTACTGTATGCTCCCACGGAACCTACAGGAGTCAACAATGGACT
Organism: Lithobates clamitans; assembly: GCA_037952925.1. Taxonomy (NCBI): domain Eukaryota; kingdom Metazoa; phylum Chordata; class Amphibia; order Anura; family Ranidae; genus Lithobates; species Lithobates clamitans. The sequence goes on from JBBGZY010000142.1 coordinate 5,256,388, forward strand.
GTACTTCATACTCCTCATGGTTCTCAACCTGTAGGTTGAGGATGTGACACCGAGGTGGTAAAGAGGTTGCAGACCAAAAGTTTTAATAAGGAGACATGAAATACATTCAAAATGCGCATATTAGAAGGAAGGTCTAATGTGTAAGCCACTGGGTTAATCCTGCAAAGAATACGGAAAAGCCCAATAAACCAAGGTGCGAACTTTAGTGAAGGAACACGAAGTCGGAGGTTGCGAGATGACAGCCAGACCCTGTCCCCAACCTGGTAGGGAGGCGCAGTCAGACGTCTGCGGTCAGCGTGGAGTCTGCATCTATCATTAGCATGTCGCAAAGCCTCCTGAACTGTGCCCAAGTGGAACGAAGACCATGGGGATGCTCCTCTAACGCAGGAATATTCTGCTGAACAAATTAGTCAGGCAACATGGAAGGTTGGAAACCATAATTCGCCATAAATGGGGACAATCGGGAAGCATAATTCCAGCACTGTTGTGAGCAAACTCTTCCCACAGTAATAGGTCTGACCAGTTGTTATGATGCTCAGAAATATAGCAACGTAGGAATTGCTCCAAGGACATATTTGTTCGTTCTGTGGCCCCATTAGACTGCGGGTGATACGCAGAGGAGAAAGCAAGCTGAATTCCGAACTGTGCACAAAAGGCTCGCCAGAACCGGCGACATAAACTGACTACCCTTGTCCGAGACAATCACCTTGGGTAGCCCATGTAAGCAAAAGATCTCCCGGGTAAAAATGGAAGCCAGTTCCTTAGAAGTGGGCAACTTCTTAAGTGGAATACAATGACACATCTTTGAGAACCGGTCAACCACTATAAGGATAACTGTGTTGCCCTGGGAGTTGGGTAACTCCACAATGAAATCCATAGACAGGTGGGTCCAGGGCCTCTCTCCATTGGGTATGGGTTGTAGGAGGCCCACTGGAAGGTGTCGTGGAGTCTTACTCTGAGCACACACGGAACAGGCAGCTACGAAGGCAGTTACATCAGCACGTAGACTAGGCCACCAGAATTGTTGAGAAATTGCCCAAAAAAGTTAATTCTTCCCAGGGTGGCCAGCAGCCTTGGGAGTATGGTAAATCTGGAACACGGCAGAACGGACGCTCTCTGGGACAAAGCAGCGGTCACAAGGTTTCTCAGGAGAAGCATGGACCTGAGCAGCAAGAATTTTTTCACCCAAAGGAGAAGTGAGACTGGTGTGAACCATAGCCAAAATACGATCAGGAGGAATCACAGGAACCGGAACCGACTCCAACTTGGAAGTGGAGGAAAATTGTCGTGACAAGGCTTCAGCCTTTACATTTTTAGTACTGGGTAAGAATGACACAATGTAATTGAAACTTGACAAGAAATGAGCCCATCGTGCCCTTCTGGGAGAGAGGTGTTTAGCCTCAGACAAGCATGTGAGATTCTTATGGTCAATAAGAATGAGAACCGGCACAATGATCGCCAATAGCTCTCTGTCACCAATCTCGTAATTGCACTCCACAGGTGACAATTTCTTGGAAAAGTAGCCACAAGGATGCAAAGCACTCTCAGAGGTAGGACGTTGAGACAGAAGGGCATCAACTCCAGTCTCAGAAGCATCAACCTCAAGGATAAATGGTAATGTAGGATCAGGACGTGCCAACACAGGAGAAGAAACAAAGGTAGCCTTGAGACTCTCAAAGGCCTTTACGGACTACAGAGACCAACTCTGTGGGTTACCGTCCTCTCTGGTCATATTAGTCAGGGGCTTGACTAGAGATGAGAAGTTATGAATAAACTTCTGATAATAGTTGGCAAAGCCCAGGAAATGCTGCAGAGGATGTAAACCCACGGGTCAGGGCCATTGTAGGACTGCTGAAAGTTTCTCTGGGTCCATCGAAAAACCAGCAGTAGAAATGACATAACCCAGGAATTTAACCTGTTCACGATGGAACTCACACTTCTCCAATTTACAATAGAGATTGTTCTCTCTTAGTTTCTGAAGCACACGACAGACATCTGTGTGGTAGCTCTCCAGGGACTTGGAAAGTATGAGGATATTGTCGAGATAAACCACTACACATAACTGCAACAAATCTCAGAGGAAATTGTTAATGAATTCGTGGAAAACTGCCGGGGCGTTACAAAGGCCAAAAGGCATTACGAGGTACTCATAATGGCCTGTTCTGTTATTAAACGCAGTCTTCCACTCATCACCCTCTTTAATCTTCACGAGATTGTATGCCCCTCTCAAATCAAGCTTTGTGAAAACCGTTGCACCCATGAGGTGGTCAAATAACTCCGTAATCAACGGAGTTGGACAGGCATTCTTAATTGTGAAACAATTGAGACCCCTATAATCAATACAAGGTCTCAGTTCACCACTCTTCTTCTTCATGAAGAAGAAACCAGCACCAGCAGGGGACGAGGATTTGCGAATGAAACCTCAACAACATGCGTCTGCAACATACTCCTCCATGGTCTTATCCTCCAAGACCAACAAAGGGTAAACCCGGTCACGAGGGGGTATGGCTCCGGGTTGAAGGTCAATTGCGCAATCATATGGCCGGTGTGGAGGCAAACTATCGGCTTGACTTTTGTCAAACATCACTAAAATCACGGTACTCCTCCGGCAGGGAGGAGAGTGAAGAGGTGCACAGGACCTTGGCTACCTTCTGAAAGCATGTCTTACTGCATTGTGGCGACCAGGAGAGAATCTTAGCATGGAGCCAATCAAAAGAGGGGTTGTGCCTCTGTAACCAAGGATAACCAATAACCAAACTTAGGTGAGGAAATAACTTGGAATTGTATTATCTCATGGTGACAACGGAACCCTCTCATGAGTCACATGGGAGCGGAGTGGAGTGTCACGCAGCTGCAGCAGAATCAAATGCTTTGATACAAAGGCAGCATTAATGAACAGGCCTGCAGCCCCAGAGTCGATTAGAGCCTGTATCTCAATGGATGACTCAGCCCAAGAAAGGGTGACCGAAACCAGGGGCTTATCTTTCTGGATAACTAGGGACGAAACAATGCCACCTAAGGTCTGTCCGTGACAGGACCTCAAGGTTCGGGCGTACCCTGGATGGGTAGGACAAGACTTCAAATAGTGACCTGCCTGGCCACAATAAAGGCACAATCTTTTCCTCCTCCTAAAGGTTCTCTCATCTGCAGAGAGACACGTGAAGCCCAAGTGCATGGGTTCATCTTCACTGACCGACTCTGTACCAGGAGGCATGGGAGGTGAGGGAGGCACAGGTGGGACTGCAAAGCTCGGAGGCAAACATACAGGTGGCTTTCACAAGCGCTCCTTTGAAAGAGAGTCTTTCTCTATATCGGGCTGCTATCTCATCCTTGATGGTATCCGTGAGACCATGAGAAAAAGCAGCCACAAGGGCCTCATTGTCCATGCAACCTCTGCTGCCTGAATACGGAATTCAATGATGTAGTCGGCAACAGTATTTTTTTTTCCATCTCGTACTCTGTTTGATGGACATGAGGCACTTGGCAACAGAAGCGGAGTGTGTGGGAATGTCAAATACCCTTTTAAACAAAGCCACAAACTCAGGGTAGCTCAAGGCAACAGGTTTTTGTGTCTCCCATAGAGGGTTTGCCCAGGCCAAGGTTCTCTCAGAAAGCAAAGATAACACAAAACCTACTTTGCTTCTGTCGGTGGGAAACGCCCGGGGCAGCATCTCAAAGTATATCTCAACCTGGTTGAGAAACCCTCTGCATTGAACTGGATCGCCCCCAAATCGCTGGGGAAGCGGAGCAGAACCAGACATACCTCTTATAGGGTAATACTCGAGGCAGGTGCCTGCACAGAGACTGGCGCAGCAGCAGGGACGGCCTGCATCTCAAGTTGTACCGAAGCAGCCACAGTGGGAGATTCCAGGTGAGCCATGCGACTCAGGAGCGTTTGTAATGCCATGGCAAACTGATCCATCTGGAAAAAATATTACCAACAAGTGGATTGACTGTATCTTCTCAATGCATGGCCTTCGCCTACTGTGAGAAACCAAGAAATCAGACCAAGACAGAAGTACAGTTAAATCACACTTGTTTAATAATAAAAGTAAATAGAACAAATGTAGTCAAAACACAGCCAGAGTTCAGGAACCGGAACGGACAGTCAGACAAGCCAAACGTCAGGGAGCCAGAGATGAGCGTAGCAAGCAGAATCTGGAGCCAGAAGGGATGTCAGCCAAGCAAGTCTTTTTAACAGGAATGCAGGAGAGCGTCTCTGTGATGTTGACTAAGGCGAAGGCAGAGCTCCTCTGGACTGGACAGCTTAAGTAGGCAGGACTGACGAGCAGGATATCAGCAACAGCTGAGTAACTGTGGAGAGATAGGAGCTGGCAATTATCCGACAGCTGAGCGGTCAGCTCAGAGAAGGAAGGGCTGAGCCCGGCCCTGACAAACACACAATCTCAGATGCAGAACACATTGTCTGCCTTTCACATACCCAATTCAGCAGGCACTCCCCTGACTAGCACACAATTGTCACCTGAACCTGTGAACATTACGTCACAGCATAATGCACTCAATTCACAATTGACACCCAATTTGCCCCCTGCTGTTCAGTTACAAATGTTCACGAGACAAAGTACACTTGACCATATCAATCAGACAAGCACAGAAACTGCAGATACATTTGTCCCAAACGTAGAACTAGATATATTAAATCTTACTCCGTACCAATTCATTAGTCAAGAACTTGATGTTCTGAAATACGGACTCAGTTTCTGTCCCTCTCAAAAGTTAGCTAGGTATGAAGCAATCAAAGATATTCATATGTTTATAAGAAATCTTACATATAAATTTATGTTCGATGAGGACTGTTTACGATCCAAACAAGAACAAGAACTAAGCATTTCAAGGTGGAGGACTTCAAAGCCCTTCGAGATCTCATGCTACTTCTAGCTGAGAATGAGGACTTTGATACCTCCAATACAACAGTACATGAAGTAACACCAGTTTCCCCAAATAAATTTAAATTAAAATCTAAAAATTTCCCAGATCTTACTACTAATCCCCAAGCCTGGGCATTCCTACGAAATGTAGTAAGTGATATCAAATGTCTTGATCAAATGTCAAATCAATCAGTGATATCAAATGTCTTGATATCACCCCAAAAGTGAACAATCTGACACAGACACAAGGACAGATCATTCTAAAGCTACAGAACCACCCTGATTTAGTTATCAAGTGTGCATAAGAACCCCATGTCTCCCCCTGGCAGACCGATAATTCAGTGGATTCAGTGCTAATGCCCCACGTTATATGTCTATCATCTTATCTAAAAGATACACTAGACCTTCTGAAACAGATTGAGGGGATGGTCGTTCTTCCCAGCGCCTTGCTTGTGACTTTGGATGTGGAAGCTCTTTATTCTAGCATCCCACACGAGCAGGGTGTCGGGACGATTCGGACGTTCCTCTATGAGGAAGACCATCACCAATGGAAATTCAATGAGTTCATTCTGAAACTTCTTTGTTTCATACTGACTCATAATTGGTTCAGTTTCAAAGACTCCCAACTACCTCCAGATGCAGGGTGCGGCTATGGGCACATGCTGCACGTCTGCCTATGCCAACCTGTGTCCAGGGGGTGGGAGCATGATCTTTTTGCCAATGAACATCTGTCCAATTTTACAAACCATATCCTGTGTTGGATGCGTTACATTGATGATGTATTCATTATTTGGACAGATACTAAAGACTCATTGGAAGACTTCATTTACCCCATTTACTATTCTCTTCCCGGCGCACGGGAAGAAGTGATCTGTACGCCACTATAGACCTGGTGCACGGCATGTTTAACTTGAAATTTAAACAAGCTGGAAGTGCCACTAATATGGGGGTGATGTGGGGAAGTGTTGTACTTACTGCCCAAGTCACAAATATGGCCAATATAGAACGAGAAAGTGACTTTCTTGGAACAAGCCGGCAGCGCCGGCAAATACATTTAAACTGCGGGAGGTGAATTTATACACTGCGCATGCTCAAACGGCATTTGCGCTTGTTCAAATACTTTAGTTCAGTGCGCCGGCAAAATATTAGTAAATGTCAGGCAACGTAAAAGCATTTGCATAGGTTGAACGGGCGCACCTCTAGACTTTTTTTCGTGCGGCTCTAATGAAATGTTGGTCCGGCAAAACACATACAAGTTCATTGATAAAAACAGCATTAAGGAAACAAACACAATTCAGGAAAAAAATGCACGGGGTTCCCCCAAAATTCAATACCAGGCCCTTCAGGTCTGGTATGGATATTAAGGGGAACCCCACGCCAAAAAAAAAGAAATGACGTGGGGTCCCCCCAAAAATCCATACCAGGCCCTTCAGGTCTGGTATGGATTTTAAGGGGAACCCCACGCCAAAATTTTTTTAAAAATTGGCGTGGGGTCCCCCCAAAAATCCACACCAGACCCTTATCCGAGCACGTAACCTGGCAGGCCACAGGAAAAGAGGGGGGATGAGAGAGCGGCCCCCCTCCCTCCTGAACCGTACCAGGCCACATGCCCTTAACATTGGGAGGGTGCTTTGGGGTAGCCCCCCAAAGCACCTTGTCCCCATGTTGATGAGGACAAGGGCCTCATCCCCACAACCCTGGCCAGTGGTTGTGGGGGTCTGCGGGTGGGGGGCTTATCGGAATCTGGAAGCCCCCTTTAACAAGGGGACCCCCAGATCCCGGCCCTCCCCCCTGTGTGAAATGGTAAGGAGGTACAAAAGTACCCCTACCATTTCACTAAAAAACTGTCAAAAATGTTAAAAATGACAAGAGACAGTTTTTGACAATTCCTTTATTTCTTCTATTTTCTATCTTTTTTCTTCTTTCTTCTATCTTCCTTCGGTTTCTTCCTCCATCTTCTTCTTCTGGTGGCTTCCTCCGGTGTGCTCATCCAGCATCTCCTCCGCGGCGGGCCGCTCCGCATCCATGGTATGGAGGAAGGCTCCCGCTCTTCTCTTCATCTTCTTCTCTTCTTCATCTTCTCTTCATCTTCTTCTCCGGGCCCCTCCGCACCCATGGTGGCATGGTGGGAGGCTCCCGCTGTGTGACGCTTCTCCTCTTCTGACGGTTCTTAAGTAACGGGGGAGGCGGGGCCACCCGGTGACCCCGCCCAACCCCGCATGTTGACTTGACGGGACTTCTCTGTGGCGTCATGGGGAATGCCTCAGGGAAGTCCCGTCATGTCCCCGTGCGTCAGAGGGGGGCGGGGTCACTGGGTGGCCCCGCCTCCCCCCGTTATTGAAGAACCGTCAAAAGAGGAGAAGCGTCACACAGCGGGAGCCTCCCACCATGCCACCATGGGTGAGGAGCGGCCCGGAGAAGAAGATGAAGAAGAGAAGAAGATGAAGAAGAGAAGAAGATGAAGAAGAGAAGAAGATGAAGAGAAGAGCGGGAGCCTTCCTCCATGCCATGGATGCGGAACGGCACGCCGCGGAGGAGATGCTGGACGAGAACATCGGAGGAAGAACCAGAAGAAGAAGATGGAGGAAGAAACCGAAGGAAGATAGAAGAAAGAAGAAAGAAGATAGAAAATAGAAAAAATAAAGGAATTGTCAAAAACTGTCTTTTGTCATTTTTAACATTTTTGACAGTTTTTTAGTGAAATGGTAGGGGCACTTTTATACCCCGTTACCATTTCACACAGGGGGGAGGGCCGGGAACTGGGGGTCCCCTTGTTAAAGGGGGCTTCCAGATTCCGATAAGCCCCCCACCCGCAGACCCCCACAACCACCGGCCAGGGTTGTGGGGATGAGGCCCTTGTCCTCATCAACATGGGGACAAGGTGCTTTGGGGGGCTACCCCAAAGCACCCTCCCAATGTTGAGGGCATGTGGCCTGGTACGGTTCAGGAGGGAGGGGGGCCGCTCTCTTGTCGTCCCCCTCTTTTCCTGCGGCCTGCCAGGTTGAGTGCTCGGATAAGGGTCTGGTGTGGATTTTTGGGGGGACCCCACGCCAATTTTTTTTTTAATTTTGGCGCGGGGTTTCCCTTAAAATCCATACCAGACCTGAAGGGCCTGGTATGGATTTTTGGGGGAACCCCACGTCATTTTTTTTTTTTTGGCGTGGAGTTCCCCTTAATATCCATACCAGACCTGAAGGGCCTGGTATGAAATTTAGGGGGACCCCCACGTCATTTTTTTTAAAATTATTTTGGTCGGGGTTCCCCTTAACATCCATACCAGACCTGAAGGGCCTGGTATGGAATTTAGGGGGACCCCCCACGTCATTTTTTTTTTTAACTTTGGTTCAGGGTTCCCCTGTGGGGAATTCCCATGCCGTTTTTATCAATGAACTTTTATGTGTATTGTCGGACCGGCAATTCATTAATAGCCGCGAGTAGTTTTAAATGACTTTTTTTTTCCTTTGAAATGTCATTTTGCTGTCAGACTGTTCTAAACAAGGGAAACATGCGCCCCTTTACAGGCATACTATAGACAACCCCCAGCTACAAAATTTAAAGGGATATTACACTTTTATTGTTTCACTTTAAGCATTATTAAAGTCACTGCTCCCGAAAAAACTGTAGTTTTTAAAACTTTTTTTTGCATTGATACATGTCCCCTGGGGCAGGATCCAGGTCCCCAAACACTTTTTATGACAATACCATGCATATAAGCCTTTAAAATTAGCACTTTTGGTTTCTCCCATAGACTTTTAAAGGGTGTTCCTCGGCATTCGAATTTGCCACGAACACCCCAAATTGTTCGCTGTTGGGCGAACTTGCAAACAGCCGATGTTCGAGTCAAACATGAGTTCGCTGTAAAATGCATCAAAAACGCACTGGAACGCACCTAAATGCACCAAAAACGCACTGCAATACACTTGTCCTTATTTAGGCCCGATTCACATCTATGCATTTTTAGTGCTTTTTGCATTTTGCAGATTTGCACTACAGAACGTGTTCCATAGGAAACCATGTTAAATGGACTGTAGTGCAGATCCGCAAAATGCAAAAAGCACTAAAGATGCATAGGTGTGAATCAAGCCTTAAGGTTAAGAAAAAAGAGGGGGGGAAGCACTGGACTGTATCAAAAATGCACCAAAAATGCACTGGAACGCATAAAAAACATGCATGCAGAAAAGCACCTGGAACGCGTCCGGACTGCGTTTCTATGGTGTGATCTTGCCCTTAGGGCCCTTAGGGTCAGTTCACACCATAGAAATGCAGTCCGGATGTATTCCAGGTACTTTTCTGCATGCACATTTTTGATGCGTTCCAGTGCATTTTTGGTGCGTTTTTGATGCAGTCCAGTGCTTTTTTTCACCCCTCTTTTTTCTTAACCTTAAATAAGGACAAGTGCCTTCCATTGCGTTTTTGATGCATTTTACAACTTTTCAATACAGTCCAGTGCAGAAAAAATGCAGCATGTTCTACTTTTTTTCTGGAACTGGAACGCACTGGAACGGCAAGCACTGGTGTGAACTATGCCATTGCACACCATATAACCAAATTTCCATGCATTTTTGATGCATAAAACATGCACTGGACTGCATTGGTGTGAACTGGCCCTTACGCAATTTGGCATATTTAAAGGCATTTCTCCTTGTTTCGCTTTTGGGGTTGTCCAATTGGTGACATTGATATATGTCCCTTAGGGTGGGACCTGGGCCCCATACTCATTTTAAGGCCAATAACTAGAAGATAAGCCAGCCAAATGGGGACTAGTAAAATTGCCAAGTCAGTTCCCTTAGACTGCAATGGTGGGGGGCTGGCAAGAGAGTACATTTGGGTGTCCTTATCGAGTTTCTAACACATGTATTTTCTGTTTGTATTTTGTTTGTTATGTTGTTGCAAAACAGATGTGTTTTTATGCAAGTTATTTATTACTTTGGTTTGCTGGTTTTTTTTTGGGTGGTGGTTAATTTACCATGAAATCTTTTTTATGTTGGCAATTTTTGTTTTTACCTTCACTTTGATTTAACTGTCTGTGCTGCCTTATTTTTAAAACTTTTTCTCAAGATATTGTGCCTAATGTTGTTTTAATCCTTAATAGATGTCCATTTGTGGGTGCACTCCTTTTAACTCCTGATAATTTACACTGCAAAAGGGTCAAACCTATTCTGTTAGTGTCTCAAATTAACATACATGTGTGTATTTTGCTTTCCTTGCTTCTTTTCAAAGGTGTGTGTGTGTGTGTGCGTGTGCGTGTTTTGTTTCGTTTTTTTACCAATAAAATTGTTTCACATTCTTTGTTTTATGTGTTCTTTTCATGCATCGGATTTCCCAGCTGCAGCTTAAATAGGCTGATTGGCATGTCTTGGACAAATCCCTTTTTCATTTTTTTAATGCTTTAGTTTTAAGTTACTTTCCTGGTGCCTTCATGGTAGCACATGCATGGATTGTGCATATGCTGCCATGGATAGTGACCAAGAAAGTAACATTTCAGAGTGGTAAGTATTCAATTTTCTTTTTGAGCAGTGGTTTTCAGCCTCAGTCCTCAAGTACCCCCCTGACAGGCCATGTTTAGGAAATTGTATCTTCTCTAAAATAGCTGTCCAAAATACAAAGCCATTGACTTTGATTTAAAGCACCTGTGCAAGATGAAGGAAAACCTGCAAACATGGCCTGTTGGGGGGTATTGAGGACAGGGTTGAGAAGCACTGGTTTAGAACACTGAACTAAAATCAAGCTGAAGCCAATCCTTTTCCAATTGTGGACATTTGAGGAAAATCAAGATTTTTATTTATTTATTTATTTATTTATTTATTTTACAGGATGGGCTTTGTCCCTTTTCTTAAAATTGACTTCACTTCCTGTCATAGCCAAACAGGAAGTGAGAGTAAAACACTAATTTTTCCTTGGGGACACACAGGTCAATCTAACTAGTGCCCCCATTATGCAAATTGCACTCCAGCACTTTGCTGTGTACACCCCAAATTATTAGATATTTTGGGGTTTATTAAAGGCAAATCCTTTCTGCAACACAAGTGTAGTTGATGAAAGTCAGAAGGGTAGCACTGGTTGATTTTATCATCCAATCATGTAGAGGCAAAGATGCTATTTTTTTTTCTTTTCCTTACATGTCCCCCTCGGCTCTCCAGCAACTGAACTCCTAAGTGCACTTGTGGTGCAAAGTGGATTTACCTTTTAGTAAGTAAACCCCAAGGTACATAATAATTTGGGATGTACATGGCAAAATGCTAGAGTGCAATTTCCCGAATGGGGTAACTATTTAGATTGACCCGTGTGTCTCCAAGGACGTACATTGGTAGGGTTTTACCCTTACTTCCTGTTTGGCTATGTGACAGGAAGTGAATAATTTGGAATGCGAAATTGGCACAATTTGGTAGGTGTCTTCACCCTATCAGGGGTGTAGACATCCCCCAAAACTTATAATCCCTCTGCAGTCTATCCCCAAGCAAAAATAAGAAAGGATTTTAATGAGTTTAACTTTGCAAAGACACATTCCTAAGTTCAATTGTGATGCATGTTAATGGCCCATTTAAACCTTTAATAGAAAGTCATCAGTCTAAACATTATTTTTGGCCAGTCCTAGAAATCTGCATCTGTTTTTTCTATTAACCACTTGGTGTCTGTGCTATAGCCAAACGACGGCCACAGCGTGAACCTGAATTTCTGGGAGGCTGTCATAGGACGTAGTCACTGAGACTGGGGTGTTTACAGATCGAAGTAAGGGCCGATCTGTTTATTTTTTCTACTCACGCTGACAGCATGAGGATAAAGATAAAAGCTGATCACCGGCTTAGGTGCAAGGGACATTGGTCCCGGAGAGGCAATTCTGCCTCATCTGTGCCCACCAGGACACCCTTCCAGTGCCACCTATCAATGCCCACCAGTGATCCCAAGCAGTGCTGACTATCAGTGTAACCAATCAGTGCCGCCTCATCAGCGTACATCAATGAAGGAGAAAAATTACCTGTTTGCAAAATTTAATATCAAAATATCCAAAAATATACCAAATTATTTTTAAAAATCTGTCTTTTCTTTTGTTTGAACAAAAGAAAAAAAACACACAGGTGATCAAATACCACCCAAAGAATGCTCTATTTGTGGGAACTTAAAAAAAAACAAAAAACATTTGGCTAATTATGACCGCGCAATTGTCATTCAAAATGGATCAGCGCTAAAAATTGGTCAGGACAGCAGGGGGGTTTAAGTGCCCAGTAAGCAAGTGGTTAATTTCCATGCCAACTATGGATTTCTGTAATAAAGACGTGTGCTCGCTGTGTATACGGCATGTGCATAAGCAAGTCGCACACATATGAACTTATTGTAAATCATGGGGTACAACTTGTGATGCAACTTTTCAGTCCCAAGTGGCCTTAGGCTGTCTTTCCACTACTGCGAGTTGTTGTGCGACTTGACACATGTGAAGTCGCAGGACAAGTCAAAACATATGTATTTCAATGTTCCCCCGTTCTAATTGGTGCAACTCCAAAATAAGTTCTTGCACTACTTTGTTCCAACTTCAGTGCGACTTTTTCTCAGATGTTTTGAATTAGTCGCGTGGCATTAAGGCTCGGTTTCCACTATTGAAAGGCCAAAGTTGACAGGTAGATGCAGATGACAGGTCTGTCTCTGCACACTGTGCAGGGACAGACCCTTCAGAGTGTCGCTCTCCTCTATGGGGAATCGGATGATGACGGACCGTAGAGTCCGTCGCCACGCGATCCGATCCGCAGATGGATGGAAAAATAGGTTTTTCCTCCGTTACACTTTTTAGGATTGGAGTGGGTCGAATGTTAGCGGACATGTCACCACTGACATCCGACCCTCCATAGAGGTCTATGGAGTGTCCGTTCAGGTCCAAGGCGAACCTGAAAGGTCCGTCCGTGTGAGGGGAGCCTTAGGCCCCTTTCACACTGGGGCGGTGCGGGTGGCAGGGCTAAAACGGCACTATTTTTCGCGCTGCTTTACCGGCGGTATTCGGCCGCTAGCGGTTTTAACCCCCTCTAGCGGCCGAAAAGGGGTTAAATCCGCATGCAAAACACCACTGCAGCGGCGTTTTGCCGGCGGTATAGCCACGCTGTCCCATTGATTTCAATGGGCAGGAGCGGTTTATACACCGCTCCAAAGTTGCTGCTAGCAGGACTTTTTTTAGGCCCTTTTCACACTGGGGCGTTTTTAGGCACTACGGCACTAAAAATAGCGCCTGAAAAACGCCCTAAAGAAGCGGCTCCATTCACTCCAGTGAGGGCTTTCACACTGGAGTGGTGCGATGGCAGGGCGTCCCAAAAAGTCCTGCCAGCAGCTTTTTTGGAGCGGTGAACTCACTGCTCCTCCCCATTAAAATCAATGGGGCAGCGCTGTGCCGGCAAAATGCAGATCCAGTGGCGTTTTGTGGGAGGATTTAACCCCTTTTTGGCCGCTAGCAGCCGAATAACGCAGCTAAAATGTCAGTAAAGCGGAGCTAAAAATAGTGCCGCTTTACCGCAGACGACCCCACCGCCCCAGTGTGAGAGGGGCCTTAGGCTCTATTCACACTAATGCGTTTTTTGATGAATTTTGCAGAATTTTTCAACATGGGTTCCTATGGAACATGTTCACATCAATGCATTTTTGTGCCTCTGCGTTTTTGGAAAGGGTCCGGGACTTTTTTCCCGCAAAAAAAATGCAGCGTTTTGCTTGTAATAGATTTTACTGGACATGCATCCAAAACGCAAGTACCGCGTTTTTACCGTGATTTGCTTTTCTTTATGCTGTATATAGCTGGTTGCTAAGAAGGGGGCCGGGAAGCCGGCTGCCGCGTCCTTAACCACTTCCCGCCCGCCGAATGCAGAATGACATCCGGGAAGTGGTTCTGTTATCCTGACTGGGCGTCATAAGACGTCCAGCAGGATAACATGCTGGCACGCACCCGCAGGGGTGCGCATCGCGGCGATCGCGAGTGCGGCGTGTCAGTCTGACACTCCGCATCTCCGATCGTGATAAGAAGCCTCTGTCAGAGGCTTCTTACCACGTGATCAGCTGTGACCAATCACAGCTGATTATCGCGAGAACCAGGAAGTTCCGGTAAACGGCATTCCTTGGTTCGCGCTGACAGGGAGAGCCGATCGCGGCTCTCCATGTCAGAGGGGGGGTCTGTGCTGATAATCAGCACATTGATTATCAGCACAGCCCCCTCAGATGTGCCACAACACCTCAGATGTGACCCTTCAGCTGTCAGTCAGTTCCCCAATAAAAAGACAGCTCACAGTGCCCATCAAAGTGCCAATCAGTGCCCATATCAGTGCTAATCAGTGCCCACCACAGTGCCCATCTCAGTGCCCAGCAGTAAAACCTGTCAGTACCTCAACATCAATGCTGCCCATCAGTGCCAACTGTCAGTGGCAATCAGTACCGCCTATCTGCCCATCAGTGCCGCCTGTCAGTGCCCATCACAGCTGCCTGACAGTGCCTATCACAGCCGCCAGTCAGTGCCCATCACAGCCGCCAGTCAGTGCCCATCAGTGCCGCCAGTCAGGGCCCATCAGTGCCGCCAGTCAGGGCCCATCAGTGCTGCTTATCATTGCCGCATATTAGTGCCCATCAATTCTACATATCAGTGCATCCTCATCAGTGCCCATCAGTGCCACCTTATCAGTGACAACTCATCAGTGCCCATCAGTGCCACCCCATCAGTGCCCATCAGTGTCGCCTCATCAGTGCCACCTCATCAGTGCCCGACAGTGAAGGAGAAAACTAAATTTTATAACTGAAACGAAGAAAAACTTTTTTTTTTTTCAAAATTGTGTTCTTTTTTAGTTTGAAAAAACCTGCAGAGTTCATCAAATACCACCAAAAGAAAGCTTTATTTGTGGGAACAAAATGCTAAAAATGTTGTTTGAGTTCAGTGTAGCATGACCGCGCAATTGTCATTCAAAGTGTGACAGCGCTGAAAGCTGAAAATTGTCCTGGGCGGGAAGAGGCAAAAGTGTCTGATATTGAAGTAGTTAACAACCTATGAGTCATCAGCTGTCAGCTGACTTCCCGCTCAATGTAAAAAAAAAAAAATGCCGGCTAAAAAAAAAAAATCATGAAAAAAACAGCGCGGGGTCCTTCCAGGGTCTGGTATGGATTTGGAGGGGACCCCCATGCCAAAATTTTAAAAAAAAAATGTCGTGGGGGTCCCCACCTCCAGGGGCATACCAGGCCCTTCGGTCTGGTATGGATTTTAAGGGGAACCCCTACCCCGAAAAATCAGCATGGGGTCCCCTTAATATGGGGGCGTGGTCACAGGGTGATGTTGACCACGCCCCCTAAAACATCACAATCCCAGCATGCCCAGGGACTGTGATGGCATAAGGGGTCGGGGTCACCGCCTATATAAGTCAGAGCAGAGCACATAGAGAGCATTCCATCCAGAGAGAGCGTCGTGTCAACATTAGAAGAAGAGAAGAAGGCAGAAGGCAGCAGGCCGGGCTCCTCCGCTAAGGCAAAAGAGTGGCAAAAGAGCAGAAGATAGCGGAGGAGCCCGGCAGAAGACCCGGAGAGCGTGGAGAGCAGGGAACCGGAGAGACCCCCGAACCCGGAAGAGGACCCCCCCCGGAGCTGTCTAATAAATTACTTTAAAAACCCGTGCAGTGTGTTTTTTTTATTGACATTTTTTCCCTAGGTGAATGGGTTGGGGTACCATGTACCCCATACTCATTCACATAGGGTGGGGAGCCAGCATCCGGGGACCCCCTTATTAAAGGGGGCTCCCGGATTCCAATAAGCCCCCCTCCCGCAGACCCCGACAACCAACGGCCAGAGCAGGGGCGGATCCAGACCCTAGTCTCGGGAGGGCACTGCCAGAAATATACATTTTTTTTGCAGACAATTTATCAGGGAAATGGCTGTTGTTGGTGCTTTAATCATCCCAGCACCATGGTTGTTATGGTGTCAGGATGATTGAAGTGCATTATTTGTATTAATACATTGTAATATAAAATGAAATCATTCAACTCACCATAATGCAGAATCAGTGGGAACCCCGAGCGTGTCATCTGCCACATTTTGTGGATTGTCACTTGCCTGCCACCAGCTGCAGATTGACACCTGCCACATGTTGCGGATTGTCACTTGCTACATCAGCTGCCACTAGATGCGGATTGTCACTTGCCACACCTTGTGGATTGTGACTTGCCACGTCACCTGCCACTGGATGCAGATTGTCACTTGCTACATCATATGCCACACATTGCGGATTGTCACTTGCCACGTCGATTGCCACTAAATGCGGATTGTCACTTGCCATGTCATATGCCACACATTGCGGATTGTCACTTGCCACGTCATATGTCCCACATTGCGGATTGTCACTTGCCACCTCTTCTGCCACTAGATGCGGATTGTCACTTGCCACGTCATCTGCCACTAGATGCGGATTGTCACTTGCCACCAGATGTGGATTGTCACGTGCCAGGTAAGGTGGTGTTTTGCTTGTTTCTTGTTTCCTTGTCCCAGAGACAGGCAGCAGAGAGATAATGTAATCTCCCTGCTGCCCACGCTACCTGCACAGTGAGGGCGGAAGTTAATGTAGAGGGGGCGGTGAGAGATGATGTCATCTCTCTGCTCCCCTGCCCGTCAGCTCGCTGATTGGCCAGCCACCCCCACACACACACACCTAGCCTGCTCAGCCTCAGTCTCACCCACCCATCCACACACGGAGCCACCCAGCAGCCCAGCCAATCTGCTCTCTCTCCCGCCTGCCTGCCCGCCCTCACACGGAGCTGGCTGACACTCCGGCGGAGCCGCCCGCTCTCTTATCCGCCCGTAGTGGAGCCGCCCGCTCGCGGAGCTGCCCGCGGAGCTCACCTGCCCAGCCTGCAACA
Organism: Lithobates clamitans; assembly: GCA_037952925.1. Taxonomy (NCBI): domain Eukaryota; kingdom Metazoa; phylum Chordata; class Amphibia; order Anura; family Ranidae; genus Lithobates; species Lithobates clamitans. The sequence continues at coordinate 5,273,132 of JBBGZY010000142.1, forward strand.
GATTTCTCGGGGGTGGCAATTGCCCCATTGTCCCCCCAGATCTGCCCCTGGGTCAGGGTTGTCGGGAAGAGGCCCTTGTCCTCATCAACATGGGGACAAGGTGCTTTGAGGTGGGGGGGCCTGCAGCGCGCCCCTCTTTCCCAAAGTACCCATCCCCCATGTTGAGGGCATGCGGCCTGGCACAGTTTGGGAGGGGGGGCGCTTGCTCGTCCCCACCCCCTTTCCTGACCGGCTGGGCTGTTGATAATAACATGGTAGTTTCACATGGTAAAAAATATTTAAAATTCCCGGAATAAAATTCCTTCATATTCACCCTATTATCCTCTTGCTGTCAAATGCTTCATACAAAGTCCCACATCCTCTGTATATGTATATATACTTTTTTCTTCCAATACAAATGGGATGGATATCTATGACCTTACCAGGCCATGATATCATTGAAAGTCCCTAGGGATGGAAATACATGGTCTTACCAGACCCTGGCTTCCTGAAAGTCCCTAAATTTCCCTTTTCCTCCAATTTTTCTCAACTATTGTAATAATATATATGACCTATTCTTTGTATTATAGGTGGTAGGAGAGTCAATGAAGTCATTCATTTACATGTCTTTTTTAATATGTAATTACATACATTGTTTTCAACTTTATACTGTTAAAATATAAACAATTTTTTACATAAAGTCTATGTGTGTGCCTGTAAAGTCCATATCTTTATCCAACCATTCCCTTTCTCAAAATTACTGGTTCGTTGGCACACTATTATCTATGTATCCACAGTATCACCCTGTGAGGATACAATAGATTCACTTTTTCCGTCTACTTAACCATGCAGGTGTGAGAGTGCAGGCCCAAGGCTGATACACAGAGGTAAGCAGATCGACAGGGCATGAAAATATTACTGGTGATTCATGACACACTAATGCCCTGTACACACGACCGGTTTTGCCGTCGGAATAAACTCTCAAGGTTTTTACGAATGAGTTCCGATGGAATTCCACTCAAGCTGTCATGAATATACATGGTCACACCAAATTCCGACCATCCAGAACGCGGTGACATACAACACATACGATGGGACTAGAAAACGGAAGTTCAATAGCCAGTAGCCAATAGCTCCCTTCTCGTACTTGCTTCAGAGCATGCACCGTTTTTGGCGCGTCGGAACAGCATACAGAAGAGCGTTTTTTCTGATAGTAATTTGTTCCGTCAGAAGAATATAGAACCTGTTCTCTATCTAAGTCCCTCTGAATTTTCAACAGAAAAAGTCAGATGGGGCATACACACGGTCAGAATATACAGAGATCCACCGTCTGAAAATAGAAGGTAGACAGACACAATTAAGCCTGTGTTGTTGGATTAACAAGAAAACAATAATTCAAATTTATAGACAAAAAAAAATAAAAAATACCTCGACACTTTAGCAAAGGAACACTTTTGAGAGTATATACAGTATCTCACAAAAGTGAGTACACCCCTTACATTTTTGTAAATATTTTATTAAATCTTTTCATGTGACAACACTGAAGAAATGACACTTTGCTACAATATATCCTTATTATTCTTATTTATAGTAGAAACATCATACATCAAGCATAGGGTCTCAATAGTGCTACCGCATGATGCATTTTTCCCTGCATTTTTGTAGTGCAAGTTTGCATGTTTTTGGTACATTTTTCATGTTTAATGCGTTTTTTTTTGTAGGAGGAGATGGGATTTTATATACAAAACTCTAACAAAAATGCACTAGAAATGCATGTACAGTATCTCACAAATGTGAGTATACCCCTCACATTTTTGTAAATATTTTATTATATCTTTTCATGTGACACACTGAAGAAATTACACTTTGCTACGATGTAAAGTAGCGAGTGTACAGCTTGTATAACAGTGTAAATTTGCTGTCCCCTCAAAATAACTCAACACACAGCCATTAATGTCTAAACCACTGGCAACAAAAGTGAGCACACCCCTAAGTGAAAAAATTGGGCCCAATGTGTCAATATTTTGCGTGGCCACCATTATTTTGCAGCACTGCCTAAACCCTCTTGGGCATGGTGTTCACCAGAGCTGCACAGGTTTATTTATTTATTTCAGGTACTTATATAGCGCCGCCAATTTACGCAGCGCTTTACACATACATTGTACATTCACATCAGTCCCTACCCTGAAGGAGCTTACACTCTAAGGTCCCTAACTCACATTCATACATACACATACTAGGGGCAATTTAGATAGGATCTAATTAACCTACCAGCATGTCTTTGGAGTGTGGGAGGAAACCGGAGGTTGCCATTGGAGTCTTCTTCCACTCCTCCATGACGATATCACAGAGCTGGCGGATGTTAGAGAACTTGCGCTCCTCCACTTTCCATTTGAGGATGCCCCACAGATGCTCAATAGGGTTTAGATCTGGAGACATACTTGGCCAGTCCATCACCTTTACCCTCATCTTCTATAGCAAGGCAGTGGTCGTCTTGGAGGTGTGTTTGGGGTCGTTATGTTGAAATGAATCAAACAAAAAGTTCATATGAAGTCAAAATGATGATCCTGGAGTGTATAATGGTATACTGGATAGAAGAGCCATCACCAACACCAAATCATACTGACTCTTACCCTGAAATAAAGATGTATGCTCAGTAGGTAACCTGATATTATTCCCAGTGATCCTCAGCTGCAAGGGGATTCATTCATCCAAGATAGAGTATGCTGATCCCAGTACACAGATATGGATGTCAGTTTTTGAACTCCACCAACGACCACCAGTAAAGCCAATAAAGGGTCCTCACCACAGCAATGATACCTTGAGAGATAAGGCTGACACGTTTCGAGGTATTTTCGCTTCTTCAGGACCTCCTTTTTCTTGAAAGAATGTAAATTATCAAAAGGAATGTTTCTCATCATAGAAATAATATTGTTTTAGCCAGATACATAATTAAACTGTGCCAGATCAAAATTGAGCTAATGCAAATAGTGGGTGACCTCATGTGGTATGGTCCTATTGGTCACGTGGGGGAATGACCAGTCCTCAGATGGGTTTCTTATAGGCTATTGGGTGTGTAAACACGATGTTATATAGTGTATCCGGTAATCCTTGGTTAGAGCAAGGGAGACGGTAATAATTCCACACTGTATACCACAATATAAATATTGTGATTTATATCATGTTGGAATACTGCCCTGCGGCCCAGTCTGCGCCCCAGGGAGGGGATCATTCTCTGCTTCAGTATGTCACAGTACATGTTGGCATTCATGGTTCCCTCAATGAACTGTAGCTCCTCAGTGCTGGCAGCACACATGCAGCCCCAGACCATGACACTCCCACCACAATGCTTGACTGTAGGCAAGACACGCTTGTCTTTGTACTCCTCACCTGGTTGCCACCACACATGCTTGACACCATCTGAACCAAATAAGTTTATCTTGATCTCATCAGACCACAGGACATGGTTCCAGTAATCCATGTCCTTAGTCTGCTTGGTCTGAGCACTGACAGGTTGACCCATCACCCCTTCAACCTCTGCAGTAAAGCTGGCAGCACTCATACATCTAATTCCCAAAGACAACCTTTATATATGACGCTGAGAACATGCACTCAACTTCTTTGGTAGATCATGGCAAGGCCTGTTTTGAGTGGAACCTGTCCTGTTAAACCACTGTATGGTCTTGGCCACCTTGCTGCAGCTCAGTTTCAGGGTCTTGGCAATCTTCTTATAGCCTAGGCCATCTTTATGTAGAGCAACAATTATTTTTTTTTCAGATCCTCAGAGAGTTCTTTGCCATGAGGTTCCATGTTGAACTTCCAATGACCAGTTTGAGAGAGTGAAAGCAATAACACCAAATTTAACACACTTCACACCTGAAACATTGTAACACTAACATGACACAGGGGAGGGAAAAGGGCTAATTGAGCCCAATTTGGACATTTTCACTTAGGGGTTTACTCACTTTTGTTGCCAGCGGTTTAGACATTAATGGCTGTGTGTTGAGTTATTTTGAGGGGACAGCAAATTTACACTGTTATACAAGCTGTACACTCACTACTTTATATTGTAGCAAAGTGTAATTTCTTCAGTGTTGTCACATGAAAAGATATAATAAAATATTTACAAAAATGTGAGGGGTGTACTCATTTTTGTGAGATACAGTATAATAAAATTTTTACAAAAATGCGAGGGGTGTACTCACTTTAGTGAGATACTATATGCATGGTCTATATTACTACTATTTTTTTGTGAGCATATGCTACAATTAGGGATGAGCCGAACACCCCCCGGTTTGGTTCGCACCAGAACCTGCGAACGGACCGAAAGTTTGCACAAACGTTAGAACCCCATTGACGTCTATGGGACTCGAACGTTCGAAATCAAAAGTGCTCATTTTAAAGGCTAATTTGCATGGTATTGTCCTAAAAAGGGTTTGGGGACCCGGGTCCTACCCCAGGGGACATGTATCAATGCAAAAAAAACTTTTAAAAACGGCCGTTTTTCAGGAGCAGTGATTTTAATGACGCTTAAAGTAAAAAAAAAAAAGTGAAATATTCCTTTAAATATCGTACCTGGGGGGTGTCTATAGTATGCCTGTAAAGTGACGCGTGTTTCCCGTGTTTAGAACAGTCCCTGCACCAAATGTCATTTTTAAAGGAAAAAATCTCATTTAAAACTGCTTGCGGGTTTAATGTAATGTCGGGTCATGGCGATATGGATGAAAATCAGTGAGACAAACGGCATGGGTACCCCCCAGTCCATTACCAGGCCCTTTGGGTCTTGTATGGATATTAAGGGGAACCCCGCACCCAAATTAAAATAAGGAAAGGTGTGGGGCCACCAGGCCCTATATACTCTGAACAGCAGTATACAGGCGGTGCAAACAAGACAGGGACTGTAGGTTTGTTGTTAAGTAGAATCTCTTTGTAATTTTGAACGGGTACATTTTTAACGTGTTTAGCTCCAGCCAAAAAATCTTTTTTAAGCTTTTTGGAAAACATAGGGAAGGGTTATCACCCCTGTGACATTTTTGCTGTCTTTCCTCCTCTTCAGAAGATTTCACCTCACTTTTTGTCCCAATGAAAAATGTTTTTTGAAAATTTGGGTTTTTTTGTGGAACAAGGATTGGAAAGCATCAGTGGAAAGGAGAATTTTTTTTCCCATATTAACTCTTACAGGAGAGAATTTCCCTTCCTAGGGGTAGATTTCATCTCACTTCCTGTTGTCTCCTTCCGTTTGCAAGTAGGAGTCGTTTGTAAGTTAGATGTTTGAAAGTAGGGTCCTGCCCTATATACTCAGCAGAAATTTGGGCCTTAGGTGTTGCTGTGGCCACAACACTGTAAGCCCTCACAGGGCCCTGCTGCGAAATATTAGATCAAGAATTGTAATTACATGCCCCTGTTGAACAGGAGCTGAAAAATTAGGCCTTAGGCACTGGTGCTGGTGCCACAACACTGCAACCCCTTACAGACACTCTAGTTGGAACGCAGGAACGAGCCCTGCTGCAAAGTATTGCATCAAAAATTGTAATTACACGCCCCTGTTAGACAGGAGCAGAAAAATTGGGCCTTGGGCACTGGTGCTGGTGCCACAACACTGCAACCCCTCACAGACACTCTAGTTGGAATGCAGGAACGAGCCCTGCTGCAAAGTATTACATCAAAAATTGTAATTACACGCCCCTGTTAAACAGGGGCTGAAAAATTGTGCCTTAGGCACTGGTGGTGGCGCCCAGAACCAAAAATGTTCTTACAAGCTATCAGCGTGATGATTGAGGAGGAAGAGGATAATTACTCAGGGATAGTCACTCAGCATCAGCATAGGCAGTCTTTGAAGGGATCTGAGATTTCAAAAAAAATTATTCGGTTACATCAGCATCAGGTGCTTGGTAGCTGGTGGTGATCCAAGACTGATTCATTTTTATGAAGGTCAGTCGATCGACCGAGTCGGTGGACAGACGCACCCTGTGATCGGTTACCACGCCTCCAGCAGCACTGAATGTGCGTTCCGAAAGAACGCTGGATGCAGGACAGGCCAGTAGCTCAATTGCATACTGTGCAAGCTCTGGCCAGTGATCCATCCTCAAGACCCAGTAACCCAGAGGATTTTCAGTGGGAAAGGTGTCCAAGTCTGATCTTGCCCTTAGGTATTCCTGCACCATGAAAAACAGACGCTGGCGATGGTTGCTGGAACCGATTATACCTTGGGGCTGCGGACCAAAAAATTGTCTGAACGCATCGGTCAGACGGCCACCTTCTCCACCGCTCCTTCTTTGACTGACCGAAGCCTCAGCAACACGTTGTCCAGAAACAGGAGTTTGTAACCTCCCAGTCTCTGGGAACGCGTTGCACAGACCTTTCTGTAAGGCCTCCCGAAGAGGTTTCATCCTCTGCTCCCTCTGCGATGGCAAGATAAGGTCTGCAACCTTACCCTTGTAACGTGGATCAAGGAGGGTTGCCAGCCAGTATTGGTCCTTCTCCTTGATACCACGAATACGAGGATCCTTACGCAGGCTTTGCAGGATCAGGGAGGCCATGCAGCGTAGGTTTGCTGAGGCATTCGGTCCGGAGTCCTCTGGGTCACTAAGGACGACATGGTCCGCAGCCACCTCCTCCCAGCCACGTACAAGTCCATGTGTTTCTTGGGACTGATCCCTTAAAGACTGCTGCTGATGCTGAGTGCCAGGCTCCACCTCCATACTGACACAATCTTCCTCCTCCTCCTCCTCCTCCTCGTCCTCCTCCTGTGTGATCGGCGGGCATGCAGGAACACTGTCTGGATAAAGGGGGCCTTGAGAGCTAAGGAAGTCCTCCTCTTCCTGCCTCTGTTCTGCCTCAAGTGCCCTGTCCATTATTCCACGCAGCGTGTGCTCCAACAGGTGGACAAGGGGGACAGTGTCACTGATGCATGCACTGTCACTGCTCACCATCCTCGTGGCCTCCTCAAATGGTGACAGGACAGTGCATGCATCTCTGATCATGGCCCACTGGCGTGGGGAAAAAAAATGAAGCTCCCCTGACCCTGTCCTGGTGCCATAGTCACACAGGTACTCATTGATGGCCCTCTGCTGCGTGTGCAGCCGCTGCAGCATGGCCAACGTTGAGTTCCACCTGGTGGGCATGTCACAGATTAGGCGGTTCTTGGGCAGGTTAAACTCCTTTTGGAGGTCCGTCAGCCGAGCACTGGCATTATATGACCGGCGGAAATGCACACAGACTTTCCTGGCCTGCCTCAGGACATCCTGTAAGCCCGGGTACCTGCCCAAGAACCGCTGCACCACCAAGTTAAGGACGTGAGCCAAACAGGGCACATGGGTCATTTGTCCCTGTCGGAGGGCAGAGAGGAGGTTGGTGCCATTGTCGCAAACCACCATTCCTGCCTTAAGTTGGCGTGGTGTCAACCACCTCTGAACCTGCCCCTGCAGAGCTGACAGAACCTCTGCCCCAGTGTGGCTCCTGTCCCCCAAGCACACCAGCTCAAGCACCGCATGGCATCTTTTGGCCTGCGTACTTGCGTAGCCCCTTGAACGACTACAGAGCACCGCTGGTTCCGAGGAAGAGGCCATGGAGGAAGAAGAAGAGGAGGGGGTGGAGGAGAGAGGTGTGTCACAATCATTAGCATTTTGGAGGCGTGGTGGCGGAACAACCTCCAACACTACTGCACCTTGTCCTGCATCCTTCCCAGCTGCCAGCAGAGTCACCCAATGCGCCGTGAAACTTAGGTAACGTCCCTGTCCATGCCTGCTGGACCATGAGTCAGCGGTAATATGCACCTTACCGCTGACCGCCCTGTCCAGCGAGGCATGGACATTGGCTTCCACATGCCGGTAGAGAGCCGGAATCGCCTTCCGTGAGAAAAAGTGGCGTTTGGGTACCTGCCACTGAGGAACTGCACATTCCACAAACTCACGGAAGGGGGCAGAGTCTACCAACTGAAAAGGCAGCAGTTGAAGTGCTAGCAATTTTGCCAAGCTAGCATTCAACCGCTGGGCATGTGGATGGCTGGGAGCAAACTTCTTTCGGCGGTGCAGCAGCTGGGGCAGGGAAATTTGTCTGGTACAATCTGACGTCGGTGTACCAAAAGCAGATTGCCCACAAGTACTTGGCTGTGACACACCTAATTCTACACCTTCATTCCTCTCAGTGCAGGTCTCAGAGAGGACTGAAGGTCTAGTGGGGTTGGAAATCTCAGCTGATGAGGAGCAAGGAGAGGTCCTCTTTGTTCTTTGGTGTGGGTCTTTTAGATGCGCTTGCCAACGAACTGCATGGCAGGTCAAGATATGTCTGGTCAAGCATGTGGTACCCAAGCGGGAGATGTTTTGGCCACGTGAGATACGCTTGAGACATATGTTGCAAATAGCAGCGGTGTGATCTGATGCACTCGTCTCAAAAAAGGCCCACACCAAAGAACTTTTTGAATAACGCGCAGAGACTGCAGCGCCCTGCACATGTGATGCAGTCAATGTGCTGCCCTTAGGCTGGCCCCTGGAGGGCATCCTGCCTCGTTGGTGATGTGCCGCCTCCTCCTCCTCCTCCTCCTCCTCTCTCCTATCAGGCACCCACGTTGAGTCAGTGACCTCATCATCCCCTCCCTCCTCATCACTGGAGCAAACCTGGCAGTATGCTGCAGCAGGGGGAGCATGACTGCCAGATTGCTGTCCTTCTTGGGCACCCCCTCTGTCCGTGCTCATGTTACTGCCTTCATCGAGCTCAGTATCATCATCAGAGCCTTCCAAACGCTGGGCATCCTCCTGGAGCATGTACCCAACACTGTGGTCAAACAGTTCGAGGGACTCCTCAGGAGGACATGGTGGAGCTAGGGAAGGAGTCACTGATGACATTGAGCCGAGGGAAGAGGCCGCTGCTTTGCCAGACAAAGCACCCTGGGCATGGGTGAGAGAGGATGAGGAGGATGAGGACGGCTTGGTCATCCACTCGACCAAGTCTTCCGCATGTTGCGGCTCAACACGGCCAGCTGCCGAAAAAAAGGCCAAGCGTGTCCCATGGCCACGTACTGATGAGGATGCACCGTCTCCACGACCAGCACTAGACAGAGAGCCTGCTTGCCCTCTCTTATTGGCTTGTGACTGTCTGCCTCTCCTTCTTGGCCTTCCAGACATACTAATGGCCTGTAGCTGCACTAAGCTGGGATATATATATATATATATATATATTTATATATATATATATATATATATATATATATATATATATATATATATATACTGCAGCTAGCAAAATCAACTACCTGCCTGTAGTATGAGAACACCACCAACCTTCTACAGGTAGCTTTAGCTGAACACTGTGAGGTGGACGCACCCCACTAACTTGTAGGTTTAGCTGAACACTGTGAGCAGAACGCACTGCACTAACTGTAAATAGTCTAGCTGCCTGACCGTGGTACTAATAGGATCAAAAGAACACCAGTAATTTTCTTTAGGTAGCTGTAAATACTTTAACAAGACAAGCCTGCCTGTCAGTAGGAAGATAACAGGAACGGATCTAGCTGAACACTGTGAGCAGGATGCACTGCACTAAATGTAAATAGTCTAGCTGCCTGACCGTGGTACTAATAGGATCAAAAGAACACCAGTAATTTTCTTCAGGTAGCTTTATATACTGTAACAAGACAAGCCTGCCTGTCAGTAGGAGGATAACAGGAACGGATCTAGCTGAACACTGTGAGCAGGACACACTGCACTAAATGTAAATAGTCTAGAAGATAACAGGAACGGATCTAGCTGAACACTGTGAGCAGGACGCACTTTACTAAATGTAAATAGTCTAGCTGCCTGACCGTGGTACTAATAGGATCAAAAGAACGCCAGTAATTTTCTTTAGGTAGCTGTTAATACTGTAACAAGACAAGCCTGCCTGTCAGTAGGAAGATAACAGGAACGGATCTAGCTGAACACTGTGAGCAGGACGCACTGCACTAAATGTAAATAGTCTAGAAGATAACAGCAACGGATCTAGCTGAACACTGTGAGCAGGACGCACTTTACTAAATGTAAATAGTCTAGCTGCCTGACCGTGGTACTAATAGGATCAAAAGAACACCAGTAATTTTCTTTAGGTAGCTGTTAATACTGTAACAAGACAAGCCTGCCTGTCAGTAGGAAGATAACAGGAACGGATCTAGCTGAACACTGTGAGCAGGACGCACTGCACTAAATGTAAATAGTCTAGAAGATAACAGGAACGGATCTAGCTGAACACTGTGAGCAGGACGCACTGCACTAAATGTAAATAGTCTAGAATTTAACAGGAACGGATCTAGCTGAACACTGTGAGCAGGATGCACTGCACTAAATGTAAATAGTCTAGAAGATAACAGGAACGGATCTAGCTGAACACTGTGAGCAGGACGCACTGCACTAAATGTAAATAGTCTAGAAGATAACAGGAACGGATCTAGCTAAACTGAATACAGTGTATATATATATATATATATATATATATATATATGCAACACCTGGGATGCATATATATACACAAAACACTGTAAGTGCAGCTAACTGACTGACTGTTCTGCCTAATCTATCTAACTCAAATCAAATGACACTGTCTCTCTGTCTATCTCTTTCAACGCCGGAACACACACTACACAGGGCCGCCGTGCAGGCGGCCTTATATAGTGTGGGGCGTGTACTAAATCCCCTGAGCCATAATTGGCCAAAGCCTCCTTGGCTTTGGCCAATTACGGCTCTCTGTTCAGGCGGCGCTGTGATTGGCCAAGCATGTGGGTCATAGTGCATGCTTGGCCAATCATCAGCAAGCAATGCACTGCGATGCCGCAGTGAATTATGGGCCGTGACGCGCCACACGAATTTGGCGCGAACGGCCCATATCGTTCGCAATTCGGCGAACGACCGAACAGCCGATGTTCGAGTCGAACATGGGTTCGACTCGAACACGAAGCTCATCCCTAGCTACAATATTTTAAATTGTTTGTAATAAAATACCTTTTAAACCAAATCTATGTGGTTACGTCCTTCTCTGGTACCAGTAAAGTCAGTTAGTTTTGCTTATTCTTCTATATGTATGAATTGCTGGTATTTTTAATTTCCTGGGTCAGTGCTGTCTAGGTACTTCCTGCAGATTCTCGTGATGATAATTCCTGGTTATAAGGCTAACCTGGAATCATATGTGTGGCAGCTGCCACTGAATGGGAATTTTTATTAGATATAACCACAGCATTTGAATATCTGGGAGTTACACCCTTTAAAGTTTACTATTATACAGTGGGAATGTTAGTTTATGTACTTTGTGACGTCTGTACTGAATGTTTTTAAATGATAACGTTCTCATGTTCCCCTCTCTCTTTCCCCCAACAGAGAGGGGATCCTGGGATGGTCAAACAGAGAAAAATAAAAAAAGGTATGGCACCCTCAAACCCCTAAACCTATGGAGAGCATAGCGCCAACATGGTTCCCACACAATGCTCTTACCATGGTGGAGGAAACACAATAACTAAGGTTGTAGTGTTTCCTGGTAAAGTGGGTAGAGCTATGCTCTCTCAAGGTGCTATCCTTAAAGACAATAGGGAAAGGTATATATTTGAGAATAAATGACTCATCAGTGTTATGTCCTATAATAAAAACAATATTTGGATGGTTTTGGTTCTATTAACTGATTTGTCAGTGGACTATGTTATGAATCCTTTAAATTGGAGAAAAAGAATCAACTCATTCATGGGCTAGTTTCAGTTATAATCCAGGCCAATGCCCATTTACCACCAACTTTAAAATTCCAGATGCCTTTTTGAGAAATGCAAGATGCATCTGGCTGCTGTTTCTATAGGTCAAACTTCTATTTAGTATGTTTGCCATTTGAAAAAAAAAATCCTTTCAACTAATAAATAATTAGAAACAGAAAATTGTGCCAGAACTGGCAGAGAAATTGCAATATCTAACATAAAAGAATTAAGAAATGCCTCTGTGCCAGAGTATATAATGTAAATGTTTGTATGATGTCCCCATTATTGCCTCTTCAAAACACATACTGATGTAAATGAGGTAAAACACTTGTTTGTGATGCCAGTGTTTTCTGCCTGCACCTGCTGTCTCCACTGTTTACAGTCTAATTATCCAGCGCTGATACTATTCTGCACATACTGTACACGAAGTGCATGGATTTACATACAGTACAGAGGTTTGCAATCAATTTCCATGAATCATTCAGAAGTAACATAGCTACTTTATCAAAGTAGTCAAAGAGTCAAAATCTTACAAATATAAAGAGGTTAATATATTTATTTCAATTACCTCATATGCCTTCACGTGCCATCAATATTACAGGAATGGTTTTTGTATTTTAAAAGACCAGTCCATTCAAATAGTATACTTTAGCTATAGGCATAGCCTAGTGGGCTGAATCAGTCTTGTCTTCTTTGTATGTTTGGAGGATGTATTGCATTTTTCTTAATACAAGATAAATAGAAATTCCAGAAAGAAAAACAAGATCCCTTTTCGCTAACAGGGAAGTGTATAATTGTACCAGCAATAGGAATGCCACACACCAAGATGTAAAATAATATTCTTCCTTTATCAAAATAGCCAGCAGGAACAAGTTCTAGTCTGGTATGTTTCGCACTAGGCACAATGCTTTTACAAGGAAGGTGTGCAGCAGGCACGGAATGGCCATAGGGCACACAGGCCATTTGCCCAGTGGAAATTACGGATTGTCTTTTCCCCAGGAGGTGCAGTGCGTCAAAAGAGTTTCCCATGTACAGAAATGCAAACATATCTATTTTGTTACCCTGCCTGCTTACCTTAATACTCACCTGTGACATATCATGTATCAGATTAGAGGCCCCAATGACAAGAGAGCTTCTCTTAGACCTTTGGTCCAAACACCACTGAAATTAAAAACAGGGAATAAGAGGGCACAGAGTGGCATGGGAGCCAAAAGCCTCATCCACGGAAGCTCATTTCTGGCAGAAGGCTCAGCTGCAAGGTGTACATGCAGATTGATTCGGAAAATCACTGAGGAGCAAAGCTGCAGAAGTACTGTAGCCATTGTGGAGAACCAAACTGGTCATCAGTTGGCAGGAACCTACTACAGGCTGGAAGCATGATCTGAGACTGGCAGTAGTCTGCAACTGAGATGGCAGGCAGCAGGCAAGGCAGAAGGCAGAGTCATGGTCAGGAGACAGGCTGTGGTCAGATAGAATTATATTCAAGATACAGGAAAGGTCACACCTACAGGTAGATATCAGCAGAGATGAACCATGGTCAGGAAATAGCAAGTAACAATCATGCAAGTGAGGACAGGGTCAGAATCAAGCTGGGTAACAACAGGAAGTCAGAGCAGAGATGAATCCAGGGGCAGAATGAGTCTGCAACAGATAAGCAGATCCCAGAAACAGATGCAAGTTCAGGTCATAGTGTAACAGATAAAAGTCAGTCAGCAATTTCCTGGTTCAGCTTTGATCCCTAATTAGGTCGTCTGTTGCCAAGACTGGAATTTGGCATGTGCATCTGTGCACCTTTTTGTCCATGCAACCACACAGCATGTGTAGCGAGATATTGGCATTTTACCCATATATTGCATCTCATTAATAATATTTAGCACATGTACTATTATTACACAGCAGTTAAAGCAGAACTACACTGAATCTGAGTGCGACAAACTGAAAATGCTGTTTAATTAATTTTTTATATTCACAGCAAACTCACCCATCCATCCACGTCTCCATGCTTTATTTTGTTGATAAATCACTTTAAAAACACTCCCCTAGCACTTCTAGCCATGACCATCTTGAGTAAGGGCAGATGAGTCATATAGAATTTACTTCCTGGAATCCATCTGCCCTTCAGGCATGCAGGCAGGAGGGTATGTTTAGCTAAGGAAGCCCCTCCTCCCCTCGACCAGATGAAAGAAAAGAAAAAACTTCCCATGAAGACTCCTGGGATGTATAACATAATTTTGGCCTAGGCCAGAAAAAGGGAAGCAACTGAAGAAATGTAAAAAGAAAAATAATCAAACAAGTGAATATAATAAACCTACCTATCTATTTACTAATGTTAGAAGCATAAGGATTAAAAATAGTTAATGTTGATTGGGAGAATTTAGTTCCGCTTTAAAATTATCTAAGCTTAGAAGCTTGCAGAATATCATTATAGAGAAATATATTTAACATTTGAACTACCCTTACATATTATTGTGTGTTTTCATAGAGAAAAGAGTCCCTTTATTGTATTTTCATTGTTCTTCACAGAATGTCCTTCACAGAGAACACAAGCTTCATAGACACTACTGTGTTCTTAGTTAGCTACATCATTTTGTATAACTTTTAGCACACATTTAAAAATATTAATTCCAAACATATATTTTTATATTAGTGTAGCACCCTCGTCCTAGAAATAGGGCTACAGGTAAATTTGGTTATGCTGGGTGGTAGCCAGCCTGGTTAATTTGTAGTATTTATTCGTCAAATTACTTCTGATCCATGAGGTGGCTGGGAGAGCTTCAAGTGAGAACTCATCAAAGAGAATTCAGTATGCTGTAGTAAGTAAAGTTAAGTTACTATAGGAGACAGCCTGTCTTACAAAGTACAGATGTGCTGGTTCAGCTTAAAGGCTCTTTTCCTGTATTGCTGTCTACCTTATCTCACCTTTTTTTGTCTAAGGAGTCTGCCAATCTGTCTATTTGTTAATCGTTACTAAGGGTGTCCTGTGCCCTATCCCCTCTCTCCCACATTTTTCCTGATTGAGATATAAACTTCTCTCTTGTTTAAAGCGGGGTTCCACCCAAATTTTGAACAATATCTGTATGTATTCTCTTCCTTGCCTAGAAGCTGACATGCCGTAAATCGCCGTAATTACCTTTTATTTTTCTATTCTTCTTTGCACTTCCTGGTTCTCCTCCCGTGGGAGTAGGCGTGTTTCTAGCCTCTCCCAGACTCCTGGGAGCTAGTCTCAGGCTTCCCAGGATGCCACTGAGCATGTGCGGGAACGAGCGGTGAATGCTGGGAGCACAGCATTCACCACATCCAGGAAATAAATGCTTGTGGGCTTCAAATGCCCACAATGAAGATGGAAACCGCCTGCAGTGAATAATATAAGTTATTCTTTCCGACGAAATCTGACACAGACGGACATATTACACACAGTATGTGAGTATGTAATGCTGAGAAGAAAAGTTTGTGAATGAACTCAAAAAAAAAAAATGATGGATAGGTGGACCCCCGCTTTAAGCATAAAAGTGACTGGCGCCCAACTTTCTTTCTTGTTCATCACCCACCATGCCTAGTACCCTGCACCCTGAGGAATTATGTCCAACCTACCTCTGGTAGTCACCATCAGGCTCCTGGAAAATCAGGGTGGGCGCTACACTAGTAATGTATAATAAGTAAACTAATCATTCCTCCATTTATATAATGCACAATTAGTAGTGCATATTTGTGTAATCAATATCTATATATCAATTTGTGTATATATACAGTATATTCAACAATTATAGCTATAGATATAATACATTATTGTGGACAAGATGTATTCTAAATATATATACTCGTGCTAGAAGTGAAACAATTGTGAAAAGATTTGTTTACAAAATATCCTGCAGCTGCTGTACACAAGGTGCTATTCACTTGACAAACAAAAACATATAAATATTACAGCGCTCACTGTAATATGTATATGTTTTTTTTGTTTTTTTTAATATATCCTTATTATTCTTATTTATAGTAGAAACATCATACATCAAGCATAGGGTCTCAATAGTGCTACCGCATTATGATGCATTTTTCACTGCATTTTTGTAGTGCGAGTTTGCGTGTTTTTGGTACATTTTTCATGCTTAATGCGTTTTTGTAGGAGGAGAATGGATTTTATATACAAAACTCTAACAAAAATGCACTAGAAACACATTACACAACACATTACATACAGTATCTCACAAAAATGAGCACACCCCTCTCATTTTTGTAAATATTTTATTACATCTTTTCATGTGACAACACTGAAGAAATGACACTTTGCTACAATGTAAAGTAGTGAGTGTACAGCTTGTATAACAGTGTAAATTTGCTGTCCCCTCAAAAGAACTCAACACACAGCCAATATTGTCTAAACCACTGGCAACAAAAGTGAGTACACCAATAAAATTAAAATGTCCAAATTGGACAGGTGTGAATGGGGAGCAGGTGTGTTAAATTTGGTGTTATCACTCTCTCGTACTGGTCACTGGAAGTTCATGGCAAAGAACTTTCTGAGGATCTGAAAAAAAAGAATTGTTGCTCTACATAAAGATGGCCTATAAGAAGATTGCCAAGACCCTAAAACTAAGCTGCAGCACAGTGGCCAAGACCATAAAGCGGTTTAACAGGACAGATTCCACTCAAAACAGGCCTCATGATCGACCAAAGAAATTGAGTGCACATGTTCAGCGTCATACCCAGAGGTTGTCTGTGGGAAATAGACATGCTGCATTGCATTAAAAGAAGTGCCTGCACCTTTTCAAAAAATATGCTGCAGCTGCACTGCATTGATATAAACAAGCACCATAGAGAAAGAATAATGTCATTTTAACTGTCATGCAGTGCAGCATGACAGAAAACCCAAGGGAAATCACACTAGCATGAATTGGGGCTTAAAGTGATTGGAAAGTCTCGTTTTTTTCATATAAAAAAAACAAACATGTTATACTTACCTGCTCTGTAACATTGAATTTGCACAGAGTAGCCCGAATCCTCCTCTTCTCAGGTCCCTCTTCTGTGAACCTGGCCCCTTCCTCCTGTTCAGTGCCCCCACAGCAAGCAGCTTGCTATGGAAGCACCCACGCCGAGTTACAGCTCCTTGTGTTCATTCAGACACAGAGCCCTGACCCTGCCCAGCCCCCCCACTCCCCTGATTGACTAACTGACTTTGATTGACAGCAGCGGCAGCCAATGCTGTATCTCAGCCAATCAGGAGGGAGAATCTCGGATGGCTGAGACACTTGTGGACATCGCTGGACAGAGAGGGACCTCAGGTAAATGTTAGGAGGGCTGTTGCACACAGAAGGCTTTTTATCTTAATGCATAGCATGCATTAAGATAAAAAACCTTCTGCCTTTACAACCATTAGGTTTTATATACACAAATAATAAATATGTAATGAGTTGTATGAATAAGTAGCATGTAGGACATGTAGGTTTGTAGGTCAAGGTAACAACAGGTCAGTGACAGGAAGTCATAAACACATTTTCTGTCCTTGGAATAGGGAACAATTGGTTTAATGCCAAGAAAACTGTTTTCTAACCTTGATATGAGGGGATTTTATCAAGACAAGAACTATCTATTGTTCTTGGCAAAGTCTAACATCAGTACAGGATGACATTATAATCTGATTTTTGGAGATAATTTAAGACAACACATATGGTTCCATTGTTCCAATTATTATTATTCTAAATAAGACCTGCAAGCCCATATTGTTTGAATTGCTTGTTCCTGGACATATGTGTAGCAATAACTCTTGGCGGAGCTGCTGGTTTAAGTGGGCTTGTTACCTTCACTCTCCTTCCCTCTGTTTTACCGGCACCGGGTCTAGGGTTCCGTTCAGTCTACCTCTGGACGATACACGCACCAACACTTGAGTACGGTTTCAATGCTTTATTAAATGAGTTACTAAGGAAGTAGCAGGAAAGAGGCAGAAGGGAAACTGCAGAAGAAACTCAAATATCTTCTTGTAGGGTTCTTGACAAATGTCCTGGTAAAATTTGGATATTATAGGGGGCGCATGCGCGGAGTCTAACAGAGCGGTAATGTGTCGTTAGAGCTCCGCGACTGAGAGAAAACCCACCATACAGCCTGAACCTGCCGGTATAACATCTACCACTACCTTGGGCTTATTCCCGTGACCTCAGGGACTGAATTGTTACAGGTAAAATGGCGCTAGGAGGTGGCAGAAACAAATTTAACACGTCCTCCATGAAGGAGTCTCAGTCAAGGGCTGCAGCCAGAGCGGCATCAGCCTCTGCCTCACAGATTACCTCACAGAACACCTCAGAGCGCTCACACAAAGAAAAGCAGCCTTCTGTTCAGATAACATCACCAGATGATTCTGACATAGAACTTTTCCCCTCACAAGATTCTTCAAAGAATGTATCTGCTTCACCTGTGCTTTTGAAACAATTTGAGAGAATGTTACAAAAGGCACTTAAACAAACAGCAGAACATATTACAAGCAGCCTCACAAGAGAAATTAGAGAACTGGGCACACGTACTGATGTATTGGAAAATAAATTTGAAGTAATGAAACTTTCTGTACAAGACACCATGAAAGAAATAGAAAACCTTAAAGAGGAGAATTTTACACTTCAATCCAGATTAGAAGATTATGAGAATAGGGCCAGGCGTTCAAACATTCGTATTAGAGGAATTCCTGAGACAGTAACTGATTTACCTTCGACGATAACAGCCCTATTTCAGGAGCTACAACCGACAATACCCATTGAGCGCCTAGAGATGGATAGGGTCCACCGAGCATTGGCGTCAAATAAAATAGATGGCCCTCCACACAATATCATAGCGAAACTTCATTACTATCGCACGAAGGAACAATTGATGTCAGCAGCCAGAGAAAAACATAACCTATCCTTTCAAGGTCATGACTATCAGCTATTTACTGACCTGTCCCAGCTGACCATCAATAAGAGGCGATCAATGAAGCCCCAATTGGCAGTACTACAGAATCACCATATCATCTACCAATGGGGATTCCCGTTCTCCATCAGATTCACACATCAAGGTTCTAGATTTACCTGCAGATCTCCTGAAGAATTGCAGCTGACTTTACAAGATCTACACCTAGTAGATAAATCACAATCTACCAACCTTACCTGCAGAAGATCTACATCCAACAATCCTGGAAACCATCAGGCTAACAAGAGGAGCCATATTGCCTCCCCTCCGCTGGAACAGGAAGACTCTATGGACTGATATTAAAAGACAGTGTTACATAGACCCCATTTGGACTTCATAGTCCTTTTCTCATTTATTTTAAATATTAAACATTCCGATACCTTCAGATCAAAAATTTTTTCACACCTTTCACAAATACAGACACTCCTTTACAACCAATTTACTAAATTTGAATCCACTTGTCTAAAAGATCCACATGCCAAGAAACAAATTTCTTCTATCTACTCTCATTTACTGACTAATATTAATTTAGATAAACCATCCTATGTTCAGAAATGGGAGGAGGACCTAGGACGAACTCTTGAGGATATGGAATGGTCAAGTATCTGGCAGGCCACTAAAACATCTTCTGATAATATTTTAGCAATGGAAACAAATTACAAAGTTCTGACTCATTGGTACTTAGTACCTTCTAGAATCGCAAAATATGTTCCAACTTACTCAGCTCTTTGCTTTCGTGGCTGCCCAGACCTGGGCACACATTTGCATGTCTGGTGGACCTGCCCGGTAGCCCAGATCTTTTGGAAAAAAAATTTTGGCATAGCCTCTGAAATGTTCAAATTTAAAATTCACCCTGATACCACCATGGCTTTGCTCAACTTAAAACCGGTATACCTAACACATATACAATTCAAGCTGTTGATCCAGCTACTGACAGCCACTAGACAAACAATTGCGAAAGCCTGGAAATCCCCTTCACTAGGAGTAGTTGAGACTAAAAATAGAATGAATAATTTCATGATTCACTCTAAAATGGCTGCTATAGAAAATAATCTTATACCAAAATTTAAGAAATTATGGAACCCATGGATTAAATTTTTCACTGCATCATCTATGGATGAAAAAGTCCTATTGCCATGGTAGTGGTTAAAATTGACTGATCTTAGTCTTTACTCATCTCCATATGGCTCTCGGACCAATCTGGTGAACTCCTTCTCCCCCTCTTCTCTCTCTTCCTCTATACAGGGGGTCCCCGGGTTACAAACAAGTTAGGGACTGTAGGTTTGTTCTTAAGTTGAATCTATTTGTAAGTCGGAACATGTACATTTTTTAAGGGTAGCTCCAGCCAAAAAAACTATTTTTAAGCTTTTTGGATAGCATAGGGAAGGGTTAACACCCCTGTAACATTTGTTTTGCTGTGTGTGCCCCTGTTCAGAAGATTTCACCTCACTTTCTGTCCCAATGACAATTGGATTTTGAAAATTTTGGGTTGTTGTGGAAACAAGCCTTGGTGATAAAGCATGAGTGGAGGTACTTTTTCCCCACAATAGCTCTTGCAGGAGTGAATTTCCCTTCCTAAGGGTAGATTTCCTCTCACTTCCTGTTGTCTCCCTCCGTTTGTAAGTAGGAGTCGTTTGTAAGTCAGATGTTTGTAACTAGGGGACCCCCTGTATTCCTGTTTATCCCTACTCTCTTCTTTTCTGTCCCCTACCCCCTTTTTTTTTTCTCTATTGCCTGTGAACATAGTGCTATTTAAGCTAAATGTTATCTTTATAATGTAATGAATTGCTCTCATTGTATATCTTAAATCTTTAGCTTTAGATTAGCTTATTAATTCAGCAATAACTTACAGTCTTTAGACTCCCCACACTAATTCCTTTATATGTACAATGTAATCTTTACATATGATTTGTTTTCTCTTGTTTATTTATTTATTTATTTATTTTTTCTCTACTTATTTTTAATTTTCCTATGTAATAGCAAAATTAGACTCTGTTCATATGTGATTATTCAACATATACGTTTTGCTGATTGTTATATATTCAACAAAATCTTTTGACAAAGAATTTGGATAATATAATAGAATACGCTCCCCTCGTGGAACACAATCTTTGCTCGCCTGGATAGGCCTCTCTCACTTGCCTAGCAGCCAGTACGTAGCACGAACAAAAGTCTCTGCCACAGACTTGTTTGGGATAAACCGGTACGATCCTCTGCCACAGGATGTATTGTTTTTTTCTGCAATGATCGTCAGTCACAGTGCTTGAACCTTTAAGCCAACCCCGCAACACTATGCTGTATAGTTACTTTTAGGATACGTCCTCCAACCGAGTCACCAGGCCCCTCTCCAGACCAGCACACAGCATGATCCTTCCATGACGGGTCCTCCCCTGGGATCTCCTCGGTTGTCCAGCTTCTTCCCCTTGGATAGACAGCTCAGGACCATTCCTCAGCTGCTGTGGTAGGCCCACCAAGCTTCTGGGCCCACCCCTGCGCCGCAGCGACGTGGGCCTCCGGAACGGAGGACCACGAGATTTCTTTCTAACGCATACCTGTCGGCCAGGAGGGCCAGCAGGGGGCTGTAAAACGAACCCCAAAATATGGAGTCTGTCCCATAAATACCCTCGCCCGGCATGCATCTCGGAGGACCACCTCTCCGGGACAGAAGAGCATCCATATGCTTCGACACGTTGCCCTTCCAACATTGACCAGTGATAACAGCGACACCCACCGGTCAGTATGGAAACACACACAACGTCAGCCAAGCTAGAACAGAGGCAAACCTAACCTATTTTAGCGAACAAGTTACTAAATTTACCTAACATATGGTAGATCGCAAATCTACCAGCGCTACATATGAATAAACCTACTTCTTTGGAGCTCATTCCTGGTGTTGACCTTAGTCTATTCTACTTCATGTAAAATGCGTCAAATAGCGCACGCATGTGAATTAGCATTTTCGGCCACACAATGTGCACACATAACCAGCCAGCAATGACTCTTGCTTTGTGCATTGGCACACACACACATCATCTTCTAATGCCGTTCATGACAACTACTCTTAAGTTTCATGGACATAGGGGTGTAGGAGATTAAGAGCTACTGACAAGCCTTATGCCCCGTACACACGGTCGGACTTTGTTCGGACATTCCGACAACAAAATCCTAGGCTTTTTTCCCACGGATATTGGCTCAAACTTGTCTTGCATACACACGGTCACACAAAGTTGTCGGAAAATCAGATCGTTCTAAACGCGGTGACGTAAAACACGTACGTCGGGACTATAAACGGGGCAGTGGCAAATAGTTTTCATCTCTTTATTTATTCTGAGCATGCGTGGCACTTTGTCCGTCGGATTTGTGTACACACGATCGGAATTTTATATCCTGCTCTCAAACTTTGTGTGTTGGAAAATCCGATGGAAAATGTCCGATGGAGCCCACACACGGTCGGAATTTCCGACAACACGCTCCGATCGGACATTTTCCATCGAAAAATCTGACCGTGTGTACGGGGCATTACAGTAGCTTGATGCTTGTCAAATACCATATACTCGTTAACACTTATTATTATTATTATTATACAGTATTTATATAGCGCCAACAGTTTACGTAGCGCTTTACAACTTGAGGGTAGACAGTACAAATACAATACAATTTGATACAGTAGGAATCAGAGGGCCCTGCTCCTTAGAGCTTACAATCTAAGAGGGAAGGTCAAGAGATACAAGAGGTAATAACTGTGGGTGATGTGCTGATTGAGAAGATAAATGTACAGTTGTTAGGTGGGGGTCAGATAGGCTTCTCTGAAGAGATGAGTTTTCAGGGATCGTCTGAAAGTGGATAAAGTAGGAGAAAATCGGACGGCTTACCAAACAAGGTATGCAAAAATAAATTTCAATGGCATCTGTAAATAAGTTGTTGCACAATGGTTTGTTGTCTGGTTATGAACAGAAATGTTTAACCACTTCAGCCCCGGAAGATTTGGCTGCTTAATGACCAGGCCATTTTTTGCAATACGGCACTGCGTCACTTTAACTGACAAGTGCGCGGTCGTGTAACGCTGTACCTAAACAAAATTGACGTCCTTTTTTTTCCCCAATAGAGCTTTATTTTGGTGGTATTTGATCACCTCTGCATTTTTTATTTTTTTGTGCTATGAGCAAAAGAATAGCGACAATTTTGAAAAAAACACAAACACAATACCTTTTACTTTTTGCTATAATAAATATCCCATTTTTTCCACAGTTCAGGCCGATATGTATTCTTCTACATATTTTTGGTAAAAAAAAAAAAACGCAATAAGCATATATTGATTGGTTTGCAGAAAAGGTATAGCATCTAAAAAATAGGGGATAGAGTTTTGGCATTTTTATTATTATTTTTTTTTTTACTAGTAATGGCGGTGATCTCAGATTTTTATCAGGACTGCGATATTCGGCGAACAAATTGGACACTTTTGACACATTTTTGGGACCACTGACAATTATACAGCGATCAGTGCTATAAAAATGCACCGATTACTGTATAAATGTCACTGGCAGGGAAGAGGTTAACACTAGGGGGCGATCAAGGGGTTAACTGTGTTCCCTAGGTATGTTCTAACTGTGGGGGGAGATGGGACTGACTAGAGGAGGAGAGAGATCGTGTGTTCATACGAAGTATGAGAGAACCAGGATTTGTGTGTTTACACACACAGATCCCGGTTCTCGCTCTGTCACTAGCGATCGCCGGGCACTCGCATCGGCTCCGGGCACACACTGCAGGCGCACACGTGCCTCCTACAGCGTCTTAAAGGGCCGACGTACAGCTACGATGGCTCGCCCAGGGGAGCCATTCTGCCGCAGTTTAACTGCGGCGGCCGGTTGGGATCCGGTTAAACCTAATATATTTTCTACTGCAAGCATTATTATCTCAGTTCTGCACTAAGTGAAATATTTGTGGCACTTCTCTAGGATTCTGCAGGACTAAGTTCTCTATGTCAGTGGTCATCAACCCTTTCCTCAGGGCCCACTAACAGGCCATGTTTTATGTATTACCTTGGGGAGATGCAGGCTAGAATATTGCATTTACTGAGCACCAAATGATATCACCTGTGATGTATTTCAGTTATCTTGCAAACCTGGCCTGTTAGTGGTCCTGAGGACAGGGTTGATGACCACTGCTCTAGGTCATCTGCTTGGATAGGTACAAACATGGCAAAGGTTTGAAGTGAGCTTCATGCAATTGTAAATGTTCAGTGCCGTTTGGGTGTAACTTTCTTTCTTTTTAGTAATAAAATATAAGCTGGTTACCTAGCAAACTGCAGCCTTGTCTTTTATTTTGCATAATCAGTGTGTTGAGGCACTATCTTAAATAGAGAATGGGAATATTCCAATGACAATAATCTCTATACAAAAAAAAAAAAAAAAACATATAGACAAATCCATGTAGCCAAATTAATAACAAATTAAAAATAAAAAATATATATCAAAGTCCTGAAATGGTAAATATCTAAACAGGAAGAAATCTTCTATTCAACTTCTTTCAATCACCATGTGTGCATTAGTGGTTAGGGATGAGCCGAACACCCCCCCAGTTCGGTTTGCAACAAAACATACCGAACAGGCAAAAACTTTGGCAGAACACACGAACACCGTTAAAGTCTATGGGACACGAACATGAATAATCAAAAGTGCTCATTTAAAAGGCTTGTATGCAAGTTATTGTCATAAAATGTGTGTGGGGACCCGGGTCCTGCCCCAGGGGACATGTATCAATGCAAAAAAAAATTTTTAAACGGCCGTTTTTTCGGGAGCAGTGATTATTTTAATGCTTAAAGCAAAACAATAAAAATGAAATATTCCTTTAAATATCGTGCCTGGGGGCGTGGCTTGGCACGCGGCTTGGATTGCAGCACAGTAGAAGAGCTCCGGCAGACACACAGCCTTTTCGCCTGATACCCTTCCACAGAGACGCCAATGCCGAGCAAAAAGCTGTACAGCACCCCACAGTCTCATTCCAGTTGCGGGCAACCACCCTCAGCAGCAAGAAACATTACAGATCTGTTTAAACAGAAGTCTGCAGCGGGTCGCAGCATGGCCTGTCCTACGATGGCGCTGACACAGCACCACAAGGAGGAATGCAGCGGTGACTCTGAATTGGCTGCGGAGGACATAGGTAGGGGTAAATCTAAATCATATAAGGACCTGACCTATGCAGACATGTCCTGCTTCACGGCTGATATCAAGTCCACATTCTCAGCTGCAATTACAGACTTGAAAACTAATCTTGTGGTTCTCACTGAGAAGCTGGCAGCAACAGAGCATGCAGGAAGTCAGAGAGATAAGGCAATTCATAGACTGGACAAGGTCTCGGTCTAGCATGCACAACATTTCATTGATATGAACAGTGTCAGATAGGGGTATTCACCGAGGCCGAGATTCTGAGAGCGGTAACCTCTTGCGACTAAGCGCACTCCACTCCTGGAGATGGTACAGGGGGTAAAGGGCACAAAGAGGCAAGAGTCACCAGCAGGCTGGGCAGGTCTTGCGTGAAGGTCACCGGCAGGGAGACAGCTGTGCAGGACTGGAAGATGCTGAAGCTCAAGAAGGAGGATGAACAGCTGATCCAACAACAGGCCGGGGGTCAAACACCGTTGACTAGTAAGAGTCTCTAGATAGGCAAAAACAGTCTAGTGCAAAGGGCTGTTAGCAGGTCTGTCAGCAGGCTGATGACTGGTACTGAAGATCGATAGCAAAGTCCGTAAACAGGCCGAGGGTCAAACACAGGTAACTGGAAGCAAAGTCTGAGAGCAAGCCAGGGGTCGAGCACTGAAGACAATAGCAAAGTTCAGGAGCAGGCTGAGGATCAATCACTGGAGACAGGAAGCAAAATCCATAGACAGGCCGAGGGTCAAACACAGGAAGCAAGTGGAGAAGTCCGAGAGGCAAGCCGAGGGTCAGATGCAGGAAGAGATCAGAGCAGGTCAAGGTCAATCCGGATCACAACAGGTAATCAAGAATCAGGATACAAGCAGGAAACACACTGGGAGCTAAAAAACAAACCAGCAATCTGGTCATGGCACAGAGTGGCTTTTATAGGCCAGTGGGAGGCTCATGTTGTGCGCGCTATTACATAAGCGCGTTCGCCGTTCCGCTGAATTGCACACAAACATTAGCCATTTAGCCAAATTGCACTCGCGTATTAGCCGTTTTGCGCTGTATTGTGCCCAGGGATGCACTGGAGTGCCGCTCTACCGCGCATGTGCGAAGGAAGGCAGCAATATTGGCGAGACTGGTACTTGCCTCTTTCCTGACAAACAGGCATTTGGAGGACCTTGGCAACAGGGGCAGGAGGAACAACATCAGGGTGAGAGGAATCCCAGAATCTGTAGATGCAGACCAAATTGCCCCTACTCTCCAAAGAGTGTTCAACAACTTGCTGGACAGACAAGAGGATATGGTGATTGAATTTGTCCGGGCACACAGGGCGCTTAGACCAAGGGGGCCTGACACAGCCCCACCGAGAGATATAATTTGCTGCCTCCAGAATTTTCAACTGAAGGAGGACATAATGCGTAAGGCCAGGAGAAATGACAGAATCATTTTTGATGGAGAAAGTATAATGCTGTTTCAGGACTTATCGCAAATCACTCTTAAAAATCGCAGGGCTCTGCGTCCCCTGCTTGAAAAGTTGAGAGACAGGGATTTAAATTATTCATGGCACTTCCCCTTCGTGCTCATTGTGTCAGCTAATGGCCACCAACGTGTTTTACGCACCCCGGCAGAGCTTCCGGACTTTTGTGCAGGATTGGGACTGGACTTAGTGGAACTGCCAGACTGGTATGCTGACTTTGCTCTACCACCCCCTGACAGGAGCCTAACCTGTTCACCGTTCTCCACACCTGAGAAGAGACTTTCTAAGAAGATGAAGCATGGCAAAGCAGGAGGATCTAAAACAGGCACCCCAAACTCGAGATTCATGCCTGTGTGGGACCAAGCACAGGGATAGGGGGCAGTCAGGCCCACTATCTATTAGTATAGATGGTGCACAGAATCTCTTATAGCTGCAGACAGTTGTGCTAATAACTAACACATTTTTTCCTAGCACCAGTTTTCATTATTCACAGGACTGAGCCTCATATACCTAGTTTACCAATACTGTTGATGTTCTCTCTCCCTTCCAATAATTATTATATCAGAGTATAGGCATAGGCCCTTAAATGCTAGCCACGGGTACAGTCACGGGGTGGCGGCTGCTGCCCCTGGATGTTCCACAGGCAATAGGATGGAAGTAGGTGGTAGTTTGATTGTTAGGCCAAATCAATCAACTGGTTATGATATGATAGGGAGAGGGACTATTTGTGGTCAGGACACTTTAAAGGTGGGGACCGCGGCGGGTGTTGGGGTGGTGCAACCATTAGGCAGCGTCTTGCTTTCTAGTGGAGGTTGATGACTCGGAGCTCCACAGTTTTAGTGGGGTGCGGTGTCATCGATCGTTTGGGTTGATTAATAAAAATCATATAATATTGCCCTTAAGGCTGTGTGTTACTTGGAGGCACGTTTTGCCGGTGTTCTGACATATAGTGTCCTCCTATCAGATAGTGTCCGCCCCGTACTGCGCAGGCGCAGCGCCTGCGCAGTACGGAGGAGAAGGAGATGCCGAAAATGTCCGAAGTTGATCAGCTGACCATCAGCTGTACACGGCGCTCGGACACTTGTTAGTGATGGCTTTGCAAGAGGGCCCCTCGTGGGCTCGCTTCGCTCGCCACGCTTCGGGCACGGCCTCGCTGCGCTCGGCAACTATTTATTCTAACTCTATGTCCACTTGGATAGTAGGGAATGATCCTGGACATAGGGTAAGAATAAATGCGCAGGCGCCGTGTACAGCTGACGATCAGCTGTTGAACTTCGGAGACTTTCGGCGTCTCGTTTGTCCTCCGTACTGCGCCTGCGCAGTACAGGGCGGACACTTTTGGATAGGGGACTGTATTCGACAAGACACCGGTTTATTTCAAACTCTATTTTTTACTCAAGTGTTTTACATATACTTGTCCACCACCGAGTGTCCACCTCCCTCTTCCCCACAAAGTGATCTGGTTTCACAGAAGTGTTCCAGATTCACTATAGTTATTCTAGATAGGGCTCTATCTAGAGGTAGACCAAAACTCTCCTTTTTCTACAACAGTTTCCCTTTCTTTTTCTATAAAGTTTTGTTTAACCACTTTGTTCACATAGAGAAGTTTAACCAGCTTATCAGTAACTATTCCAGGCA
This sequence comes from Lithobates clamitans, assembly GCA_037952925.1. Lineage (NCBI taxonomy): Eukaryota > Metazoa > Chordata > Amphibia > Anura > Ranidae > Lithobates > Lithobates clamitans. The sequence goes on from JBBGZY010000142.1 coordinate 5,300,997, forward strand.
TATCAAATACAGCACCACTCCTGAGTCTGCAACATGGCCTACATCTCCTTGGGTCGCAACCCTACGGTGATTTCACACAACGTAAGGGGGCTGAACATCCCAGAAAAGTGCACTACCCTGCTCAGGGAAATCAAAAAAGGTAAGCCACATTTTGTGCCGTTATAAGAGACTAAGGATGAGCCGAACACCCCCTGGTTTGGTTCGCAGCAGAACATGCGAACAGGTAAGCCATTGGGAAGTCCCCGTGCGTCAGGTGGGGCGGGGTCATCACCGTGTGGCCCCATCATTAAGGCGGGTGCCTCCCATGGAGGTGGATCAGTGGCAGCATGTGGGGTTTTTTTTTTTTTTTGGTCCGGCGGAGCAAGAGAAGAAGATGAATGGACTTTGTGGGACATGTTTATTTTTTTATTTTTTAATAAAGGACTTGTCCCAAGATGTGTCTTGTGGGTTTTTTTTAACAGTTTGACACTTTTTTTGTGAAATGGTAGGGGTACAATGGACCTGTTACCATTTCAAACGGGGGGGGGCGGGATCTGGGGGTCCCCTTGTTAAACACGGGAAACATGCGCCACTTTACATGCATACTATAGACACCCCCCAGGTACAAAATTAAAAGGAATATTTCACTTTAAGCATTATTATAATCACTGCTTCCGAAAAAACAGCCCTTTTTAAAACTTTTTTTTGCATTGATACATGTCCCCTGGGGCAGGACCTAGGTTCCCAAACACTTTTTATGACAATACCAAGATAATAAGCCTTTAAAATTAGCACTTTTGATTTCTCCCATAGACTTTTAGAGGGTGTTCCGCAGCTTTCGTATTTGCCGCGAACACCCCAAATTGTTCGCTATTTGGCAAACATGCGAACACCCAATGTTCGACTCGAACTTATGTTCGACTCAAACATCGGGCTCATCCCGACAAGAGACACATTTTAAAATGCACCATGTGCCAAGACTCACTGACTCAACTTTCACTAGGGCGTTTCACGCCACCAATAACCAAGCAAAATCAAAAGGGGTATCAATTCTAGTGAGTAAGGATGCACCCTTTGAACAATTGACAGACACAGACAGCAGGTTTCTATTCATAAAAGGGAAGTATGGGGGTGTACCCATCACTAAAGCGAATGTTTTCTTTCCAAATAAGGCACATTTGACTTTTTGCAAACACATAGTTCAACAGCTACAGGGGTTCACTTCAGGCTGTCTAATACTGGGCGGGGACGTCAACATCCTATTGAATCCATTGACGGACACTTCAACTGGCAGCACCAGCATTAAATATAAGATACTCAAGCACATTAAATCACTTTTAAACTCCCTCCAGTTAGTAGACTTGTGGAGATTCCTCAACCCAGGTGGTCGAAACTACACATTTTACTTGATCCCACATGAGAAATATGCCTGTCTAGATTATCTTTTCATTACACAGAATGACCTCCCCATCCCAACAGACACCCACATAGGGATACAGTCAATCTCTGATAATTCTCCAATAGGGATGGGCTTTCGACTCAAACACTGGCTGTTCGCCCGTTCACGGAACAGCGAACAATTTGAGGTGTTCGCTGCAAATTCGAAAGCCGCAGAACACCCTTTAAAAGTCTATGGGAGAAATCAAAAGTGCTAATTTTAAAGGCTTATATGCAAGGTATTGTCATGAAAAGTGTTTGGGTACCTGGGTCCTGCCCCAGGGGACATGTATCATTACAAACAAAGTTTTAAAAGCGGCCGTTTTTTCGGGAGCAGTGATTTTAATAATGCTTAAAGTGAAACAATAAAAGTGTAATATTCCTTTAAATTTCGTACCGGGGGGGGGGGGGTGTTTATAGTGTACTTGTAAAGGGGCGCATGTTTCCTGTATTTAGAACAGTCTGACAGTAAAATGACATTTCTAAAGGAAAAATTTAAAAAAAATGCGTGGGGGTCCCCCTAAATGTCATACCAGGCCCTTCAAGTCTGGTATAGATTTTAAGGGGAACCCCGCGCCAAATTTTTTTTAAAAAATGGCGTGGGGTTCCCCCAAAAATCCATACCAGAACCTTATCCGAGCATGCAACCTGGCAGGCCGCAGGAAAAGAGGGGGGACAAGAGAGCACCCCCCTCCTGAACCGTACCAGGCCACATGCCCTCAACATTGGTAGGGTGCTTTGGGGTAGCCCCCCAAAGCACCTTGTCCCTATGTTGATGGGGAGAAGGGCCTCATCCCCACAACCCTTGCCCGATGGTTGTGGAGGGTCTGCGGGCGGGGGGCTTATCAGAATCTGGAAACCCCCTTTAACAAGGGGACCCCCAGATCCCGGCCCCCCCCATGTGAATTGTTAATGGGGTACAAATGTACCCCTACCATTTCACAAAAGAGTGTCAAAAAGGTTTAAAAACAAAAGAGACGGTTTTTGACAAGTCCTTTATTAATTTCTTCTACTTACATCTTCTTTCTTCTGGTCTTCCTTTGGTGTTCTTCTTCTTCTCCATCTTCTTCTTCCTCCGGCTTCTTCTCTGCTCCGTCCGCACGATCCGCAGTGGGAGTCTACCGCCATGTGACGCTTCGGTTCTTCTGACACTTCTCCTGGGAGACTTCACAGGGACTTCCCTGTGGCTTTCCCCATGTTGTCAGAGGGGGCGGGGTCACCAGTTAACGTAACCGGGTGACCCCTCCCCCCTCTGACAACACGGGGAAAGCCACAGGGAAATCCCCGTGAAGGAGGGTCACCGGGTGGCCCCGCCCTCCGTTATATAAGAAGAGTCAGAAGAACCAAAGTGTCACACGGCGGAAGACTCCCACTGAGGCGGATAGTGCGGACGGAATGGAGAAGAAGCCGGAGGAAGATGCGGGATGAGAAGAGCGGAGGAAGAAGAAGATGAAGAAGAAGAAGATGGAGAAGAACACCGAAGGAAGACCAGAAGAAAGAAGATGGAAGAAGAATAAATTAATAAAGGAATTGTCAAAAATCGTCTCTTGTGTTTTTTAACCTTTTTGACACTTTTTTTGTGAAATGGTAGAGGTACATTTGTACCTTATTAACAATTCACACATGGGGGGCCGGGATCTGGGGGTCCCCTTGTTAAAGGGGGTTTCCAGATTTCAATAAGCCCCCCGCCCACAGACCCCCACAACCACCGGGCAAGGGTTGTGGGGATGAGGCCCTTCTCCCCAACAACAAGGGCCTGCCAGGTTGCGTGTTTGAATAAGGGTCTGGTATGGATTTTTGGGGGGCCCCACTCCATTTTTTGAAAAAATTTTGGCGTGGGGTTCCCCTTAAAATCATATGGATTTTGAGGGGGACCCCACGCCATTTTTTTTAAATTTTGGCACGGGGTTCCCCTTAATATCCATACCAGACCTGAAGGGCCTGGTATGGAATTTAGGGGGATCCCCACGCATTTTTTTTAAATTTTGGTTCGGGGTTCCCCTGTGGGGAAATTCCATGCAGTTTTTATTAATGAACTATTATGTGTATTGCCGGGCCGACAATTCATTATAGCCGGCTCTAGCGATAGTAGTTTTACATGACTTTTTTTCCTTTAGAAATGTAATTTTGCTGTCAGACTGTTCTAAACACGAGAAATATGCGCCCCTTTACAGGCATACTGTAGACACCTCCCAGGTACGAAATTTAAGGGAATATTACACTTTTATTGTTTCACTTTAAGCATTATTCAAATCACTGCTCCCGAAAAAACGTCAATTTTTAAAACTTCTTTTTACATTGATACATGTCCCCTGGGGCAGGACCCAGGTCCCCAAACACTTTTTATGACAATAACTTGCATATAAGCCTTTAAAATGAGCACTTTTGATTATGCATGTTCATGTCCCATAGACTTTAACGGTGTTCTTGAACCAAACGCTTCCTGTTCTTCAGGAAAAAGTTATACTATGAATCTGGCAAACAAATCGGGTAGGACTTTGGCTAAAGCCCTCAGGGAGCACACTTATGGCAACACCATCATGGGCATCAAACAAGCAAACGGCTCGATGCATGTTACCACGGAGGCAATTGCAAAGCACTTCCACACTTTTTATACCAATCTTTATAACTTACCACAACAACACAGACAACCAGGTATGGTGGGGGACAGGGCTCAGATCTTACGAGACTTCCTAGACAATAGTGGACTCCCCTCACTAGACGGCTTAGGCGCTAATTCTCTCGAAAGTCCGAGAGATTCAACTGAGATCAGGTACGCTATCAAACATTTGAAATTAGCTAAGAGTTTAGGTCCAGATGGATTCACAGCTATTTATTACAAAACCTTTGTAGACCCTTTGACGGATCCGTTGGCGGCAGCCTTGAACTCCATGTCTCAACCCAGAGAGGTGACCCCATACTTGCTCTCAGCTTTCATAACGGTTCTACCGAAACACAGTGTGCGAGCTATCGACCTATATCTTTACTAAACTTGGATGTAAAAATCTTTGCAAAGATACTTGCCAACAGATCGAGACCCCATCTGCAAAAGCTGAACAAGTGGGATTCATGCTGGGCCACGAGGCCAAGGATAATGTAATTAAATCCTTGCTTTTAATCCACTGGGCTAGATCAAGCAATATCAAAGGCCTTCTCCTGTCCACAGACGCGGAGAAGGCCTTCCATCACGTGGCATAGGACTATATGCTAGCCACGTACGGTCACGTAGGTTTGGGCTCCAGGATGTTGGCATGGATCTCAGCTCTCTACCAAAATCCCACAGCAAGGCTAAAAATAAATGGCACACTATCTGAGAAGGTCCACATCACAAATGGTACGAGACAAGGCTGCCTTCTATCCCCTCTCTTGTTCATCTTGTCCCTGGAACCATTTATTAGAACAATCAATGCAGACTCTTCTATAAGCAGTTTCAGGGTGTCGGACAGGGACTTTAAGGTAGCTGCCTATACGGACGACCTACAATTGTTTTTGACTAAGCCCCATGTCACTCTCCCCAATTTAATTTAAAGCGTTCGCACAATATGGATATGTGTCTAATTTAAAGATAAACTACTCTAAGTCAGAAGCCATGAATGTGACCATACCCCTAAATCCACTATGGAGAACTCCCCCTTCAAATTGGATCCTAAGTCCTTGAAATACCTAGGAATTAAATTAACACCACAGATCTCTCAATTTACGAACAAAACTTCCCGCCACTACTTAAAAACATTTAAAGAGACCTAGACAAATGGCACGCAGGAACCTTTTTGTGGTTTGGTCGCATTACCATCCTCCCCAGGCTTATTTAATGCGCACATTACCGATTAAGCTACCACGTTTAATACCTTGTGCTCAATGCTTTTGAGGTTCATTTGGGCCCATAAAAAAACAAGAATCAAGTATGAAACTTTACTCAGAATAAAGGAGCATGGAGGGATGGGATTACCCAACTTCAGGGATTACTACTTGGCCTCCCATCTTGCAAGGATCATAGACTGGCATTGCCACCATGACACTAATGATTGGGTGAACTTGGACACAGACCTTAACTCTATCCCCCTGCAATTTGCCCCTTGGATACTGTGGCCTTCAGACCCGGATGATTTAAACCACCCATTGACAGGAACCACATTAAAATTAATTTATGGACTGAACGGAGATCACTTCTTCACTTGGCCCACTCACCCCGCTGAAAGATAACCCGGATTTTATACCGGGTGTAGGTAACTCTCAACTTAGGCCATCATCCCACAACAAACCACTCTTGGCAAGGGACTGCTATCAACAGTCCAAAATTAAAAACCTCCCCACTTTAAAAAAAGATAACAATCTGACCAACTTGATTTTCTGGGCTTACTTACAAATTCGTAGCTATCTTCACAGCAAAGAAAAGTTAGGCGACTTTTCCAGACCCTTGACAGAATTTGAGTTGGTGTGTCACACAGGTGAGCAGGTTGGGAAGGCAACCTCAATCATCTACGCCTGGTTGCAGGAGGCAAAAAGGCCGACTGATGACAGACTCAGGAGGCGGTGGTCCGATGCATTACAGGTAACCATAACACCCAAACAGTGGAAGATTGCATGTATTTACATAAGTGCTCTATCAGCACTAAAATGCAAGAAACCTCTTATAAACTGCTGACACATTGCTACTTAACACCAGCTAAACTAAACAAATGGAATCCTCAAGTAACCGATCGGTGCTGGAGATGCTTGGGTGACACTGGATCTCTAATTCATATCTGGTGGCAGTGTCCCTTAATCACTCCATTTTGGAGCGAAGTAATATAACTAATCCCCTTGATCACAGAGACCACACTGACACTTGATGCAGCATGCTGCTTACTGCACATATCAAATTGGGCCTTAAAGAAATACAAACAATCCCTTACAAAACACCTTTTAAATGCAGCAAAATCTCTTATTCCAATTCATTGGTACTCCCCCCGGGTTCCATCTACAGTAGAGTGGCTTCATAGAGTCGCAGAAATCTATGAAATGGAGGACACCCTAGTACAATCTAATGAACAGGTCGAGAGATTCCGTGAGACATGGCAACCCTGGACCATTTTCAAATACTCTAATGCCGCGTACACACGAGCGGAATTTCCGACAGAAAGAGTCTGATGGGAGCTTTTCATCGTATATTCCGACTGTGTGTATGCCCCATCTGACTTTTTCTGTAAAAAATTCAGACGGACTTAGATAGAGAACATGTTCTATATTTTTCCGACGGAACAAATTACTATTGGAAAAAACACTCGTCTGTATGCTGTTCCGACGCACCAAAAACGACCCATGCGCTGAAGCAAGTACAATACGGGAGCTATTGGCTACTGGCTGTTGAACTTCCATTTTCTAGTCCCGTCGTACGTGTTGTACGTCACCGCTTCTGGACGGTCGGAATTTGGTGTGACCGTGTGTATGCAAGACAGCTTGAGCGGAATTCCATCAGAACTCCGTCGTAAAAACCTTCAGAGTTTATTCCAACGGCAAAACCGGTCGTGTGTACAGGTCATAAGGCCTTAACAGACATCACAGCCAAACAAGTAGCTGGGCCTGGTTTTGTTTGAGTAGTCTGTCAACGGCGGTAGGTCTTGATAGGACACAGTAAAGCTGAACACTGTGGTTGATCCCCTCTTTTTCCCCCTTAACCTTTTCCCATTGAAATAACAGGCAAGTCAGGAGATTACACTTGTCTACCTACATATGCTGTTACCCAGATTAGACATGTTGAGGTATGACAGAAAAAGGTTAGCCATTTTCAGGGTACAATACTTTGACTGTCGCATCAGTTTCAGCAGAATTATATCCATTTGTTACAAAACTGTGTTAGATGGTTATATATATCTTGAGTCTCATTCAACTTACTTGTGTATGGATATTTGATTTCAATGTTGCTTCCCTGATTTGTACTGATCTATCATTTCGATAAACTCTTTCATGTTAAATATCGTGCCCGGGGGGTGTCTATCTATAGTATGTCTGTAAAGTTGCACATTTTTCCCATGTTTAGAACAGTCCCACAGCAAAATGACATTTCTAAAGGAAAAATTGTTATTTAAAACTGATCGCGGCTGTAATGAATTGTCGGGTCTCGGCAATATAGATAAAACTCATTGAAAAAAAAGAGCAAAAGAGCATGGGATCCCCCCTAGTCAATTACCAGGCCCTTTGGGTCTGGTATGAATACTAAGGGGAACCCCGAACTAAACAATTTTTAAAAAATTGCGTGGGGGTCCCCCTAAAATTCATAGCAGGCCCTTCAGGTCTGATATGGAAACTAAGGGGAACACCTGCGCCAAATTTTTTTTAAAAATGGCGTAGGGGTCCCCCTAAAATCCATACCAGACCCTTCAGACAGCTAATTTTACACATATACATATTGGTTATATACAAATATTGTTTACTTTTTTTTATTATCTGATGTATGTACTCCATCTGGTCTTGTTAATGGTGTTTGAGATCAGACAATCGTTTCCTGATTTGGTTCTTTGATCGTTCCACTGAAAATTCGCACTGCAAAACGGCGATGACCTTCTCCAAAATTAGGTCCTTTTGGCTGTTGGGCCTTTCATAATTGCGCAGCTTGCAGTCGTGATCGTGCTTCTCTAGGATGTGCACCATGTCCACCATCTCACCCTTGCTCACGGGGGTTGCTTTGTGCATCCTTTGAGCTACACCACCGCGGGATTACCTGGAATCTGCTGAATATGCCATGTTGTCCCTCCTGAATGTTCCACTGTGTGTGTCGCATGCAGAAGAAGGATGGTCACACCCCAGCATCATGACGCACTGAGAGTGGAGTTTCTCGCATGCGCTGTGTACATGAAGCCAGAATGCACGGTCGATGGAAGGGCCGTAGGAAGGATCTTGGAGTGGAGGACTAACGTTCACCAACGCAAGAAAGAAGCCATGAAACAAAGGGACAATTGGAATTTGGGGCATAGGTGTGTAGTGGCATATACTGCTTAGATTGAGGCCTATATTGGGACCAGCTTATGAGTTAAGCCAGACATTATGGTTTGTCTTGTGTTCTGTCTTGCAGGCAACATATCATTAATCATGACGGATAAATTTACTTTGCCTGATTTTCTGCACCAATTCATTGACCTATAATGGGAGCTGCCCTGTCTCTAGAAGGTCAACAGTAGAGACTACTCCAATAAAATATTGAGGAAGGCAGCTTTGGAGAAACTGTTCAAGTTGGTGAAACCTGTGTACCCCGGGGCAGACATCAACTATGTCAATACAAAAATTTCAAACCTGAGGAGTACTTTTAAAAGGGAGCTGAACAAGGTCCTTGACTCAGAGAGATCTGGAGCAGCAGCAGATGACCTATATGTCCCCAGGCCGTGGTATTAGAACAGCCTATGGTTTTTGACTGATCAGACAGAACCCAGGCCATCGCTGTCTACGCTCCCTTCGACATCTGCTGAAGCCACAGCTCCTGAGGTCCACACAGGTCCTGCTGCACAGGGTGAAGATGTGGAGGAGCTCAGCTTGACCCAGGTATAGCATTGTTGAACATATTTGTATCCAAAAATACAATGATGATAACTAGATGATAACTAGACTATTGTTAAAATATTACTGCCTTAACAAAGTGGTTTCCATATCAATAGACAGTAGTGACCAAAAATGATTTGAATAAGAATGAAAAATGCTGGGGTCAGAATGATAGTCTTTTCTATTTCTCCACATTCAATTTGCAACAGTGAGGATATCAAAATTGTGTGTGATTGAAGACCAAACCCTAAAAATGATTATAATTATGTCCCATTTTCATACACAGAAAAGTGTCAGTCTGGAGGAGACAGCGGCCAGCAGCAAGACGGAGTCGCAGATCCCTCCCCTACACCCTTCTGCTAAAAGGGCTAGGAAGAACAGGAATCTGGAGGAGGCCACAGCTGCCTTCCTCAGCCAGATCCCTCCCCTACACCCTTCTGCTAAAAGGGCTAGGAAGAGCAGGAATCTGGAGGAGGCCACAGCTGTCTTCCTCAGCCAGGCCACTACTGCACTCCGTACAGACCCAGATGAGGCTGAAGGATTTGCCATGGTGACAGCCAATAAAGTCAGATGGCCGGTGAGCACAGGAGCAGGTGTGCGGAACTCATCCTGCAGCTCCTCAACAAGGGGATGAGGGGCCAAATTTCAGTAAACACACACCTGTGTGATTTTGTGGCCCCACATCCACCACCTCCACAGCCAACCCACACACCACAGCCACCCAACCCACCACAGACACCCCACCCACCACAGCAGCATGGTGGTCAATGGCAATACCAGCCACAAGACCCCCATCAAGGCCGCTGGACTGGGAGTTTTTACCCCTTCACCACTTAAGTAATTTCTATTTTTTTTAAATAATGATTTTATTTGTTATATTTTCTATATTTTTGTATGCATAGAATGCACTATTTGGTTAAGTTCTTAGTATTTGGATAGCAGATTTACATTTTTTATTTTTATTTTTTATGCACAATAAAAAATTGTGTAGAATAATTACTTCAAATGACAGTTTGGGAGTAGGCAGTTACATTTTCAAAAATACAATGTAAAATTAACAAGGGACACCAACATAGTTGTATCTTTAATCTTAAAAACTCATGTATAATGGTGTTGTGGTAACTTGCCCCAAAAAAAAAAAAAAAAACAACAAGCATAATAATAATATTCTTGATATCATTAGAAAACAAAAGCCTTTTAACCCTTTCATGACTAAGCCTATTTTTGAAATTTGGTGTTTACAAGTTAAAATCCGTATTTTTTGCTAGAAAATTACTTAGAACCTCCAAACATTATATATATATTTTTTAGCAGAGAATCTAGAGAATAAAATGGAGATTGTTGCAATATTTTATATCACACGGTGTTTGTGCAGCGGTGTTTTAAACACAAATTTTTGGAAAAGGGACACTTTCATGGATTTTAAAAAATCCAAACAGTAAGGTTACCCTAATTTTTTGTATAATGTGAAAGATGATGTTACGCTGAGTAAATAGATACCAAACATGTCACGCTTTATAATTGCACGCACTCGTGGAATGGCGACAAACTACAGTACCTATGAATTTCCATAGGCAACGCTTTAAATTTTTTTTTACGGTTACCAGGTTAGAGTTACAGAGGAGGTCTAGTGCTAGAATTATTGCTCTCACTCTGATGATCACGGCGATACCTCACATGTGTGATTTGAACACCGTTTACATATGCGGGCACAACTTCCGTATGCGTTTTCTTCGCTGCACGAGCTTGCGGGGATGGGGACACTTAAAAAAAAGTTTTTTTTTAAATTTATTTTATTTATTTTTATACTTATGAATTGTGTTTAAAAAAAAATAATTTTTTTTTTACTTTTATTGCTGTCACAAGGGATGTAAACATCCCTTGTGACAGTAATAGGTGGTGACAGATACTCTTTATGGAGGGATTGGGGGGTCTAAAAGACCCCCGATTCCTCCTTTACACTTCAAAGTATTCAGATCGCCGAAAACTGCGATTCTGAATATTGAGTATTTTTTTAAAACCGGCGTCATTGGTAGCTGAGTTCACAGGAAGTGATGTCATGACGTCGCTTCCGCGTTTACAATTAGAAGGCTGGAACGAAGCCTTTTGGACACCGGGCCTCCCGATCGCACAGGAGGCCCGGTAAGAGCGGCGGGAGGCGGCGGGAGGGGGGGGGATGTCCCCTTCCACTCCTCCGGTATAAGAGCCGAGCGGCTTTTAGCCGCATCGGTTGTTATACACGGATAGCCGATCGCCGGCTCTAAACAACCTGCAGCCTGCAGCTGCGGGCATCATCCCGGTATAACCCCCGAAAGCCGAGTACGCAAATCTGCGTACGGTCGGCGGGAAGGGGTTAAAATACGTTTGCCATAACTCCATCAGTATCACCAGCAAAGCAGCTTCATTATTATCCCCTTAAAGAAGAAGAGAATGTGCGCTGCATTTCGACATTTCATAATTTGCCGCGCCACGAATGTTAATTCTCCATTATGAACGCTAGATTACAAGACTGACCGCTTCCGGCTCGTTCCTTGCTTCTGATCATGCGAGTTTGTACTTTCGACTTTTGTGTGATGGACTTGTGTACTGACGATACAAAAATCAGACAGCAGACCCTTGGACAACAATTGTCAGAAGGAGGGTACTAACGGTCAGATTTTAGGACAACAGTCTGTCAACAGACAATCCCCTGCCAACAATCTGATCTTGTGTATGAGGCTTTAGTTTAAAAATAAATAGCGTTACTGCACATACAAAGATGGCATCTTATTCTGTAATCTGTCCTGTTTAAAACAATGTTAAAGTTATGATTTTGGTACAAAGCATTGCAAAGTTATTTACAAATGAATTCAAGTAGTTTTTTCAATTTCGTGCTTTTTTTTTCAGTGTGATATGTGAAAATATATGTAAGGTGTAAAAATATTAACAAACAAAGCAAACAAAAAGAGAAAAAAGTTTAATTATTAGTTATTTAAAAAAGAAAAAAAAACGCCAGGAAAATTATTATTGAATGGAGAAGGAGAATAAGGAGTTATTCTCCTTATTAGAATAAACTAAGGGTTAATGAGGGGTTCAACAGGGGAAGGTTTAATTTAAAAAAACACTTTGAAGGAGTGCGCATGTGTGGGACTTCCGGATCCCCACACTAGCTGCGAGCTCTGCACCGCTCCGGTCCTCCAGGAGCCCCTTACACCAGCTACATCTAGCGGGACGCCTCGGTGAGGCACCCGCCCGTATGTCGGGGGTCCACCCAAAGAAGGACGTTAATCGTCAGCTCCACTTCGGCCTGGCTACTCCTGAGCCTCCTAAGATGGCAGCCGCAGCTCATCCATGCGGAGTCACAGAAACCCAGGACAGCAAAGCGGACCTTCCGCCTCCTCCCTTGCCTACTACCACCTCTGTGAATAACAATCAGGACTTTCTTGTCTCCCTAGCCTCCACTGAATCACTCCTGGGCAGATCAATGGCAGGCATCTCCCACTCTCCCCTGATTAACACTCCCAACAGCCTGTCTGATTCACTACAGGCCTCTCCCATGCCACACAATCACCCCCCCTGAAATGACCCAGCTATTAAGCAGCTTTTCTGACATGCTGGCTGCTGGTCTAGCACAAAATGCAATGCAGATTACATCCTCCATTAAAGCAGACCTACAGAGCCTGGGGGCCCGAATGGATGCAATTGAATAGGCTGTAGATGACTTTGCAGCACGCACGAATCAGAACATGCATCCAGACACTAAAAGAACAACTTGAAACTGCTCTCTCCAAAATAGATGATTTAGAGAATAGGAGCAGACGTTACAATTTTCGCATCAGAGGAGTACCCAAATCTATCAGTGACATACAAGGCCCGTCAAATCATTTATAATGGATATCATCCCAGATATTCAGGATCACAGGCTCGAATTGGATAGGGCCCACAGAGCGCTGCAACCCCCCCCCCGCCAAGACCCATGGGACATTGTGGTAAAACCCCATTTCTACAGGGTGAAGGAGGAAATCATGAAGAAATCTTGCAATCGGGACAATCTCAACATACATGGCAATAAAATCCAAATTTTTGCGGATATCTCACCCGCCACAATTCAGAAGACCTCTCCTTGACATCCTCTCCCAGAAAATGATAACATACAGATAGGCCTTCCCCTTCTGTCTGCAGTTCCAGTACAAAGAAAAATCCTACAGCTTCACAAACTTCCAAAACGGTAAGCGTCTACTCCTTCAACTCGGGTTCACCTCGCAGGAACTACCTCCTTACCAGATAGAGACCTGCCCAAACTCCTCCATGAGGCCTCTACTGAACAGCCCCCTTACTTTGCTGTGGGTGAAACAGCAATCGCAGAGACATTGCGACTCTATTCCCAAAAAGGTGAGCGCCTGGGCCGACTGGCCCCTAGGGGTCTGATTCTAATCCTTCCGATTTTGATGGTGTAGTGGCTACTCCTACACCCACTTGGTCCTTTTCTGGATCTGTTGAACTTATTCTCCCTATGCAGCTATTCCCTTACTTCCACCCCCCTCCACCCCTAATTTTTTCCTTTTTCATTTTATCCCAAAGTCTACTATTCTATACTACTCACCTTTCCACGAAGGCTGCAGTTATTCTTTTAAGACATGGACTAGGACTGAAAGGACTGGTACAGTTTTCATCCTACGAATATATTTCCCCTCCCCCAACCCTTATCCACCCCCCCTTCCCTTACCCCCCAGCCCTCCCCCTCCCTACCCTCCCTGTTACTGTTGCCTTAAGGCTGATTTAAATGTTTGTTATGTATATTCAGATCGGGAGATATATGTTTATGTGTTTAGTATGTTTGCAACTCCTGCAAGATATTTGTTTATCCCTACCCAGGGTCCTCCCTTAACTTTGTGTAGCGCTGGTAGATTTGCAATCTACCGCAGGTTAGGTAAATTTAGTAAATTGTGTGCTAGGAAGGTTAAAAGTTTGCCTCTGTTCCAGCTTGGCTGACATTGTGTGTGCTTCTGTGCTGACCGGTGGGTGTCGCTGTTACCACTGGTGGGTGTTGGAAAGGCAACGTGTCGAAGTGTATAGATGCTCCTCTGTCTCGGAGACAAGCTTGGTGGAGGTGGTCCTCCGAGTTGCATTCTGGGAAGAGGGTTTTTATGGGACAGATGCCATGTTCTAGGGTTCGTTTTACAGCCACCTGCTGGCCCTCCTGGCCGACAGGTATGCGTTAAGGAGCTACCTCGTGGTCCTCCGATCGGGAGGCCCATGATACAGCGGCGCAGGGGTGGGTCCAGAGGCTTGTCTGGGGCCTACCACCGCGGCCGAGGAATGGTCCTGAGCTGTCGGTCCTGTGTGACGAAGCTGGACAACCGAGGAGATCCCAGGGGAGGACCCGTCTTGGAGAGATCACGCGGTGATCTGGTCTATAGAGGGGCCTGGTGACTCAGTTGGAGGACGTATCCAAAAGAAGTGACCATACAGCATAGTGTTGCCGGTTCGGCTTAAAGGTTCAAGCACTGTGACTGACTTTCATTCCAGAAAAATCTGATACATCCTGTGGCAGAGGATCGTACGGATTTACCCCCCAAACAAGTCTGTGCAGAGACTTTTGATTCGTGCTGCGTACTGGCTGCTAAACCGGTGAGAGAGGCCTATCCAGACGAGCAAGGAGTGTGTCCCACAAGGGGTGCGCATTCCACCTAATTATCTGAATTCTACCAGGACATTTGTCGCTAAGATTCTATAAGAAGATATTTGAGTTTCTCCTGAAAGTTTCCTTTTCCGCCTCTTTCCTGCTACTTCCTAAAGTTTGTTTGTTCAATAAAGCATTGAAAAAGTACTCCAGTGTTGGTGCGTATGTCCTTCTAGCAGTAAACTCAATGGAACCCCTAGACCCGGTGCCGGTGAAACCAAGGGAAGCAAAGTGAAGGTAACAGATCCGCCTAAACCAGCAGCTCCACCGTGAGTTATTGCTACATGTGGGGGCGTCGTCCGGGATTTGTTGACCGACAATTGTTACAACCCAGTGGAGTGTTTTACCGGGAGTTTACAGAGAGAGCTGGACTTTGAAAAAAAAAATCTTTTCAGGAAGAGGAAAGGTTAAACTGCGGGACTTTGCTTTTAAGTGCGTAGATGCTGGACGCCAGAAGATGCCCAGGAGCTACGTGACTGAAAGAACAAGTGGGAGGAGTTACCCTACTTGCTACCGCGTGGGACGCATGTAGTGTGTTTGGTGCCAGAAGAGAAGCCTTGTAATCGTGCTGAAAGATCGGAGTGTGGCCATGTCTTTTCCGGCATTGCAATCGGTTGTGGGACCCAGAGTGTTCCTTGCAAGCACCGTGATGAATACTGTGCAATCTGGAACTCTGCTCATGGATACTGGAGTTGGAATGAAGCCGCAGGGGAAGTTTGTCCTGTATACCTCGGGAGATGCTGAGGGGCTGGGCATGACTTGTGGAGGATTGGCCGTACATCTTCATCTATTTGGCCGATGGAGAGTACTTGTTTGTGGTGGAGCCATCCACTATGCCACCCCGTGCCTATCGGATGGATTGGGTGACAGGTATCGCTACAGTGGAAGCTGCTACCACTGCAGAAAGAGAGCGACGGGCCGCTACTTTGCCTGTTGCTACTGAAAATGTTTCAGAAAGAGACACTGTTGCTGCCGTCTCATCAGGAGACATTACTTTGATTTCTGAGTCCACTACGCCTGTTCCTGTAGTACCTACTCAGAAGAAGGTGGGCTATGTGAAGGCTTCCCGCGGCCTTGGTCGAGGCCTACCCCAGAGGTTACCTGAGCCGGAGCTACCAGAGTCTACACCTGGGACGGGTAAGCCACTGTTGGGGACTGTAAATGAATATTTGCCAGCGGAAGAATTAAGGGACTCGGAAATAGAATCCATGTCGGATCTTTCTGGGGATGATGACTTGTTTGAAACCATGTCGCAAGAGCTATTGTGGTCACAAGGCGAAGATGTTGCCTCCACAATGACCCTTCCTGAATGGACTGCCATGAGTTCTGGGAAGACGTCGCCCTGTGTGGAGACGCACAGTGCTGTTGCTGAGACTTTGTCAAAAGTCATTGATTCGCTACACACAGTGGCTGGGTCAATGGTGAAAAAGTTATTTGATTCCTGTGTACCGCCTGGTATGGGGAGAGACAGACCTTTGCCAAAACTTGCTCACTTGCAAAGGATGTTAAACAAGCGTGTGGCCGCAGAGTATGGATTGGAGTTCCCCTATGTGCCCCAGGATGTCATGCGGGAGATTGAAGTTAATCGGGAGCTTTGGTATAGTGACGCTATTTGGGACTACTTGTCTGTGCCTAAGCCCTTTAGAAAGACTGGATGTTCTGTCTGGATGGATGAACATTTCAACGGATGCTTCGTACATTGGAACTATGGTCGGCATATCTATGCTGATAAAGTGGTAATCTGCAGACCGGGAAAGGACAATGCTGTGTACTTTATTACCACTGTGGATAAAGAAGGAAAATATGTGACTTTACCAGATCCTCGGTTTTACTGGTAATTATGGACACTATTACTTTAAAATTACTTAGCTAGATAGTGACAGGGTAAAGAGATCTGCGTGGTCAAGATCTACAGATCCTGTTCTGTGTTTTAAATCCAAGGACTTCTGTTTCCTAGCTAGATTTCTTTTACAAAAAAAGTTCTCATGTAGGGATGGACTTCAAAAGTTTTTTTCCCTAATATAAAATAATAGGAAGAGAGTCTCATTTTAAATGAGGCTTTGCTCCTGGTGTTGCGCAGTGTGTATATATGTGTGCTTAAATATGTTTCTTTTTCAGGGATCATCGGATTATATCTATAGCTGGGAGGCTTTTCAGCTAGTTAGTTAGTGAGGATGTGTACAATTATATTGTGGTTTTGTTCGCGGCTGTGAAAATATTGTTTTATAAGATATAAGTCTCATAATGTCTTTATACTGTCCTTTCTCTCTTTCTTTGTCTAAAGTTATGAGAAACTCAAATGCTACTCTCAGGCTTGAGAGTTACTGTTACTGTGTTGGGACAGACGTTGGGGACAACGTCTATTAAAGTGGGGGGAGTATGTAGCGCTGGTAGATTTGCTATCTACCGCAGGTTAGGTAAATTTAGTAAATTGTGTGTTAGGAGGGTTAAAAGTTCGCCTCTGTTCCAGCTTGGCTGACATTGTGTGTGCTTCCGTGCTGACCGGTGGGTGTCGCTGTTACCACTGGTTGGTGTTGGAAAGGCAACATGTCGAAGTGTATAGATGCTCCTCTGTCTCGGAGACAAGCTCGGTGGAGGTGGTCCTCCGAGTTGCATTCTGGGACAGACGCCATGTTCTAGGGTTGCGTTAAGGAGCTACCTCGTGGTCCTCCGATCAGGAGGCCCACGATACAGCGGCGCAGGGGTGGGTCCAGAGGCTTGTCTGGGGCCTATCACCACGGCTGAGGAATGGTCCTGAGCTGTCGGTCCTGTGTGACGAAGCTGGACAACCGAGGAGATCCCCGGGGAGGACCCGTCTTGGAGAGATCACGCGGTGCGCTGGTCTATAGAGGGGCCTGGTGACTCGGTTGGAGGACGTATCCAAAAGAAGTGACCATACAGCATAGTGTTGCCGGTTCAGCTTAAAGGTTCAACTGGTACTGGCTGATAGACCGGTGAGAGAGGCCTATCCAGATGAGCAAGGAGTGTGTCCCACAAGGGGAGCGCATTCCACCTAATTATCTGAATTCTACCAGGACATTTGTCTCTAAGATTCTAAGAAGATATTTGAGTTTCCCCTGAAAGTTTCCTTTTCCGCCTCTTTCCTGCTACTTCCTAAAGTTTGTTTGTTCAATAAAGCATTTAAAACGTACTCCAGTGTTGTGCGTGTGTCGTCTAGCAGTAAACTCAACGGAACCCCTAGACCCGGTGCCGGTGAAACCAAGGGAAGCAAAGTGAAGGTAACAGATCCGCTTAAACCAGCAGCTCCACCGTGAGTTAGTGCTACATTTGTTTTTGAAGGGGCCCTGTAGCCGGAGCGGGGCCGCTTGCCACTCCACCTGCTGTGACCTTGAGGAGTTATCCTCCCCTTGTGACACCAGGAATGCAACCCCATTTAGGGTTGCCCTTAAACCGATCCCTACAATTTATAGGACTTCAGAGCAGGTCTTGGCTGGCCAACCCCGCTTTCAGATAGTCCAGGATATTTCATACACTGGAGTTGTCTTCTCTCAATCTCCTCCTCTCTCTTCTCCCTTTCTGGTCTTTCCTTACTTCCTCTGCCCTTCTTCCCCCCCCCCCACCAGGTAAATTCAAAGAGAGCTCGCCGAATCAAGTCTACTCAGATCCTAGGCTCACTCCAATCTCCCCGGATGGGTACACCTACTCGAATGGACCAGGTAAGAAATTTATGCATACACTCGCACTCACCCCCTCATATCCATGGCTGACACTACCCCCAAGCAGGCGTCCCTTAACATAGCATCCCATAACACACAAGGATTGAATTCCCTGATTAAAAGACGTAAGGCCTTCCATAACTGCCACTCTAGGGGATTAGACATCATTCTAATCCAGGAAACCCACTTCCCGAAGAGTTTTTACCCCACCTTTCTGCACCAAAACTACCCTACCTTTTTCCTAGCCAATGCAGTTGATAAAAAAAGAGGGTGTCAGAGTCCTGGATGTGAGGCCGGATTGCAGAGGGGGCGCCCCTTGCGGCTAAGTGCAGCGTAACCCTGGGAGTGAGACAGGAAGTACAGTGCCCAAAGGTGCACGGGTTGCCAGAGCACTGTTGCTGAGTAGCAGATAGCAGGGAGCTGCTGGGTTGCGCTGGTAAGGTTGAAGGGCAACCGTGCAAGGAGGGATTCCAGGTATGGAGCCGTGGAGCAACCAGGAGAGGAGTCAGAGCCAGGCCAATGGTCATTCAGCACAGGAATCAGTCCAAGATGAGGTACAGCAGGATAATCAGGAACAGAGAAGGTAGCCGAGCCAGGGGTCAAACACAGGAGGACGATCAAGGTACAGATGCGGAGCCGAAGAATAGTCAGGTCCAAGCCGGGGTCAATGCAGGTGGAACACTGGAGCAGTCAGGCAAGCCGAGTAGTAACAGGAAGCAGGTATCACAACAGGCACAAGGAACACAGGAAGCTGATGATAATCCAGCAACCAGCATGCACCAGCAGCAGGCTTAAATAGGCAGAAGAGCGCCACCATGAGGAATACTGGCAGAATTACCCGTCCGACGGTTATCACCCTGACAGAGGGGTTGCCATCCTCATCTCCAAGCACACCCCATTCACCCCCTCTCAAACCATAGGGGACAGTGATACTGGTCAAAGGCCATATACATGGTGCCCTATTCTCCCTCATTTCTTATTATGCCCCAAACAAAGGCCAAGCATCCTTTTTCTCCTCCATGCTAACCTTCCTATCCCCCCACCTTGAAGGTAGGGTGATCATGGGTGGCGATTCAAACGTCGCCTTTAAACACCTTCTAGATAAGTCGACACAAGGCAGAACCCCCCTGAAACAGCTCCCTAAACAGAGCCTCCATATAGCCTGGCTCTTTCACTCCCTAGGCATGATAGACACTTGGAGGGAATTACATCCTACTGCAAAGGATTATACACATTTATCTGCACCTCATAGGACATATGCACGCATAGATCATATTTTCCTACACGCTTCAGCTATACACTTAGCGTCTCAGGCCTCTATAAGTGAAGTCCCCAGGTCGGATCACTCCTTAGTCTCCCTTAAAATCATTGTTTTTTTGAACCAGGCAAGTCACCGCTGTGGCGCCCTAATGAGACTCTCCTTACCAACCCAGTACACTGTACTATGCTTGAAAGAGATCTACAAGCTCGTTATGGGGAGCACATAAAGCGGTCATGAGATGACATCACACCTTAAACGAGAAAAAAAAATAGACATAATCAATTTAGAGAAAAACTTTCAATCCATGAGTAAGACACACAAAAACAACCCCACACCCACATCTCTAGCTCAACTGGATGCAGCTAGAATTGCCCTGAATACGGCCCTTACCTCAAGCGCGGAAAAACACCTAAGATGGGTGAACGGTAGAGTCTATCGCCACTCAGACAAATTTGGTCCCCAACTTGCAGCGAAGCTCTCACCTAAGCACAGAGCTCACGCCCTCCCCAAAATTAAATCACTGGTAGCTACCCTGACCCAAAACCCCAAACAGATCCTAGAAGCATTCCACTTGTTCTACTTAAATCTATACTCAGGATCTAACCCCAGCAGTACACATACACTCATCACTTTCCTAAACAACATGCCTCTCCCCAAAATCTCTGACCCACATCGATCTATAATGGAAGCCCCCATTTCTGAAAAGGAAGTCAGAGAGGTCATAAAAGAGCTGAAAAGAGGTTCAGCCCCAGGCCCAGATGGCTTGTCGACACAGTATTATAAGACCTTTACTGATGTCCTATCCCCTTATCTGGTCCGTTTTTTAATTCCCTTAACAAGGATTCACCCTTAGACTTAGCAGCCAATTTAGCATACATCTCTGTCATCCCCAAACCTGGCAAGGACCAGAGCCAAGTGAGCAATTATAGACCCATATCATTATTTAACAACGACCTAAAATTAATGATGAAAATTCTATCCAACAGATTAGGATCCTTCATAGGGTCCTATGTACATAAAGACCAGGTTGGCTTCATCCCGGGGAGACAGGGCCTGGACCAGACAAGGAGGGCAGTAGATATCATATCCCTTCTGAAGTCAGGCTGGGATGGCAATCCACCACAAGAAGGCCAACTCTTATCCATTGAACTCCAAAAGGCCTTTGACACAGTCACCTGGCCGTACCTATTCAGCACTTTGGAAAGATGGGGTTTTTCCTCAAATTTTCTCAACCTTGTTGAAGCCCTCTATTCCCTGCCCAGAGCACAGGTCAGACTCCAAGGACACCTCTCAGACCTTTTCCCTATCACCAAAGGAACTAGACAGGGTTGCCTACTATCCCCCCTCCTTTTTGCCATTGCAATAGAAACTTTAGCTATTTCTATTAGAGATCACCCAGACATCCACGGAGTCAAATGTGGCCCTACAACACACAAATGCACGCTTTTTGCTGAAGATGTCCTCCTCTTCATCACCTCCCCTCTCATTTCAACCCCTAATGTCTTACAACTCCTTCACAATTTTGGACAGGCCTCAGGTTTGCAAGTCAATATGTCCAAATCTGTCGCCCTCAATGTTTCTACTCCACCGTCCCTAGTCGATAGACTACGGAAACTTTTCCCCTTCTCTTGGAGTACCACCTCCATCCCACACCTGGGCGTCCAACTGACTATCAATATAGACCAACTTTATAAATACAACTACCCACCCATGTTCAAGAAGCTTAAGAATGATCTAGATCAATGGTCACTACTCAAATTGTCCTGGCTAGGAAGGGTCAATGCCATTAAAATGACCCTCCTCCCAAGGTTACTATACCTCTTTCGCTCTCTTCCTATTCCGGTCCCCAAACTCCATATCAATAACCTTCAGTCATCGATAATCCGATTTACATGGGGCAAATCAAATCACAGACTTCCTAAAAAAAACACTCTTTAGACCTAGATGGAAAGAAGGTTTAGGACTGCCCAATCTCTGGTGGTACTACCAGGCAGCACAACTAAGCCAAATCTCAGCCATATACTCCAGAGGCCCTAAACCTGACTGGATAGGAATGGAAAGACAAGCCATTCCTAATTTTACTATCGACTTCCTTATATGGCGCCCCCCTAGATCTAGGCCCCCGATCCTATCCCCTACCCTATCTCACTCAATAGCTTTATGCGACTCACTACATAAATTAAACACCATAACATCCAGGTGGCACCCCTTAGGCCACATTTTCAATAATCCCCTATTCCCTACAGGGATGGATATCAAGGCATTTCAGTGGTGGCTTGATAAAGGTCTTTATCGAAGAGGGCAATTCTTTAACTCGAGCGGCCCCCTTAAACTAAGTCACTGCACTTCGAAACTTGAAATGCCATCCTCAGAAAAATTCCGCTTCCACCAAATAGCCCACTTTCTTCACTCAATCTCTTCCCAAGACTCGCTCCCCTTAACTGTTACCCCATATGAACAGTGGTGTTCCACAGCCATGGATATGAGAGGGGGAATCTCTCTGATTTACTCAGCCTTAGCTGAACTGTTGGAGAAAGCGACATACATGCAGAGCTGGGAACGAGACCTTGAGTTTCGAATGGGACTTGGACACCTGGCACTCTTACTTCACAAGCGCATTCAAGGGGATCCTCAACATCTCCTTAATTGAAGCCAACCTTAAGGTCATATCCCGCTGGTACCTGGTACCAACACGCCTAGCTAAATTTTACCCACAGTCCTCACCCCTATACTTCAGGGGATGCGGTCACCTGGGATCTCTCCTCCATACCTTATAGGAGTGCCCCAGAATCAGAGGTTATTGGAACAAACTTTTTAACTTAATCCGCAAAGTCACTGGTACTGCGATCCCCCGGGACCCGACAATAGCCCTCCTAAACCAGAAAATTCCCAAAATACACCCAAATTCTCATCCACTACCTCCTCAGTGGAGCTAAACTAACAATAACTTGGGCTTGGAAGTCCCCAAAGGTTTCCTTCCATCTAACCAAACAAAAAATTTCCTGGATCATGTATCAGGAAAAAACCTCTAATACCATCCTTGACAAACTCGAGAATTTTAAACAAGTCTGGGAACCTTGGGTCCGATATATTGGTGTTTCCCTTTAACCCTAGGTCCATTCCTATGCACTGACGATCTTCCAGAAATAAGCCTTCTTACATCTTCTAGCTCTCCTTGAAGCCAACACCCTCACCCTCATACCCCCTTCTTGCTCCTTCCCCCTTTCTCTACTTGAATTTATCTAACTCTTCCTCCTCTTTTCTATCCCTGTTCCCAGCTTTCCTATCAGCACCTGCTGGCGGGATGTTGGCATATGAACCTAACAAAAATCCCTCTTTATGTCACAATTGCACTAGTTTGTTTTTGGTTCAAGTTGTTAGTGTTTAGTTTTATTGCACAGGTTCAGATGTCCTTAGGGCATATCTATTGATTTACCTGAGGGTAATTCTCCTAACAGGTTATCAATGGTTTTCCTAATACCTCCTGTGAGTGCACTTTGAATTAATCAACAACCAGAGGCCGGAAGGCCTCGATGCCCTGGCACAGTCTGAACCCATATTGGTTGTCGGGGTTTTGGGGCAACTGGCGGCTTTTTAAATCACTGTGCCTTACGTCTCTATTTCATGTATAATTCCCTCAGCGCTATCCTCTGCACTTGTGGCAGAACCGCCCAGATGTTTGTCCCTGAGAATCCTCTTTAATAACTGATGTTTCCATGTTTGTTACTCTATATTTTTTTACTCCCCTGCGCGGGAGAACTTTTGTTACATTATTTCTTATCATTCAATAAAAATATTTTAAAATCGAAAAAAACAAAACACTTTTTTTTTTTACTTGTCAGATTGCTTTAATACCAGGCACTTTCGCCCTTTCCTGTCCAGGACAATTTTCAGCTTTCAGCGCTGTCACACTTTGAATGACAATTGCGATATCATGTAACACTGTACCCAAACACATTTTTTATCATTTTCTTCCCACAAATAGAGCTTTCTTTTGGTGGTATTTGATCACCTCTGTGGTTTTTATTTTTCGATAAACAAACTAAAAAAGACCAAAATTTTTGAAAAAAAAAAGTTTTTTTTAGTATTTGTGATAAAATTTGTTTTTCCCCTTCACTGACGGGCACTAATGAGGCAGCACTGATGGGCACTGATGAGGCGGCACTGATGGGCACTGATGAGGAGGCCTTGATATGTAGAATTGATGGGCACTGATAGGCGGCACTGATATGCAGCACTGATGGGCACTGATATGCAGCACTGATATGGAGCACTGATGGGCAGCACTGATGGGCACTGACAGGCGGCTGTGATGGGCACTGATAGGTGGTACTGATTGGCACTGACAGATGGCACTGATGGGCAGCACTGATGATGAGGTACTCATGTGTTACTGCTGGGCACTGATTGGCACTGTGATGGGCACCGATTGGCACTGTGGTGGGCACTGATTGGCACTGTGGTGGGCACTTGAAGGCTTTTTTATTGGGGGAATGCTGGGTATTGATTGGTAGCTTATTTGCACATCTGAGAGGGCTGTGCTGATAATCAATGTGCTGATTATCAGCACAGACCCCCCCTCTGACAGGGAGAGCCGCCGATCGGCTCTCCCTATCAGCGCGAAATGAACAATGCCGTTTACCGGCACTTCCTGGTTCAGTGGTTCAGTGGGGAAGTGGTTAACTGACATCATTTGCAGATCGAAGTTTGATCTGTAAGCCTGGCTTCACACTATAGTGATGCGGGAACAAGCACAGTGCCGGTTCCCGCATTGCATCTCCCTCGCACTTCACACTGCCCTCTGTGATGTCAGTACTAAGTTAATGACACCCCCACATCGGTTTGCTGATCACAGTGTGAACTGTGAATTTGGACAGGAATCGGATCGCATGGGTGTGAACACCCATGCGATCCGATTCCTGTGTGTGAAAAAAGGTTCCTGTACATTTTTTGTGCAAATCCAACAACTGTATGGCTGAGTTTGCATTGCACAGACATCGCATGTGATCTACACAGCAATGCGGTGCGACTCACATGCAATGTCTGTGTTCACAATAGTGTGAACCCAGACTAAATTAATTAACAGAAAGTTACAATGTTTCATTGTAGCTTTCTGTATTTGCGCCTGAGTAACGTTGATGATAAACATTGCCAGACTGCTTTTTTTTTTTCTGCTGCCAGGACCGTCTCTGTGTACTCTGCAATGCAACTGTGATTAATTAGGGTTGAATTGCATTGTACTGGGACAGCGGAAATCCTGGCAGCAGAGAGAAAGGACTGGATGTACTAGACTCACCCTGTGTACACTGATGACATTTTTTTGGGAGCGTCTAGTACACCTAGAGTCTGAAACTGGATACTTGGCGTCCACCTCCTTTGCTCTTATATCCAATATCACCAGCAGGGAAGTCCCAGAATGAAAAAACAATGGTGATGCAATCATGAAATATATTTATGTATAACATTTCTAGTTAAAAAACATATGCCAATGCTGGCACATTTCCCTGTGCCATGAACCGGTACCCACTGTACAATGCCTGGAAAGTTACAATCCTCACCACTCATCTCTGTGAGCTTGCGTGCGTTCCACCTAAGTTGGATGTGACGTCAGCAAGACCCATAAGTTCCGTCACTGCTAAGACCTTAATGCATTTCACCGGAAAGACATCATCAGGATGATTTCCTGATGAAGCCTTTCTGGTAATGGGACTGTGAAGTTGCAGCCCCTGCTGCACCCATTCGATGTGGTTCCTGGGCTGTGTCACTCCTCATAGGAGCCTAGTACCACAGTAAGCAGTGTCAGGATGGTGTCAAGAGTATATAAATTAATCTGGAAGTGCTTGCATTTCTGGGTTCAGAGCTGTCAGAATCCCAGATGAAGTGCCAGATGATCTTGTAGAAAATAAGTGAAAAACACATACATTGACAAGAGCATGAAAATGTATACAACAGAAGGACAGCCTTCTGCATCCAATGCAAGTTATTTATTATTTATTGGAAATAAAAAAAGGGGTGGGTCTTCAGGGTCTGACACCACAGATAGTTCAAATGTAAATAGCTTAAAAAGCTTCTCTACAAGCTGTTACATGCATTTAAGAGCAGTTCACACCATATGCAACGCGGAAAACACGTGTTTCCGTGCACATTTACCACACTGCATGGTAACACACTACCCCAGTTAGACGCGTGCGGGTGCCATGGCACCCCAAATGCATCTAACAAATGCACATTTGCAACCACTAAAATGCATGGTACAGCAGTACTATGCATTTTTGTGCAGGCGTGATTTTAAAAGTCACGATTGCCATACTTTTTGCGCATTCCTGCGAATTTGGCAGCCCATTGAAATGAACAGGCTGTCATAAAATGAAACGCTTGCCTAACACTTCATGCATGTCTTTATCAGATAACATGAGCCATCACTTCCACATGAGAGAAGCATTGTAATTTATGTAGCTTTTTTTTAAACCTTTGAGATCCTAATCGTTTGTGATAATTCGTGTGACATCACATTATTAGATGCAGTACAAACAAGCTACTAGAAGCTAGAAACCTAGCAAAAGATTGTGGTAGCTTAATATCCATACAATAATATTTTATTATCATTTTACCTATGTAGTATGCCCTAGTGTAAATTGCTTAAACACTACCAGCCGGTTTTTTGTTGGGTGTATAAGATGCACAGCTGCAGTCAATAATTGGGGTCAAGGGAATAAGCTGTGTATGGGTTGTTTGCTTTAAAACTGTATAGTTAATTACTTACCAGCATGGAAAATTTTAGGGAATACTCGAGAGGAAATTTGGGCGTAAAATCTGTTTATACTTCTATGGAAAGTGTGAGGATTAATGTGTAGGAAAATCATTAAAAAGGTTTGTACCCATTGTTATAAGTGTAAATGTTTTATATGTATGGAGCTTCATTAAAATTAGGGTGGCTTCACATTGCTGTGCTGTGCCTTGGCCACAGGGAAGGTGCAGTGCAGTGTACCTGCGATTTTGGTGTGGGTTAGCTGTAGAGTTGCCACCTCATCCCTTTAAACCCGAACACATATGAATTACACAGGTTCTGTGGCTGATTAAGGTGGTAATTAAACTTACTTAGTGCCTTACCTGCATTCAATTAGCCACAGAACCTGTGTAATTAATATTTGTTCGGGTTTAAAGGGATTAGGTGGCAACTCTAGTTAGCTGCACTTTGCCATATATTTTGATTATGTCTTGCGGTTTTATGTCCCACGGGACATAATAGTCTATGGCAAAGTGCAGATAACTTGCACCAAAACGGCAGGTACAATGGGCTGCAGTCAAAGCGCAGCAGCTCAGTGTTAAGCCACCCTTAGAACCCTTTCACATTACTCTGTAGCAAAATCTATAGCAATTTTGCTGTGTTTCAAATGTGTTTCCTGTTTGTTTCTGGTGTGCTTTTTTGGTTGCCTGCACCTGTGAAAAATGGACTTGACTCAAAAATGCACCAAAAATGCAAATGTTTTGCATTTTGCCGCAATTTCTATTAATTTTTATGGGAAACTGCATTTGTGGTACAGTCCTAAAACTGCACCAAAGATGCAACATGCAGGACTTTTCAATACGTACAGCACCCACAGCACAGCATAGTGGTGTGAAAAGTCCCATAGGATTTAAAGGGAAACATTTGCTTTTTTCTTGCATGGTAAAAGCACAGGAAAAATGTACCAGTGTGAAAGGGGCCTTAGTGTCTAGTAGTTTATTATTGGTCATTTCATTTTAGCCACATATGAACTGGAATAATTATGTTGTATGCATTGCTGTTATTTTACTAATATTTCATTCTGTTCATTCAGATGTTTTCTTACCTAGGAATACATGATGGGGTGCATTTATAAAGAGCAAATAGGTTGTTTGCTTGCAAGGGAACTTTCTGTTAGCTTAGCGAATGAGGTGAAAATTCACTTTGCAAAAATGACCCAATTAGGTTTAGGCTTCGTTTCCACCAGTGCGACTTGTCATGCGACTTT
This sequence comes from Lithobates clamitans, assembly GCA_037952925.1. Taxonomy (NCBI): domain Eukaryota; kingdom Metazoa; phylum Chordata; class Amphibia; order Anura; family Ranidae; genus Lithobates; species Lithobates clamitans. Next base: position 5,328,519 of record JBBGZY010000142.1, read on the forward strand.
GGACACAAAGTCACATGACAAGTCACAACCCATTGATTTCAAGGCATCCGTTCCAATCTATGCGACTTAAAGTTGCAGCGACTTTGATTCCTGCACTACTTTGATGCGGCTTTTGATGCAACTCTGATACAGAGAGTGTAAAGTTGGATCAAAGCTGCACTCAAAGTCGCATTAAAGTCTCTAAACCGTGCGACTTTGGGGTCGCAATAGTGGAAACATAGCCTAAAGGGAAAATAAAAAAATATGTATTTTTGCTTGCACAAAAGTCAGCAGAGCTTTACCTCAATCACTAAGCCAAGAAAAACATCCATTCAAAGTGAAAATTCCCTTGCAAAGTGAACATCCTATTTGCGTTAGGAAATCAACCACCATGAGTCTTTTTGCGATTCGGCACTGCGTCGCTTTAACTGACAATTGCGCAGTCGCACGCAGCACGATATTCCATGTGCCTTTACATCAAGTTATTCATCATTATATCTGTTGTTAGGTGCTCCTGAATTGAGCAGGATGGGAGCTTCTTTCTTTCATGCTCTACTAATAAAGCAGTATTAAACCCAAAACCAAAATTTTTTCTTCTGCAGCTTACCAATCATTAGATGTGGTGGCTGCATCAGTTTTCTTTTCTTTAGCTTTTTCCCCTTTGTTTTCACTTGGCAATATGGTCAGCAACACACCTCCTGTATTAGTAAGACACAAGTCTGGAGGAATGAGTACAGGGAGCATGCACAGCAGACAGCAGCATTGTCAGTCGGGGGGAGTTTAGTGCTAAATGTATTAGTAGATTTACAAAATCAACAAATTGAAGCCAAACTCCAGCTCACCCATTATAATCAATCACAGTAAACTGTTTTTTTTGTTTCAGGATAAAGATTTTGCACGAGTAAATAAATGCTGATCATTTAACCTCCCCTGAAGATGGCCTATTGGCTGAAATGCATAAGGTGGTCTGCTGATGCCATAAGCACGCTACGAACCGCTGTATTTTGGGATTTTATCTGTGATTTTTATGAAGACAGCTGTATTTTGCATTGGATTTTAATAAATCACTCATCCTTACATACTTCACCATGAGAGTTTTATTTTTATGGTGGTGACTCTTTGATCTATCGAGTTTTCTATGATCTGCGAAAACTCTGGAGTCCTGGAAAGAGGAGGAGGAATCCTGATGTCCATCCTGTGGCAGTGTTCTCTGCTCTGCATTGGAGGGATACCTTGATGCCTGGCTGTGCAGTCGGATCCCTCTGGTGGATTACTGGAGAAGGACTGAGCTCCCTGTGAGGCCTGACTTAAAGAGGAGTTCCACCCAGGGGGGCCATTAAAAAAAAAAAAATTAAAAGTCAGCAGCTACAAATACTGCAGCTGCTGACTTTTAATTGGACACTCACCTGTCCCTGGGTCCAGCGGTGCGGGGGATCGAAGCCCCGCTCGTCCCCCCCCTCCGCTCGTCGGCGCCGGCATTTCAACTGTGGGCGCCGGGCTGTGGCTTCACAGCCTGGCACCCACTGCGCATGCGCGAGCGGCGCCGAGCGCCGTGATTGGCCGCTCAATCACCTGGGACCTGCAATGGGTCCCAGATGATTGACAGGAGGGAGGGAGAAGAGCCGAGCCCTTCCTGTGCCAGGGGGAAGTAATGTCACCAGCCCAGGCAGACGAAGGGGCAGACTATGAGGGACCACCTAGCAACAGGCATTTAGAGGTAAGTAAAAAAAAAAAATATCCAAATGTTTTTTTGTTTTTTTTTTTAGAATTTTTTAGATATGTATGTTTTTTTGGGTGGAACCCCACTTTAAACAACTTTCTGTTAAGGACATTTGATATCAGCACATTGGTGTGGTGTGTGGGCTCACACCCTGAAGTCGGTGCAGGGGACCCTCCTTCTTCCTTCTTTTCCACTTGTCCTTTTGGGTTTCATACATCCATGAAAGCATGCATATGAACTTTCTATGAGTAAATAAAAGCTGATCATTTTAAGCACTTACCGACCACTTCACGCACATATACTGCGGAAGAAGGGCACGTACAGGCAGATTAACTTACCTTTACTTTGCCCTTTAAGAAGCAGTGTGCAGGCACGTGTGCGCGCGTCGCAACCTCCGTGAGTGTGATCACGGGTCCCGTGGACTCGATGTCCACGGGGATACCCGCCATCGTCTCACGGAGAGGAAGAACGGGGACATTCTGATGTAAACAAGCATTTCCCCTGCCTAATGACACTGACACTGATCACAGCTCTCTGTGATCGGGAGCGGTGATCAGTGTCGTGTCACGTCACATGTAGTCCCTCCCCCCCACAGTTAGAATCATTCCCTAGGACACACTTAAACCCTACAGCGCCACCTAGTGGTTAACTCCTTCACTGCCAGTCACATTTACACAGTAATCAATGCATTTTTAATTGCACTGATCACTGTATAAATGTGAATGGTCCCAAAATCAAACCAAAAGTGTCCGATCTGTTCGCCATAATGTCACAGTCACGATAAATATCGCTGATCGCTACCATTACTAGTAAAAAAAAATTATTAATAAAAATGCCATAAAACTATCCCCTATTTTGTAGACACTATAACTTTTGTGCAAACCAATCAATAAACGCTTATTTCGATTTTTTTTTTTTTTTTTACCAAAAATATGTAGAAGTATACGTATCGGCCTAAACTGAGGAAAAAATTTTGATTTTTTTTGTTTATAGCGCAAAAAATAAAAACCGCAGAGGTGGTCAAATACCACCAAAAGAAAGCTCTATTTGTGGGGGAAAAATGACGTCAATTTTATTTGGAAGCCACGTCGCACGCCCGCGCAATTGTCAGTTAAAGCGGCGCAGTGCCGAATCGCAAAAAGTGCTCTGGACTTTGGCCAGTCAAATGGTCCAGGGCTTAAGTGGTTAACCACCCCTGCCAGTGGTGAGTGGTTTGTCTCATCCATGTAAACTGTTTGAGCACAAGCTTGAGCTTGTGGAAAAGAACAGACTTGCTGGCTGGATCACCAGATTAAAATAGAAGAAAGAAAGCCTAAAAAGGAAACTAATGCAGTCATCACATCTAAGAATTGGTAAGCTGCAATAGAATAAATGTTTGCTTTTAGGTGTAATACTGCTTTAAGGATGAACCAACAGTTCAGTATAAGCCTGGGTTCGGACTTCGCTGTTTGGACATTTGGACGAATGCCCAATCTTTTGTCCATTTGGCCTCCTGTTTTGCAGGAGCCAATGATCACATATGGAAGCGTCATCCAGCAGAGTTTACCTATAACCAAATTAGCATTATTGTGTGCACTGGGTCCATATGCTACAGTCTTGAATGACCAATCACACCAACCAGTTATTAGTGAATGCAAAGACAGCCACTCTAAAGTCTGTGGACAAGTAATGCCGCGTACACACGAGCAGACTTTTCGACCGGACTGGTCCGACGATCTATCCGACGGACTTTCGGCAGACTTCCGACGGACTTTCCTAACGAACGGACTTGCCTACACACGATCACACCAAAGTCCAATAGATTTGTACGTGATGACATACGACGGACTAAAATAAGGAAGTTGATAGCCTGTAGCCAATAGCTGCCCTAGCGTCGGTTTTAGTCCATCGGACTAGCATACAGACGAGCAGATTTTTCGACCGGACTTGAGCCCTTCGGAAAGATTTGAAACATGTTTTATTTCTAGGTCCGTCGGACTTTTGGGGAAAAAAAGTCCGCTGGAGCCCACACACGATCGAATTGTCCGATGGAGTCTGGTCCTCCGGACCAAGTCCGCCGGAAAGTCCGCTCTTGTGTACGCGGCATAATTCTGGTCAATAATAACATTCCAAATGACACAATGAAGTGCCATAAAACATTAATTCCCACCATATTTATCTTTGTTTCATTTTTACATTGACCTGCATTCTCTAACAGACAGATTTGCTAAGTGTATATTCCCTACTGAGATACATATGGTGAACATTCTCGTAACTGTATGGGAAACAGTAATCAATGAATAGTGATTGTGTGGCCTTTTATAGGATGACATATAAGCTGGACAATTGCTGTATGTCAAGGCTGTTAGAGACTAATTGATTGCAGCATTCCAAACAAATTCCAGCAGACTTCTAAGATATATTTCTGAAGATAGCAGAAACATGTCAAGGTCCATGCTTTGATGGTTGTTTTTCTTTTCAAACACTTTTTTCAAAAGAGTTCTCTTCATCCAAGCTTCCAGCTTTTAAAGTTGTGTTTCTTAATACCTGTAAATACCTGTAAATACACAAAACTGGTCCTTTTCACACCTCTGCATGCTTTTTTTCTGTACTGCAAACACCATAATGAATGAATGAATGAATGAATGAATGAATGAATGAATGATTTGTAAAGCGCTGCAATTGCGAACTGAATCGCCTCAAGGCGCTAGATGTATTCTCTGTAGCCAGCTTCTAGAAAAGGAAGGTCTTTAGTTTTTTCCTGAAGGCCTGGTGGTTTTCTTCCATGCGGAGGTTGGTTGGGAGAGCATTCCATAGGCGAGGTCCTTGGACTGCAAATCTACGTTCTCCCTTTGCTTTGTAGCGGTATTTGGGAATGAGGAGGAGGTTTTGGTTAGCTGATCGAAGACTGCGAATCGGTGTGTAGTGTTTTATTTTTTCCCGGAGATATTGCGGAGCGTTTCCTTGTATGCATTTATGGGTGAGGCAGAGGGTCTTGAATATGATCCGGTTCTTCACAGTTAGCCAATGTAGGCTTTTTAGGGATGGGGAGATGGATTCCCAGGGCTTTTTTCCTGTTAACAGTCTTGCCGCCGTGTTCTGCATGAGTTGCAAGCGCGCAAGCTGATATTGGGGTAGACCTACGTAGAGGGAATTTGCGTAGTCGAGTCGGGAATTGATGATCGTTCCCACAACTGCCGCTTTGTCTTCTTCTGGGATGAAGGGGATGAGTCTGCGAAGCAGGCGGAGGAGGTGGTGGGATCCGCTCACCACCGATCCTATTTGTGCATCCATTGTCATTCCTGAGTCAAAGATGACTCCGAGACTCTTGACTTTGGTGCTTGGCCTCGCAGTGCTAGCCATCACGTGTTCTGGAAAGTCTATTTGCACGGGCGTTCTGCCTTTGATTATGCCGGCTTTTTTAATAGAATTTTAAATCTGGATTTTTATGTTCACTTGTGGTTTGTTTTAACCAATAAACATTTCAAACGTTATCACACTATTGGAGTTTTTCTCCTTATGCCGTTTTTTCCTGTATGTGGATTTTTCCATTTCTGAGTTCCCCCTTCGAGATTGGGACAGTTGGACCATCCTGACCATACGGAAGTCGGCGGTACATGCTGCCAAGACCAGGAGACTAACAGCTGGTCCCTGCAGAGGGCGAAATCTGCAAGCTAATAAGACCTTGCCACAGGGGAGGTCCATCTTTTGGGGTAAGCGTACATCTATTACTTCCTCCATCGCTATCAATGCACATCTGATTTGAAGTATCTTGGTGTACCAATCCTTAGTGTATGGGGACGAAATACATGAAGTGGACTTTCTGGTCAAAATGATTCATATTATTATGGACGGATTATGAGTGGCTTTTTATTTATGATCACTGATTTTTAACATATTTTCTCCACTTTTGTATAAACACTTTATGCACTTATTGTTTATATATATTGTGTTTTTTAAGCACTCCTAATTTATTTTTCACTAAAGAACAAGTTTGTTGTTTTTTTGCTAGCGCAATTTAGTTTATTTTACATGAATTACTATGGCAGGGATAGGTGGGGAGTGTGTATTTTGAAGCACGTGATTAGAGCCAGAGGCTCTAGTAGGCTTCAAAATAGGGTGCGTCCCGATCCCACCCTGTTGTGTGATGATAGCGAATGAATTTTCGCTAATTTCACATTAACGTTCCTCCCCACCAATCAGGAGGCAGGTCTGTGAGACCTGTTTCCCAATTGGCCAAAGCGCCAGGCTATCCCATTGGCTTCCCAGCATTTTGGAGATTAGAGAGAAGACGGGGGAGGAGCGGACACCGGAGCCACTGCCTGCACCAGATGAGAGAAGGAGAGGAGACCACAGCCCTAGCCTCAGCCCTGGATCAGGTAGATGCCTTACTGACTGCTGGCTGCCCGATGGGCGGGGGGGGCTTTCTCTGTCCTGCGCCGCGGACCGCGCAGGGGGGAGGGGGGTTTGTTGTCAGCTACAACTGGTTGATTCTTTAATTATGGTCAGACTGCACCTTGTAGGCAGAAAAAAGAACTTGCACGGAGGCTGCATATGATGAGCACAATAGCTGCATATGATGGGCACATAAGCTGCATATAGTGGGGACAGAGGCTGCATATGATGGGCACAATAATGGTTGCATATGGTGGGCACAGAGGCTACATATGGTGGGCACAGAGGCTGCATATGATGGGCACAATCATGGCTGAATATGATGAGCACAGAGGCTGCATATGATGGGCGCACAGGCTGCATATAATGGGTGCACAGGCTACATATGATGTGCACAGAAGCTGCATATGGTGTGCACTGAGGTTGCATATGATGGGCACAGAGGCTGCATATGATGGGCACAGAGGCTGCATATGATGGGCACAGAGGCTGTATATGATGGGCACAGAGGCTGGATATGATGGACGCACAGGCTGCATATGATGGGTGCACAGGCTGCATATGGTGAGCACAGAGGTTGCATATGATGGGCACAGTGGCTGCATATGATGTGCGCACAGGCTGCATATGAAGCTGCACATGGTGTGCACAGTGGCTGCATATGCTGGGCACACAGGCTGCATATGATGGGCACAGTGGCTGCATATGATGGGCGCAGTGGCTGCATATGATGGGCACAGAGGCTGCATATGATGGGCACAGAGGCTGCATATGATGGGTGTACAGGCTGCATATGATGGGCGCAGAAGCTGCATATGGAGTGCACAGAGGTTGCATATGATGGGCACAGTGGCTGCATATGATGGGCGCACAGGCTGCATATGATGGGCGCACAGGCTGTATATGATGGGCACAGTGGCTGCATTTGATGGGCACACAGGCTGCATATGATGGGCGCACAGAGGCTGCATATGATGGGCACACAGAGGCTGCATATGATGGGCGCACAGAGGCTGCATATGATGGGCGCACAGGCTGCATATGATGGGCACAGAGGCTGCATATGGAGTGCACAGTGGCTGCATATGATTAGCAGAGTGGCTGCATATGATGGGAACAGATGCTGCATATGATGGGCGCACAGGCTGCATATGATGGGCACAGAACCTGCATATGGTGTGAACAGAGGTTGCATATGATGGGCACAGTGGCTGCATATGATGGGCACAGAGGCTGCATATGATGGGTGCACAGGCTGCATATGATGGGCGCAGAAGCTGCATATGGAGTGCACAGAGGTTGCATATGATGGGCATAGTGGCTGCATATGATGGGCGCACAGGCTGCATATGATGGGCGCACAGGCTGCATATGATGGGCGAACAGAGGCTGCATATGATGGGTACAGTGGCTGCATATGATGGGCACAGAGGCTGCATATGATGGGCGCACAGGCTGCATATGACGGGCGCAGAAGCTGCATACAGAGTGCACAGAGGCTGCATATGATGGGCACAGAGGCTGCATACGATGGGTGCAAAAGCTGCATATGGAGTGCACAGTGGCTGCATATGATGGGCGCACAGGCTGCATATGATGGGCACACAGAGGCTGCATATGATGGGTACAGTGGCTGAATTTGATGGGCGCACAGAGGCTGCATATGATGGGCGCACAGGCTGCATATGACGGGTGTAGAAGCTGCATACGGAGTGCACAGAGGCTGCATATGATGGGCACAGATGCTGCATATGATGGGCGCACAGGCTGCATACGATGGGTGCAAAAGCTGCATATGGAGTGCACAGTGGCTGCATATGATGGGCACAGTGGCTGCATATGATGGGCACAGTGGCTGCATATGATGGGCACAGATGCTGCATATGATAAACGCACAGGCTGCATATGATAAACGCACAGGCTGCAACTGGTGTTTTTTTCAGAATTTTGTTTGCGCCCCCCAAAAAATTTTGCGCACCAGCCGCCACTGTTTTTGACCAATTTGATTAGTTGACCAGGCATGACATAACTCCTGCACATGCATATAGGAGAATTACTCTTAGCACCAAGGCTTGCTGACATTGTACACTGAGCAAGCAATGTCTGTGCCACAGTTATCATATCTTCTTTAGTTTGAGGTGATTGTAGCTGTATTAGTGCACTTCTGACAGAAACAATTGAGTACTGTCTGTGATATTTTTTATTTGCATCAAAAGACAATTGTTCAGGACAAGCTTTGGGGGTGTGCCCCCTTCATTAGGGTGATTAATACTGCTTGGACTTTGATTAAGGGGGCACACCCCGAAAGCTTGTCATTAAAAACGTATGTTAGTGCAAATAGTATCATGGACAGTACTCAGTTGATTCCTTCTAGTTCCCAACGTCCAGCATCATTAGGTCATTACTATACTTTTTAGAGCAATAGAAAACATTTTAGAGAGATTCAAATCTCGGCCGGTTCAGCAGGAACTGGCTGAGATTCAAACTATGTACAGTGTGGGCAGGCTGAATATACCAAGTTGATCGATCAATCAACTTGGGTACAACTAGCCTTCCGGACTTTTGCATGTGGTTATCGCTCGTGGCTGATATAGCTGCTAGCAATAATCACTGTCTTCTCCCTGCAAGGATGGCTTTCCCCCCCCTCTCTGCTGGGAGAATACAATGGTTGGTGGAAAAGAGTCCCCCATCAACACAGACAATGTTGACAGGGCAATCCTGTGGTTGCAGGAAAGAAATTTGCTCCATTCATGGCCTGCATAAGCCTTGTCTGCCTGTTAAATGATGGAGTCTGAAGCCTAGTACACACAGTTCGATTGTTGTATGACCGAGCGTCTGATTTTTGTCAAAAGCGCGTGTGCAGGATTTTGTCTAGCATACTAACTATCCGCGAATTCACGTTTCACAAACATGAACTTAGTGATGTACTATGAGAGTATAAAGAGGAAGTTAATTTCTCAAGCGCCACCCTTTGGGCCCCTTCTGCTAATTTCATGTTAGTAGAAGTTTGGTGAGCGTTGATTTGCATTTTTTTGTTAAGTTATTTTCATTTAGATGGCAGATAGCATCTCTAATTAAATTTGTGGGTTTTTTTGCTGCATAATAAAAACCATAACAACCTTAATATTAATATTATTTATATCACTACAAAACAAATGCGTTTTAAAATACATTTGCCATAACTATATGAATATCACCAGCAAAGCAGCTTCATTATTATCCCATTAAAGAAGATGAGAACGTGCGCTGCATTTCAACATTTCATCATTTGCCGCGTCACGAATGTTAATTCTCAATTACGAGCCATAGTTTACTAGACCAAACTCTTCCGGCTTGTTCCTTGATTCCAATCATGTGTGTTTGTACTGTCAACTTTTGTGTGACGGATTTCTGTACTGACCATCCGAAAATCAGACGTTGAGCTGCCATTCATCAAAAATGTACTAGTTCGCTCATCCAGCTTTTGTCTGACGAAAAAGTGAAATCGGCTGTCGAAAGCACCATACTAACGATCCAAAAATCCACAGACAGCTCGTCTTATGAATTTTCCCTTTCTGATTTTCGTATCGTGTGTATGAGGCCCTAGAGCAGTGATTCTCAACTAGGGTTCTTCCAGAGGTTGCTAGGGGTTCCTTCAGCATTGGGCAATTTCTGCCTCTCTCAGATAAGTTCCCACTGACACCATTGATCTTTTTAGCTATCTGTAAGGAGATAATTCTTCCCAATGACCACAAGTGTAAGGACCATTCCTCTCACTGACCATCACACTAATGTGTCATGAGTTGTAGAGTTCTAATTTTTAGCAGGGGTTCCTCGAGACCGGAGAACTATTTCAAGGGTTCCTCTGTGTTGAAAAGGTTGAGAAAGGCTTGATTCTGTAAAGTCCCAGGTTAGTTTTCAGTAGTTATGTAGTATATATTGCTTTTCTCCTTAGCTACCATGCTTTTCTGGGGAAACAGGAAAATTTAACCATTAGTAAGATATTGTGTTAGGATACTAAAGCCTCGTACACATGGTTTGATTGTTGTACGACCAAGCATCTGATTTTTGTCAAAAGCACATGCGCAGGATTTTGTCTAGCATACTAACTATCCGCAAATTGTCGTTCGACAAAAACACGGACGTAGTGACGTACTATGAGAGTATAACGAGGAAGTTCATTTCTCAAGCGCCACCGTTTGGGCCCCTTCTGCTAATTTCATGTTAGTAGAAGTTTCAGCGTTGATTCACACTTTTTTGTTTAGTCATTTTTATTAGAATGGCAGATAGCATCTCTAATTTAATTTCTGTAGTCTGTAGCAAGAGGCTGTTAGCAGTGTGCACCAAGGTGGTCGGTGAAACAGTCTGTATGAGACAGACAAGGGCCTGGAGGGTAAGGCCATAGCTGCAGTGCTGCAAGTGAGGCTGAATGTAGTTTTGTTGATGAAAAGGAATGCTGAAACCCCTGCGAGGGAAACCTATCTTTGCCCATTTTTATTAAAAGAAAGTTCAACAAACAAACAAAGCCCTTAAAAAGAAGAACCAGCGAGTGGCGGTGTCCTTCAATCTCTACATTTGATGCTAATTCTTTACAAATGCTTGACGTGTTTAAACCCAAAAACACATACAGTATTTAGTATATTGCAGCTTGCCAGTTCTTAGATATGGTGGCTGCATTTGTTTGATTTTGTTTTTAAGTCCAACCAGTGTGACAACTGTGGCTGCCTCTATAGATTCACAGTGGAGAAACAAGCATAGGCACATACTGTAGACCCCCATAAATGCAGAATTACCAGGTGAAAGTAAAGTGAAAATAATTTAGATGACATTTTTTAATACCTGTGTTCCTTGCTGGATATTTTTGGGCTTCTTTTCCTCTGTTTTCCTTAAGTATTAGTTTGGTTTATTTTTTTTGGAAATGCAGGCCCTCCTAAATTAATGAATTTAGCCATCCACAGTACACCTCAGCAATAGGTTTCTTTATTGGTACGTGTATTGAACATGAACATCTTTTGTAAACAGCTTTCTGGCTCTTGTGCACACTAATGCCGCGTACACACGAGCGGACGTTACGGCAGACTTGGTCTGGTGGACCGGAGTCCGTCGGACAATTCGATTGTGTGTGGGCTCCAGCGGACTTTTTTTTCCCAAAAGTTCGACGGACCTAGAAATGAAACATGTTTCAAATCTTACAGACGGACTCGAGTCCGGTCGAAAAGTCTGCTCGTCTGTATGCTAGTCCAACGTACATAAACCGATGCTAGGGCAGCTATTGGCTACTGGCTATGAACTTCCTTGTTTTAGTCCAGTCGTACCTCACCACGTACGAATCCGTCGGACTTTGGTTGATCGTGTGTAGGGAAAGTCTATCGGAAAGTCCATCGAAAAGTCCGCCAGACCTAGTCTGTCGAAAAGTCCGCCCGTGTGTACATGGCATAAGTCCTTATCTTATTTTTATATACTGTATATAACAGGGTACTGTCTGTGTTCCCCTCCTATGGTCTAGCAATACTTCCTGTGTGCAAAACTTGAAAGCTTGTTTTATTAACAGAACCAGTTTGGTTTTCATGCATCAAGTTTATCCTTTGCTGAGATGCTTTCTAACAGATTTCCATATACTGTGTAAATTCTGGTTAAAATTGTATTCTTACAAGATCTCATCCTGAATATACAGTGTATGTATATATATATATATATATATATATATATATATATATATATTTAGATACATACATTGACATGGTTTATATACTGCTATACATTACTGTTTGATTCTTATTCTTCTAATTTCAGTCGTTCAATATGCAGTATTCATTTTTCCTCCTGAAGAAGCCAGTGATTGACAAAACACAGATATGCATGTGATTGTTTTAAATATAATGAATGTACAGTTTTTTTTAATATTATTGAGTGTAGTATTTAATAAAAATTGTTAATTTTAATTTTTTACATTTGTGTCCTATTTGGCACCTTCAAAATTTCAAGTCATTTTTCTAAATATAAAATGAAAAAAGAAAATGAATGCAGTCACTGAAGCTGTAGCTCACACAAGCCATGACAGTGCTAATTGTCCCAGTGTAGTCCCCTGTACTGGGTAGTCCCTTAAGCTCCTGGGGATGGGGGTTTAAAGCACAGGTCTGTTTAAATTAGAATAGATCTTAAAAGACATCCAAAATTAGAAATTAAGTACTGTATAGATGAACTTCTAAAAATTCTTACTCGGTTTGTTTTGCTGTCTTGCATACTGAATCTCACCGATGTGGCAATAACTATACAGAACAAAAAGTAAAAGACTTGGTTCTCTCATTGATAATAACATGCCCCTATAGCTCATACACAATGCTTTAGAATTACTGTATACAGATAGCATTTGTATTGCAGCATATGCAGGTTTGTCTTGCGTGTACTAATCCCTTCCTGCTGAAATGTTTATAAAACAAAAGGCTTTAAACTGAAGCTTGAAGGTAATTTAATGAAAAGAGAAAAACATCTAATTAATAAAAAAAAAAACTGAGTCTCTGTTTCTGGAAAATCTGACTATGTTATTTTGTGTCAGCAGCAGGATCGAAGTGCACTGTGGGATTCTGAACCTGAACATGAGTATGGATTTAATTCAATTTAATGAGGAACCCTCGGAAGTTTAGATAAATAAAACACATAGTTTGACAAAAAAATAAAAGATTTTCAGCAATGGCTAAAATTTTTGCTAAACTCTCTAGGGGTTGACATTAGAAAATATTCTGTCTAACAGAAGAAAGTTATTTAAATAAATTAATTTTAAAATACGTTTGGCATAACTACATCTGTATCACCAGCAAACCAGCTTCATTATTATCCCATTAAAGATGATGAGAATGTGCTCTGCATTTCAACATTTCATCAATTGCCGCATCACGAAGGTTAAATCTAGATTACGAACAGTAGTTTACAAGACCAAACTCTTCTGGCTCGTTCCTTGGTTCCAATCATGCGTGTTTGTACTTTCGACTTTTGTGTGACGATTTCTGTACTGGCCATCCAAAAATCAGATGTTCAGTTCAGATCCGACAAATTTTATAGCCTACACATCCAGCTTTTGTCTGATGAAAAAGTCAAATCGACTGTGAAAAGCACAATACTAACGACCTGAAAATCCGCAGACAGCTCGTCTTAAAAATCAGAAAATCAGAAGGAAAAATTCGTAAGACGAGCTGTCTACGGGTTTTCGAATTGTTAGTACGGTGCTTTCGACAGTCGATTTGACTTGTTCGTCAGACAAAACCTGGATGAATGGACTAGTACATTTTTGACGAAGGACAGCTCAACGTTTGATTTGCGAATGGTCAGTACAGAAATCCATCACACAAGTCGAAAGTAGAAAAACGCATGTTCGGAACCAAGGTACGAGCCGGAAGAGTTCGGTCTTCGTAATCGAGAATTAACATTCGTGACATGGCAATTGATGAAATGTAATCTAAATTGTTTTCACTTTACTTTCACCTGGTAATTCTGCATTTCCGGGGTCTATGTGCTTATGCTTGTTTCTCCACTGTGAATCTATGGAGGCAGCCACAGCTGTCACACTGGTTGGACTTAAAAACTAAATAAAACTAATGCAGCCACCATATCTAACTGGCAAGCTGCAATATACTAAATACTGTATGTGTTTTTGGGTTTAAACAATTCAAGTATTATACTGTTCTAAACACATTTGTGTAGCCAGTAACATGTAAAAAAATGAGTTGCTCCATCCTAGTGGAGCATGCAAAAGACATATTTGAGAACCCAGAACATGAAGAATTTTATTATGGATTAAATCTTATTTATACTAGTGATAAATATGTTTTTGGATCAATGTTTTTAAGAATAATGATAAATATAAGGAATGTCATTTAATAGTAATATTGTTGCTAGTACAGCTGGTTATAAATTTAGTAATGCAGTATATTGTCTTTTTTCTAAGGCCTTGTACACAATACAAAAATCAGAAGGGACAATTCGTAAGACGAGCTGTCTGCGGACTTTTGGAAAATTAGTACCGTGCTTTTGACAGACGATTTGACTTTTTCATCACAAAAGCTGGATGAGCGGACTAGTAAATTTTTGACGAAGAACAGCTCAACGTCTGATTTTCGGATGGTCAGTACAGAAATCTGTCCCACAAAAGTCGAAAGCACAAACACGCATGATTAGAACCAAGGAACAAGCCGGAAGAGTTAGGTCTTGTAAACTACCATTCGTAATAGAGAATTAACATTCGTGATGTGGCAATTGATGAAATGTCGAAATGTATCGCACATTCTCATCTTCTTTAATGGTATAATAATGAAGCTGATGATACTGATGTAGTTATGCCAAACATATTTGAAAGACATTTGTTTTGTAGTGATATAAACAATATTAATATTATGGTTGTTTGATTTTTTGGGGGAAGTTACCACAATACCATTATCCCTGAGTTTTTAAGATCAAAGATACAACTATGTTGTTGTCCCTTGTTAATTTTCCATTGTGTTGTTTTTAATGTAACTGCCTACTCCCAAACTGTCATTTGAAGATAAACACATAGCCAAGCATTATGCTACACCATTTTTTTTATTGTGCAGAAAAAAAAAACAGAAATGAAATTAGAGATGCTATCTGCCATCCAAATAAAAAAAACTTAAAACAAAAGTGTGAATCAACGCTCACCAAACTTCTACTAACATGAAATTAGCAAAAGAAGCCCAAAGGGTGGCACTTGAGAAATGAACTTCCTCTTTATGCTCTCATAGTACGTCACTATGTTCATGTTTGTCAATCGACAATTTGCGGATAGTTAGTATGCTAGACAAAATCCTGACACGCGCTTTTGACAAAAATCAGACTCTCGGTCGTACAACAATCAAACCGTGTGTATGAGGCTTTAGGCTGTATAAAGGCTAAAAACAAACACATAAAAATGTCCACAAAAAAAAATCAGCACCATTTCAGCACCATTTCTGCCAATGCATCACACCACAACACGTTATTGCATTACTGGGCATTTTGGTGTGCTGCAAAGCATGTGCGTTGGGGCTATGTTGCATGTACATTGGAGCTGTGTTCAAAATTAATGGCACTGCAACACATTAATGCACATAATTTGTATTAATGTTCAACACACATTATACCAATAGGTGCCTCTATACAAGTCATTAAGGTTTGCCCTAGGAAAATCACATTAGGCATTGCACCAAAGATGGGGTGTTGGAGCTGGCTTTGCAATACCACCTGAATGCTTCTGGTTGTTTCAGCAATCTGTATTCTCTCCACCTTAGATCTGACACTGGATTTTGGGTCTGGTGGAACAAGGGAAGCAATATAAAGAGGGAAAAAAAGCCCCCATCCAGCACTGCCCCTCCCAGCCTGCTGGCCATGGCACTGGCCCATGAGTAAAAGCCATGGAGATTTAGGAATATCCAATCCCTAAAATGATTTCTATTGAACTGAAGAGAAATTACCTAAAAAAAAACCTGAACATTGGAGACTTGAAGGAAGCGTATGCTGTGTAACTGTTGCACAGACATTTTTGTTACTGTAAACAAATACGTTGATTTATTACAGCACTAAGTTTTAGGCTCAGGTAGACTTCAAGTTTTTTTTTTTTTCGTTTTTTTTTTTCTGTTTGTTTTTTTTATTGTGTGTCTATTTTAACACAACACTTGGAAATAAATGTAACACAGTGAAGTTTATTTTCTAAGGAGAGAGATTGCAAATTTTTTATAATTAATGTTCATAATTAAATACAGTGAATACACTGTATTTATTTTTCTAATGTGTGTATTGTCTAAACTAACAAATCTCAGTTTTTTTGCTAAATAAGTACAGCTTTTATTAAACAAATTCTGGAAATAATTTGCCAGCTCCTGGGGCTACAGTGTTTTTTTTTCTCAAAAAGTACAGCTTTTACTACACTGACCTTATATGTGGGTGGACAGAATTAAATAGTAAGGTAGTTTGTAAAAAAAAACAAAAAAAAAACCCTCCATTTTCTTTAAAAAAAATAAAAATAAAAAAAGTACAGCATTTAATGCACAAAATTTGGATGTCATTTTCAGGATCCTTGGCATAAAAATGATTGCCAATGTATTATGTGAAAAGAAACTGAGTTTGTAAATATATTTTAGCAGGATTTTTAGAAGGATTTAGAAGGATTTTAGGGAGGCTGAAATTGACTTTTATTGTACCGTACAAAAGATAAGTATAAAAAATATAATTTTTATTACAATCACAGCTTAAAATGCATGAATGTAAAAAAGAGACATGGAATAATGCAATGGCTCTAAATGGTTGTGATGACACTGGAAAATGTACCATCTGTATATTAATTGCTCAGCATGTTTTGCAGGAGGGAACACCGCTTCTTCAGTAGCTTTTTTATACAAATATATGCACAATTTTATAGAGCGATTACCAATGTCAAACTATGAATAAAAGGGAGAAAACATATTAGTCATAACATCATATAATCCTCAAGTGTGCATTCATCCTGTGTAGTGGTGTCTCCCACAGGTCAACTTGCTCATAACATGACCATGTGCACGACCCATAGAAGAGGTCTGCCCCGGCGGGCATGGGAGCCCCATATGCAAAAAGCACAGCCATTGTGGCTGTGTGGGTGGCGCTGGGCAGGAGCCCCATGCATGCATGTATGCAGATAAAAATAGAGGTGCTGAGTGACATAGCCACTCTGCCTGCTATTGATGCTGCATTCTTTTGATGCATGTATATCTTTACATTTTAAACTTACTGCATGCCTTCTACTTTAGGGGTGGATTGTAGCGGATGCCTGTTTTCATTGACCTAGGATCAGTGGCGTAGCATGGGTTGTCAGCGCCCGGGGCAAGGCAAGTAATTTGCGCCCCCTAACCTGTGGACTTTTAGCTATCCCTGAGTCCCTTCAAATACAATAGTACTGACCTACCAGATTCCTATACTGACCACTACACACTACACTGTCCACTATACTGACTACTACCCTCTACTGTCCACTACACTGACCACTATACTACACTGACTACTATACTGTCCACTACACTATACTGCCCACTACACTGACCGCTATACTGTCCACTACACTACACTATACTGCCCACTATACTATACTGCCCACTACACTGACCACTATACTGTCCACTACACTATACCACCCACTACACTGACCGCTATACTGTCCACTACACTACACTACCCACTACACTATACTGCCCACTATACTGCCCACTATACTGCCCACTACACTATACTGCCCACTATACTGTCCACTACACTGAGCGTTATACTGTCCACTACACTATACTGTCCACTACACTGACCACTATACTGTCCACTACACTATACTGCCCACTATACTGCCCACTACACTATACTGTCCACTATACTGCCCACTACACTATACTGTCCACTATACTGTCCACTACACTATCCACTATACTGTCCACTACACTGACCACTATATTGTCCACTATACTATACTGTCCACTATACTATACTGTCCGCTATACTTACCACTATACTGTCCACTACACTATACTGTCCACTACACTATACTGATCACTATACTGTCCACTACACTATACTGACCACTACACTGTCCACTACACTGACCACTATACTACACTGACCACTATACTACACTGACCACTATACTATAATGTCCACTACACTGACCACTATACTATACTGTCCACTACACTGACCACTATACTATACTGTCCACTATACTGCACTGACCACTTTACTGTCCACTACACTATCCTACTTACAGTATTCCTATACTGACCACTACACTGCATGACTCTAGCTGCTCTTCTACTCACTCTCTCTCTCTGGCTGGCTGCTCCCTCTTCCCAGACGTGTCCTCTCCCCCCTCCCCCCCCTCGGGCCAGCAACACGACTTTCATCACGAGGGAGTCTCACCTTTTTCTGCTTTGTTTTCCATCGGTCCGGAGGGGAGGAGAAGGAGGAGGATACACCAGCGGCTCACAATCTTGAATTTTTGTGTCCCCCGTGCTCCGCCATGTTCAGTCTCGGGCGCCTTGTGATTGGGCGTATGGCCTGTTAACGCTCGTGCTTGCTCCTGGAGTCCCGCCTCCGCACATGACCCCATTTACCCAATCACAGGGTCCCGAAGACTGAACATGTGCAGAGGCGGGACTCCAGGATGTACCGCGATCTTGGACAGGCCACTCATAGTAGTTACATAGTTACATAGTAGGTGAGGTTGAAAAAAGACACAAGTCCATCAAGTCCAACCTATGTGTGTGATTATGTGTCAGTATTACCTTACATATCCCTGTATGTTGCGGTCGTTCAGGTGCTTATCTAATAGTTTCTTGAAGCTATCAATGCTCCCCGCTGAGACCACCGCCTGTGGAAGGGAATTCCACATCCTTACCGCTCTTACAGTAAAGAACCCTCTATGTCGTTTAACCTCTTTTCTTCTAATTGTAATGAGTGGCCCCGAGTCTTATTAAACTCTCTTCTGCGAAAAAGTTTTATCCCTATTGTGGGGTCACCAGTACAGTATTTGTAAATTGAAATCATATCCCCTCTCAAGCGTCTCTTCTCCAGAGAGAATAAGTTCAACGCTCGCAACCTTTCCCCATAACTAAGATCCTCCAGACCCTTTATTAGCTTTGTTGCCCTTCTTTGTACTCGCTCCATTTCCAGTGCATCCTTCCTGAGGACTGGTGCCCAGAACTGGACAGCATACTCCAGGTGCGGCCAGACCAGAGTCTTGTAGAGCGGGAGAATTATCGTTTTATCTCTGGAGTTGATCCCCCTTTTAATACATGCCAATATTCTGTTTGCCTTATTAGCAGCAGCTTGGCATTGCATGCCATTGCTGAGCCTATCATCTACTAGGACCCCCAGGTCCTTTTCCATCCTAGATTCCCCCAGAGGTTCTCCCCCCAGTGTATAGATTGCATTCATATTTTTGCCACCCAAATGCATTATTTTACATTTTTCTACATTGAACCTCATTTGCCATGTAGTCGCCCACCCCATTAATTTGTTCAGGTCTTTTTGCAAGGTTTCCACATCCTGCGGGGAAGTTATTGCCCTGCTTAGCTTAGTATCGTCTGCAAATACAGAGATTGAACTGTTTATCCCATCCTCCAGATCGTTTATAAACAAATTAAATAGGATCGGTCCCAGCACAGAACCCTGGGGAACCCCACTACCCACCCCTGACCATTCTGAGTACTCCCTATTTATCACCACCCTCTGAACACGCCCTTGTAGCCAGTTTTCAATCCAGGTACTCACCCTATGGTCCATGCCAACGCACCTTATTTTGTACAGTAAACGTTTATGGGGAACTATGTCAAATGCTTTTGTAAAATCCAGATACACCACGTCTACGGGCCTTCCTTTATCTAGATGGCAACTTACCTCCTCATAGAAGGTTAATAGATTGGTTTGGCAAGAAAGATTCTTCATGAATCCATGCTGATTACTGCTAATGATATCGTTCTTATTACTAAAATCTTGTATATAGTCCCTTATCATCCCCTCCAAGAGTTTACATACTATTGATGTTAGGCTAACTGGTCTGTAATTCCCAGGGATGTTTTTTGGGCCCTTTTTAAATATTGGTGCTACATTGGCTTTTCTCCAATCAGCTGGTACCATTCCAGTCAATAGACTGTCTGTAAAAATAAGGAACAACGGTCTGGCAATCACCTGACTGAGTTCCCTAAGTACCCTCGGATGCAAGCCATCTGGTCCCGGTGATTTATTAATGCTAAGTTTCTCAAGTCTAATTTTAATTCCGTCCTCTGTTAACCATGGAGGTGCTTCCTGTGTTGTGTCATGAGGATAAACATTGCAGTTTTGGTTACTGAAGCCCCCCGATTCACTCGTGAAGACTGAGGAGAAGAATAAATTCAATACCTTTGCCATCTCCCCATCCTTTGTAACCAGATGTCCTTCCTCATTCTTTATGGGGCCAATATGGTCTGTCCTCCCTTTTTTACTGTTTACATACTTAAAGAATTTCTTGGGATTTTTTTTGCTCTCCTCCGCTATGTGTCTTTCATGTTCTATCTTAGCCGTCCTAATTGCACCCTTACATTTCTTATTGCATTCTTTATAAAGTCTGAATGCTGAGGAAGATCCCTCAACCATGTATTTTTTGAAGGCCTTCTCCTTTGCTTTTATATGCATTTTTACATTGGAGTTAAGCCATCCAGGATTTTTGTTCGCTCTTTTAAATTTATTACCCAATGGGATACATTGGCTAATGCCCTTATTTAATATGCTCTTAAAGCAAACCCATCTCTCCTCCGTATTCTTTGTTCCTAATATTTTATCCCAATTTATGCCTTTTAGCAAGGTTTGTAGTTTAGGGAAGTTGGCTCTTTTGAAATTCAGTGTCTTTGTATTCCCTTTATGTTTCCTATTTGTGTGATTTATACTGAAACTAATTGACCTGTGATCGCTGTTACCTAAATTGCCCCGTATTTCCACATCTGTGATCAGGTCTGTATTGTTGGTAATCAGTAGATCCAGTATTGTTTTATTTCTAGTTGGTGCGTCTACCATCTGACCCACTCTCGCCGCCGCACATGACCCCATACGGCCAATCACAGGGCGCCAGAGACTGAACATGGCGGCCAGAGCGTGGGGACACAGGGCAGTGAGTCAGTAGTCACACACTGGCGCGGAATTGCACCCCCTAAATGTTGCGCCCGGGGCCACGGCCCCCTCCGCACCCCCCACGTTACACAACTGCCTAGGATCCCATTATAGGTGTATTCATGTGCATATTACCTTCAAGGTGAACACTAAAATGATATGTTTGATTTGGTTTTACTTTCAGTGACAGTGCTGGTTCTTGACAATATTATAAATGCTTTCTATTGTTATCATACTTATTCTTATTGTTAGATATCTTTGATGATATAAATATTTTGAAGCAACCTTGCTCAACCCATCATACTTCTATATGCAGCTTTGCGATTCATCTATTTTAATAGGTAAAGATTTTTGCATGACACGATATTGTTTCTTTGTAAAACCCTCATGTGTATGTATGTGTCTAAAATAACAGCAAACTACTTATCTATTTTCTCAATGTGCTGTGGTCATGCTTATAAATACTATTGAGGTCTCCTGAGTAGATCCATACACTGACTGCTACGGTATGTCAGATACAAAACTTTTAGCTTCATTAAATACTTTTGCTAGCTCAGTTTTACAGCACCATTATGACCTTTTTTGATTAGATCTAAAAGCTGTGCTTTTTACATATTGGGCTCCCATGCCCGCCGGGACAGACCTCTTCTATGGGTCACGCACATGGTCACGTTATGGGTAAGGTAACCTGTGGGAGACATCACTACACAGGATATATATTTATGTTCTGTATTGTATTACTTGAGGATTATATGATGTATGTGCATTCGTTTTCGTCAGAATGCATTTTCGTCCGAATTTCAGGTATTTTCTTTATCGTTTTAACAAACAATAACGAAAGTGCAGAATAGGAAAACCGAAAGATCCGACATAAACAAATGCTTTTATTTTGTTTTCGTTGCGACAACAGTTCGATATAGATAGGAGATTCAATATGACGCTGACAATAACAATCTGTGTCTATTGAACCTGTGATCGAATGTGCCTAACCTTAACTCTATTAGTCCAAGATTCAACATAGAGAGAAAAGATTTGACATAGATAGAAAAGATCGCTGCTGGAATTGGGTGGGGGGGGAGTAAAATAAAAAATAATGATGATGATGAATGTTATTGGCCGATTGTAACCAAAGAGGAGGGGCAGTAAAAGAGCTAGAACTAAGTACACACGTACAGCCAACTTACTTTCACTTACGATCTGCTAGCAGAGAGAGACACACACACTGAATCATTTCAGAAGACAGTCAATCTTAGCTGATCCGTTTGTCAGAGAACCTGAAATATTTAGCAATTAAGCATAAGCACAGCAGCAGAACAATAGTGAAGCAAGCTACAGTTCAACTTAACTTTTTCATAATAATCTGCTGCTATTGTGTTAGTGTTGTGAACTTGATAGTGATACTAGTGTTGTGATAGCCTCAGAGGTTGCCCATGTTGTGGGGGGGGGGGATTTATTATAGATTCTATATTATAATGCCATATCAATATCTGACACAATGTTGGATGCTGCGCCCACCATTGCACTTGGAGATTGAGAAACGAATGTGAAAGTTGGCTGACTGTTGGGGTAGAGTAGACCATTCAACATGAACGGCGAAGATTTGACAAAGCAACGAAAAACATACAAACGTCGAATCTTTGGCTTATGGTGTCTGTTGAAATTTCTAAGAAGATTCGACGGAGCAGCTAAACTGTACGACGCTGCAATCGTACATTTCCGGTCAAATGCATCCACCCATAGGCTATAGAAAAATTCTAATGTTGGTTGACTAGTAAAATAATTAATAAATATAATTATTACTAGTCATACAACATTAGAATTCTACTACAGCTAGCTTGTAGGCGGAAAATTCGACCGGAAATGTGCACGTACAGTTTAGCTACTCCGTCAAATCTTCTTTGAACATTTGACAGACACCATAAGCTTTCAATGACAGATTCGACCTTAATTAATTTGGATTTTTGGACGAATGCAATTTTTAATGAAAAACAAAATAGATAAAAATGAATTTTGGGAGTAACTAAATTAATGTATTTTTCAGAGGAAAACGAAATTCCGAAACAAAATATTGCACATGTCTATGTTATGACTAATATGTTTTCTCTCTCTATTCATAGTTTGCCATTGGTAATCATGCTATAAAATTGTCCATATATTTGTATAAAAAATCTCCTGAAGAAGCTGTGTTCCCATCAAAACATGTTGAGGCATTAATATACAGATGGTACATTTTCCAGTGTCACCACAACCATTTAGAGCCTGTCAGGGCCTCCACAGTGACTCACCTGTTGATTATATCCTGCTTGTCAGTCCTGCCTACTTAAGCCGTCCAGCCCAGATGATCTCTGCCTTCACCTTGGCTTCACCTTGGTCACATCTCTAGAGAAGCTCTCCTGTGTTCCTGTTAAACACTTGCTTGCCTGGCATTCCTTCTGGCTCCAGATCCTGCTTGCTGTTCTACTATGCTCATCTCTGGCTCCCTGATGTTTTGGCTTATCTGACTATCCGTTTCAGCTCCTGAACTCTGGCTATATTTTGACCACATTTACTCTGTTTACCTTTTTATTATTATTATTATTAAACAAGTGTGATTTAACTGTACTTCTGTCTCAGTCCGATTCATGGTTTCTGACAGAGCTATTGCATTATTCCATGCCTCTTTTTTCAAATTCATGTAAATTAAACTATTATTGTAATAAAAATTATATTTTTTGTACTTATCTTTTGTATCACAAGCTTTTGTACGGTACCATTAAAGTCCATTTCAGCCTCCCTAAAATTCTTTTTTTGCCAAAAATGCACCTTACATTACACTAACTGCATATAGTATATAGTTCACTCCTAGAACAAAACATCAAAATATTTTGCAGAAACAAGACTGTCTTATCCCAAATATGTTGCTTTTAGCACACAGAGTTTGAAAATTGATTGTCAGCTCCTGGAACTACAATGGAAAAATATTTGATTTTTCACATCGCATATGTTTACTGAATAGTTTAGGATGCGGATACTATCAAAACTAAATCGAATTTGCCTAGTTCAGAGCCAAGCTAGTATATATTGTAAAATTCTCTTACAAAAGAAACCTTTATGATGTAAATAAGAAAAGAAAAACAACTTTGCAGTCTTTTACAGTAAAACTAACGCTAGTACATCATTATATATTCATCTCCATGCACCAGCCAGCCCTTTCACTTGCTTCTTGTCATTCCTCTGTACCAGAAATGGAAAGCCTACCCTCAGCCTTGCACACTGCATCAACCTCTCTGTACCTGGTATAAGGAAGGCTTTTTTTTGTAGAAGAAATTGATGCATTGCCAATTGCATCACAATGCTGACAAGTGGATTTGATGTTCTGTGCACACAAAGAATCCACTATTGTAAGGTCAAATGATCAAAGTCTTGGGACTCTCTGAGAGATACAGAGCTTCTTGGAAGACTACTGAGAGTTGTCAAGAGACTGGTAGAGAATCCCAATATCACATGACTCCTGGTAGGCTGGTCTAAAATTAATATTTGGTGAACCAGCCATGAAGGACCCTGTTCGGGAACATGCTGTTATAAAGTATCCCTATCTCCCAGTTGTGCTCCAGTGTTGTCACCCAGGCTTTCAACTGTGACTACAAATGGATCTTTCAACCAACATTATGCAGGCATGGCTCACTATGGTTTTTATACCATCTGGAAACCTGCCCTGAGAAATGTCATGCAGTCATCACTGCAGTACATGCAAATAGATAAGAAGTGGTGGCAAAAAGACTGCAATAGATCATCAGCATGATCATGCACAAAGGAGAAATTTGATAAAAACAATACATACTGTATATAATATGTATGTTTAAATGTACACTGCACATATATTGAATTGAAGCTCCTCTTAAAGCTCTTTCATGGCATGAAATTAGGCTGATTGTGTCTCTTCACCATGCAACTTATTTTTTTTCTTTACATTTAAATGTTTGTTTGCATTCCCCTACCCTAAAATAAATACTAAAAAATGAATTATTCCTTTGTAAGTTGGATTTCATAGAACTACAAAAACAAAACATAAGGTTTGTATTTTACAGAAATTTCCATCTATGTGCTAATTCAGCTGCAAGTAGCGTAAGCATTATTTTTAGAAGAGAATATTGCCTGGGAACACAATTGAATGACAGGGATCATAATCTCTCCCTGTGTTATCATAGATCATGCACAAAGCACAAAGCCCCTTTGATCCTTTAAAATACCCAACTCGGCTTACAAGGAAATTAAATCCCACAGCTCATATTTTCATCAAGTTCTCTGGTGTTTTAGAGTTATGATTATAATGGTCTATGGGTGTGTAAATGGACAGCAAAAAAATGTAATAATCTATTTAGCTAATGTTTCCAGCCACAATTCAAAATATCAACATAGCCAGCTATTTATACTTTACTCCTGACTTTGGGATAAGGATTCCCATAGCATATGCCTCTCTTATTTTGTTGAGGCTTCACAAATTACCTTCCTTCTGGAGCTCATAAACCCTAATCACTAAATTACACATTATAACATGATTTTTTTAATAGCAGCTGAAGAGAAGTTACTACACTTCACCACTAGAGGCACCATTGGATACTGACTATGAAGACCTGCTCATTTATCATAATGATGTACAGATGGTCTTGTTTCCTCTAGTGTAGTGCCAAGCACACTACATAGAGGGGTTTTAAATATCAGAAAATGGTTACGGTGAAATTCAGCACAGAAAAAATAGCAAACATTTTTTTAAAGACATCCTTCTGTTCTGTTACTAATGTACATTCTTCACTATTAAAAATATTCCGTACGTCATATAAGAAATTGTTACCAGATTTTACGCATAACCATACACACGTAAGAAAAAAAATAAACAAACACATTTCACTATTTATATGGAGCAACACTTGATTTGAAAAGCCAATTTTAGGATCTTGTGAATATACATGTGTAGTACTACTCCCTTGGGAGCTGCTGTGTTGTTCATTACCTTTATGTCAATGACTCCCGATCTTCCTTCCCATGCAACTTTAAAACACCAGACAGTCTTTGTACTTAATAAAACTGTAACTTTATTCTCGAACTCCAATTGGGATAACAAATGAATAGAGAATATGAGACGCCTCCATAAATTCTGGTTCCTGATCTTGTGTACTTCCCATTTATGAACTGACCAGCAAGCCAATGTAGCACCAATATTTAAAAAGGGCCCAAAATACATCCCTGGGAATTACAGACCAGTTAGCCTAACATCAATAGTATGTAAACTCTTGGAGGGGATGATAAGGGACTATATACAAGATTTTAGTAATAAGAACGATATCATTAGCAGTAATCAGCATGGATTCATGAAGAATCGTTCTTGCCAAACCAATCTATTAACCTTCTATGAGGAGGTGAGTTGCCATCTAGATAAAGGAAGGCCCGTAGACGTGGTGTATCTGGATTCTGCAAAAGCATTTGACACAGTTCCCCATAAACGTTTACTGTACAAAATAAGGTCCGTTGGCATGGACCATAGGGTGAGTACATGGATTGAAAACTGGCTTCAAGGGCGAGTTCAGAGGGTGGTGATAAACAGAGAGTACTCAGAATGGTCAGGGGTGGGTAGTGGGGTTCCCCAGGGTTCTGTGCTGGGACCAATCCTATTTTATTTGTTTATAAACGACCTGGAGGATGGGATAAACAGTGCAATCTCTGTATTTGCAGATGATACTAAGATAAGCAGGGCAATAACTTCTCCGCAGGATGTGGAAACCTTGCAAAAAGACCTGAACAAATTAATGGGGTGGGCGACTACATGGCAAATGAGGTTCAATGTAGAAAAATGTAAAATAATGCATTTGGGTGGCAAAAATATGAATGCAATCTATACACTGGGGGGAGAACCTCTGGGGGAATCTAGGATGGAAAAGGACCTGGGGGTCCTAGTAGATGATAGGCTCAGCAATGGCATGCAATGCCAAGCTGCTGCTAATAAAGCAAACAGAATATTGGCACGCATTAAAAGGGGTATCAACGCAAGAGATAAAATGATAATTCTCCCACTCTACAAGGCTCTGGTCCGGCCGCACCTGGAGTATGCTGTCCAGTTCTGGGCACCAGTCCTCAGGAAGGATTTACTGGAAATGGAGCGAGTACAAAGAAGGGCAACAAAGCTAATAAAGGGTCTGGAGGATCTTAGTTATGAGGAAAGGTTGCAAGCACTGAACTTATTCTCTCTGGAGAAGAGACACTTGAGAGGGGATATGATTTCAATTTACAAATACTGTACTGGTGACCCCACAATAGGGATAAAACTTTTTCGCAGAAGAGAGTTTAATAAGACTCGTGGCCACTCATTACAATTAGAAGAAAAGAGGTTTAACCTTAAACTACGTAGAGGGTTCTTTACTGTAATGCCCCGTACACACGGTCGGATTTTCCGACGGAAAATGTGTGATAGGACCTTGTTGTCGGAAATTCCGACCGTGTGTAGGCTCCATCACACATTTTCCATCGGATTTTCCGACACACAAAGTTTGAGAGCAGGATATAAAATTTTCCGACAACAAAATCCGTTGTTGGAAATTCTGATCGTGTGTACACAAATCCGACGGACAAAGTGCCACGCATGCTCAGAATAAATAAAGAGATGAAAGCTATTGGCCACTGCCCCGTTTATAGTCCCGACGTACATGTTTTACGTCACCACGTTCAGAATGATCGGATTTTCCGACAACTTTGTGTGACCGTGTGTATGCAAGACAAGTTTGAGCCAACATCCGTCGGAAAAAATCCTAGGATTTTGTTGTCGGAATGTCCGAACAAAGTCCGACCGTGTGTACGGGGCATTAGAGCGGCAAGGATGTGGAATTCCCTTCCACAGGCGGTGGCCTCAGCGGGGAGCATTGATAACTTCAAGAAACTAGTAGATAATCACCTGAATGATCGCAACATACAGGGATATATAATGTAATACTGACACATAATCGCACACATAGGTTGGACTTGATGGACTTGTGTCTTTTTTCAACCTCACCTACTATGTAACTATGTAACTATGTAACTATCACTCTGAATAATGCTGCGGATAAAGATTCCAAAGTCCCAGGCCTCCACCGCCTAATTCTGGACTCTTGTAATCAATCCATGTTAGTTCTGGAAAGTGTCCCTTGCTAGGTCCTTGGACATATAGCAAGTTCACGGATAAGCACTACTGGGTTGCACTCCCTTTGCTCACTCCTAATCAACAGTCCATGGTACTCACAGAAAGTCGATTCCCAGTTTCCTCCGTCCTCTTTGCTGCTACTTCTTCATCATGGTGACCCTCTCCTTCTGCTATCCAGCACTGGGGTCTCTGAACCACTCAGGCCTTCAAGCCTAATCCTGACTCCCGAACTCCTCCTGCCATCCAGCACTGGGGTCTCTAAACCACCCAGGCCTTCAGGCCTCCTCCTGCTGCACTACATGGTTGCAGCTTCTGGATCTCCTTGTACTCCCAGATCCTCTCCCAGGAGGGGAGAACACCCAAAATCCACCAGCTTTCACATGCTGACCTCCTCTGCTTCCAAACTTCCTAGACATACTCCCTCAGGAGCATGTGACCTCAGGTCCTGCCCCTGCCAATACAAAATGAATGATTGGTCCAGAGCTCTCCATACAAGCTGCCTGCCACTCAAGTCCCAAATCCTGCCTACCTTCCAGAACATTTTACTGGAAATATAAGGGGACTTCCTTGAGCCAGAGTGTAGGTGGCCACACCACCCTCTATTCTCCTCTAACACTCACACCCACAAATAAACAAGCAGGCCTAAGAGAAAAATGCAAAGCCTTGGCCAAATTTACCTATCACTAATTACAGTAACACACTAAGCACCCACCTGAATGGGGTGGGCGCTACACATGTACAAAAAAACCTGACAATACTCAACATATATCTAAATTTATAAGTTTGTTTTAGTTTTGGATAGAATGGACAATGGTTAAAACCCCTGTCAGGTTTTTTTTTTTCCTGTTTTGGCTTTACATAGACTTTAATGTTGCCTGGTCATACATAAATGTCATCCAATCTAGACAATCAAGAAATATTGTTTGTACAATGAAGAGCAGCGCTTAAATGGTGATGTCATTAAAAAGCTCTATATGAAGTAAATGGAGTGAAAAAGAGTTAAAAGGTAATAAAATACTATTAACATCAAAGTATATAGTGAAATGCAAACATATGGATGTGCAGACTAGTGACCAGCAATCATCCACAAATCAACAAAAGTCCATGAATAGTTAATAGTCTATAAGTGAAAAGAATCAATCCATCCAAAAAGTACACTGTGCAATATAAACAGGTACAGGGGTCCGTCACCAGCAACACCATCCTAAATGTGCCTCTTACCAGATAAGCAGGACCATAGATTATAATGGTCAAACATGCCCAAACATCTAACAAGTGCAGCTGATCATCCACGGGGGGGGGGGGGGGGGGAGCAGCCATCAATGGACAATGGATCCCATAAAGTAACTTGAAAATGTCTAGAGAAAAAATAATCTCATAGTGAAGCCCATCATATTAAAGAAGGTTTATTCGAAAGTAATGGCATCAATTACCTTAATCCAGATAGTACACAACATATAAAAATAATAACAATTAGATAGAAATATTAGAAATGATCAGTCCTGACCCTGACCCTACCTCTCCCTACACTGTCCACTCAAAAATGCGTGCCAAACCCAGCAGGCCACTGCTATTTGTTAGTACTGCCCCATCCAAGATGGCCACGGAGGGTCACTGAGGATTGCAGAGTCCAACTGGACAGCTGAATGCCCTGCGACACCTATGGAGGCTGCAGAAGAACATCATTCCTGAGTCTTCACTCCATCCACACAGCAGCAAGACTCCACCTACGGGATGAAGTAAGGACTACACCTGCCTACAAACCTGCCAGTAATCCATTTCTGTTTTGGGTGTTTAGTAGTGCATTACATAACTTTAGGTTTCTATATTATGTAGGACTCAAAAAAAAAGACAAAATCTCTGCTTCTGATTATGGCTAAAGAGTTATTTCAGATCTTTATTTCCATATTGAGAAGGTAATTCAATACATTTTGGAGAAACTGTGTATATATTGACATACTTCTCAAATTATTTTGAATACCCTGGAGCAGGGGTAGGCAACCTCTGAGAGGTAGAGATCTACCTGAACAACATGAAAGAGATCAATAATCATTGGGATTCAGTACCCTTTAAAAGAAAAATATCTATCAAGGCCTAACTAAATAGTAAAGAAAACTTAGAATAGTATAATAAAAAAGTCACTGTAAAAATAAAAACTTGGCCTACCTTAAAAGTGGACCATGTACCCCCGTATAGACCTCCTCTACATAGACCAACTCACCCTCGAGCTACTGCAGGCAGCATCCATAGAGAGCATTACAATATCGGACCCGCGCCTGTGACATTTACTTTTACCTTGCCGCAGGGCACCCAGTGTTCATGGTCATGGCGACTAAACGAGAATCTCCTGGATGACACTGTAGTGGTGGCGGGGGTCTCCGATACTATAACGCATTATTTTAAAGAAAATACTACTAAAGATGTAAGTGAGGGGATGATTTGGGAGGGACACAGGGCCGTCATCAGGGGTGAGCTGATCTCACAGGGGGCCAGATGTAAGAGGGCATGAAAGGCTGACTTTCAGAGGGTTCTAAAAACCTGCAACAAGCGGATCTCCATCATAAGTGTCACGAAGACCCGGAGGCTTTAAAGAGGCTGCTGGAGCTGAGAGAGCTATTTTCCCACCTACTAGACCATAAAGTATGTAGGCAGCTTAGTTATCTCTCTCATAAATACTATGACCATGGCAACAAGTGTAGTAGGATGCTCACTAGAGCCCTCCGGAAAACGTAGGGCCCACACTCATGTCCACAAACTCCAATCAACTTCTGGGGAGGTGGTCTCTCATTCCTTTCCATTCCAAAATTCATTCATTGTGACTATAATGCGAAACTCTATTCATTAGATTCAGCCGCGTCACCTGAGCTCATTGTCTCTAAATGCCATGATATTCAGGAGTACTTGATAACCTCTGGGCTCCCCTCCCTGTCAGAGGAACAAAAAGTGGCGTTGGAGTCCCCTGTGGTGCCCTCTGACATTGAAGCGATAATAAAATCATTGCCCAATGGGAAAAGCCCGGGTCCTGACGGATACACGAAGGCGTACTATAGCACCTTTCTTCCCCTGCTGGCCGGCCCTATGTGTAGCTACTTCAACTCGATAGCCAAGAGAAACCCGATCCCCCCTGAAGCCCTATTAGCTCACATTACAGTGCTCCCCAAAGAAGGCAAGGATCCCACTCTAGCTTAGAGTTACCGTCCAATATCATTATTGAACGTGGACATTAAAATCCTAGCAAAAATATTAGTCAACCGCCTGAAACATCTCATTCTTCACATTGTAAACCCCGATCAAACGGGTTTTGTCGCAGGCCGTGAGTCACAAGACAATTTGCACAGAACTATCCACCTAATTCTTTGGCCCTTCGATCGGGTAGATTGGTCCTTCCTGAGAGCGGTCCTGGAGACCGTGGGATTAGACCCCTATATGCTGACATGGATCATGGCCTTTTATTACACCCCAAGTGCCCAGGTCAAGGTGAATGGCTTCCTCTCCTCTAGATTCCTGATTAAAAATGGCAGGAGACAGGGCTGCCCCCTCTCGCCCCTCCTGTTTGCCCTTACCTTGGAAGCTTTGTTGCTCAGGGTACGGGCTAACCAGAACATTAATGGGCTGATGGTAGGAAATATGGAGCACAAATTGTTGGCCTATGCGGATGATGTTCTGTTCCATCTAATGGAGACCCTGATCTCGCTGCCGAACCTTATGAAAGAACTCCATCAGTTTGGAGTCCTCTCCAATTTCAAAATCAATTACTCAAAGTCTGAAATTCTACCGATAGTGCTCCCCCTTTACTCAGGGATAGCTTAAAGGCGGCGTTCCCCTTCCCCTGAGCCAAATCCTCTATAAAATATCTGGGTATCCAATCGACCGTTCGCTTTGAGACCCTCTACCACAACAATTACCCTACCTTGCTAGCAACAGTCAAAAGCGGCCCCAACCACTGGACTAAAACCACCTTCACCTGGCTAGGACGGGTGATAATTTTTAAAATGAACATCCTCCCCCGAGTACTATTCTATTTGCAAATGTTACCGATACCTCTGTCCAGTACCTTCTTCTCTTCGATCACCAGCATGTTCACAGAATTTGTGTGGAGTGCAAAGAGACCCAGAATAGCTATGAGAGTGCTGAAACGCTCCAACAGGGTTGGCGGCCTAGGGGTACCAGATATCCGAAAGTATTACAGGGCCATTGCTCTTCAGCGGATTCTGAACTGGCGTTTCCATACCGGCACTAGGCTGTGGTTACCACTGGAAAAGTGTATGGCCGGTAGGAACCTGGCCTAGCTAGGGAACACAGGGGGCTGTCAGACGCCACATCTCCCCTAACGAACCAGACTCTTAAGGTCTGGGATAGGATTAATGGTATGTACGCTCTGGCCCCCCCGTGTCCCCATTGGCCCCACTTGGGGGCTTCTGCTGGTTTCTTCCAGGGGAGAAAATAGCTTTCTTTAAGAAGTGGGTAGATGATTCTAATGCCCCTATGGAAAACTTTTATTAAAATGGTAGACTCCCCACTCTGGAAACTCTTAGGGCTCGCCATGGTAGCTTCCCAATGGACTTTTGGCACCATAAGCTTAGCCATTTCTTTGCAACACAGGCCAAACCCATTAGAGCCACTTTTCAACTTACGCCTTTCGAGATTCTCTTTGCTGCGGAGGAATCCACCCCTCACATGATATCCGAGCTATATCAGCTACTGGGCTCATCCGCATCAGAGACTAAGCTGGCCTATATTAGGGAGTGGGAGCGAGACCTGGGAAGGGAGCTTTCTGAGGCGCAGCTAGCTCCCCTATACCATCTAACTCATTCTAGCTCTATCAAGTCTAGAACACAGGAAACCAATTATAAGTTACTGACAAGGTGGTATAGGGTGCCGGCTGTGCTCTCCCACATTTAGCCCTCCATGTCCGGCCGCTGCTGGAGAGGCTGTGGCCTCTGTGGAACATTACTTCATATATGGTGGGGATGCCCGAAAATCCAACCTTTTTGGAAGGAAATTAAGACATAAATACAAGACTTCCCCTTTTACCGCTGCACTTTCTCCTCCATATCACTCCTATGCCGGTTAGCCAGTATAGGAAGAGTATATTACCACACCTCCTGAATGCGGCTAAATGCCTGCTTCCCATTTATTGGAAGCAGAAACACATACCTAGTCGAGAAGAATGGACCAGGAAGGTGAAGGAGATTAAGGAGGCAGAAGAGTGGGTAGCAGGCCCGGACTGGCCATAAGGCAGACTGGGCGTTTGCCTGGTGGGCCGGTGGCCTCCGGGCTGCATGTCTGGCTGTGACATGCAGAGCCGGCTGTTCTGCGCTACATGCAGGGACATGCAGGGCCAGCCGCTGGTGGTGGTGGGAGGAGCGGAGGCATTCTTCTACCAAGCCCATCCATAGCAACCCAGGGAACCGCTGAACAGAAAGTCTCTGTTTGCACATGCGCCCCGCAGCCGACGGGCACCTGGCAACCAGGACGCCAGGAGAGGAGGAGAAACGGAGAAGCTGAGGAATAGGTCGCTATGGGGAAGCGGTGCCATCCGCCAGTGAACACAGGCGGCCGCGCTGTGACAAGGGGGAGGCGAGCTGCGGGATGTCAGCGTATCTCCCCCGCTCGCCCCCTTCTCCTGTCAGCAGAGCGCGGCTCTCATCTTATTTGGCTGCTCAGCTTGTTGCCGATTTGCTTCTGTCCCCATTGGCCACAGTGGAGGGCCAATCAGAAGAGGCTAGCAGTGCATCATGGGACATGTAGTACTGGAGGATTGTAAGCCCCATTGTTGTCCACAGGCTGAAGACTTCAGCCCCCAGCATGTACTCTGCTAGGGGAAAGAGTGAGAGCCTGGAACCCAGGAAGAAGCTTAATGACTGCTAAAGGAAAAAGAGAGGACTGTGCTAGGGGAAGCCAGAGAGAGCCACGCTGTACCCACACCACCAGAGAGAAAGTGCCACCACCACCCTGTACCCACACCACCAGAGAGAGCCATGCTGTACCCGCACCACCAGAGAGAGCCACGCTGTACCCACACCACCAGAGAGAGAGCCACGCTGTCCCCGCACCACTAGAAAGAGAGCCATGCTGTACCCGCACCACCAGAAAGAGAGCCACGTTGTCCAGCACCACCAGAGAGGGAGAGCGCCATGCTGTCCAGCACCTCCGGAGAGAGAGCAGGTCAGTGTCACTGGGCAGTGTGGGCACAATAGGAGACAGACAGTACTAGCATTGTATGTTCACAATAGGATTGGGGCATCGTAATATAAAGGGGACTGCACTGTAATCATTGCAGTGCCCCTTTACAGTGCAGTCCCCTTTATATCACAGTGTCACCTTACAGGTGGAGGACCGACACCAGCGACCCCCGCGAATGTCTACCAATGCCCCCCCAGTCCCTCTGGAAAAGTTGGCTGCTCAGTCTAAAATGCCCGGGCCTTTTTTTTGTCCCAGTCCGGGCCTGGTGGGTAGCAACCTGCAATGGCACTAGTGAGCGCTTTAGTACTATCTGGGCTCCATGGCTGCACCACACCTCTGATATGGGGTTTATTCACTCAAGTCTAAATACTGCCTTACTGGAACTTGCATAGCCCTCCCTTCGGGGATATAACGGGCAATGTAGTGCAAACTTCTGAGGTGGAGACCCAAGGGCTATGAGGATCATTACTATAAATGTATTCTCCTTTGGAAAGCTGATCGCTGGTCGTGAGCCAGTAATTGAAAGTGCCCAGTAGTGAAGTGGATACGTGCCAGGTGAAGGAGGCCCCGTCTTTTCCCCCCTCCCCCTCTTTTCCTTTTTTCACTTTCTTACTCTCCAAGAAATGTGTTGTTATGTTTGTTATTATAAAAAAATAAAGATTATATAAAAAAAATTGGACCATGTCAGTCAGTAGAGCAGTGGACAGTTCCATTAGGGCAGTGGACTGTGCCAGTAAAGTAGTGGATGTGTCAGTAGGGTAGAGGTTGGTGTCAAAAGGACAGTGGATGGTGCCAATTAGTAGAGCAGTGGACAGTGTCAGTGTGGCAGGGGACTGTGTCCATAGGGCAGAGAATGGGGTCAGTAGAGCAGTGGATGGTGTCAGTAGGGCAGGGGACAGTGTCAGTAGTTTTTTATTTTTGTTATTTTTCATTATTTTTTTTACCATTTCATTTAAAAAAATGAACAATTTTATTTTTTAAAAACATTTTGTTGGGGGCTTTGGTGAAATATCAGGGATCGAAACAGACCCCTGATGTCTCACTTTCGAGACAGTGAAAGGAGATTGAGGAAACAGCCATCAATCCCCATCTCTGCAGCCTCAGCTGCACAGAATGAATGAACAAAAACGGCTCTGTACAAAATTTCCTGTTCATTCACAAGCAGAAGCATAGTAAACACAGGATACTTCAGTTATGAATGAACAGAGTGAGTGATCATGATCAATACCAATCATTCACTGTGTTAATTAAGAAAATAATATGTCATTTACTGGCCCCTTCTCCCACTCTCCATTCTGAAACATCCACTGCAGCAGCTGGCAGAAGAGGAGGGGGGGAGCACACAGGGGGCCTGGACAGTGCAAAAATAAGCATAACCTGGACAGGAGGAGTTGCATATTCAGGAACCAATCCCTTCAATTTTCCTCCTGCAGCTGCTGAACACCAGCGGGAAGAGGGAGGAGGAGGAGAAGCAGGAAAATGGTTCCTGTATATGCCACCCTCACCACCCCCCCATCCAGGTGTGAAGCCAAATGTGACAAGGAGGCCGTATGGGCCCCCTGCACCACAGGCAGGGTCTCCATTACAACCCCTGAAGCTACGCCAGTGCCAGTACTACCGTATTTTTTGCTCCATAAGACGCACCTGACCATAAGGTGCACCTAGGTTTTAGAGGTTGAAAACAAGAAAAAAAAATATTCTGAACCAAATGGTGTACTAAAATATTTTCCAGTGCCCATTGAAATGCAGCCTGACCATTGCCATAGAAAATATAGAGTGACCATTACCATAGAAAATGCAGAGTGACCATGCCATAGAAAATGCAGAGTGACCATTACCATTAAAATGCAGAGTGACCATTACCATTAAAATGCAGTGTCCATTACCATAGAAAATGCAGAGTGACCATTACCATAGAAATGCAGAGTGACCATGCCATAGAAATGCAGAGTGACCATTGCCTTACCTGATGTTATCCCAGCAGCCTGCCTATTCCTCCTGTTCTCGGTCTGTCCTCCTCCTCCTCCCCAGCCATCGAGAGCCGACTCCTGCCTTCACCTCTTCCTCCAGCCGCTCCTCTCAGAGTCCCTGACCCTGCATATTCTCTGTCCCTATGGTGCCAGGCTCCCCAAGGGACAGCTGGCACTTCTCCCTCCTCCATCAGGCCCACAGTGGCCTATTTTCTGTCACACCCGGCGCCCACGGGGGTTTGGAAGTCTGTCCCTGCTCTCCTGCCTCCCTTCCAGTGTTGGCGGTGGGAGGCAATGCGTGTGGTGGCAGGGGGCAGTGCCAGCTGTGTCGGGGGGGCGGTGCCAGCAACTGTGGGGGGCGGTGCCTGGTGTATATTTGCACCATAAGACGCAGGGACATTTTCCCCCATATTTCTGTGGGAAAAAAGTGCGTCTTATGGTCCGAAAAATAAGGTACATTAAAAAATTGTTCTTAGAGAATAACCTGGTGGAGCCTCTAACAATGGGAGAATAGTTAACCTTTGAGGTGGACAGAGGAGACATGGGACAAGACTGACACAAGCTAAAAGCCCATGGATTAATATTTTCAATTTTTCAACCATTTTTGGCAGTGATGCAGTTATGTAGTTGTTCTGATAAAGTCTTTTAAGACTATGTGTGTGTGTACACTATTTCTACATATCATAGCGTACGCCCATGCAAGGACCATGTTTGCCCACACAGGACTGCACAAGTGTTCTGTACATCCCTGTGCAGGCAATCCCATTCATGTCAGTTGGGATGCAATGGCTGCACTTTTATAGCTGCTGCTCCCAATTTGACAGCCATGTGGGTGCACTGCCCTGAATGCAGACAGAGTGTGTTTTGGGCTATGAACCTGCACTCACACAGCTGTCACATGAGAGCAGCAGCTGTATTTGTGCCAGAGGCGGACTGGCCATTCAGGCACTCAGGCACTGCACGAGGGCCCGGGGCTACTAGGGGACCCCATCAGGGTTACCAACCTTAGTAAAACCAGGGATAGTTTGTAAAAGTCTGTTTTTTTACATCTGTCCCTGAAATGTCCCTTACCAACATCCTTTTTCTGCAAAGATCCTGAGAACACAGTGTACCCGCCCCCTTACCCAGCACGGCTTATTTGACTTCAGAGCAGGAGATGCCGACTGCTGGAGGACAAGAGAGGGAGGAGGGGACAGCCTGCAGCGTGGGACGGACTACTGCCTGATAGAAGGTAGGCTGGCTGAGCTCAACAAAAATGTATTCTTGTCAGTGGCTTACCCTGGTGAGCAGGGGGGTGGCTGTGTTTCTTCTAGCAGGACTGCTGAGAATGTTAGATCGATCTTCTGTGTGAAGAGAAACGCACTGCTTCTGGAAAAAGGAGGTTCTGAACTTCTCCCCCAATCTCTGCTACACCTCCCTACTCACTACCTGCTCACCTCCTCCTCTCCCGCATTACCACATCCAATGTCTGTGAGCTGCTGGGGCACTACAAGTACCAGCATGTCAGGAGATTGGGGCAGCAGCCGGGTGTTTCATCAGGCTGAATTTTAGATGAAAAGTGCTGGCAGCTGGTGTGTGTCTCTGTATGTATTATGTGTGTCTTTATGTGTGTGTGTAAAATGTGCATGTGTGTGTGTACTCTGTCTGTGTATGTATACTGTGTGTGTATACTCTTGTGTCTGCGTGTGTGTTTTTACTGTATGATCCATGTGTGTCCACTGCTGCTCAACAGAAGTCGATCTAACAATCAACTTCTGTTGAACAGACATGGTGGGAAAAAAACACTAAATCAGCAGCTGAGTTTCCAACCATCTACAGAGAGGAGAAAAATGCCTGTGAAAAATCCACTTGTTGCCATTTGGAGGCAACTGAATGGCAAACTGCTGAGCTCAGCTTCAGATCAGGCAGCAGAGCACGTCTGGGTGCACACCTGTGCAGTGATATCATGGCAGACATCATGGCTTTTATTCACATGCCCTACTGCCGGATTTGGGGCTAACCAGAGCAGTTCACTTTTCCGCTGGCTCCATGACTGCACATGCGCAGTTCAGAGCCTGCAACATGTGGATTTTTTTTTAAAGCCTTTTCCCCAGCTGCCTACCACACCAAGCACTAAGATAAAAAGGTAAGTGTAAGAGGACTCTGATGGAAGGTGGCACTCTGTGGGCTCTGCCGTAAGGTGGCACTCTGTGGGCTCTGCCATAGGGTGGCACTCTGTGGGCTCTGCCATAGGGTGGCACTCTGTGGGCTCTGCCATAGGGTGGCACTCTGTGGGCTCTGCCATAGGGTGGCACTCTGTGGGCTCTGCCATAGGGTGGCACTCTGTGGGCTCTGCCATAGGGTGGCACTCTGTGGGCTCTTATGTAAGGAAGGACTCTGCAGACAGTGATGTACAGTGCCTTGCAAAAGTATTCACCCCCCCCCCCTTGGCATTTTTCGTGTTTTATTGCCTTACAACCTGGAATTAATATGGATTGTTTGAGGATTTGCATCATTTAATTTACAGAACATGCCCACAACTTCAATTTTTTTTTATTGTGAAGCAAACAACAAATAGGACAAAATAACAGAAAAAGTCAATGTGTATAACTATTCACCCCCCCTAAAGTCAATACATTGTAGAGCCACCTTTGGTGGCTATCGCAGCTCCAAGTCAGTTTGGATAAGTCTCTATGAGCCTGCCACATATTACCACTGGGATTTTTGCCCATTCCTCCTTGAAAAACTGCTCCAGCTCCTTGAAATTGGATGGTTTGCGCTTGTGAACAGCAATCTTTAAGTCTGACCACAGATTTTCTATTGGATTGAGGTCTGGGCTTGGACTTGGCCATTCCAACACATTTACATGTTTCCCCTTAAACCACTCAAGTGATGCTTTAGCAGTGTGTTTGGGGGTCATTGTCCTGTTGGAAGGTAAACCTCCATCATTACCTCAAATCACACACAGAGTGGTACAGGTTTTTCTCAAGAATATCCCTGTATTTAGCACCATCCATCTTTCCCTCAACCCTGACCAGTTTCCCAGTCACGACTGCTGGAAATTATCCCCACAGCATGATGCTGCCACCATGTTTCACTGTGGGGATGGTGTTCTTTGGGTGATGTGATGTGTTGGGTTTGTGCCAGACATAGCGTTTTCTTTGCTGGCCAAAATGTTAAATTTTAGTCTGATCAGACCAGAGCACCTTCTTCCATACATTTTGGGAGTCTCCCAGGTGCCTTTTCCCAAACTCAAAACATGCCATTTTGTTTTTTGCTGAAAGTAATGTCTTTCTTCTGGCCACTCTGCCATAAAGCCCAACTCTATAGAGCGTACGGCTTATTGTTGTCCTTCTTACAGATACTCCGGTCTCTGCTGTGGAACTCTGCAGCTCTTCCAGGATTACCTTAGGTCTCTGTGTTGCCTCTCTGATTAATGCCCTCCTTGCCCGCTTCCTGAGTTTTGGTGTGCGGTCATCTCTTGACAGGTTTGCTGTTGTGCCATGTTCTTTCGAGTTGGTTATGATAGATTTGATGGTGCTCCTAGGGATCATCAAAGGTTTGGATATTTTTATATAACCTAACCCTGACTTGTACTTCTCAACAACATTGTCCCTTACTTGTTTGGAGAGTTCCTTGGTCTTCATGGCAGTGTTTGGTTAGTGGTGCCTCTTGCTTAGGTGTTGCAGCCTCTGGGGCCTTTCAAAAAGGTGTGTATATGGAATGACAGATCATGTGACACTTAGATTGCACACAGGTGGACATCATTTCACTAATTATGTGACTTCTGAAGGTAATTGGTTGCACCAGAGCTTTTTATGGGCTTCATAACAAGGGGGTAAATACATACGCACATGCCAATTATCATTTTTTTTATTTCTGAAAAATAGATTTATGTATATATTTTTCTAATTTTACTTCACCATCTTAGACTGTTGTGTTCTGCTCCATCACATATAATTCAGATTAAAAAAACATTGAAATAAAGGCTGCAATGTAACAAAATAGGTAAAAAGCCAAGGGGGTGAATACTTTTGCAAGGCACTGTATAGGGAGAATTTTGGGACTTTGATGCAAGGGAGGACTCTAATGTGAGCATGGCGCTAATCCTGACTGCTGTACTCCCGAGTGGGGGATCAGTTATCCTGACTGGGCGTCATATGATGTCCAGCAGGATAAGCCGATTGTAAAGCCCCTTCCACAGTGGGGCGGGGGGCGGCGTCGGAGGTAAAGCGCCAATAATTGTTATTGTTATTGGCGCTTTACCATCGGTATTTGGCTGCTAGCGGGGGTGGTTTTACCCCCTGTAGCAGCCGAGAAAGGTTTAAAAACCACCGCGAAGCGCCTCTGCAGAGGCGCTTTGCCGGCGGTATAGCCGCGCTGTCCCATTGATTTCAGTGGGCAGGAGCGGTGAAAGAGCGGTGTATACACCGCTCCGAAGATGCTGCTAGCAGGACTTTTTTTCCTGTCCTGCTAGCACACCGCTCCAGTGTGAAATCCTCAAGGGCTTTCACACTGGAGAAACAGGAGCGGCTGTTTCGGGTTGGTTAGCAGGCGCTATTTTTAGCACAATAGCGCCTGCAAAAACCGCCCCAGTGTGAAAGAGGCCTTAGTGCAGTGTGTCGCTCTGACACACTGCATCTCCATTCTCAAGAAAGAGCCTGTGACGTAGGCTCTTTACCATGTGATCAGCTGTGTCCAATCAGAGCTGATCACATCGTAACCAGGTAGTGCCGGGTTTTCGGCTTTTCCTCTATTCGCACTGACAAGGCACGAGTAGAGGAGAGCCGATAAGCAACTTTCCTTATTGGGGGGGGGGTCGGCACTGATAATCAGTGCATTGATTATTAGTGCAGACCCATCAGAAATGCACACCAGAGCCCCACCAGTGATGTCCACTAGTGACTGCCAGCAATGCCAATCTGTGCCCACCTATGATGCCAATCAGTGCCCATCAGCAATGCTTGTCAGTGCCTCCTCATCAGTGCTGCCTATCAGTGCCATCTATCAGTGCTACAGATTATTGTCCCCTATTAGTGCCCATTGTTGTGCCGCAAAAATGAAAAAAAAAACAGTGGGGATCAAATACCACCGAAAGAAACACTCTATTTGTGTGGGGAAAAAAGCTAAAAATGTCATATGGGTATAGTGTTGCATGACCACGCAATTGTAATTTAAAGTGTGACAGTGCTGAAAGCTGAAAATTGCCCAGGGCAGGAAGGGAGTGAAAGTGCCCAGTATTTAAGTGGTTATATGTTGCTCTGTTTGTTATTTCTGACCCACATACTCTGTACATTATACTGCACATAGACCTGACCAAGGTGTTCATTGTCTCAACAGTTGCTGGTTTTAACTACTTCAGCCACGGAAGATTTTACCCAATTGCACGGTCGTGCGACGCTGTACCCAAACAAAATTTGCGTCCTTTTTTTCACACAAACAGAGCTTTCTTTTGGTGGTATTTGATCACCTCTTCGGTTTTTATTTTTTGTGCTATACACAAAAAAAAGAGCAAAAATTTTGAAAAAAAAACCCATTATTTTTTACTTTTTGCTATAATAAATATCCCCAAAAATGTTTTTAAAAAACTAATTTCTTCATCAGTTTAGGCCTTTATATATTCTTCTAAATATTTTTGGTAAAAAAAAATCCCAATAAGCGTATATTGATTGGTTTGCCAAAAGTTATAGCGTTTACAAACTATGGGAAAGATTTATGGCATTTTTATTTATTTTTTACTAGTTATGGCGGTGATCTGCAAATTTTTAGTGGTACTGAGACATTGCGACAGACAAATCGGACACTTTTGACACATTTTTGGTACCATTGACATTTATACAGCAATCAGTGCTATAAAAATGAACTGATACGTGTGTAAATGTCACTGGCAGGGAAGGGGTTAACACTAGGGGGCGAACAAGGGGCCAAATGTGTGTTCCCTCACTGTGTTCTAAATGTATGGGGATAGGACTGACTAGGGGAGGAGGCATACCGTTGTTCCTACATACTAGGAACAAACAATATGTCTCCTCTCCCCTGACAGAACAGGGATTTGTGTGTTTACACACACAAATCCCCAAGCTGGCTCTCGTGCACACGATCGCGCGTGGCCGGTGGCGATTGTGACCACTGGCCGCGCGCATCGGGTCCCCACCCTGCAGCGGTGCGCGCCCTCTGGTGGCTCTTAAAGGGAACCCCGTATATGTATGGGATTTCGCACAGCAGTGCCATTGTGCCGCAGTAAATGTGTGTGAGCCGGTCGGGAACTGGTTAAATAAGTTCTTCTATAAGGTAGCCTCAGTAAGACAAAAATATCCTTTTTTTGTGCATAAAAACATATATGATGAAAACTTTTATTTTAAAAACAAATGATCCTTTTGACTGAAATGTATTTGCATCTGTGAGATTATCAGTTGCGACACAGTAAGTAGAATACTTTGGGGTACAAGGACTGTGGTATATGTTTACAATATATACAGCAGATGCAGATTCTGTTCAATCCTCCTTTAAGACTCTCCCACTGGCCATGCCCATTGTTTGCCATGGTGCGCTATGCATGCCGCAGGTCAGCATCTCCCTGGTGGGGGTCCCAGTGCATTATTTTGCCCAGGGGCCCATGATGCTGCTAAAGTGGCACTGCCCCAGAAAGGCTCCTGATGCCTTTACTGGGGTGCCAGCTTTAAGTCCCCTGCAACATTGCATGTCACGGAGCATGGTGCCCCTCTGCATGGGTATGTCCACATTAATGTTGTGTCACAAAGATGACTACCGTGTGGCAGCCATCTGTAAGCCTGGGGGCCCCATAATCTCCTATTGCCCAGGGGCCTCATGAGTTGTCAGTCCGTCCCTGGTCCGTGCAGCCACTGCATCTCAATTGACATGAAGGGGACTGCCTGCATGGGGATGCACAGAACACTTGTGTATGCCTCTGTTGGCAAACTCACACATGCACAAGCTATAGTACGCCTGTGTAAACAAGGCCTTACTGAATTGTTGTGAATTATTATTATTTTATAGGATGGATTTATAGAGCGCCAACAGTTTGTGCTATAATATAGCAGGGGATTACACATTCTCACTACAGAAAACCAGCTTATATGTGTGGTAGACCCAGTGGCGGAACCAGGGGGGGCAACGGGGA
The DNA here is from genome assembly GCA_037952925.1 of Lithobates clamitans. Taxonomy (NCBI): domain Eukaryota; kingdom Metazoa; phylum Chordata; class Amphibia; order Anura; family Ranidae; genus Lithobates; species Lithobates clamitans. The sequence continues at coordinate 5,371,640 of JBBGZY010000142.1, forward strand.
AATTGCCCCCCCCCAGAAAATTGTGATCGGGACGGTTGGTGAGCGGGCTGGCGGGCCCAACGGGTGAGCAGAGCAGGTAGTCATGCCAGTAAGCGGACCGATGGGTGAGTGGGAAGGCAGGACAGTGAGTGGGCCGACGGGTGAGCGGAGAGGGCAGTCATGCCAGTAACCGGGCCAATGGGTGAGTGGGAAGGCAGGACAGTGAGCAGGCGGGCATGTGAGCAGAGGGATGACATCATCTCTCACCGCCCGCCCTGCATCACCGCAGTTCCCCCCTCACTATGCAACCGCAGGCAGCAGAGAGATTACATCATCCTGCCTGCGTTCACTCTGGGACGGACACAGCAAGTGACAATCCGCACCTTGTGGCAGGCAGACAATCCGCACCTTGTGGCAGGCAAGTGACATGGCAAGTGACAATCCGCGTCTTGTGGCAAGCAAGTGACATGGCAAGTGACAATCCACATCTTGTGGCAGGCAAGTGACAATCCACATCTTGTGGCAGGCATGTGACATGGCAAGTGACAATCCACTTCTTGTGGCAGGCAAGTGACATGGCAAGTGAAAATCTGCAACTTGTGGCAGGTGACGTGGCAAATGACAATCTGCACCTTGTGGCAGGCAAGTGACATGGCAAGTGACAATTCACATATTGTGGCAGGCAAGTGACAATCCGCATCTTGTGGCAGGCAAGTGACATGGCAAGTGACAATCCACATCTTGTGGCAGGCAAGTGACATGGCAAATGACAATCCACAACTTGTGGCAGGTGACGTGGCAAGTGACAATCGGCACCTTGTGGCAGGCAAGTGACGTGGCAAGTGACAATCCACATATTGTGACAGACAAGTGACGTGGCAAGTGACAATCTGCATCTTGTAGCAGGCAAGTGAAGTGGCAAGTGACAATTCACATCTTGTTGCAGGCAAGTGACAATCTGCACCTTGTGATAGGCAAGTGGCATTCCACATCTTGTAGCAGGCAAGTGACGCGGCAAGTGACAATCCGCATCTGGTGAGAGGCAATGTGAGAGGCAATGTGGCAAGTGACAATCCGCATCTGAAGGCAGGTGACGTGGCAAGTGACAATCCACATATGTTGGCAAGTAACGTGACAAGGGACACGCTGCAGGTGGCAGGTCATGTGGCAAGTGACACATTCGGGGCTCCCATTGATTCTGCATTATGGTGAGTTAAACTATTTCATTTTATATTACAATGTAATGATAGAAATAATGCGCTTCAATCATCCTGACACCCTATCAACTATGGCGCCGTGATGATTGAAGCGCCAACACCAGCAATTGTCCACAATAAACTTATTTCCTGGCATTGTCCCTCCCTACACTAGGCTCTTGATCGTCCCCTGGTGGACCATGATGGCTTTGTTCTAGGTGGACCACATCAATTTTTTTTTAACTGTGCAAATTAAAAAGGAAAGCAAACAGCTGCATTTATTTTCAGTAGTTGGACCCCAGATGTACAGTATCTCACAAAAGTGAGTACACCCCTCACATTTTTGTAAATATTTTATTATATCTTTTCATGTGACAACGCTGAAGAAATGACACTTTGCTACAATGCAATGTAGTGAGTGTACAGCTTGTATAACAGTGTAAATATTTGCTGTCCCCTTAAAATAACAACACACAGCCATTAATGTTTAAACCGCTGGCAACAAAAGTGAATATACCCCTAAGTGAAAGTGTCCAAATTGGGCCCATTAGCCATTTTCCCTCCCCAGGGTCATGTGATTCGTTAGTGTTACAAAGTCTCAGGTGTGAATGGAGAGCAGGTGTGTTAAAATTTGGTGTTTTCGCTCTCACTCTCTCATACTGGTCACTGGAAGTTCAACATGACACCTCATCACAAAGAACTCTCTGAGGATCTGAAAAAAAGAATTGTTGCTCTACATAAAGATGGCTTAGGCTATAAGAAGATTGTCAAGACCCTGAAACTGAGGTGCAGCACGGTGGCCAAGACCATACAGCGGTTTAACAGGACAGGTTCCACTCAGAACAGGCATCGCCATGGTGGACCAAAGAAGTTCAGTGCATGTGCTCAGCATCATATCCAGAGGTTGTCTTTGGGAAATAGACGTATGAGTGCTGCCAGCATTGCTGCAGAGGTTGCAGAGGTGGGGGGGCAGCCTGTCAGTACTCAGACCATACTCCGCACACTGCATCAAATTGGTCTGCATGGCCATCATCCCAAAAGGAAGACTCTTCTAAAGATGATGCACAAGAAAGCCTGCAAACAGTTTGCTGAAGACAAGCAGACTAAGGACATAGATTACTGGAACCGTGTCCTGTTATCTGATGAGACCAATATAAACGTATTTGGTTCAGATGGTGCCAAGTGTGTGTGGCGGCAACCAGGTGAGGAGTACAAATACAAGTGTGCCTTGCCTACAGTCAAGCATGGTGGTGGGAGTTTCATGGTCTGGGGCTGCATGATTGTTTCCGGCACTGGGGAGCTACAGTTTATTGAGGGAATCATGAATGCCAACATGTACTGTGATATACTGAAGCAGAGCATGATCCCCTCCCTTCTGAGACTGGGCCGCAGGGCAGTATTCCAACATGGGAACGACCCCAAACACACCTCCAAGATGACCACTGCCTTGCTAAAGAAGCTGGAGGTAAAGGTGATGGACTGGCCAAGCATGTCTCCATACCTAAACCCTATTGAGCTATGGGGCATCCTCAAACAGAAGGTGGAGGAGCGCAAGGTCTCTAACATCCACCAGCTCTGTGATGTCATCATGGAGGAGTGGACGAGGACTCCAGTGGCAACCATTTAAACTCTGGTGAACTCCATGCCCAAGAAGGTTAAGGCAGTGCTGGAAAATAATGGTGGCCACACAAATTGACACTTTGGGCCCAATTTGGACATTTTCACTTAGGGGTGTACTCACTTTTGTTGATAACAACAAGAAATACCTTAGATTGTTTAATTCTCTGTAAAAACTCTGAAAACAAAACACACTAAATGGTTACAAATTGTCAGTCAACAACTATAGGGCTTATCGATTTTTCTCTTTGATTTGTAAGCATGTGTTGTCTGATTAGCGAAGAAAGTCAAACATTAAAGTGTTGAATGTATCAAAGCAAAACCAATTTTTCAAAGCAATCTGATGCTCAAAATATATACAATATGTGTGGAATAGACTGCTTACTTTGGTGTTAAATCTCTTAGGAATAAAAGAAATACAGTATGGTCTAAGTTTTGTACATGTAGTTGTCGTATGCTATTTGCTGCTAATTGTCTGCATGAAACACTGATGCACAGTACATGACCACAGCTAGCTGACAGTTAAAATGTATGTGTGTAGAAAAGGACTTTTATGTTAGGGAAAAAAGTACAATCTTTGTTACTTTATTTTTTAATTTAACAAAACTTTTTTTATATTTATATTTTAATGAAAGTTTGCATTTGAGATTGACTCTATGACTGAGACATTAGAATTCACTGCAAAAACAACCCTTTTTTGTTATTAACCCCCTTGGAGCCGGCTACACGCAAATATGCGGCCTCTCTGCGCCTGATGTTTGGCATGGAGGGGCCACATATTTGCATGAATTGCTGCCCAAACAGTTACCGGCCTCTAACCGAAAGCTCCCGATCACAAGTAGTTTTGGGATCACGTGACCACTATGGCAGCTAATCACTGCGGTCACGTGCTCTTAAGCCCTGCCCCGCCTTGTCATAAACCTCTTAAAGGGCTGGGAGGCGCCGGCGTGAAAAGGTTTAAGAGAAATATATACCTATGGATGGCAAAGTCTAATTAGGTGACTGTAAACACTCTAAAGGAAAATTATACAACAAGGGAATTATATGTATTTTTTTATACTGTATATGAAATTTTACAAAAATGTAATGTTTATCATTTTGAGCTATCAGTTGGCAAGCTTCACACCAGACCAACTTCTCTTCTGGGTGCACTTACTTCTGCGCTCCTGTGACCCAGAACCCTCTATCAGCTGATGTCACAGACCCGCTCTTGGCTCTGGAAGGATCCCAACCATATTGTCAGGATGCACCCAGATGCCTGATCGTCGGCACATGGAGTAATGACCAGGACAAGGGGTGGGCAGAAGGGGAGATTGCCCTGGGCACTGTAGTATCATGTGAGCTGAGGAGGGGCACCGCAAAGAGATTAGACTTGGGGATTTGTGTTGGGAGGGGAAATTTGGGGCACAACAGGAGGTAAGAATTCTTTTAGGTGTGAAAATTTGGGGATGTGCTAGAAATGATGATTCGGCGGGGATATGTGTTGGGAGGGGGGATGGGGGAATTTGTGCTGCGAGGGGCCGGGAGAGCATTTATGCTTGGAGGGAAATTTGAGGGGTAGAGGTTTTGTGTTAGGAAGGGTGATTTTTTTATAGAGGGGAGATCTGTTCTGGGGGAATTTGGGGAGAGAGAGGATTTGAACTGGAAGGGAGGATGGGGACAAGTATTTCTGCTGGGAGGTGGAATTTGTACTGGGAGGAGGGGGTATTTATACTTAGGGGGAAGCATGCAGATTAGTGCTCAATTTTGCATTTTTCGCCCTGGGCTCTATGTGACCTTGTCACGCCACTGGTAATAACACTAGTTGTATATAGACTGCACCATCACTTTAGCTGGTATTAGAATTCCCCTTCATAAGCCTCATGGTAAAACCAATAAGTAATATTCAGCACCTGAAATTGTAGCAATCTATGGTTAGCTGCAGCAAGTTAAAGCTATCTCACAACTTAGTAGGCATGTGCAATTCGTTCCGAATTAGTTTTTTTAAACAAATTTCGACAAATTAGTTAATTCTGGAATATCCGAATTAACGAAAACCCATTTAACGATTTTTTTCCGAATATTCGTAAATTCGATAAAATTGGACATTTGTAAAATCGGGCATTCGTACATTCGCAATTTACGAATGTACATTCGTAAATTAGTAAATTAGTGAATTCCTAAATTTGTAAATTCGAAAATTCGGAAATCTGAAATAATAGTTAACTAATAATAACTTAACTATTAGTAATTACTAGTAACTTTTAAATTATAGGTATTGTAATTTCCTTTCAAATTTGGCTGTTAGTGAACGTAACACATACAAATTTATTCGAAGTTATGAATGATCCGAAAAAACGGAATGGAAGGTAATGAATTATTAATAATAAATAACAATAATAATAACAATGTTTTATTATTATTATTTATTATTAATTTGTTCTGTTCCATTTGTTTAGATGCAGCATTCGTTTTGGATAAAAACGGTTAAATTCGTATTTGTTACGTTCACTGACAGTCAAATTTGAAAGGAAAATACAATACCTATAATTTAATAGTTAGTTACTATTTCAGATTTTTGAATTTTCGGGTTTTTGGATTTTCAAACTTCGAATTTACAAATTTCCGAATTTTCTAATTTACAAATGTACGATTTTACGAATGTACAAATTTACGAATGTAAAATGTAAAAATGTACGAATGTACGAATAATCGAAAGTATGAATGTTCGAATTTACGAATGTACGAATGAACGCATTTACAAATTTACGAATGAACTAATTTACGAATCGCGATCATAACGAATGACCCGAAAAACGAAAAAAATAATCAACTAATGAAACGAAAACGAAAATGAACAAATTTTTTTGCTGTGCACATGTCTACAACTTAGTCCCATTATATCCTTTGTTGACTTATGCCACCTTTGGATCTTCCTTCTGCCATTACCATTTTGGTGGAGACATGAGTATGGCTTGAACTAACACCTTGTCTCTTAGAGCTCTTATTTTGCACAGTGAATATTTTTTTAGTGGTCTCCATGCTGGGGCTGATTGTTCAACAGCATCTGTAAAACTAAATTTGTAACAGTAAAAGGTTTGTACAGCTGCTACATGTAAGGGCTCCATGAAAGCACACACAGTATGACAAATATATAGTAGCCAAGTCAAAGGTTACCACTCTTGAACAGTATAATGTGTTGCTTTAACCTTTCCCTTGCCTGCAGTAATTATCATGCTGCTTTCTGTTTCAGAGTCCTGATATTTAGTAACTGTTCCAACCATTTGCTGTTACGAACATCAAGCATTGTTCAAGATTGTGCATTTTTAAAAAAGTATATTTCATATACAGTGCTTACATAATTAAAAAAAATGTGTTTTATGTCTCTTTCCCCTTCTCCCGTCCCAGCTGTTGTGTTCTTTCAAAGAATTTTCTTGGCTGCAAGATTCTTTCTACCCCCCCCTCACCCTCCAAGCCCGACTACTGTAAGGGCTCATTATTACACCACAATCTCTGTGTTCACTGTGTGTTTCTGTATATGTTTGCAGTGCGTTTTTAGTGCATTTACATGCGTTTGCCAAACATTTTCAGTGTGTTTACAGTGTGTTTTTTGGAATTTTTTTTATTTATTTCAGTTTATTTTCTTTACTATCCAAGTTGGATTTGCACGCGTTTCTGTATGTTCATGCATGTATATAGTGCATCTGTGCACCTTTATATGCGTTTGCAGTGCAGAAAAATTTTTAAACATGCATGAAACTCCAATGGTGTAAACTAGGCTCATTGGAATACATTTTTCTTGCATATGTACTGCATTTTTGCTGTGTTTAAGGGGGATACTTTGCCACCAAGATCATTTAGGTAGCCGGTACATGTTGAGTAACATTCACATGAATTGCAGGACCCAAAAATTCCCAGCAGAACATTGCCCAAAGCATCTCACTGCCTTGGCTTCTTCCCATACTGCATCCTTGTGCCATCTCTTTCCCATGTAAGCTATGCACGTGCACCTGGCCATCCACATGATGTAAAAGAAAATGTGATTCATCAGACCAGGCCACCTTCTTCCATTGCTTCATGGTTCAGTTCAGATGCTCACATGCCCATTGTAGATGCGTTTGGCTATGGGCACAGGTCAGCATTGGTCCGCTACGGCAACCCCATACAAAACCAACTGCGATGTCTATTTTTTCAACACATCAACTTCAGGGACATGTTTACTTGCTGCCTAATATATCTCACAGACTTTCAGATGCCATTGTAATGAGATAATCAATATTATTCACTTAACCTTTCAGTGGTCATGATTATGGCTGATCAGTGTATGTTACATACTGTACTCTGTATTATTTACTTTTAATCCTCTGAACTCTGTTACTTACTACTGAACTCTGCATTATTACTCCTGACCCCTGCACTTTGTGTTACAGTCTACTGCCCACTGAACTCTGCATTACTTGATCCTGAACCCTGCACTCCGTGATACATACCACTGACCTCTGCACACTGCGCTACTTACTCCTGACCCCTGCATTCTGTATTAATTACTCCTGACCCAGCTCTTTAACCATGTGATCGGCTGTGTCCAATCATAGCTGGTCACATGTAAATATGGAAGTGACGGTAATCGGCTCTCCTCGCCTCACACTGACAGAGTGTGTGGCAAGAAGAGACGATCAGTGGCACTGATCATCAGTGCCCTAATTACAGTAAAGCACCAGAAGTGCCACCAATCAGTGCCCATGAGTTTCCCATCATTCCCATCAGTAACACAAATCAGTGCCCATCAGTGACACAAATCAGTGCCCATCAGTGACACAAATCAGTGCCCATCAGTGACACAAATAAATGCACATTACTGGTGCCAGTCAGTGCCTGTTCATCATTGCTGCCTAATAATGCCCATCAGTGCTGCCCATCAGTGCCACCCATCAGTGCTGCCTATCCATGCTGCCTATCAGTGTTCACCAGTGCCACCTATCAGTGCCCATCAGTTACGCCTAGGGAAAAAATTACTTATTTACAAAATTTACTGACAGAAACTAAGAAAAACTTTTTCTTTTTGGAATTTTCAGTAGTTTTTCTTTTTTTTTAATAAAAATTAAAAACCCAGCAGTGATTAAATACCACCAAAAGAAAGCTCTATTTGTGTGAAGAAAATGGATAAAAATTAATTTGGGTACAGTGTTGCATGATCACGCAAGTGTCATTCAAAGTTCGACAGCCCTGAAAGCTAAAAAATGGCCTGGGCAGGAAGGGGGGTGAAAGTGCCCTGTATTGAGGTGGTTAAAAAGACCTAAAACGCTGTTTTGCAGATTTTCATACAGGATTGTAATATGATATTATGCATGACAGACTCCCTTGTCATAGGCAGGTAGCTTGATACAACTGCGCCTGCTGTCACTTATGCTTGCCATATACAAACACATTTTTCCTTCAAAATATTTCATTTTAGGAACGTTTGGTCGATCTAATCGTTAGTGGGGTCAAATCGACAGTTGTTTTCAACCAGAGTGATGAGAAAATTCAAAGGAGCAAAATAGAAAGCTTTTCTCAATTCAACTAATTTTCCAAAACGTCTTTCAGGACAGCACCCGAGAGATCATGGCTCCTCCTCCCACAGGAAACACCTCATCAATTAAGTCTTTAAATTGGAATCCTCCACGTTGCCTCATCAGTTTTTTGTGTTTCCTCCAGCTGGAGGAACACCTCTGGTGGGAGCCATGATCTCTCAGGTTTATCCTGGGAGACACAGGTTCTCACCTGTTAGGTCTTTTTTTAGGCCAGGAGAGTGAGCCTCCCACTTGCCTCTTATATGGACGGTCCCGTGGGCTCCCTCTCCCTCTTCCGTGCTCGGGGAGAGCCTGTATGCCGGGGGTGCTGCCTCAAAATTTTTTGGCCTGACGGGTGGCCGTCCTCTGTTCCCTTCTTGGTCACCTGGGAGCGAGCGGTGGCGGCCGCCATGTTGCATGTGGCAGAAGAGCGCTTCAGCCACGTCCAGGCAGCACTTCCGGGTCGGCGCGTGCGTCATTTCCGGCGCAAAGCGCAGTGGGAGAGGGCAGGGTCACCTGGCGCCTTATTTCTGGTTCCAGGTCAGCGCAGTGGCATTTTCGAATCTGGAACCGGTCGTTTTACCACGCACCACAGATAGCTATGGATAGCGATGCAGCGGATAAGGGGGCAAGCCAAGGCGCCAGCAAGGCTAAGGTAAGGGACTGTGTCCTCTATTACCCTGGGCCGTTTTCTCCTGTGGGGGGGTTACTCACCCTTTTCCCCCCCTTCCCCCACCACCCACCCCCCCCCCTCTCAGAAGGTATGTTGCAGTGGCTAGATTTAGTATATCTGCCCTACAACAGGGGATTAGGTGGTGGTGGCTTGCTGGGCACATGGAAAATGAGATGTTTCTTCCTTAGTGCACCTGGGTGTATTATTTACGCTGTATTACAGCCTTTTAAGCGTGGTTCCATGTCTCTTTTCTGTTTGTCCAGGCCAAAGGTTCTGCCCAACCAGTCAAGAAAAGGTGCCCTGTCTGCAAAGAAAAATTAAGCGATGCTTGGACCAAAACGCTTTGTGCAGAGTGCATTACAACTTTGGTCAGAGAGGAGACTCCATCCGTTTGTGGCGACTTAGTGTCAACAATAAAAGATGAGCTCCGGGCCACCTTTCAGGCTTTTAGGTCAAACCTAAGAGAGGAGCCAGGTCCCTCTAGGGATCCTCTGGTTCCGCAGCCATCTTCAGAACCCCAGAGTGGTTCTCAAATAATTTTTGGGGGTCCGATATCCCAGGACGCTTCTCAAGGGTCCGTTTCCCTCGCTCCAGATGATACAGATTCTGAGGAGGAGGAAAATGAATCAGATACCACTTCTAAATACAAATTGTCACTAGAAGAGGTGGGAGGACTCCTGAAGGTAATCCATGCCACTTTGGGGATAGAAGAGGAAAAGAAGGAACTCTCCCTGCATGACCGCATGTATGCTGGTTTAGAAGATTCAAAAGGTCGTTCTTTTCCAGTCCATTCAGTTATCACTGATATGATTAAAAAAGAGTGGCTGGAACCTGAGAAAAAGCCTTTCTTTTCCCGGGCTCACAAGAAAAGATTTCCATTTGAAGAAAATCCAGATTCTATATGGAATAAGGTTCCAAAATTGGACTCTGCCTTTTCTCAGGTCTCTAAGTCTACGGACCTAGCCTTTGAGGATATTGGCACTCTGAAGGAGCCCATGGACAAAAGGATGGACCTGCTTCTTAAAAGAACCTGGCAATCAGTAATGCACAATCTGAAACCAGCAATGGCAACAACCTGTGTTGCAAGGAACTTAGATCACTGGGTTAACCACTTGAAAGCCCATGTCATAGCAGATTCCTCAAAACAGGAGATTCTAGACTCTTTTTCAACCCTGTCGGCAGCAATATCATATATTGCGGATGCGTCTGCGGAATCTATCCGCATGTCAGCAAGGTCAGCAGCTTTAACAAATTCTGCCAGAAGGGCCTTATGGCTGAAGACGTGGCCAGGGGATGCTGCATCTAAAAATAGATTATGTGGTATTCCGTTTGCAGGTGATCTGCTATTCGGTTCAGAGCTAGAGTCCATTCTTGACCGCACGGCAGACAAGAAAAAGTCGTTTCCGGTTAGGAAGAAACAGGTGCAAACCCGTAAGCGTTTCTTTCGGCCCCAAAAAGGTCAGCAGGAAGCAAAAACGCAGGGCAAGAGGAAGGCATGGTCTTCTCAGAAGCCCAAAGGTAGGGGTGGAGTGCTCTTCAATCCTCCTGCGGCCTCCACAAAACCACAATGACTCTGTCAAGGTCGGGGGAAGACTACAGGAGTTTCTTCCTCAGTGGAGAGCCATTTCCTCAAATCAATTCGTTGTAAAGATGCTCTCCCAAGGGTATGTGATAGAATTTACGGAAGAACCTCCAAGAAGATTCCTGGTGACAAACGTCCCAAGGGACGCAGTCAAGGCTCTCGCCATGAAGTCCCTAATTCAAGAACTGAAAAATCAGAGAGTCATTGTTCCGGTCCCAGCGGGGGAGTTCTTCCAGGGGTTCTACTCACATGTCTTTCTGGTTCAGAAACCTTCAGGAAAGTTCCGTCTTATCCTGAATCTCAAAATGCTGAACAAATCAGTAGAATACAGAAGGTTTCGGATGGATTCAATATTTTCAGTAAGAAACCTCCTGTATCAAGGGTGCTATATGGCATCAATAGATTTACAAGATGCCTACCCCCACATTCCTATTGCCGCCAGGTCGCAGAAATATCTGAGGTTAGCACTGAAAGAAGGGAAGAAAGTGGTACATCTGCAATTCAGAGCACTCCCGTTTGGTCTGTCATCATCCCCAAGGGTCTTCACGAAAATAATGGCCGAAGCTCTGGCGCCTCTGCGTCTAGGGGGGATCTCAGTTATTCCGTATCTGGACGACCTGCTGTTTTTTGCCCAGACCAGAGAAGGTCTTCAAGAAAACTTGCTCAGAGCCCGTGTTCATCTAGAATCCATGGGGTGGATTTTAAACCTTCAAAAATCAAATCTGATTCCCTCACAGGAAGTGTTATTCTTGGGTTTCCGTATCAACTCTTTAGATCAAAAAATTTTTCTTCCAGAGGAAAAACAGGAAAAATTGGTACAAGTAGTGTCATTGCTACAGTCCAATCAAGTTCTGTCCATCAGGAAAGTTATGTCAGCATTGGGAACCCTGACCTCTTCCATTCCGGCCATCCAGTGGGCAAAGCTCCATTTCAGACCTCTGCAAAGTTTCCTGTTAAAAACCTGGAATCACCAGCAGGATTCACTAGATTCATTAGTGAAGATCCCTACTTCAGTAAAAAGAAGTCTGTGGTGGTGGAAGAACCAGACAAGGTACTCAGAGGGGCTGTTATGGTCCTTCCCAACTCAGGTGAGGTTGACAACAGATGCCAGTTCCTGGGGTTGGGGGGCTCATTCGAGCGGCCGGTGGGCCCAGGGCTCGTGGGACACAAGAGATGCCCTAAGGTCCTCAAATTGGATGGAACTAAAAGCTATAGAAATGGCCTTACTGACCTTTGCAAAAGAAGTCCAGGGGCAACATACTCAGATCCTGTCAGACAACGCCACGGCGGTGGCTTACATAAACAGACAGGGGGGAACCAGAAGCAAAGTTCTGCAGAACTTGGCAAAAGGCATTCTGACTTGGGCAGAGCTCCATACTCTATCCTTATCCGCGGTCCATTTAAAAAGGGACCTTAAACAGAGTAGCGGACTTCCTAAGCAGGAACCAGATTTTAGAGGCAGAGTGGCAATTGAATCCAGAAGTCTTCCAGTTAATAGTGCAGAAATGGGGGCGTCCAAGAGTGGATCTCTTTTCCACCCAGGAAAACTCGCAGATGTCTCGCTTCTTCTCCCTGAACAGGAACAAGGCATCACTGGGAGTGGATGCTCTGGCACAAGATTGGAAGTTTCACCTCTGTTACGCATTCCCTCCGTTTCAGCTTATCCCTCGGGTCATAGCAAAAATCAGGAAGGAGGAGACAATAGTGATCCTCATCACTCCTTTCTGGCCAAAAAGGCCTTGGTTTTCATCCCTTCTTCAGATGCAACAAGAACCTTACTGGCACCTTCCGTTAAGAAAAGACCTTCTGTTACAAGGTCCTCTGTTTCACCAGGAAGTAGCAAAACTAAAGCTCACGGCCTGGCTACTGAGGAGCAGCTCTTGAAGAGGAAAGGTTTCTCGGATAGGTTGGTAGCTACCCTCCTATCCAGTAGAAAGAAGGTTACAAGAGCAATCTATTCCAAAGTCTGGAAAATCTTCAACTCCTGGTGCACAGCATCTGACAGATCTCCAAAACAAATTTCTTCTGTGCTTGAGTTTCTGCAAGAAGGGGCGGACAAGGGCTTAGCGGTCAGCACCCTCAAAGTTCAAGTTGCTGCGCTGGGGGTATTCCTGGAAAAATCCATTTCATCAGAACCCCTAGTAATAAGATTCTTCAAAGCTCTTACCCGGTCTAGACCAGTGGTAATCAAAAGCTGTCCAGCATGGAACTTATCGGTTGTTCTACAGGCCCTGACCAAAGAACCTTTTGAACCCATTAATTTAGCCTCCCTGAAATTGATTACTTTGAAAACAGTGTTTTTAGTGGCTGTTACAACAGCCCGAAGAGTCAGTGAGCTGCAAGCCTTATCAATCAGGGAGCCTTTCTTTTCCATTTTTTCAGACCGAATTGTTCTGAAGACGGATCCTAATTTTTTGCCGAAGGTCGCTTCGATCCAGAATCGAACTCAGGAAATAATACTTCCTACCTTTTGTTCTAATCCATCGGGTAAGAAGGAAGAAGAATTCCATACCCTGGATGTTAAAAGAGCAGTCTTGAGTTACTTGGAAAAAACTAAAGACTTTAGATGTTCAGATGCTCTGTTTGTTTTATTTTCCGGTAATAAATAAGGAAGACAAGCTTCTAGAGGAACCATTGCCAGATGGTTGAGAATGGCTATCTCAGAAGCCTATTCCCTTACAGGTCTGGAGAGTCCATTAAATGTCCGGGCTCATTCTACAAGAGCTTCCGCGGTGAGTTGGGCAGAAAAAGCTGGCGCCACCCCCGAACAAATCTGTAAGGCAGCTACTTGGACAAGTCTGACAACCTTTGCCCGTCATTATAGGTTAGACCTCATGACGGCTGAGGACCAGGCTTTTGGAAGGAAAGTCTTACAGGCTGTTGTCCCACCCTAAATGGAGTAAGTCTCGATTATCCTCTCGGGTGCTGTCCTGAAAGACGTTTTGGAAAATTGCAAGTTAGACTTACCGGTAACTTGTTTTCCAATAGGCTTTCAGGACAGCAGTAACCCGCCCTTTGTTTATGCTAATGCTGTAATACTATGATATAACTGTCGCTTATGTGTTGCAGCTGGGGCTGGAGTTCTCTACAAACAACTGATGAGGCAACGTGGAGGATTCCAATTTAAAGACTTAATTGATGAGGTGTTTCCTGTGGGAGGAGGAGCCATGATCTCTCGGGTGCTGTCCTGAAAGCCTATTGGAAAACAAGTTACCGGAAAGTCTAACTTGCAATTTTTAGACAGTGTATGTGGTTTTCATTCAGAAATGACATTAATTTTAAAATTGAATGTTAAAAGCAAGAGAAATTTTCGAAGGACATTCATTCATTCATTGAATGTACAAAGAATTTTCATGCTAATATTCTTGTTCAAAAATCGATACATGTATGGCCAGCAGTGCCGGGACAAGGTCATCCGGTGCCCAGGGTAAAGATGGCAAACTGCGCCCCCCCCCCCATTTGTAAAGAAGGTGCGACTTATAGTGGGACTGTGATAGTGACGTTAACTGGAACTGACTAACCCCCACTGACATCACCAGTGACACTAAGGCTCAGTTCACACCTAGGCATTCTGGATCGTGGGCAGAATCACTGTGATTCTGCCCACAATTCCCAAATAGCCAGACACGCTTGCAATCCTGTTCATTTCAATGGCAGTGCAATTTTGTGGCAATTGTCCCCTGACAAATCGCAACAAAATTACGGGGAGCCTGTTGCCCAAAAGAAGCCCTGTAACGCCTAGATCCCGAATGTAGCCTTATACACTGATCAGTGCTAATATAATGCACCAACACTGTACTAATGACAATGGCTAAGAAGGAGTTAATATCTAGGGGCATCCAAGGGGTTATTTCTGTGCCTAACAATGTGTAATGTGTGTACTGTGTACTGATTTTTACCATAGACTGATTTGTTTATTTTCCCTGCTTTGAAAGCGAACATTCCCTCTGGACAGAGCTATGTGTTGATTGGACACAGCCAGTCAATAGGTCCCAGCCATGAATCATTGGCCGTGATCTGCTGACAAATAAGTATGTGAGAGTCACCGGCGCTTATATAATAAATTAATTAAATAAATGTGAATCCTATTTTGGTTGCTGCAGTCAAAAAACTCCAATATAAGTGATACAAATAACAAAAAATATATATTATTGCCTGTGCCACCTTACTATTATAAAAATTAAATACACCAGTTAAAAAAACACCACCCAAAATTTCTAAACTTCAATACTATATCAAATCTACAACCTCTAAGTGCAATGTGCCAGATGCCAAAGTTATCATAAAACCACATGCAAAATTCAATCTTTATATACCGTATATACTCGAGTATAAGTCGAATTTTTCAGCACATTTTTTTGTGCTGAAAGTGCCCCCCTCGACTTATACTTGAGTCAAGCACTTTTCTGCAGCAAAAAATTCATTTTCTGAACCGACTTTGGGGCCCTGTATCTCAGGGCCACCTGGTGCTAGGAACCCCAAATTTGGTGTGCAAACCCGGTGGAACTGGTACCAGAACATATCCAAAGCTGAAGCTCCTAGCACCAAGTAGCCCTGAGATATGGGGCCCCAAAACCGGTTTGGAAAATGTCATTCTCTGCTGCAGAAAAGTGCTTGACATTTTCTGAACTGATTTTCGGGGCTCTGTATCTCGGGGCCACTTGGTGCTAGAAACCCCAGCTTTGGAAATTTTATGGTGCTAGTTCCACTGGGTTTGCACACCAAATTTGGGGTTCTTAGCACTAAGTGGCCCCGAGATATGGGGACCCAAATTTGGTCAACTGTGTCCATCTGCAGAAATGTCATTTCGGGACCATTTGGGTTCAGAGACCCCAAATTTTGGCTGCAGCTAGGGGGCATCTAGGAACCCTTAACTACCAAGTTTGACATTCGGGGGACCTATGGCTGCAAATGGGCACAGTGAGGCATGCAAATGGGCACAGTGATGCTGCAAATGGGCATTATTGACCCTCTTTTCCACTTACAGTAGCTGTGCATTTCTCACCCTCGTCTTATACTCGGGTCAATAAGTTTTTCCAATTTTTTTTGTGGTAAATTAGGGCCTTGACTTATACTCGGAACGCCGGAACCCAACTTTTCCAGCAGTTGTTATATGGGTGAAGGAATCTCGTGTGTTTTCCCGGCCGGCGTGCGGTGCAAGCCTCGTTTTCACCCAGTTTGCATTCCGCGCCTCGTTCTCGCCCAGCCGGAAATAGTGTAAGGACGTAATAGATTTTCCAGCAGCCTCTACGCGTTTCGCAAGGTCAGTTGCGTCATTAGGAAGCTCCTCTACCAGCAGCCTGGTAGAAACGCGTAGAGGCTGCTGGGAGATCTATTACGTCAGTACACTATTTCCGGCAGAGCGGGAACGAGGGGCAGAACGCAAACTGGGTGAAAATGAGGCTTGCACCGCACGCCGGCCGGGAAAACACACGAGATTCCTTCACACATATAACAACTGCTGGAAAAGCTTGGTACTGGCTTATGGGCACCCCAAAATGTGAGTGCACAGTCTTCCTTAATCTTTTTTATCTTGTTTATCCTTTATATTACATAAAACATTCATTACATATTGCGCAATGATCGCTGTTTATTTCTTATGAGGATGGATATGGTTTGCCTATAGTAATTGGGGCCAGCAAGGAGAACGGTAAAAGTGGAGTGGTTATCCCTGCTAGTGAACCAAAGGTGCATACTTACCAGCATCTGGTGAGTGGTTAATACAGGTGGTGGTGGAATTGTCACTTCTAATGGTGGAAAAGTCACAAGGAGAAACAGAAGACTGAATCACTTATTTGTAAAGGACAGTTCACAGAGCACTTTGTCAATGTTGGCACATGGCATCAATTGGACACTGCAGCACTTTATATTTATATAAAGATTGAATTTTGCATGTGGTTTTATGATAACTTTGGCATCTGGCACATTGCACTTAGAGGTTGTAGATTTGATATAGTATTGAAGTATAGAAATTTTGGGTGGTGTTTTTTAACTGTTGTATTTACAGTAATTTTATAATAGTAAGGTGGCGCAGGCAATAATATATATTTTTGTGCTCTGCTGACAGACTCCCACTGTGTCAAATGACATGGGAGTAGGCGGGCAGGGGCATGCACCCGAAACCCTAAGCCTAGGTTCACACTGTAGCAATGCGAGAACTAGTGCGATTCCATCGCCAATTCCCGCATCGCATCTCTCCCACAGGCGGTTCACACTGCCCTCTGCAAACCGCTGCGGGTGTCAATACAATGTAAATGACACCCCCAGATCGGATCGCAGTGTGAACTGTGGACTCGGACAGGAATCGGATCGCATGGGTGAGAACACCCATGCAATCCAATTCCAGTGCAGGGAAAAATAAGACCCTGCACCTTTTTTGTGTGAATCCAATGCGAGTTCACTCGCGTCGCACATACCACATGTGATCGGCACTGCTGTGCCCGTGCGAATCACATGCGATGTCTGTGTTCGCTACAGTGTGACCCTAGGCTGAAACAGACAGTGACGTATGGGTATGTCGCGGTGTTTGTAGCTGCCACCCCGTCGCAGTATACGTACCGCGATAAGTTGGCAAGTGGTTAATTACCAATGGTATTTGTAATATACAGCATGAAGGGGTTAATTAACACTGACACTGGTGCCACTAATGCAGCCCAAGGGGGTTAATTAACTGCCACTTGTCACTAATGCATCAGTGACAATACACATTAACCCCTTCATAATGCATATTACGAAAATACCATGGGTAGTTTATTAACCACCACTTAGCCACCAAAAAGTACTAGTTACTTACCGGTAACTGTCTTTCTAGGAAATCTTCCAGGACGGCACACCTGAGAGATGAGAGGCTCCTCCCGACAGGAAACACAATCAATCAACAGCTGTTTTAAGTCCACACCCTTCCCCTTGATCCTCAGTTTGTAGAGAAGTAACTCCTGAACCTGTTTCACAAGGGAAATCATTCCTCATAGGTACTCACCTTCTAGTGTTCTAAAATTTTCCCTCCTCCAACGGGTGGGAAGTAGGCCTGCCGTCCTGGAAGATTTCCTAGAAAGACAGTTACCGGTAAGTAACTAGTACTTTTCTCAAGTCATCTTCCAGGACGGCACACCTGAGAGGATAATCAAGTAGCTCAGGCCTACCTTTAGGGTGGGACCACTGCAAGACCCTCTTGGCGAACCTCGGTTCTGCAGTGAGCTTTACCTTCACTCCATATGCTTGATGAAGGTATCTTAGCTGGATCATGCGGCTGATCTACCGGTCTACTCCACCGGTGTCCCTGCCTTCTCTGCTTCGGATGCAGGATCTAGGTGGAGTGGGCTCTTAAAGATGGAATCAGAAAACATGTTAAACTTGTAGGTTATCAATGTTGCCTGTCACACATCTAACAACAATGGCCTATTCTGCCTATAGGTGCTGCTTAGAACCACTAAAAAGATTATTCGGAGAGCTGTGTTGTAAGACAAGGACACTACATTGATCAATAAGGGAACCTGTCTTAACACAACCCTGTCCAGGGAAATAAAACTGCCAAAAGGGGGGCCCCTGACAGACAACCTTTTTTGTTCATTTTTATCTTTACGTCAGCAAAGACTGAAAGGAAACCTACTTAAGGGAAATAGATTAACAAAAACTTAACCCCTGGGTTTAAGGCATGCCCAATCTATAGTTTTACTTATGCCTGAGAGCCTACTCAGGAGATTAAAATCCGTAGCAGGAGGAGAACACTCATACTGCTACATCTAGTTTTGCTAGAAGGGCAAAATGAAGGCCATGCACCGAGCTGTAACCTATTTGGTCGGGTATACATCTTTATATTCATCTTCAGGCCATAAAACTCCTCTGAACCGAACTTCCTAAGTTCTTATTACAGGGCGACTCATTATCGCCTTCCTCCAGTGACCCATAACTCTACCGGGCTTCAACCCTAGGAAATGGCTCTGGCATCCCTGAAAGTAAGGGGTCGAGGCTTTCTGACATGTGACATTTGCAGCCAGAACTCCTGGCCCTTCCACGGAAGAGAAGGCTGAAATACAAAAAGGTGATACATGTATTATTAATATCACAAATAAAAAGAAAAAATCATAGATTGTGGACATAGGACAATAGATTTAAACAGAAAGGACACAAACATAGACAAAAATGTTGTGTATCTGAGTGTGACTAGCTAAACCAACATATCAAACATGGGAAGAGACCCAAATCTGAACCTCACAGTCTGGTTTTCTGATGTGCGGCCAATATGTAAACATTAAGACACAAACACACCTTAAATGCTGCGCATTTCTGAAGTCCAGCTAGCTAGGTCATAACTGGTAAATACAGAAAGGACGGGAACCCCCTTTTACAATGGTGTTTTACTGATGTACAGCAAAACAAGGCCTTAAAGAGAAGACAGAAAGACCCAAACTTCTATGTTGCGTATTTATGACGAACCACCAAGTACAGTTATAAGACAATCCTTTCTGTTATGCAGTTCTGTAGTGCAGTTACATAGAACCAACACAGAAAGAACACAAGCAACCTACAGCATTGGGTTTTTCTGAAGTGCCATAAGGTAAGGCAATATAAAACAGAAAGCACCAACAAGCTTCAATGTTGAGTATTTCTGCTGTGCAGCAACATAAAAACAAAGAAACAACAGACAGCCTTTACAGCTGCGATCTTTCTGGTCTACTGCAAAATAAGGCAATAACTCCACAATGAGTATCCCTGCTGCATAGCAAAACCTCAACAGGAGGGACAGATAAGCTTAGGGTTCCCACACTCGTGCGACCCAACCTGCCACTTGGGACTGCAAGATGCCTGAGAAGTCATATACTATGGCTTCCAAAGGGTACCATTCGTGACTGTGCGACTCCAGGTCGCAGCGTCTCCAGCAGTCCCTGCTTACGGAACCACAGACCTCAAGATTACACAGGTCGCAGGAAAAGCAGTTTTCAGGTCAAACAAACAAGGGGTCCCCATGCTGTGGCTCCCTGGAGGAGTGCAGCCAACAACCCCCTACTGTGTATACCTAAGAAACAGCAAGGAAGATCAATGAGAAACACCACTTACTGCTGTGCCTTTCTAATATACAGACGATAAGGCAGTAAATATAGGACATACAGGACACAAACAATGTTCAATCTTTGTGTATGTCTGATGTGTAGCATATACCAATACTGAGCAGAGATGCCATCACGCTCAATGTGTCTCCCTGCTGAGCAGCAAAAACAAAATCAGAAAAAGACAAACAACCTTCACTGTTGTGTCCTTTCTGATATGCAGCCAATAAGGCAGTAAATGTAAGACATAAAGGACAGACAACCTTCAATCTTGTATGTGTCTGATGTGCAACAACAATTTTGAATAGAGATAGCACATCCATATTCAAGTGATTTGGCATGCGACTCAACATGTCAAATCGCATGCCTAAAATCGGCAGCCATTGCCGTTAATAGCACTGTCTGAATCAGTACGGGCCACTTTGTGGTGCTGCACTGATTACCAATGGCAGTATGTGTACTACCCCAGGCACAGGTTCAATTTTGTATTTTCCAACAAAATCAGGACCATCCATCTTCACTGCTGCCTTTCTGATAAGCAACCAATAAGGCAGTAATACAGGACCCACAGACAGACCTCAGTCGTGTATATCTCTGATGTGCAACAATCTAACAATTCTAAATAGAGATAGCACATCCATCTTCAAGCGATTTGGCATGCGACTCAACATGTCAAATCGCATGCCTAAAATCGGCAGCCATTGCCGTTAATAGCACTGTCTGAATCAGCACGACGCCACTTTGTGGTGCTGTACCGATTACCAAAGGCAGTATATGTACTACCCCTGGCCCAGGTTCAATTTGTACTTCTGTTATGGAGCCCGACAAATCAGGACCATCAATCTTTCCTGCTGCCTTTCTGATAAGCAACCAATAAGGCAGTAATACAGGAAACAAAACCCCCACAGACAGACCTCAAACTTGTGTAGGTCTGATGTGCAGCAATATAACACTTATGAGCAGAGATGTCTTTACCAGACTCGATGTGCGTTTCTGCCGTGGGGCACAAAACCAGAAAGTACAGACCACCTTCCCTGTTGTATTTTTCTGATCTGTAGCCAAACAAAGCAGTACCTTTAGGACATAAAGGACACCCAACAAGCTTCAGTGCAGTGCATTTCTGATGTACAGCAATATACCCCTTATGAGCAGAGATGTCACAAATCTCAATGTGTATTTCTGCTGTGCCACCAAACACCCCAGCAAGGACAAACCTTCACTACTGAGGTCTACTGGTGAGCAGCCAAGGAGTCATGGTGTATCCCTTTATGAAATAACCAAACAGGGGCAATTTATTTCATAGGCCTAGCCTGGGCTGTAGATACTAATCCTTCACCACCAGTGAAGGAACCAATCCTAAAATGGTTGGACACCTTACTATAGTAGCTGTTGTCCTACCTTACCTCTGTAGATTGAGCAAACGCTAGCCAGCTCATACACGGGTGGGGCTGATTAGTAACTAAAGTCTCAATGAGCCCAGCCCTAGAGACCAATTTAAGACCCCTAGAAAGGGTGGTTACCAATTTAGCCTGGAGGTAAATAGCCACCTGCAGGCCTTAAACAAGCAATCATATAGCCATCTAGCTCTTGCATATGTTTGCACAGAAAATCCTTATTCAAAGGATATAGGAAAGCGATTTATGGTAAATTGCTTTTAGATCTGTCACTGAGTGGACTGTAGCCCAAACTAACAAAAAGGTTTTTCTTACCCCCTGCATTAAAATATAACCACAATGTAAGAGTGGAGTGGGAGGTTGGAGCTTATGAAAAGTTACCCATAGCAAGCAACCCCCAAAAGGAGGATCTGTCCCAAGGGAACCCCTACTGTGCCACACAGAAGCTTGGTCCCTGCCACATTGTTGAAGGTTAGGTCAGCTTTTAAGCATCTTGGAGCAACTTCAGATTCCTAGCAGCTGGGCTAATAGGGCCAGATAACCTAGTGCACCTGCTGAGCAAGGGAGCTTACTCCTGAATCCTTCAACCATTGCACCATTAATAATTTGTTCAGTGGTATACCTGGCCAGTAAGGAACTCTTTGTTCTACCAGGTCACCCCCTTTGCTATATTCACCCCTACTAATGTACCACAACTGGGTATGTAGGGAGAGGCTGGCAACCTACTATTGTGATAACCACAGTGTCTCTGCTATAAGAGGGAGCTGTGGCTGGTGGTTTGTAGCAGTAGCTTCTGGGCTATTTTGTTATGCAGACCCCAGGCCCTGCACTGCACCACTCAGTAAATATAGGTGGAAGGGGAAAAAATGCCTTACCTACCTCTTTCCCATCTGAGGTGGTTTAGGCACATTCGCTCCTCTGCACCACTTGTCCACCATACAGCATCATTGATGTAAGAGGGAGCTGTGGCTGGTGTTCTTAGCAAAAGCTTCTGGGCTATTTGAATCCAGACCCCAGGGGAGATGATCTCAAATGCCCAGAAACCATCTGGCTGGGATTGGGGATTTTTGACTCACCGTTGTCGTCTTCCCCCTTTTGCCACAGCCACCGGGCTTGCTTTTCCATCCTTATGGTCCACACTAGGGATGAGCTTCGTGTTCGAGTCGAACCCATGTTCGACTCGAACATCGGCTGTTCGACCGTCCGTCGAATTGCGAACGATATGGGCCGTTCGCGCCAAATTCGTGTGGCGCGTCACGGCCCATAATTCACTGCGGCATCGCAGTGCATTGCTGGCTGATGATTGGCCAAGCATGCACTATGACCCGCATGCTTGGCCAATCACAGCGCCGTCAGTAGAGAGAGCTGTAATTGGCCAAAGCCAGGGTGGCTTTGGCCAATTATGGCTCAGGGGATTATTTAGTACACACCCCACACTATATAAGGCCGCCTGCACGGCGGCCCTGTGTAGTGTGTGTTCCGGTGTGCTGAGAGATAGAGAGAGAGAGAGACAGTGTCATTTGATTTGAGTTAGATAGATTAGGCAGAACAGTCAGTCAGTTAGCTGCACTTACAGTGTATTGTGTATATATATGCATCCCAGGTGTTGCATATATATATATACACTGTATTCAGTTTAGCTAAATCCGTTCCTGTTATCTTCTATCTAGACTATTTACATTTAGTGCAGTGTGTCCTGCTCACAGTGTTCAGCTAGATCCGTTCCTGCTATTTACATTCAGTGCAGTGCGTCCTGCTCACAGTGTTCAGCTAGATCCGTTCCTGCTATTTACATTCAGTGCAGTGCGTCCTGCTCACAGTGTTCAGCTAGATCCGTTCCTGCTATTTACATTCAGTGCAGTGCGTCCTGCTCACAGTGTTCAGCTAGATCCGTTCCTGCTATTTACATTCAGTGCAGTGCGTCCTGCTCACAGTGTTCAGCTAGATCCGTTCCTGCTATTTACATTCAGTGCAGTGCGTCCTGCTCACAGTGTTCAGCTAGATCCGTTCCTGGTATTTACATTTAGTGCAGTGCGTCCTGCTCACAGTGTTCAGCTAGATCCGTTCCTGCTATTTACATTCAGTGCAGTGCGTCCTGCTCACAGTGTTCAGCTAGATCCGTTCCTGGTATTTACATTTAGTGCAGTGCGTCCTGCTCACAGTGTTCAGCTACATCCGTTCCTGCTATTTACATTCAGTGCAGTGCGTCCTGCTCACAGTGTTCAGCTAGATCCGTTCCTGCTATTTACATTCAGTGCAGTGCGTCCTGCTCACAGTGTTCAGCTACATCCGTTCCTGCTGTTTACATTCAGTGCAGTGCGTCCTGCTCACAGTGTTCAGCTAGATCCGTTCCTGCTATATACATTTAGTGCAGTACGTCCTGCTCACAGTGTTCAGCTAGATCCGTTCCTGTTATCTTCCTACTGACAGGCAGGCTTGTCTGGTTACAGTATATAAAGCTACCTGAAGAAAATTACAGGTGTTCTTTTTGATCCTATTAGTACCACGGTCAGGCAGCTAGACTATTTACATTTAGTACAGTGTGTCCTGCTCACAGTGTTCAGCTAGATCCGTTCCTGTTATCTTCCTACTGACAGGCAGGCTTGTCTGGTTACAGTATATAAAGCTACCTTAAGAAAATTACAGGTGTTCTTTTTGATCCTATTAGTACCACGGTCAGGCAGCTAGACTATTTACATTCAGTGCAGTGCGTCCTGCTCACAGTGTTCAGCTAGATCCGTTCCTGCTATTTACATTCAGTGCAGTGCGTCCTGCTCACAGTGTTCAGCTAGATCCGTTCCTGCTATTTACATTCAGTGCAGTGCGTCCTGCTCACAGTGTTCAGCTAGATCCGTTCCTGGTATTTACATTTAGTGCAGTGCGTCCTGCTCACAGTGTTCAGCTAGATCCGTTCCTGCTATTTACATTCAGTGCAGTGCGTCCTGCTCACAGTGTTCAGCTAGATCCGTTCCTGGTATTTACATTTAGTGCAGTGCGTCCTGCTCACAGTGTTCAGCTACATCCGTTCCTGCTATTTACATTCAGTGCAGTGCGTCCTGCTCACAGTGTTCAGCTAGATCCGTTCCTGCTATTTACATTCAGTGCAGTGCGTCCTGCTCACAGTGTTCAGCTACATCCGTTCCTGCTGTTTACATTCAGTGCAGTGCGTCCTGCTCACAGTGTTCAGCTAGATCCGTTCCTGCTATATACATTTAGTGCAGTACGTCCTGCTCACAGTGTTCAGCTAGATCCGTTCCTGTTATCTTCCTACTGACAGGCAGGCTTGTCTGGTTACAGTATATAAAGCTACCTGAAGAAAATTACAGGTGTTCTTTTTGATCCTATTAGTACCACGGTCAGGCAGCTAGACTATTTACATTTAGTACAGTGTGTCCTGCTCACAGTGTTCAGCTAGATCCGTTCCTGTTATCTTCCTACTGACAGGCAGGCTTGTCTGGTTACAGTATATAAAGCTACCTTAAGAAAATTACAGGTGTTCTTTTTGATCCTATTAGTACCACGGTCAGGCAGCTAGACTATTTACATTCAGTGCAGTGCGTCCTGCTCACAGTGTTCAGCTAGATCCGTTCTTGCTATTTACATTCAGTGCAGTGCGTCCTGCTCACAGTGTTCAGCTAGATCCGTTCCTGGTATTTACATTCAGTGCAGTGCGTCCTGCTCACAGTGTTCAGCTAGATCCGTTCCTGCTATATACATTTAGTGCAGTACGTCCTGCTCACAGTGTTCAGCTAGATCCGTTCCTGTTATCTTCCTACTGACAGGCAGGCTTGTCTGGTTACAGTATATAAAGCTACCTGAAGAAAATTACAGGTGTTCTATCCCAGCTTAGTGCAGCTACAGGCCATTAGTATGTCTGGAAGGCCAAGAAGGAGAGGCAGACAGTCACAAGCCAATAAGAGAGGGCAAGCAGGCTCTGTGTCTAGTGCTGGTCGTGGAGACGGTGCATCCTCATCAGCACGTGGCCATGGGACACGCTTGGCCTTTTTTTCGGCAGCTGGCCGTGTTGAGCCGCAACATGCGGAAGACTTGGTCGAGTGGATGACCAAGCCGTCCTCATCCTCCTCATCCTCTCTCACCCATGCCCAGGGTGCTTTGTCTGGCAAAGCAGCGGCCTCTTCCCTCAGCTCAATGTCATCAGTGACTCCTTCCCTAGCTCCACCATGTCCTCATGAGGATTCCCTCGAACTGTTTGACCACAGTGTTGGGTACATGCTCCAGGAGGATGCCCAGCGTTTGGAAGGCTCTGATGATGATACTGAGCTCAATGAAGGCAGTAACATGAGCACGGACAGAGGGGGTGCCCAAGAAGGACAGCAATCTGGCAGTCATGCTCCCCCTGCTGCAGCATACTGCCAGGTTTGCTCCAGTGATGAGGAGGGAGGGGATGATGAGGTCACTGACTCAACGTGGGTGCCTGATAGGAGAGAGGAGGAGGAGGAGGAGGAGGAGGAGGAGGTGGCACATCACCAACTAGGCAGGATGCCCTCCAGGGGCCAGCCTAAGGGCAGCACATTGACTGCATCACACCCCAAAGCTCCACATGTGCAGGGCGCTGCAGTCTCTGCGCGTTATTCAAAAAGTTCTTTGGTGTGGGCCTTTTTTGAGACGAGTGCATCAGATCGCACCGCTGCTATTTGCAACATATGTCTCAAGCGTATCTCGCGTGGCCAAAACATCTCCCGCTTGGGTACCACATGCTTGACCAGACATATGTTGACCTGCCATGCAGTTCGTTGGCAAGCGTATCTAAAAGACCCACACCAAAGAACAAAGACGATCTCTCCTTGCTCCTCATCAGCTGAGATTTCCAACCCCACTAGACCTTCAGTCCTCTCTGCGACCTGCAGTGAGAGGAATGAAGGTGTAGAATTAGGTGTGTCACAGCCAAGTACTTGTGGGCAATCTGCTTTTGGTACACCGACGTCAGATTGTACCAGGCAAATTTCCCTGCCCCAGCTGCTGCACCGCCGAAAGAAGTTTGCTCCCAGCCATCCACATGCCCAGCGGTTGAATGCTAGCTTGGCAAAATTGCTAGCACTTCAACTGCTGCCTTTTCAGTTGGTAGACTCTGCCCCCTTCCGTGAGTTTGTGGAATGTGCGGTTCCTCAGTGGCAGGTACCCAAACGCCACTTTTTCTCACGGAAGGCGATTCCGGCTCTCTACCGGCATGTGGAAGGCAATGTCCATGCCTCGCTGGACAGGGCGGTCAGCGGTAAGGTGCATATTACCGCTGACTCATGGTCCAGCAGGCATGGACAGGGACGTTACTTAAGTTTCACGGCGCATTGGGTGACTCTGCTGGCAGCTGGGAAGGATGCAGGACAAGGTGCAGTAGTGTTGGAGGTTGTTCCGCCACCACGCCTCCAAAATGCTGATTGTGACACACCTCTCTCCTCCACCCCCTCCTCTTCTTCTTCCTCCATGGCCTCTTCCTCGGAACCAGCGGTGCTCCGTAGGCGTTCAAGGGGCTACGCAAGTACGCAGGCCAAAAGATGCCATGCGGTGCTTGAGCTGGTGTGCTTGGGGGACAGGAGCCACACTGGGGCAGAGGTTCTGTCAGCTCTGCAGGGGCAGGTTCAGAGGTGGTTGACGCCACGCCAACTTAAGGCAGGAATGGTGGTTTGCGACAATGGCACCAACCTCCTCTCTGCCCTCCGACAGGGACAACTGACCCATGTGCCCTGTTTGGCTCACGTCCTTAACTTGGTGGTGCAGCGGTTCTTGGGCAGGTACCCGGGCTTACAGGATGTCCTGAGGCAGGCCAGGAAAGTCTCTGTGCATTTCCGCCGGTCATATAATGCCAGTGCTCGGCTGACGGACCTCCAAAAGGAGTTTAACCTGCCCAAGAACCGCCTAATCTGTGACATGCCCACCAGGTGGAACTCGACGTTGGCCATGCTGCAGCGGCTGCACACGCAGCAGAGGGCCATCAATGAGTACCTGTGCGACTATGGCACCAGGACAGGGTCAGGGGACCTTGGTTTTTTTTCCCCACGCCAGTGGGCCATGATCAGGGATGCATGCACTGTCCTGTCACCATTCGAGGAGGCCACGAGGATGGTGAGCACTGACAGTGCATGCATCAGTGACACTGTCCCCCTTGTCCACCTGTTGGAGCACACGCTGCGTGGAATAATGGACAGGGCACTTGAGGCAGAACAGAGGCAGGAAGAGGAGGACTTCCTTAGCTCTCAAGGCCCCCTTTATCCAGACAGTGTTCCTGCGTGCCCGCCGATCACACAGGAAGAGGACGAGGAGGAGGAGGAGGAGGAGGAGGAAGATTGTGTCAGTATGGAGGTGGAGCCTGGCACTCAGCATCAGCAGTCTTTAAGGGATCAGTCCCAAGGAACACATGGGCTTGTACGTGGCTGGGAGGAGGTGGCTGCGGACGTTGTTGTCCTTAGTGACCCAGAGGACTCCGGACCGAATGCCTCAGCAAACCTACGCTGCATGGCCTCCCTGATCCTGCAAAGCCTGCGTAAGGATCCTCGTATTCGTGGTATCAAGGAGAAGGACCAATACTGGCTGGCAACCCTCCTTGATCCACGTTACAAGGGTAAGGTTGCGGACCTTATCTTGCCATCGCAGAGGGAGCAGAGGATGAAACATCTTCGGGAGGCCTTGCAGAAAGGTCTGTGCAACGCGTTCCCAGAGACTGGGAGGTTACAAACTCCTGTTTCTGGACAACGTGTTGCTGAGGCTTCGGTCAGTCAAAGAAGGAGCGGTGGAGAAGGTGGCCGTCTGACCGATGCGTTCAGACAATTTTTTGGTCCGCAGCCCCAAGGTATGATCGGTTCCAGCAACCATCGCCAGCGTCTGTTTTACATGGTGCAGGAATACCTAGGGGCAAGATCAGACTTGGACACCTTTCCCACCGAAAATCCTCTGGGTTACTGGGTCTTGAGGATGGATCACTGGCCAGAGCTTGCACAGTATGCAATTGAGCTACTGGCCTGTCCTGCATCCAGCGTTCTTTCGGAACGCACATTCAGTGCTGCTGGAGGCGTGGTAACCGATCACAGGGTGCGTCTGTCCACCGACTCGGTCGATCGGCTGACCTTCATAAAAATGAATCAGTCTTGGATCACCACCAGCTACCAAGCACCTGATGCAGATGTAACCGAATAATTTTTTTTGAAATCTCAGATCCCTTCAAAGACTGCCTATGCTGATGCTGAGTGACTATCCCTGAGTAATTATCCTCTTCCTCCTCAATCATCACGCTGATAGCTTGTAAGAACATTTTTGGTTCTGGGCGCCACCACCAGTGCCTAAGGCACAATTTTTCAGCCCCTGTTTAACAGGGGCGTGTAATTACAATTTTTGATGTAATACTTTGCAGCAGGGCTTGTTCCTGCATTCCAACTAGAGTGTCTGTGAGGGGTTGCAGTGTTGTGGCACCAGCACCAGTGCCTAAGACCCAATTTTTCAGCCCCTGTCTAACAGGGGCGTGTAATTACAATTTTTGATGCAATACTTTGCAGCAGGGCTTGTTCCTGCGTTTCAACTAGAGTGTCTGTGAGGGGTTGCAGTGTTGTGGCACCAGCACCAGTGCCTAAGACCCAATTTTTCTGCCCCTGTCTAACAGGGGCGTGTAATTACAATTTTTGATGCAATACTTTGCAGCAGGGCTCGTTCCTGCGTTCCAACTAGAGTGTCTGTGAGGGGTTGCAGTGTTGTGGCACCAGCACCAGTGCCTAAGGCCTAATTTTTCAGCTCCTGTTCAACAGGGGCATGTAATTACAATTCTTGATCTAATATTTCACAGCAGGGCCCTGTGAGGGCTTACAGTGTTTTGGCCACAGCAACACCTAAGGCCCAAATTTCTGCTGAGTATATAGGGCAGGACCCTACTTTCAAACATCTAACTTACAAACGACTCCTACTTGCAAACGGAAGGAGACAACAGGAAGTGAGATGAAATCTACCCCTAAGGAAGGGAAATTCTCTCCTGTAAGAGTTAATATGGGAAAACAATTTCTCCTTTCCACTGATGCTTTCCAATCCTTGTTCCACAAAAAAACCCAAATTTTCCAAAAACATTTTTCATTGGGACAAAAAAGTGAGGTGAAATCTTCTGAAGAGGAGGAAAGACGCAAAACAAATGTCACAGGGGTGATAACCCTTCCCTATGTTTTCCAAAAAGCTTAGAAAAGATTTTTTGGCTGGAGCTAAACACATTAAAAATGTTCAAAATTACAAACAGATTCTACTTAACAACAAACCTACAGTCCCTGTCTTGTTTGCACCGCCTGAATACTGCTGTTCAGAGTATATAGGGACCTTTCCTTATTTTAATTTGGGTGCGGGGTTCCCCTTAATATCCATACAAGACCCAAAGGGCCTGGTAATGGACTGGGGGGTACCCATGCCGTTTGTCTCACTGATTTTCATCCATATTGCCATGACCCGACATGACATTAAACCCGCAAGCAGTTTTAAATGAGATTTTTTCCTTTAAAAATGACATTTGGTGCAGGGACTGTTCTAAACATGGGAAACACGCGTCACTTTACAGGCATACTATAGACACCCCCCAGGTACGATATTTAAAGGAATATTTCACTTTTTTTTTTTTTTACTTTAAGCATCATTAAAATCACTGCTCCCGAAAAAACGGCCGTTTTTAAAAGTTTTTTTTGCATTGATACATGTCCCCTGGGGTAGGACCCGGGTCCCCAAACCCTTTTTAGGACAATACCATGCAAATTAGCCTTTAAAATGAGCACTTTTGATTTCGAACGTTCGAGTCCCATAGACGTCAATGGGGTTCTAACGTTCGTGCGAACTTGCGGTCCGTTCGCGGGTTCTGGTGCGAACCGAACCGGGGGGTGTTCGGCTCATCCCTAGTCCACACGCAAGGAGGATAGCCGCCAAAGTGCCCCCCCCTCCAACTGCTGTCCCTTTAGGGAGCTGCAAGGTTAGGCTGTGTCCTGCACTGTACCAGACAGTATATACACATGGGGGGGCAATGCCATACGTTCCTCATTCCCATCTGAGGTGGTTTAGGCAGACAATTACCATAGTAAATTGGTGCCTCCTCGAAAGGAGGATGTGGGCGCCTGCTCCTGCTGACTCTCAGCCTTCCCTTCTGGGTAAGAACGCGGGTCGTTCAGGCGGTGCCCTCCCCAGCAGCCCACGCGAGCTACCAGGGGCCCAGAAGTCAGGGGATACGATCCCCCTGGAAAGAACCGACGGCCAGCACCCCCGTCTGAACGGACGCCCGGACAGGTAAGGGGGGAGACAGGATAAGGGCCCCTGAAGTTCTGGGTACACCACTGTACCCAGGGGCCTTCAGCTATCAGGGAGGCTTTCCCAGTTTTTGCTTCCCCCCCTGAAGAAAGGATAGGGGAACCCCCCGGGAAGGATAAATATATCCTGCCAGACCCAGAGGCTTCCCAGGCATTTGGTCCGGCTCCCAGGGGGAGACCACCAGCCCCAGGCTTCGGTCATTTGGAAAAAAACAAACAGTTTCGCTGTGTAGGGAGAAACACAATCAAAAAACTGAGGATCAAGGGGAAGTGTCATGAGAAGGTCTACCCGTTGGTGGCGCTATCGGTCTCTTGGATCGCAGTACCAGTGTCCATCAGCAGGTGTCTTCCAACACCTAGGACCTGCAGTAAGAGGTCTTTCCTGCTGGTGGCACTGTTGCATCCTCGGGCCGTAGTACCAGCGTCAACCAGCGGGTGCACTCTGGCAGTGTGGAGCAAACAGCTCACACTGCGCTCAGCTGTAACGTGAGGTCAATTACCACAGCCTTACAAATACCCGGCAAGCCCTCATAGGCTTGCCTTGGTATCTCTCTCTCTCTCTCCCTGCGTTCTGACCTTGCTGCCTGTTTGACCTTGAGCCTGCTATCTGCCTTGTCCTGATCTGATCCAATCCCTATCCTGAGGCCTTCCTAGTCCTGTCCCTTCTGTTCCTGGCTCCCTTGGATCCCTGCCCTGAACCCCATCCATCCATCCTCTCCTTGTCCTGTTCAGGTTCCCGTCCTTACCCTTCTGCTGACTTCCCTGTGTATGACCTTGGCTTGGCTTGTTTACGATTACGGTATCTCCCTTTACTTATATATATATACATTGTTGTTTGTAGTGGGTTGTTGTGTGGGTTTTTGCACTGTTTGTTCCTGTCACTTATCACTTGTTAATAAACACCATTTCACTTACATGTGTTTCTGGTCTCCTCTGTGCAGTCCACACAGTCTGGTCTACTAGTCTCCTGACAGTATACCAAGGCCATCCCTGACCAGACGTGGCTGCACTGAGAAACCGTCCTGTTACGGTGGGCGCGCAAAATGGACTTTGATGAAATTGTCTATTATTCTCTGCTGGCGGCAGAGGATAATGAATATTGTTGTCAGACTCTTAAAGATTGGACCCGAGACCAACTGCTGGAAACGATACAAACCGCCCATTTACTTGTAGATCAAGGTCATGTGTTATTTGAGGATGTTCTGCCTTTGATCCAATTATGTACAAAGTCAGCCTCATCATGCATTCCCGAAGGTAGTGACGATTTCTCCCCTCCTTTCAGTTGTGACCAGGTGGAATCCCTGGTATGGTTGTTAGAGGATGATCCGGCTTACTTTGATGAACATTATTCCGCTTGTTCCCAGCAGGTGTTATCCGATTGCATTTATTCAGTACAATCTCTGGTTAGTCAGGCTGTATGTAAATCAGCGTTTGTTCAACCTTTGCTGCAGGCATGGTCAGATCTCCTGTCTTTAGCTAAGCCACAACATTCCAGCCCTGCCATTAATCATCTGCCTTCCAAAAGATCTATCTCCCCGTCACCTATGGCAACCTCAGCTACAACCCAGTTTAATCAGTTCCCTACCAAATACTATCACCCAGTCTCCAAGTGTCGCA
This sequence comes from Lithobates clamitans, assembly GCA_037952925.1. Classification (NCBI taxonomy): domain Eukaryota; kingdom Metazoa; phylum Chordata; class Amphibia; order Anura; family Ranidae; genus Lithobates; species Lithobates clamitans. The sequence goes on from JBBGZY010000142.1 coordinate 5,403,548, forward strand.
CCTATCCTGCTTTCAATTCACCTGTCTCTTCTCCTCCACCTGTAACAGTCCCACAAAACCCCTCTCTAGCTACAGTTCCTTGGTCTTCCTTCGATCCAGCTACTTTCTTTGCTTACAGCCCTGCACCTACATACAAAACTGCACGGGCTAAACCAAAGAAGAAGCAAAAATTCTTCCCGACCCACACCATCTTGCCAGTAACCCAACCTGTTCCAGCTTTGCAGTCTGACGTTCCAGCTCGCCAGTCTGATGTTCCAGCCTTCCAGTCTGATGTTCCAGCCTTCCAGTCTGATGTTCCAGCTTTGCAGTCTGATGTTCCAGCTTTGCAGTCTGATGTTCCAGCTTTGCAGTCTGATGTTCCAGCTTTGCAGTCTGATGTTCCAGCTTTGCAGTCTGATGTTCCAGCTTTGCAGTCTGATGTTCCAGCTTTGCAGTCTGATGTTCCAGCTTTGCAGTCTGAAGTTCAAGCTTTGCAGTCTGAAGTTCAAGCTTTGCAGTCTGAAGTTCAAGCTTTGCAGTCTGAAGTTCAAGCTTTGCAGTCTGATGTCCCAGCCTTCCAGTCTGATGTCCCAGCCTTCCAGTCTGATGTCCCAGCTTTGCAGTCTGCTGTTCCAGCCTTCCAGTCTGCAGTTCCAGCCTTCCAGTCTGCTGTTCCAGCTTTGCAGTCTGCTGTTCCAGCTTTGCAGTCTGCTGTTCCAGCTTTGCAGTCTGCTGTTCCAGCCTTCCAGTCTGCTGTTCCAGCCTTCCAGTCTGATGTTCCAGCTTTGCAGTCTGATGTTCCAGCTTTGCAGTCTGATGTTCCAGCTTTGCAGTCTGACGTTCCAGCTTTGCAGTCTGATGTTCCAGCTTTGCAGTCTGATGTTCCAGCCTTCCAGTCTGATGTTCCAGCCTTCCAGTCTGAAGTTCAAGCTTTGCAGTCTGAAGTTCAAGCTTTGCAGTCTGAAGTTCAAGCTTTGCAGTCTGATGTCCCAGCCTTCCAGTCTGATGTCCCAGCCTTCCAGTCTGATGTTCCAGCCTTCCAGTCTGCTGTTCCAGCCTTCCAGTCTGATGTTCCAGCTTTGCAGTCTGATGTTCCAGCTTTACAGTCTGATGTGCCTGCCTCCCAGTCTGTCGTTCCGATGCCTGCCTTCCAGCTCGATGTCCCTGCCTTCCAGCCGGATGTCTTGCAGCTTGCCTTCCAGCCTGATGTCTTGATGCCTACCTACCAGTCTGATGTGCCAGCTTTCCAGATTGATGTGCCAGCTTTCCAGATTGATGTGCCAGCTTTCCAGATTGATGTGCCAGCTTTCCAGATTGGTGTGCCAGCTTCCCAGATTGATGTGCCAGCTTCCCAGATTGATGTGCCAGCTTCCCAGATTGATGTGCCAGCTTCCCAGATTGATGTGCCAACTTCCCAGTTTGCTGTACCAGCTTCCCAGCCTGATGCCTTGCAGCTTGTCTTCCAGCCTGATGTCTTGATGCCCACCTACCAGTCTGATGTGCCAGCTTCCCAGTCTGATGTGCCAGCTTCCCAGATTGATGTGCCAGCTTCCCAGATTGATGTGCCAGCTTCCCAGATTGATGTGCCAGCTTCCCAGATTGATGTGCCAACTTCCCAGTTTGCTGTACCAGCTTCCCAGCCTGATGCCTTGCAGCTTGTCTTCCAGCCTGATGTCTTGATGCCCACCTACCAGTCTGATGTGCCAGCTTCCCAGTCTGATGTGCCAGCTTCCCAGTCTGATGTGCCAGCTTCCCAGATTGATGTGCCAGCTTCCCAGATTGATGTGCCAGCTTCCCAGATTGATGTGCCAGCTTCCCAGCCTGATGCCTTGCAGCTTGTCTTCCAGCCCGATGTCTTGATGCCTACCTGCCAGTCTGATGTGCCAGCTTCCCAGTCTGATGTGCCAGCTTCCCAGTCTGATGTGCCAGCTTCCCAGTCTGATGTGCCAGCTTCCCAGATTGATGTGCCAGCTTCCCAGATTGATGTGCCAGCTTCCCAGATTGATGTGCCAGCTTCCCAGTTTGCTGTCCCAGCTTCCCAGCCTGATGTCTTGCAGCTTGCCTTTCAGCCTGATGCCTCGAAGATTGCTTCTCAGTCTGATGTGCCAGCTTCTCAGTCTGATGTGCCAGCTTCCAAATCGGATGTTCCAGCTTTCCAGTCTGATGTTCCAGCCCTCCAGCCTGATGTTCGGGTGTCTGCCCTCCAGCTCAAGTGGTTCCTGTCATCTGCTGCCCAGCTCAAGTGGTTCCTGCCGTCTGCTGCCCAGCTCAAGTGTTTCCTGTCGTCTGCTGCCCAGCTCAAGTGGTTCCTGTCGTCTGCTGCCCAGCTCAAGTGGTTCCTGTCGTTTGCTGCCCAGCTCAAGTGGTTCCTGTCGTCTGCTGCCCAGCTCAAGTGGTTCCTGTCGTCTGCTGCCCAGCTCAAGTGGTTCCTGTCGTTTGCTGCCCAGCTCAAGTGGTTCCTGTCGTTTGCTGCCCAGCTCAAGTGGTTCCTGTCGTCTGCTGCCCAGCTTAATGACTCTGACATGCCAGCAGTACCCACTGTCCAGGTTGATGTACCCGATGCCCGGCCTGATGTGCCCTCATCTGTCCAGTTGAAGGCCATGAACTTTGAACAGATACACCTTGTTGGAGCGTCCGGAGGCCGCTCCTTTAGGGGGGGGTACTGTCATGAGAAGGTCTACCCGTTGGTGGCGCTATCGGTCTCTTGGATCGCAGTACCAGTGTCCATCAGCAGGTGTCTTCCAACACCTAGGACCTGCAGTAAGAGGTCTTTCCTGCTGGTGGCACTGTTGCATCCTCGGGCCGTAGTACCAGCGTCAACCAGCGGGTGCACTCTGGCAGTGTGGAGCAAACAGCTCACACTGCGCTCAGCTGTAACGTGAGGTCAATTACCACAGCCTTACAAATACCCGGCAAGCCCTCATAGGCTTGCCTTGGTATCTCTCTCTCTCTCTCCCTGCGTTCTGACCTTGCTGCCTGTTTGACCTTGAGCCTGCTATCTGCCTTGTCCTGATCTGATCCAATCCCTATCCTGAGGCCTTCCTAGTCCTGTCCCTTCTGTTCCTGGCTCCCTTGGATCCCTGCCCTGAACCCCATCCATCCATCCTCTCCTTGTCCTGTTCAGGTTCCCGTCCTTACCCTTCTGCTGACTTCCCTGTGTATGACCTTGGCTTGGCTTGTTTACGATTACGGTATCTCCCTTTACTTATATATATATACATTGTTGTTTGTAGTGGGTTGTTGTGTGGGTTTTTGCACTGTTTGTTCCTGTCACTTATCACTTGTTAATAAACACCATTTCACTTACATGTGTTTCTGGTCTCCTCTGTGCAGTCCACACAGTCTGGTCTACTAGTCTCCTGACAGGAAGGGTGTGGACTTAAAACAGCTGTTAATTGATTGTGTTTCCTGTCGGGAGGAGCCTCTCATCTCTCAGGTGTGCCGTCCTGGAAGATGACTTGAGAAAAAAAGAGTTACTTAACTCATCTGCAGATGGCTTACTATATTGCTTGGTTTCTCCTCCTCACCTAGATCACACTTGCAGCTCCAGCAGCACTTTATGCTCCTCTTCACTCTCGCTTTCTGGCTGGCCTCTCAGTAACGTCACGCTGGGACGGGACCAGGAAATGCCTGTCGGGCGGAGATTACTCCGCCTGACAGGGAAGTGAACTGAAGGGCTCATCCTAGGCTTGTGCCAGGTGCAGGAGCGCACTCGGCACATCGTTGCATCTGACGGGATGTGCAGTATTCTAGCGCAGCCTTTGTATAATAGTCCAGGCACCACTGGCACTTCACTTGTGCCCCCCTTCCTCTATTAAATTGTCCCGCCCAGAGCATCCACCCCTTCTGCCCCTGCCTTGTACCAGCCCTGATGGCCAGCATAAGTCATTTAGTAGCAGTAGCATGCTTTTTTTTATAATCTGTCATGATGGGGTTAAAAAAAAAAAAATTAGCCCTTTATAGTACAAAAACAGCAGATAATCACTAGTATAAGGGGTTAACCAAGTTCCACAGCCACCGGACTCTTGCCAAATGAGAAGCATTCAAGCGGCCGATTGCTTCCACACACCCATGGTAACAGCCCCAGCCCAGGACTACATGTCACATGAGGCACTGCTTCTCACATATTCACAAATTCTCAGGCACTTGCTGACATGTATGAACAGTGTACTGAGCTGTATGTGTGCTGCACTGTATTTTCTGATCTGTAAAGAAATAATGCATTCTTCCTGCAGACCAACTAATCGCAGTGGCGTCTCCAGCTTTCATATTTAGGGGGGGCACATGGGGGGACAGCAGGGACAAAAGTAGGGGGGCCAACTATAAAACGATATATATATATATATATATATATATATATATATAGTTTGGGGGGGAAAAAAATTATATATATATATATATATATATATATATATATATAATTTTTTTACCAAGAATAGAATGCACTCCAGAGGTCTTGTTAGAAAGAGAGACGTTAGCCGAAGATTGCAGCTGCAGGCGGACACTTTTAAAGATGTAAAGTGTGTAATTGTTCTTTTAATGTTGGGCTAACATACATGCTCATCAATGCCGCCTACCAGTGCAGCTTATCAGTGCCCATTGATGCTGCCTATTAATGATCAGTGCTCATCAGTGCCACCTATCAGTGCTCATCAAAGCAGCCTATCAGTGCCTATTAGTGCAGCATATCAGTACTTATCAATGCCACCTATCAGTGCCTCCTCATCAGTGCTCATCAATCCCACCTATCAGTTTCCCTCTATTGCCTCCTATCATTGCCCATTAGTGCCTCCTATCAGTGCTAATTAGAGCATGCAGAGAACACCCAACAGTGGGAGTGGCTCAAGAGAAATAGGTTAAATTGAATCTGATAAATGTGCATAGAAACTAAAGTGCTTAGTGGTAATTCACTAAAATATTTTAAAAAACGATAACATGGAGAAAACAGAACACTGCAATGTGAATAAACAAACACTTAGAGAAATACCTAAATATTAAACAGATGTGCTAATTCATGCCGATTTCATGCTGTGCAAAATGAATTAAAGTGCTGAGTGCAAGCAAAGTGATACATACATAACTAGAATAAGTGAATAAAGTTGAAGCCATCAGATTAAATTCATTTATGCATTACGAACAAAAGCGGATCTCCTGATGGCTATTAGCCACCATTTCATTGTTCCTCCACCAAAAATAAAGTGATGTGCAATAAAACAAAAGTTCATCTGGATATTTGAGATCTTTACACCCACTTTGGTGCACCGCCACCGCCACTACTGTGAGCATACAGTGCGCTACCAGAGGCTGCAGCCACAATACATAGGCCCAAACACACTTCATTGTAATCCGGTGTTCTGCCGAGAAAGTTCCGCTCGGCGGATTAGTTCCCCCCTCTACTGCGCATGCGCAGTAGAAGCCGGCGGAAATAGCCGAAGCGGAACAGCTGAAAATCAGCTGTACATGGCGCCTGTAAGAGGGCCCCTCGCGGGCTCACTTCGCTCGCCACGCTTCGGGCACGGCCTCGCTGCGCTCGGCACTTTTAGATTCCCCCTCTAGGTCCACTTGGATAGTGGGGAAGGAATCTGGACCCAGAGCGCAGGCGCCGTGTACAGCTGATCGAAGCGTTTGAGCTTCGGCTATCTCCGGCGGCCAACAGTAGTACGTACTGCGCAGGCGCTGCGCCTGCGCAGTACAGGGGGGAACCTATCCGCCGAAGGAACTTATTCGGCAAGACACCGGCAGCACAATCCCACTCTGACTGGCTCCAAATGAATAACCTGCATTGCAATTTTCAAAGGCTCGCCAACTGACATCATCACATGGTAGCTGCAGTCATAATATATGCATGAAAAATAAAATCTACTATAGTGCATAAACCCTTTCAAAGATTATTTATTTGAAAGTGCAAGTATTGCACTTTCAAATTTCAGTACAAACAAATGGCCACCTATAACTGGCCTTTGCAGCAAGGATCACATGGAAGGGCAACGCATGCAAAACAAAACCAAAGACATTCCCAGATCAACTTACTGACCAGCCTGCAACCAACCAAATGATCCTGTCTAACAGTGTGCGTTTTGTTGATTGCTAAATGTTGATTGTTCTTCAGAGGGCAAAACTAGTGTGCATGAGCCAAAAGGGTTAAAGATGGAGCTAGCAGAGACAGGAAAGGGACAGAGCACACAGACCTGATGGATTCCTTTCTTCCTGTAACAGAAGTCTCTGTAATAAACATGATTTTTGCTGATATAAATCAATGTATGAGGTCTGTGTGTTCTGTCTTCTGATGCTGAGGATCTAACAGCCTGATAATTACAACATATATAATTTATAAGAGCATGTTTTCCCCTTGTCCTGTCCCTCTATGGAGAACACTGCCTGCACTAAACCTCACACCTATCACTCTGCAAGCTGCTGCACTGTGCACACCCTTCTTCTCCCCTCCATGAAGAATACATAAAAAGAGACTCACATGGGAGTTACAGAGCTGAGGGGTCTGACTTCCTCTGGAGCTGCCTGAAATCAAAACACGGCGGCAGGGGAAGTGGGAGGGGTTGTAGCACAGGTACCGCCTGATTGGATAATACTGATCATGTGCTTAAAATGATCCCTCCCTCCTTATGCTGCACGGGGCACAGGAATGAGATACTCTAGCCCTGCAACTAACATGCTGTTTGCCATCTCCATAAACACAGGGGCGGGCTGAGGGGCGGGGAGTGTCACTGGTAGCAGCACACCCAGGCTACAGGAAATCTCTTCCAGAGGCAGCTGCTGATGGGGGTGCTATATGTGAAATTATGGGGGAGTTAAAGCACCCACCTGGCACCACCCCTGTATCAGTGTTCACAACAGCTCAGAGCCCCAGAGCCGGCATTGACAGTTCTCTCTCCCCTCCTTCCTCTCTCTCACGGAATGATGAGAGAGGAGACACACAGCCGATCTGCTCCTTCTCCCCTCTCCTGTGTGTGTACCCAGCGGTGTATTTAGGTTTTGTGCTGCCCTAGGCCTGACTTAACTCACGCCCGCTCATTTAAATATGACCCACCTCTTCCTGTCAAGGCCACACCCCTTCCTATTTAAGACACGCCCCCTAAACCACACCCCGTCTTCTTTCAATTGATGGGCACAGTGGTTGTGTTTGATGGGCACAGTGGCTGCGTTTGATGGGCACAGTGGCAGCAATTAATGGGCACAGTGGCTGCAATTAATGGGCACAGTGGCTGCAATTAATGGCACAGTGGTGGCAATTGATGGGCACAGTGGCTGCGTTTCATGGGCACAGTGGCTGCGTTTGATGGCACAGTGGTGGAAATTGATGGTCACAGTGGCCGCGTTTGATGGCACAGTGGTGACAATTGATGGGCATAGTGGTGCATTTGATGTGCACAGTGGCAGCTATTGATGGGCTCAGTGGCTGCGTTTGGGGGCACAGTGGCTGCATTTGGGGGCACAGTAGCTGCGTTTGGGGGCACAGTGGCTGCATTTGTGGGCACAGTGGCTGTGTTTGGGGGCACAGTGGATGCGTTTGATGGCACAGTAGTGACAATTCATGGGCACAGTGGCTGCGTTTGATGGGCACAATGGCTACGTTTGATGTGCACAGTAGTGCATTTGATGGGCACAGTGGCTGCGTTTGATGGGCACAGTGGCTGCATTTGATGGCACAGTGGTGACAATTGATGGGCATAGTGGTGCATTTGATGTGCACAGTGGTAGCTATTGATGGGCTCAGTGGCTGCGTTTGGGGGCACAGTGGCTGCGTTTGAGGGCACAGTAGCTGCGTTTGGGGGCACAGTGGCTGCATTTGTGGGCACAGTGGCTGCGTTTGGGGGCACAGTGGATGCGTTTGATGGCACAGTAGTGACAATTGATGGGCACAGTGGCTGCGTTTGATGGGCACAGTGGTGCATTTGATGGGCACAGTGGCTGCGTTTGATGGGTACAGTGGCTGCATTTGATGGCACAGTGGTGGCAATTGATAAGTATAGTGGTGCGTTTGATGTGCACAGTGGCAGCTATTGATGGGCACAGTGGCTGTGTTTGGGGGCACAGTGGCTGCGTTTGGGGGTACAGTAGCTGCGTTTGGGGGCACAGTGGCTGCGTTTGGGGGCACAGTGGCTGCGTTTGGGGGCACAGTGGTGACAATTGATGGGCATAGTGGTGCGTTTGATGTGCACAGTGGCAGCTATTGATGGGCACAGTGGCTGTGTTTGGGGGCACAGTAGCTGCGTTTGGGGGCACAGTGGTGCGTTTGGGGGCACAGTGGCAGGGTTTGATGGGCACAGTATCTGCGTTTAGGGGGCAGAGTGGCTGCATTTGGGGGCACAGTGGATGCATTTGGGGGCACAGTGGATGCATTTGGGGGGCACAGTAGCTGCGTTTGGGGGCACAGTGGTTGCGTTTGGGGGCAGAGTGGCTGCGTTTGGGGGCACAGTGGCTGCATTACTAAAGCTGCCTGGGTTACAGTATACAAGTTTTTAAATCAATTACTTGAGGGTTCCCGCCGTCGTCGTCCTCTCTCTCGCTCCTCCTCCTCCTCTGGTGACCAAAGAGACACATCCCGACTCCCCGAGCTGGACTGCAGAGGTGGGTAGCCGGAGCATTAGGCTCCGCCTCCATCAGTCAAGCTGACAGTCTGTCATGGTCCGTTTTATGGGGGCAGCAGTCCCTCGGCCAAAGTACGTGGCCATACTGTGCCAGTACTGATGAGTGCACAATATATAATAAGGCAAGCCGGCCGCGGGAGGCTGTATCAGAGCCGGAGCTGGCCGCGGGAGGCTGAATCTGTTCGGGACGTGGGGAGGATGGGTTGGGGGGGTTTTAGCGCGGGGGGGGCGGCAAAAAGCCGCCGCCCCCCTGCAAAGTGCCGCCCTAGGCCTAGGCCTTGTCGGCCTAGACCAAGACACAGCACTGTGTGTACCGTGGGAAGTGTGAGCTCATTGGCTTCACACTTGACTTCCCTGGAAGCACACAC